>OZ057414.1:92863441-94063441 GCA_964056705.1 Troilus luridus | reverse complement strand
ATCTCTAACGGATATTGAACGGCTGTAGGGGAGGGGGTATAAAGCAAAAGCAGAAAGCAGATGACTAGATGATAAGCTTTCTATAGTCCGCTCGCCTCTACATGTGAGAGCTATTATAATGACTGTTTTCTGTTGTCATTGTTGATTGTCATATTTTTTCTTTGATATTATTAATGTAACTTGAAATTAGTTACTTGTAATTTAATTTGTCGTTAAAAATACTCCGTTTTGGTGGGCAATAGATTATATTGCTATCTGACTTGAGATACAATCATGCCATAGGTGATAACATGGTATAGATACCATATATTTAAGATGAAAAGGCAAAAATAAAACTGAAAATATTTAAAATTTTGAAAATATTTTTATATTTGAAAAAGTTTAAAATATAAAAATAATAATAAATAAATATTGTGAATCGTGAGAAAAATATCAAGATTAACTCCCCCGTATCCAACATTTTTCTGGGTTTATTCTCAAAGCGAGTACATCTTTCAAGTCATCAGGTGGCCAATACGTTTACAATGGATCGTTTACAATCATTACGAGTACTTAAGCAGGAGTTTCTTCTCAAATATAATGTCAAATGTAATTTAAATTTTTGTTTATAAAAAGAAAACTGCTTGTACACTTCAAAAAAATATTAAACCTAAATGTTACAAATTCTATGTGGTTATAAAAATGCAATGATACACACTTACTAAATCAAATAAATATATATACTAATTTTTATAACTAAAAATCATAGAGATCGGTATATCGCTAGCTATAAAGGAAATATTGTTTTACTAAAAGGAGATATTAACTGCAAGACCAAAGGAAAACATATTAAAAATAGAAAAGCTTTTACCTGATATTATATTATTAGAAATATAATTCCTGTTGAGTAGTTTCGAATGATAGGTCCGTTTTCAATGGAAAGGTTATTTAGTAAAACAACTTTATAAAATTAAAAATATTTACCCTCGTTTTCTATACATTTTTCTCAGCGTGGTATCAAATTTACAATCTCAGAACTGAAAAAATCATGGTTTTGTGATGAAATAAAGTCTGAAAATACGTTTTTAACTTGAGAATCATTTCCAAAAAGTTTGCCCTTAAGGAAGTACTCCAAATTTCGGAACAGATGAAATCTATTGGAGATATGGTCTGGCGAATAAGGTGGGTGTGGGAAGACTTCGTAACCCAGCTCGTTATTTTCCTCCACTGTCAGTCGTGAAACATGAGGTCTGGCGTTGTTGTGTAAAAGTATATGTCCCTTCCGATTTGCTGGTTGTTTTTGGATAAGTTGGATAATAAAATGAATAGGTTGTTTCAATATGACAATGATATCAATATCCCTGAAGTTGGATGAGGATGTGATGATTTTACTTCTGGATAGAAAGGATATTCTTGCCATTGACTGCCACATAGAAAGTAATATTTAATGTAATGTGTTTCCATGGTCATATTTAATGGCCATTTAAATCAAGCAATATTTGTTGTATTGTTGTGATAGAAAACTTTATCAAAAGGAGGGGATTAATAACAGCTCATTCGTCTCTCTAAAAATAAAAATAGTAAACAACAGAAGAAGTCCATTAATTTCTTCTTTGAATTTTAGAAATAATAAAAACAGGCATTTTACATGAAACTACCCAAAATTCTTGAAACAATAGTGAAGTATACTGGATGCACTGTTTTTTCCACATACATAAACAATTCTATTTACTATAAATATCGGTGGAAACAGCGTTTAATCCGATTTCCATAAGATATATTATTAAAACGGAAAGACAGTCTTGGGAGGGTAGTTTGGGATGAAAGTGTTGAACCTTAGGGCTTTGTGGTTACAGGTGACTGGGCAGGCAACTCTACGGTTCACCGGCCACCGCTCGCCCACGTAGGCTCCTTTACCAACACCACTGATATTCATTCCCTATTGATCAGGGCTTCTCCAAATCGCTATCCCGTTAGAGGAACGGCAAAAACCCGATTTTGTAATGAACAAGTAACAGAATTATAATGTATTTATCACCAATTTTGCGCCTCTTTGATATATTTTACTAGACAATAACATGGTCATCGCAAAGAATTACTTATAAAAAAATCTGTACCGCTACGACCCATGAGAATCTTCATGAGACGGTTGTGCAGGCATGTGATTTATTCGAGTTCACGCTCAACATCCAGGTTTTCCATTCTCACTTTATTAGCGCCAGGAGGGTCACCAGATCCCAGAATATATTAAATAAATTATCACCCCCAAATAATTACATATAGTTAGGTAAATCGAAATAAAGGAATAATTCCACATATAATATTTTAAAAATAAAATGTCACGTTTTAAAATAGTAACCTGTTTTTATATGTAAGAAAATGATCCGGGTGGAGGTCAATAAATTTCTCTTAGCTATGGAGAAATGTTTATTCTCCATATCTAAGAGAAATTTATTGACCTCCACCCGGACCATTTTCTTCCACATATATAATCATGATTAACTACTATCATTCAAGATAATCTGTTTTAAATTTTAATTTTAAGAAACTTACATAGGTATAATTATTTATTTTAATGGTTAATAGAATAGTATAGAAAAGTAACTTTACTCTGGAACTAAGGCCATATATTTATTTTTAAATTGTTTTCTGTCATGTTTTACACGCTTTATGATTGGTAACATTTAGCCTTCTGGCCAGCTAAATATTATGTTGTTTTTTTCCTGTTCATATCTGTTATTCTAAAGGGACTTAGTCCCAGAATAAAGTTACTTTTCTATTCTATTCTTTTCTAAGGCCCTTTAGAATAACAAACATGAACAGAAAAAGAAATATAATATATATCTGGTCAGACGGCTACATAAAACCAATCATAAAATGTCAAAGTAAAAAAAAAAAATTAAATAAATAAATAAAAAGTAATTAAGAGAATAAATAACTTAATAACAACTATTGCATGAGCTATGATGGAATAGTTTCTTTGCAGAATGTATATCTTCTTTACAAAAAACAAAACCAAAACGACTAAACAAAAAAATGTTTTATTCAATACTGATTCATTTAAGCAAATTACTAAGAGAGCATCTTTTTGGGAAGCAAGGAAAAGCAAGGATTAAATGAGGAAAGTGAAGAAGCGTGACGGATGATAGGAGGGATAGAGTTCCACAGTGAGGCAGAACGCGCGAGAATGTTCTGGAGGATGTGTGCTTCTGTGGGAACGAGAGTAGAGATCGGAAAGGCGAGTTCTTGTTTCATAGTGCTATACTGAGGATTTGAATTGAGACTGTAGATATATGAAGGGTGTTGAGAGTTAATGGGTTGGTATAACAAAGCACCGAAGAAATATTAGGGAAAAATAAGGAGAATAAATGGTACAGCTTAGACAGAAAGTTACGTTAACTATTAAAACTCATGCACGGTTTAAATCCCATTTTGATTCTGATTTGAATGATGTTCATTAATTATATGCAAAAGGAGTTAAATGTCGAAAACTCGTTTGGGAAATATACATAGGCCGAGTTTTCGAGACAAGTTGGGACAGACTGAAGAAAGGCTAACTACTTGAAAGACAATCTTATTATCTCTTGTACTAACTCGTCGCTTCTTCAACTTGGCTACCTGAGATATTCTGAGAAGAATTCTTTAATTACAACAGACTCACCACTCTTTCCTAACTCACGGTCGAGATTAAGGATATAATTTTTAATTTAAACTTAGATTGCAGGAAGCGGATTGAGAATAATCCTTTTTATGAAGCGGGTTGTGGAGATGCCGAGGTGTTAATAAAACTTTAGTGTTGTTTTTATTCAGTCAATTTAACGAGGGATCTTTAAACTGGATTTGTTTTTTATTATACATTAGTGTACCTTGTTATCCTACACTTTTTTTTTTCTCAAATTTGAATCTTTGACACAAAAATCAAAATCATGTTTGTAAAAAAATAAAGGTGAGTGTTTTTTATAATATTCACGAAACAAATGCACTAAACAAATATTTTTTCACACATTGATTCAACTAATTTTTAGGGCTAGTATAATAATAATAATAATAAAGTAAGAAATCCCTTTAACGGATGTAAAATTGGAGATTAATAAAAAAAAAATTACATTTCCTAAAGTAAACTACCTTTTTTTTCAGCCGATTATATTGAATCAATCCACAGTCTTTACAATATATCCAAGATGAAAAATTTGTATATATTCCAGTTTTCTTTGTACTTGTAGTTTTCTAATTAATCCTAAATTTTTAATCATAATAATCAATTGTTAATTGTTAACCACTCCCACTAGACTCGGTAATCACCTAGACTTTTATAATGTCGTTCTTAAAACTGACCATTTTTGGATTAATGATCTTTTCAAAAACCTTTATCCTCATAAATGAAGCCATTTTACGGATGTGGGAGATTTACTATTTTTAAAGAAAAATTTTTAACGAATATACTGTGCTTTCCAATGTTTAACGAGCTTCTAAAATTGATTGGATAACATCTAATTCCTTATTACAAGTTAAACATTCTATATTTTTGTTAAACTAGTTAAACCTCCTTTTCGCGGGGCTTCGCGACTTTACTGTTCTCAAAATCATGTCGTATTGATAAAGAAATATTTTTAACCACTTTGATCAATCTAAATACGTACGAACATATCCAAATTAATAATTTTCAAGTCCGAAATAACAATGGATTGATTTTAATTTTTTTTTCTCTTTTAAAAGTTTATCCTTTAAAATAATCTGTTTTTCTCTGTCTAGGTTTGTTAATTATCTGTTTTTTTCATTTTGTTTTTTAAATATTAACAATAAATGATTTAGAACAAATGTGAAACTGTTTCATCTATCGCAAGTTTATTTTGTTTTAGTCAAGAAGTAACTTTCGAATATTTGTTAATTTTTCAACCCGTGTTTAATTTCTGGAAAACTAGGTTAAGAGCCTCAGTAAGACCCTAAGTTTCGCAAAGTAGTTTGCTTAGATATGAAAAATGTGCTTATAATGTTAATATATTTCCAAGCATTGAGCTACGAACGAAAAACCAACGAATACATTATTTTTATTCTTGGATAAAGTGATTATTTCTAACTATTGAAATAGTTAAATACCTATTGTACTGATTTACTGTCAAGTCAAGTAAAACTTCACTTATTTTTAAGTTTGAAAAAATACATTATCAAAGACCGAAAAAAAAAGTAAGAGGAAACTTTAAATGGGTAAAGTTCTTTACTTTTTGTTGCAAGAAACTCAACAAAAAAAAGACAATTGAACTCCATCCAATTGAGCTTCTTCACTTTAGGGGTAACTGGGCAATCTCACTTGAGGCTAACTAGGCACTAAGCACAGAGATGTTGCGAGGTACCCTCACACTAATACATAGCAAGTAAAAACAAACTACTATGTAATTAAGTTGGATTGTTTTAGCATGTGCTCTTCACTCCGCCAATAAACGATTCTTGCCTTACAAACTTTGCAGGCAATTGAATTTCACTTCGCCCCGAGGCTCCGATGTTCACTCTCATTCCACATTTATTCTCCAAGTCTTAGGCTCGTCTTCTAGCACTACAGGAATCATGGCGGAGACTTTTAAATTTAATTACAACAGACTCACCACTCTTTCCTAACTCACGGTCGAGATTAAGGATATAATTTTTAATTTAAACTTAGATTGCAGGAAGCGGATTGAGAATAATCCTTTTTATGAAGCGGGTTGTGGAGATGCCGAATTTATATTCTTCTTCAACCATTATTTCCTTTGCAATAGAAATATTTATACGTAACTTATTCCAAAGATCGTCAATTTTGTGGTAGGGGTAGTTAAAGTCACATCAAGTGTAGTAGTTAAAATTATATTTGTTACATATTGTAGACAGCTTATTTGAGAATGAATACCATAGCCATTAATGGGAAATTAAAGACGAGTAATTTCATTTGGAATTTTTGTATAAGTACATAATGGCTACGTAAAATTTCCTAGGTTAGTATTCATTGGGAAGTAACGACTGGGGACACCACCGATTTAGATAAGAAAAGTACGTAAAAATGACGTAATTCAACGTCACTTGATGGGGCTAAAACTACCTCTACCAATAAGCTTTCAACTTGTCTAATAATTATACTAATTACTATTTAAATATAATAGTTTTTGAGAGAACATTGGTCAGAGAGGAGGAAGGAGTTTACGGTCAATGAAGAAGAAATCGTCAATGTTACTTGAAATTATATATTATCATATTATATATATTAAATTAAATACACATAGATACATGAAATCATTACATAATGAAATTTAATAAGCATAAATACATGGCTGAAATTCTCATTTTACCAGACTGGAAAAGCTTATTTTGCAACCCTTTTTACTAGCTTATTTTACCTTCACATTTGTAAATAACAGTTTTAATGGCAATATATTTCTCCGATTCAGCCACTGTAGGCTACGTTTCAACCATCATTTTCTTCCTCTTCCATATCTCTATCATTCGTCCTAACATGTTTAATTCACATGTTAGCCGTTTTCAGTTTTTTAAGATCAAAGTCTCTTTTGTTCATTCGGCTCGGGTTCATTCTTTGTAGATGCCCATACAACGGAATTCTTCGTTTTCTTATTGTGGGTCCAATTTTTTCTATGTGCGTTTAGAATTCCTGTTTATGGCGTCCTTTAATCGGTTCCAATATCTTTCTCCCCTTTATATCAAGATCACGCATCAAAATTTTCTTGTTTAGGATCAAACATTCTGCCACATACAGTGCCTCTGCGTGAATTACTGTTGAGTAGTACCTAAGTTTAGCGTTTATGGATATGGACTTCTTGATGTCAATATATTTGGTGATGTGAAACGCTACTTTCATCTTAATAAAGTGGCTTTCTTTTCTGATATATTTTTTTCTTTCC
The DNA here is from genome assembly GCA_964056705.1 of Troilus luridus. NCBI lineage: Eukaryota > Metazoa > Arthropoda > Insecta > Hemiptera > Pentatomidae > Troilus > Troilus luridus. The sequence continues at coordinate 94,056,578 of OZ057414.1, read as the reverse complement.
AATTTTAATTTTATAAATATATATTTTTCAATTCTTCAACTCATAATAGTAATTCATTTTTAGTAGTTCATCCATAGCTAACTTAAGAGCCAACAAACAAATATATTAGTTTAACCTAACAGTAAAGTCTTGTTGAAAAGAGTTTTCTCTTTAAATTCTTCTACCCCGGGGAATTTTCCTGTTGTTATCTTCTCTTTGAATCCGATTAAGTTTATATAACTTCCAAATATTATATATCTCTGCCTGTACATATTATTTTGGCTTACATAATTTCTTAATCTCGTCTTTCTTAAAGTTCGTTTCTTTACTTAGAATTTTTCATATTTCATTATATCTTAATTTGACGTTTCTTGCTATTTAAAATTATGATAATAAAGTTCAAATTAATTAAGTAATAAGCATTAAATTTAATTCTTCGTATTAAATTTTTAATATATTCGCATAGCAAAAAAAACAATAATAAAATTGTTCACATATTTTCCTAATATTCAACAATTACGACTCAACTATACCGATTAACTTTTAACGTTTTCCTCATTTAGTAATAACAGTCATAAGTGTTTTTACTATTTGTAAAGTACCCAAAAATGTATGTTTTTTTTATGAAAATTTCTATAAATAATATATTTATTCCCGTTCGCGCTTATATAGATAAATTCAAATTTAGATGGTTTCACGTACGCTCCATGGCTGGGATCAATAATTCATACGAATCTCGAGCCAGTTAAATATTCATTCAACGCTTCCCACACTATATGAAAAATCGAGCAGCAATGTGACACCCAATATCCTTGACCGGTCGCCATATTGACATACGACAGATATGCAATAATAACTGAATATATTTTTTGAACTTCTTATTACTTCACATTAATTACTTTATTATTAAAATTTAGATAGATATTATGATTATTATTCTACTTAATATTCTATATTCATTTATATTTATATTTATGTCTTAAGTGAATATTCCTATACAAATAAAGTCTGCCATATGTTATAAAAAATAAATTCATAATATTATCCATAATGCTCATAACACAAATATTTTTTTCTTAATTTAAATATCAATGGAATTCAATAATAATACACTTTAGTTAATAAGATTTATTGCTCTAAAAAATATATAATAACTCTTTATGCCAACAGTAGGATATGCTGACAAATATTATGTCCAGAAATATAAAACTTTAAAAACAGAAAAACTAAAAATTGATCATTTGACTATAAGTCAAATATTATAAAAACAATACGCAAACAACGTAGTCTGTTAGTTAGCCACGGGTCTGTGTATATCGTGGCTGTGTAAACACTTGATTTCGAGCGTTTAAACCAGTTATTAATACTGTTTATTTTGTGCAGTGGTCCGCTTTGGTTCTGACTGTAATTCGTAAATGAAAATCTTGATTATTACTACCATGTATTAACAGTCAATATGAAATATTCTCTTCATTTTTTCTAATGTTTTAAAATCACAGTTCTTATAATACTCCTATCATACAGTAACCGATGGAATACAAAATTGCTAATACTACATCGTAAAAAAATCTAAAATCTAAATAGGCAAATGCTAGATGTATCGTTAAAAATTCAAAGATAACATTATTTGTTTCTGTCATTATTTACTCAAAAGATTAATGCGCATTATAAACATTTTACTTTTTTTTACTTTTACTATATTGTAAATCTGTAAGTTGTAATATGTTATTATTTAAATAAATATGTAACGATACTATAATAACGTTGTATGCATACAATAACCTCTTCGCATGAGGTATGCGCAATATAAAAAAATAAAATAAACGTTCTCTATAGGGTAAACTACCAACGATAAATATACATATTTATCTTTAGAGAGGTTGGTATATAATATATTACAACAATTATTTTTACCGTGAAAACACTAAGATAGCGGAAGAAACTAGGGCAGCCATCCTTTAGTAAGGAGATGTTGGCCATTAAGTCCTGGAGAGCTAAGTCAAGGAAATAACTTAGACACTTAGCTGCATATTCTTGTCTTACTAGAACTCGAGATGGGGAATTATGTGGTAATATGACGTTGAAAACAGTCAACTTTTTACTGACGTTGTTTTATGCCTGTTCTCTTTATGATATAATCTAATTTTATAACAATTCCTATGAGCATGACCTCAATCTGGAATTTTAAAATTTTTTTAAATGGATTGGCAGTTATTTTATCAATGTTACATTTTTCAGAATAATTCTGTCAAGTATTATTTACTACAAGGTAATATTGACTTGACTTGACCATGAAAACAGAAGATATAAAATTGATACATTAATGATTAACAACTCCGACACAATGAGGGAAAAGAAAGGTTAATTTTGTATGGACATATCCTGTAAATGAATACAAGAGGGAAGTCGAAAAAAAATGTTTGAATTCCTTGGATTAAATAAAGTCTGAAAATTTTGATTTAAGAATGATTTTTTAAGGAAGTTGTCTAAATTTCTGAACAGATGATAATCTGGAGACAAGTCTGGCGAATAAGGTGTGTATGGGAGGACTTTGTAACCCAATTAGTTTTTTCATTGTCGTGTAAGAGAATAGCTCACTTCCGATTATCCAATGAAGGTTCTATTTTGTTAAAATTAAATATTAAATATTGCTGCATTAAGCCCATATCCCTTCTGTACTCTGTGGATGTTATGGTTTCGCCTTTAGGTAGAGAGGAGAAATAGATTATTCCTTCCATTGACTACCACATAAAAACTAATATTTTTTTCTATGCAAATCTGCTCACACCAATGACGAATGGTTCGTTCGTCACAATACCATCACCCGAATGCGATGGTAATGTTTCTTGCGGCTCGGTCTCCGAAGTGTCATACTTAGGAGAATTATATATACAATTCATTGTTTTAGCTACTTAAATCATTCAATTTTCTCGAATATAACGAATAATGGATCTTTAGAATTATTTATTGGTTTGTAATCAGGAGAACATCAATAACGTGGCTTAAATATTTAGGAATGGATACTTGGAAGCAGGAGGGGGTGTGATGTGGTGAGCTGCCATTTCCACCGCCACCGCAATTACAATTAGGCTTTGACCCCCCGGGCTAGGGCATCATCAATACGCCCTTATCCATTTCAGTTCTCATTTCGACATCCAACATCCATATCAAACTAATTGCCTCGTTTGTTTTACTCTCCCAATTCCCGAACCGAACAACACGAGTAACAAGGTCACTCGAGACGATTGCAACTATATTTCAATGTATTTACTGAAAACAAAATTTTTAAAAATGGAGGTTCAAAAAAATGTTATGGCTGAGTCTTAATATTGTAACTGGCTTCTGTTGTAGAGGGGTGCTGTTGTTTACGTGGTATTAATCTCCAATTAATGAACTGTATTAATCCTTTTTAGATAATATTTTCTTTTACTATGTTAGTGAACGAACATTACTCCGTATACCAACAAAGCTGACAATACAAATATGTGATTTTAATGTGTTTTTTTTTGCTTTTTTATGAGTTTAAACTTGGACACTCGACAGCCCAAGCTGCTGGAAACATTACCTGTGTTCTATGGAACGAATGGACCATTCGCCCTTGTTTTCAAAAATTCTCTGCTGGTGGCACAGATTAATTCAAAAACAAATAATTAATTCATAAATAGTTTATTTCCCCTTTCTACCTAAAAACTATCACATCAACATCGTACTGCAGGGATTATGCATTATTTTACATAATGGAACAAAAACTATCATCGGAAGGGACCGATACTCTTTCATGACAACGCCAGATCTCATACTTCTCGACAGACAGTGAAGAAACTAAACGAGCTGTGCTCTGAAGTCCTCCCTCACCCACCTTCTGGAGGCATGAACTGGAGGCAGTGGAAAAATTTTAAATACCTTGGTGCACTTATACATGAGGATGCAGCAGGTAGGTTATTTAATGTCCTGCGAAATTCCCATGTAGGAAAACCAGAAGTCTTGAAACTATGAAGTCATGAACACTAACTCTAGTGCACATGAAGTTGACCAACTCTAGACCATGGAGATGAGATTCCTCCAAAAAAATTTAACGAAAAACCTGCCAAAGCAGGGTGAGAAACATATGTGATTGTTTGGACATGTCGGAGTGGATTGAGAAGAATACTAAATAGTATTGGCTTCATATTTCCGTTTCCTTTTCTTGTTTCAAAATCCAACATAATCTTCCCATCTACGCCTTAGTCTGCTTCTCGGATAATTACCAAGAATTTATCTCCCGATGGAAAACTTATCTGGTGAGGAAAAAAGAAAGATTTTTTTCATAGAACGTAGGCGCCTAATCATTTCTATTTTGTTATAATAATAAATGTCAATACAGAAAACAATACTTGTTGTGCAGAGGATGTAAAAATAATCAACATTTTCAAAAACATATTCAAAAATTTATATTTGACAAAGCTGCTTTATGAATCTATATGTATATACGAGGGATTGTACGCAATTTCCCAACTTAATCTGCCAGACTTAGTTTCGCCCACGAGGTTCTCCTTCAAGTCGCTTACCTGTTTAATTGAACAAACATGATCCACCAAATTCGACTCTTTGTCGTTCTTCAAACTCAAACTCAAATCTTATACTCAAACTTCATCCAATGTTGGAAATTTGAAAGTAGCTAACAATCGCATATGCGAAGTGAATTGATAGTAAACATGTTGCAAGTAATTTTTAGTTTATGTTTGGCATAGTTATATTAATGCTATACTGGCGACCCACCCTAGCTTTGCTTGGGTAATAAAGGATATTATGCCTACATAATTTGTCTGTGTAATGTATTTTTTTTTTATCCCCTACCGGCCACTAAGGACCACGTGAATATCATTGGTTAGGCTTCTTTGGGAGTCTTGATTTTCTTTCTTCCCATCTCAGCTAATGTACTTTATTATATAGAAATTATAAAAATAAAAACAAAACCAAGTATTTCTTTATATACGAATTTATTATCTTGCACGTTAGATAATTGCACGGTATTAGGCAAGCAGCGTCTTCGGTAAAACCCATCAATATTCCAACCCATTTACTCAAAACCTAGACAAATTATATACCAAAACCTTCTTGGTGAATCACTCTATCAATTGGTGAAAACCGCATGAAAATCCGTGTAGTAGTTATTGTGTTTACCACGAACAAACGCGGTCGAGGACTTTGTTTTATAATATGTATAGATTTATATTTTTTTAATGCTCTTTTCTCAGTTACTTTAACATTAGGATTTTTTTCAGCTGTTTTATTTATTTAATATATATAAATGAGAACTATAAATAACTACAGTCCTTATTATAATACTTACACTTTAACTTATAATTCTAAGTATAAACTTAACTTTTAAAGAACAGATCATAGAAATAGAAGTAAAAGATTTGCAGGTCTTGGGTGCTTCGATTTTCACGAAAGCCGTATTGTTCCTCTTGGAGCAATCCTTCGACTCGTCTTCTTATTCTCTTTTCCAAGATTTAGGGGTATATCTTGCTTGGCACACTTTAGAGGGTTATACCTCGGTGGTTATTTTGGAATAAATCTTGCTTGGCACACTTAAGATGGATATACCTCGGTGTTTTGTTAAGGTAAAACCAGTATGTCTCTATATCATCAGAGTCCCGTGGGTAATCCGAGTCTCTGGCCATTCTTTCAATTTCTTCTTGGAAGAGGGTAGCCTTCGTCTTCTTCCTTTAGCCTGTGTGCTTTGACCACTTCTTTCCTAACCCTTCTTGCTTTCCTACGGACTTTCCCCTCCACACGACATCCATCTTTAATAGGTAGTTATTCATCAGGTTTTCCACAAATATAAAACCTGCTCCTCTGCTCAGTATTATGTTCCCCGCCATGTCGAATTCCGTAAAAGCTGTCCGGCTGTATATTTTCCGTTACTTTTGATTTTGAATATTCGGATTCGGAGGCTGATACTATACTATCCTAGATAGTATAAGTGTCCTTATGTTAAGAGTATGTGTTTAGTTTAATGTTATGGTGTGTATGCATGGTGTACTGGACTGTGGTAGCCCGTGGGGTGTCATTCCCCAAGTAATTCAATTAAGTATAAAATACAAAGTTAAAGTTATTGCACCTTACAAAAAAAAAAGTATAATAAATATAATAAAACTTACTAGAAAGTAGTTGTATTGATGTACCAGTTATGTTATGACAATGACCTGAAGTAAATTGTTTATAAATTGGATTTGTTACAAGGAAGTTTCAACAATGCTTTCTTATTGTCAACAATGTAAACTTCCTTGTCCTCCCCTCTTCTTGTATATGCATAAATATGTCAGAAGATTAGGAAGTTAGAAGGTAGGGAGTAGAGATTAGAGATGTAGCAGATAGCTAATAGTATGTAAGAGAGTTGTTTCTAACTTAGATGTAGTCTACAGTGAATAAGTTATAATGGTAATCAATAGCGACATGTCTCCTAGTTAGTTCATAAGGTTGTCTCTTTTATATCCCTTGTATTTATAAATTATAACTGTTCAATAATTGAATAAAGCTATGTTTCACCTACAAGTCGTCCACCGTTTGATAACTGTATATAAAAAGTATTAAGCAACTAACTATATTTAGCCATTTTTATATCTACTAATTTTGCCGACAGAAGCGCTTCCCTAATATAGAATAAATGTAATAAATCTTAGTAATGATAGCCGTGCCACCACCTCCCGGCGCTAATATATATTCCATACCGCACGGCAACCAAACCTCTGATCGGTATATCTTGCTCAGAGTCATTTATACATTTTTATTTAAACATATTCATTTCAGTATTCTTTCTAGGTTTCCCGTCTTTTTAAAAATTATTTCTGGCGTTAATCACGACTTGTTTTACCGTTTTTCATAAAATTTTCAACACATTTCTTTGTCTAAAGGTATAGGACCAATATCATTGCGATAAGGAATTTTTTATCTTTATGATATTAGTTCTACTTAAAAACCAAATAATAAAGGTTAATTACCTCCCATGTTATAAATGCACATAATTTTTCTAGTCTTAACTTAATAGTAAAATGTCGATACTTAATAATAATCGTCGAGAATAATGGATACCAATGTTTTTTTGTTGGGGGCTCTTAGTGTCATCCCAAAGAGCCCATAGAAACGAAAAGACTAAATTACAATACTTTACTTATTTGGCTGGTAATAAGAAACGTATTTATAAATACAAATACCATACATGTATATAAGAAGTATTGATTTAGTAGTACAATTCAATAAAGTATTGTTTTATAAATTAAGTTGCATTCATAGCTTAGGTATATGATGATGGTGATGATTCGGTGGACTTCCCTCCTAATACGGCTGATGAATCCGGGCAAAATGTAATTGATCTCATTAGCAACCGATAGGGACGTGGTAGTGGGCGGGCGCCAGGAATCATGCTCCGAAATCAGGAGTTAAAATGATAGCGGTTCATCTATAATCCCCTCTGGCTCCGTTGCACATGGCCCTGGTCACCAGAATTCTCTGGTGTTGCATTATTGATGTCACAGATACATAACATAACAAATACATAATAATAAACTCTTTACATAATCCGGGGCAGGTTATTTTAGAATAGCAATCACGAGTAGTGAAAGGTTCGGGCATCAAAAAATAAAGGAGTTAGTAGTATGAGTCATTGAGGATCAAGAGCGGATAACTCCGAAATTTCTAAAATTGACTTTTCAAACTTTTCGCCTAACACGACACATTGTTGCCTAATTTGTCGTGGATTTATTCCGGTTCTGAGCCATAAGTTTCAGAAGCATGAAAATGCTTGACTAAACTACTGAAAAAATAAATTTTTGAAATTTCGGAACTATCCGCTTTTAATACTGAAACACTAATATAATCATTTCGGATCTTTCCTTATCTGATCCTCATTTCTGTAGAACTCTCTTCCTTCTTCCATTCCTTTGGTAATCTTATAACCTTCAATTCCGTATACACAATTATTTCATAACCATCAAATTCCCCAAAATCGGAAATGCTTGTTCTGTTTTACGATCTTAACTTGTAAGCAGATGGATGAAAGAAGGGGTTTAATGATTTGGCAATACCTATATTCAGTTGTACCGTTTTTGGTGGTAAAAATGGCTAAATATAGTTAGTTGCTTAATACTTTTTATATTCAGTTATCAAACGGTGGACGACTTGTGGCGATAAAGAGAGAAATTAAAACAAGAAACAAATATCTGAGGAATTTAATGGTTTAGCGGTGCAACAAAGCTCAGTCTTGTATGTCCAAATATTTTTGGTGTTAGTTAATAGATATGAGCTTTATTTTAGATATTAGCAAATCATAAGTTATGAGAGTAAGTTGTGTAAGGGTTGTAGTAATCGGAACAGCTTCCTGTCGTTCCAGTCTAGTATGAGGAAGTGTGACGCTTGTCAACATGAGACCTAGATAGGGGCTCTGTTCGACACGGATGGGTGAAGCATGATTAAGGATGTTGTAGGATCGGATGTAGTAGATAAGGAGTAAAAGTATTTTGTCGTTATTCATAGGATTTCTTTAAAATCACATTCGTCTGTGGTCGTGATATGTGACTTTAGGATTTGAGAAACAACGGTTTATTTATTATGTACAGATAACGCACTGTAATAAACATAATTGAGGGGCTGAAGGGGGTGGTGAATTATTTGGGATTTCAGCTACATAAAACGTTTATAGAATGGTGCCAAGGATACATTAGCTTGGGGCGACCTGTGGTCTAGTGGTTAGCATAACAACCTACTAATCCCAAGATCGGAGGTTCGTATCCCGGCAGGTGGCCATAGGATTTTTTAAATGTAATAAATCTTAGTAATGATAGCCGTGCCACCACCTCCCGGCGCTAATATATATTCCATACCGCACGGCAACCAAACCTCTGATCGGTATATCTTGCTCAGAGTCATTTATACATTTTTATTTAAACATATTCATTTCAGTATTCTTTCTAGGTTTCCCGTCTTTTTAAAAATTATTTCTGGCGTTAATCACGACTTGTTTTACCGTTTTTCATAAAATTTTCAACACATTTCTTTGTCTAAAGGTATAGGACCAATATCATTGCGATAAGGAATTTTTTATCTTTATGATATTAGTTCTACTTAAAAACCAAATAATAAAGGTTAATTACCTCCCATGTTATAAATGCACATAATTTTTCTAGTCTTAACTTAATAGTAAAATGTCGATACTTAATAATAATCGTCGAGAATAATGGATACCAATGTTTTTTTGTTGGGGGCTCTTAGTGTCATCCCAAAGAGCCCATAGAAACGAAAAGACTAAATTACAATACTTTACTTATTTGGCTGGTAATAAGAAACGTATTTATAAATACAAATACCATACATGTATATAAGAAGTATTGATTTAGTAGTACAATTCAATAAAGTATTGTTTTATAAATTAAGTTGCATTCATAGCTTAGGTATATGATGATGGTGATGATTCGGTGGACTTCCCTCCTAATACGGCTGATGAATCCGGGCAAAATGTAATTGATCTCATTAGCAACCGATAGGGACGTGGTAGTGGGCGGGCGCCAGGAATCATGCTCCGAAATCAGGAGTTAAAATGATAGCGGTTCATCTATAATCCCCTCTGGCTCCGTTGCACATGGCCCTGGTCACCAGAATTCTCTGGTGTTGCATTATTGATGTCACAGATACATAACATAACAAATACATAATAATAAACTCTTTACATAATCCGGGGCAGGTTATTTTAGAATAGCAATCACGAGTAGTGAAAGGTTCGGGCATCAAAAAATAAAGGAGTTAGTAGTATGAGTCATTGAGGATCAAGAGCGGATAACTCCGAAATTTCTAAAATTGACTTTTCAAACTTTTCGCCTAACACGACACATTGTTGCCTAATTTGTCGTGGATTTATTCCGGTTCTGAGCCATAAGTTTCAGAAGCATGAAAATGCTTGACTAAACTACTGAAAAAATAAATTTTTGAAATTTCGGAACTATCCGCTTTTAATACTGAAACACTAATATAATCATTTCGGATCTTTCCTTATCTGATCCTCATTTCTGTAGAACTCTCTTCCTTCTTCCATTCCTTTGGTAATCTTATAACCTTCAATTCCGTATACACAATTATTTCATAACCATCAAATTCCCCAAAATCGGAAATGCTTGTTCTGTTTTACGATCTTAACTTGTAAGCAGATGGATGAAAGAAGGGGTTTAATGATTTGGCAATACCTATATTCAGTTGTACCGTTTTTGGTGGTAAAAATGGCTAAATATAGTTAGTTGCTTAATACTTTTTATATTCAGTTATCAAACGGTGGACGACTTGTAGGTGAAACATAGCTTTATTCAATTATTGAACAGTTATAATTTGGAAATACAAGAGATATTAAAGAGACAACCTTCTGAACATTTAATTTGGTCGATAAGGGTATTTCTACCATTCTTGAAAAAAAATCCTTTCTTGAAAATAAGTACTGTAAAATTAAAAAAAAAATGTTGTACTCGAGTGCGCTAGCTATAATGCATCTTATTATTAATAGGAGAGAAGCAGATGAAATATAGAAAATTTAGCCCGGATACAAACGGATACAAGTCATTTTCATCACTTCAAAGTTTCAAAATGAGGAAAAATCCTTCATGCATTAAAGAAATTGATAAAGTTTGATTATCAGAATATTCTTTTAATTGGGAAAAAATAGCACCTATGAGTACATATATTATCGATATTCAACAATTAGTTCATATGAAATTAGTAACACTTTAATTTTGTGCGGTTGAAATGAAGCTTTGAATATAACTGATTTAATATATTTCTATGGATTCATTACTTCGGACTCTATTACTGACGAGATGAATTGTTCCAGGCATGACCAAATATTAGATTTCTAGGTTTTGAACAATTGTTTACAATATTCCAATAAAAAAATTTAGAATTTTAAACATGAATTTTGTCCAGCTATCTCTTACTAATCGAAAGACTGTGCGATGTCCCTTTATCTTCAGCAGGCACCCCAACTTCAATTATGTTTTTTTTTTAATTTTTGTTATTATTATTATAGCTAAATAATAATTGCACAAAGTTCTGCCCGAAGATTAAAAATCTCGGAATCGTCTTTAAACAAACTGTTTCCTGTTTCCCTCAGTCGCACTTTTTCCAATTTAAAAAGGATAAATTACCTCCCTCATATATTTCCTTTCGTAATCGATATATTCTTAGTCATTTCTTCACAATACTCCATTCTGATTAATGCTCTAAGGCGTGCGAGGGCGTCTCTTGGGACTTATTCTGTAAAAATAAAAGTTAATTCTGTAAAAGTTTAATTGGTTTGTTCGATTCATCTTCGAGATCTCAATTAATGCCCCAGTATTCTATAAAGAGTTGAAGAGGCTTTACCCTCTCTTTAAATGATATAATTGAATTCTTTTTAAAATCGGTACTTAAGACTTATTTGAAAAAGGTTTGAGGTGGTACTTTACCTGAAATATCAAATAAATTTAGAAGATTATAATTAATTATTTAACAGTTTCACATAAATTGAATTATAATATTAAATTTTATAAATCAGAAGTGACATTTTACATAACTGATTTTAAGCTCCTGTTACAATAAAAGGGATGTATTAGGATTCTGAAATGCAAATGAAAGTCGAAAGAAATGCAAAAATGCCGAAAAATAATTTTTTCCAGCTAGCTCCTAAACACTAATCGAAACACTGTGCGTCGGTTTATAACAAATAGCTTATTTCTATTCAAGGAATTATTTCTATAATCTCCACCCGTACCATTTTCTTACCCATATATATATATATATATATACACACACACAAACATATATAAGGTCAACTGATATTGTACCAAACGTATTATAATTAATAAACTCCTATTGTACACAATTATGTTTAAAACAATAGTTATTTATTTGACAAGTGAGGAAAGTGCCACTTTATTACACCCGGGTGTGGTAATTAAACGAGGGTGTTATAACCACTTTTCTCACGTGTTAAATATTACATTTTTCCTGCAGCCATTTAAAAATTAAGAAATTAAAGGTGAAACTTTAGATTTGTCAAAACTACACTAGCACTATCTCTTACAACTTTCTATTACTAACCATGCAAATTATAGCTCTAGGACGGTTTACTCATTGAAACATTTATTTATTATTATTTAGAAAATAATATTCTGATAACACATACAAAAATAAAATAAAGGTATATTATTATATCTTGATTTATATTTATATTTCTCTTCATATCAGACTTTAGATGTTTTTGGTAAAAGTTGATTTATTGCCTGTTCAGCCTGTTTTTTTATGAATGGAGGAGTAAATTCTATGAATTCATATATATCTATTTCCATTTTTTATTTTGTTTGTGGTCTGATCACTGTTTTAATGCTAGATCTCCAAATTTCTGATGTGTGAAGGTTTTAATAGATTTAAGGTTATATTAAATATTTCTATAAAATCGCTTCAAAATAAATAAAATCTATCTTGAATTAAATTTAAAATTATTTATTTTAATATTTTAAGGATATTAAATGAATAATTTAACATTTAAAATAACAGAGTGCTGATTGTCAAATTCGATCTTGGTGGGTGTTACTTTCCCCCACTAGTGAGGGAAAGTGGTTTTCCCTCACTAGGGGGGAAAGTGGAACTTTCCACACCAGTTTTAGTTGAGTAATGGATAGTAGAAAGTTATAGTTATTACAAATAACATATGTAGCTACAAAAAACTAATATTTTTTATTTTTATTCTACACTTGCTAAAATTAATTTTGAGTGAATTGTTTAATACAATATATCGTCCGTTTACAAATGAAATACACTAAGTCGAATATTTGAGAAACCACTGATAAAAATGCAAGAATACTTAGTGTGATTACGAAGCATTGAAAATAAATGAAATTATGGCTTAGTGAGTTTGATTAGTGGAAATATCTCACACTAAGTACTCTAGCCTTGCATCAGTGTTTTCTATCATAATATCATATTTATTAAATCTTGTTTTGACACCACGATATTAAATACTAAAATTGTAATATCATCCTTATTTTTGGACGTTTTCTAGAATATAACTGTTTTGGATGGTATAGCATCGTTTTCCAATTTTAATATAAGGAAAACCGACGCGGAGCATTGTTTTGACCCGCTATTGTGGAAGCGGAGTTATCCTACAGGATACGAGATACCATACATCTGTATTTTTAGTGTGCTTATATTTTCCCACCGAAGCAGGATAAACATAATTGGACAAGGTATTGAGATATATACGAGATAGGAGGAGATCTAGGCGGTATGAAATTCATATCTTGGCAAGCCATCTTTTAATATTTATCTTTCGGTGCTTACAGTATAGTATCGTAAGAGTTTTTTAATATTTATTTTTGTGTTAATTAAAAATGAGATATTTTTACAAGCTCCACTATGTCAGTTTGTTCATACTGTTAGCAATTTCATTCGGAAAGGTAGAAACTCAGCTCCCTGAAATTACTTCATTAACACTAAAAAATGTTATATTCATTTCTAAACATCAGCAATTATACATGTATCAGTTACAGTGTAATCATGAATATTTCGAATGATATGAGATAATTAATAAAGTTTTATTTGAAGTAATACTGATATTAACATTTACGTATGTATATACAATTCATGAAAGGACATTATCTGTATGTATGTATATGCATATGTATGTATAGATATGTATGTATTGATATGTACTATGTGTATACGTATGTATCGATTACAGTCCAATTATGCGTTCAATGGATATTTGTCAAGCCTGTACTAGTGGATGTTGTTAAAATGTTGATTTATAGCGGCATCGATGAACTGTGAAGCCTTTTTGAAAAATATCAGAATATTTGCATGAAATACGGAGCAGACCTGAGGATAGCCAAAACTAATTCGAATAAATAAACAGCTACATCCAGCACGACAACTTACGTCAACCATCAAGTAATGGTAACACGTAAATTCAAACATGTACGTGGGAACAATGATCAATTTAATACGAGAGAGTTAGAGCATCATAGAAAATAGCGTATTTTCCCACTAGTAATTACGCCTGTTGCTTCGAAAATAAGACTACATATCTCTAAATATTATCCTCTATTTTAGCTGATAATTTATGAAAGATTAATTGTAAGAGGGGGCCAGGAAGGAGGACTACTCCTGGCTGGATAATTAAAGACGATGGTTTTGTCTCACATCTAATTATTTAGAGTAGTGTTGTAAACAGTATTAATGTCACCAAGCTAATGTACAAAACAGATAAAGCATGTGAAGAAGGAAATAAATACAATTTCATTAAAAACTTTATCATTCCTGAATATATTTTCCCAAACTTTCTCGTGTCATCAAAAAAAAAAAAAAACATGGCCCCAAGGCCTAATAAGATAAAAGATAGACTAGCGTGTCAGCAGGTTTTATCTTAATACGTTAGCCTCATACCATTCCTCAGTCATATATCAGGCCAAGTACAGAACCTGTCTGTGGCATTTCTGTATTGCCGGAGGAAACTGGAGAGGGCGTTTAATGTCGAAGAGTAATGATGATGGGAAACATCGCACAACCACAATGTTAAGCTTCATCAAACACTCCACAAATCACAGTCTGTGGAAGTTCCACCGGTTTCGCCATTAAGTAATTAAGCAATTGTATTTTTTTGTAGAACTGAATATTTACAGCCTTTTAACATTAATTTATTTATTTCATCTCATGCCTGTTATCTTTTTAAATATTCTTATTGTTACATAATGCATTCTTCGTTTTATTTATTTGGGAATAGCAAACAGTATGAAAATAGTAAACAGATGCAAATTCAGATAAATGTCATATTAAGATGGCTACAGAGGTATTTTTAACAAGTATTTCGTGAAGCGGGGTAACTTTGCTCTGAGTAGAGATCTGAGTTGCTGTGCCGATGGTTTGGGGCTCAAATCTCACTGTGGCAGATTAATTATTTAATCTGCTAACCGCCCCATGTGGACTCAACGGAATCAATGACCTTTCCGAGGCTCACCCAGCCTCTGTAAAGTTTGTACCCCTAATGGGGGAAAACATGGTGGTTGACCATGATCTCGGACAATTACACAACCGCTGCTCAAGAAATAGTACAGGTTTTACCTCATACTGAGCTCAAGACACTTCATGGGTTGTAATGGTGCCGCTGCTTATATCATTCATCTAGAACTTATTTACAGTTGATATGTCTATATTATTCATATATTTATTGATTTATCTAGTTTTTTTTTATTTCCCGCGATATCATCCCTGGATATGCATTGACCATGAGCTTTAGATGAAACTTATATAAGCACTCGAGTGGATAATTTAATGTGAACGACTTATCACTTTGCCTAACAAATAAATCATATGTGAAGCGTACGCAGATCGGTCCATCCCTGACAAGGAAAGGCAATTCATCATCACGCATGTTTTCGCTTCCCTAGCCTTGTCACAATATCTTCCCCAACATGAAAAATTATTTTTGGATTAGTTAGGTTGAAAGAGGTTTCAATTTATGCTTTTTGGAAGCTAGTAATTAAGAATAAGAAAAGGAGGGGAATTTCTTGTATTCTAGCCTGCTACGAATTTCCTTGCCTTCATCACTGTACAATTGTGCTTGTCCGATTATTCCCAATATCAAACTATGCTCTGCAGTATTCAAATATTGAGGGAGGAAGCTAAGAATCAGTAAATTGATTAACAATTTCTGAGTACCAAAAGACAAATCGGGGATTTGTGATAGTAGTCATCAGAGATATGGTTTAATCCAGTACATTAAGAGTTACTTGAATTGAGTGAAAACCAAGCGGTTGGAAAGACCTTGATCCTTGTATAACTTATTCAAGAATAAGTTTTTACTTTATTTACCCTTAAAAAACTGGGTAATTATTCCGCAGGTTTTCAGTTAGTTACGGACCCATCAAGTGACGTTACGTTACGTCACGATCTTAGCTTTATCGGGGGTGTCTACCAACATTTCTTCTCAATAGATAATTTAAAAACAGTAAGTAGAATAACAATAACCTAGGATATTTAACTCAGCCAATATATACTCGTACATATTTTGGTATTATAATCTTAGAACCTGGCATAATTCCTAATATAATGAAGGTTATAATAGCCTTCTCATATAACAGGAAATTATGCCAGTTAAAATTAGTCTTCGTGAATTACTCATTTCTGGAAATATTAGTCATTATCTATTTATTGAGTTATATTTTCAAGCCGCTTTTTTTTCTAACTAATCCAAATTTATAAATAACAAAACGTATATGATACGAGAGAAAGTGAGAAAGCGACGTGACGTCACTTAACGGGACATTAACTACGCCTATTCAACAATGGTTTGGTTGTGGCAGTACAGGTTGTTCAACATATTATTAAAAGTGTAAGTTAGAAAGAGTTTCAGACCAAGAATTTTAGGCCGGTACCCAGTGACCATTACCCGCCATTGTTTACAACCTGAACACCGATAATTCTGATAATGATAATACTTACCGTCTTAATCATATTAATTGAAATTTAATAATAAAATGCTTATGCTCTACCCCTCTAGCCGCGTTTCTCTTATTATATAAATGTTTTCCCTATACTTTCGACGAAAACATCTCCATTTCTATTCTTGTCAAAATCCTTTTGATGACTTTTTCACATAAGTTTATCTACACCGCTAATTCTTTTAAGGATGGCTATTCTCAAAGTGCTACTATGTTAATTTTAAATAGGCAATAACATTAGGAAGAAGGCATAAAAGCCAAATTACATTTAATAAACAATACAGAAATTTAAATAGATAATGAACAAAATTAACAAGACAAAATCACTAAAAAACTGGATACAAACAATTTAATAATTAAAATGAGGTGAGTTATAAGAAAAGTTGCACGAAATTAGGAGGCAAGTTTCATGGGTACAAGAAAATACACAAGTACCTAATTTTACCATGACTATTTCTAGGTCCATACTTTTAGGTGATTTGGCGAACATGTTTCAAACGAAGGGAAAAGTAATTAATTGCTAATTTAATAAATCGAAAATCCTACTCCAATAATACGTTGTTTCGTTAGACAAGCTTGGAATCGACAACAATATAAGAATAAATATCTTTCATTCACTGATTCGGTATTAAAGGGGCAGATAGACCGGTTTTCCATTGAAAAAACGGTTCGCTCGTTAGGCGGCTAATCGAAGGTAGATCGGAAATGAAAGGGTGCGGAACCCATTAATTGCTCCAATCGGGGAGGAGAAAAACAAAAAAAAAAAAGAAAACCGGCAATCAGTAATCTGCACTGAGAACAAATTTGATTGTGCCTTTTATTAGTTTTGGCGGGAAGGCGGGAATACAACAGCTGTATCTCCCCACCCCCCCCCCCTTTCCCGGTTCAATTAGCCTACTTTATACCGTTTCAGATTCAACTTTAATTCAGGTCAAGCCGGGACTTATTGTCGCCCCCCCCCAACACCTAACTCATCTCTCGAATGATCTGAGGGCTCTAATTGTGAAAATATCCTGATTTATTCCAATCTACGAAACCTTCTGTAAATTCAAGTTACATTTACAACCTAACTTCCCTTGGTCCAAGTTTATTTAATAAGGAAGGAAGTTTGGGACTAAGCAGGAGAGGAGTTCAGTTCAAATAGATTCGTCGTTATTATAAGACTAAGTGAAGGGGAATTTAATTGTGAGTAGTAACTTATTACTTCAACGATTAAGTTATTATTAAAAATTATATTGCATAACTAGCTGCCCTATTTCCCTAAAACAAAGGGCTTCCAAACTTTCTCCAACCATTGCAATGACAACTTCTTCGATTGTTGGTGCATTACAACATCTCGCATGTTCTCCTACAGGAGTTTTATCGGTTCTACTACAATTTTATGATTCCCACATGGCATAAGATCCATTGCAGTTTTAAACAATGTAATCAATTGATTGTGTAGATGAAACAAAGTTTGTAATTTTCTACAATAGACCTCCTCACTAAAATTTTATTATCAATTTCTTCTGTTGTATTGCCCATGAAAAAAATTTGCAGGAATTTATTGTCTCCATCTGTCACCGGCAACAGCGTACCTGCTTTAAGATATATTTGGCATTATATCTGCAAATTAAACAGAAACATTTTATTTTTACACAACAACTTAAAAAGGAATAAACAAACTAAGTCTTGTTAGCTGACAGTCAGCATGAAATAGTCGCGTTTATTATTTGTTGCCCCAAAAGAAGTCATTTGGAAGCAGTTGTTATATTTTCGTATGTTTGTAAGGAAATGTATGGAATCCCTTCCAGTTTCTGAAACCAATGAGTATAATGGCTCCGGTGGCGGGACCAATTGCAAACTTTGCCATTTGTGCAACACAATCCCTTTCCTCCATTTTTGCCTTACAGTGTGGGCAAAATGAGTTCGTCGATCCAATAGCAACGCATTGGTAGGAATTGTAGTGAATTGAAACATCGTAACTGAAAGCCGCTCGTGAAACACTAAAAGCAGTTTGAAAACGACGCGTTGCACGTGATTGTAATACCCTAATCCTTTCAATTTCATTTCGTTCTGCACGTTGTTGTGCAGTCCGATTAGATAGAAAATCAGCTTGATTTGCAGCGTTTTCAGTTCTTAGACCCAGGGCGAGGGTCTAAATGTAAACACACTCAACAAATAAACACACAATTGGTTTTCGAGATAAGCGAAAATTTAATAACAACCAAGAAAATGCTACTCACCAAGGAAGCAATGAACTAGTGTGTCAATTATATAATGTTTTTTTTGTTAAATTTGCTTTAAAAGGACGTAGGCAAAGGAATCTAAGTCCATGCAGCCACTTGCCCTCCCCAAAACTGCACCAACGCTTACTTTCTTATCACCTATTAGATATTATTATATCACTTATACTATATACTTACGATTACTGATCTTAACTAATTAAATTAACACCATTTTTTACACGATAAAAATCACTATTTGAAACATTATCAATATTTGAAAAATTAAAATAAGAGCGAAAACAAATTTGAGGGAACTCGTTATATAATTTTATCAATGACACGCAAACACTAACTATCTGTTAATAACAACTTACGCGCCTTTGTTTTGCTTTGATTGACGTCAAATGTTTGACAGCTGGGAACAGAGTGGTTTGCATGGGAAAAGAAAAGTCTAGTTTTTATTATTTAACTCGTCATTTTTGTTTTTTCCCTCCATAAGAACCTTCTTTTTGCCTTAACAAAAATAAGAAAAAAAAATTAGTCGGATTGATCGAGCCCTTCTTGAGTTTCGCGCTTAGCAACACATTTGGCGATTTATTTTTATTTATATAGATAATCATTGACGTTTAAAACATCATTTTATCAAAATTGCATGCGTATATATGTATATGTATTATTTTTTTTTGGGGGGGGGTAGCATTATAGACTATAAACACACGGTGGACGAATTATAAGAAATATATAGGTTTATTGAAATATTGAATATAAGATGGATATACAAGAGATATAAAAGAGACTTTCTTATGAACGATTATGGACTACAACTAACATACATAGAGACTACTGGCTTACATACTATAAACTATCTATTACATCTCTACACTTTACTCTCCTACCTCCTACCTTCTCTTTCTCTCTTCTCACATGCCACACACATGTAACCAGCACTCTTTTTCTTAAGGCAATTAAGGACAAAGGAAATAATAACTTTAGGTATTTAAAAATTATAGAAGCTAATTTCACTGAAAATATTGTTCATTACCAAACAAAAAAGTTTCCTTGTATTTCTTAGAACATTTAGTGTTGTCGTGACCTTTCAAATTAAAAAAAAAAGTAGAAAATTAGGTCACACCATGATATGACTAGAGCAGTGTTATTTAATGAAAGAACTTTCTTCAGAACTTGAGCAGAGCATAATACATAATACATAATACAAAAAATATTTCTATATTAAAACGAGATACCTCCAGTCACGAAGGACCATGATAATGAAAAAGGTACCTTTTTTTACTATTTAAGAAGTTTAATTGAGCATTATTATATGTTATCATTCTCCAAGATTTTATTTCAGTAAATAATATACTCCTTCCGTCCAGGTCTTGGACGGAAATTTTTTTTCTGTCTACCGCAAGTAAGCATTTGGGTCTGTTTCGGAAAGCGCATGCATTCGGTAATTATGATTACATATATGAAATAACTCTACATGTTTCAGAAATTTAACATGTGACCTTTATTATAAATACTAATTAGCATAAGTTAATATTTAGCAAACTCAGAGAAGTATGTGCAAATGATAAATTAACAAAGCCTATGATGATTGGAGGAGAAGGTCTTAGTGTTGAAATCGATCGAAATTTTGCTCCTCCAAAAGGAAATATAATGCGGGGAGGATATAGCCGCAGCAATGGGTGTTCGGAGGCGTATGGAGGGAAACTAGGGAGTGTTTACTACATTCTGTTCCATCTAAAACAGATGAAATGCTGACTTCTTGCATCAAAGCAGCAATACGACCTGGTACAACATTATACTCTAATCGCTGGAAGGCCTATAAGGGAATAAAGCAAATTGAAGGCATGAGTTATAAACATTACGTTGTTAACAACTCAACAAATTTTGTTGTCTTAAACACAGGTGCTCATACCCAGAAGGTGGAATCACTTTGGGCTTCAGTGATATCTGTATTGTTATTCTATAGGGACTTGTCCCAGAATAAATAAAGACTTTATTATTATTATTATTATAATCTTTACTTTGGATTTCTCGGCTTATGCCGGATAAATATACCTTACCTATAATGGATAAATACATTCCGTTGTTAACCGTTCACAAAATTTTGTCGACTTAAACATAGGAGCTCATACCCAGAGGGTGGGGCTTCAGTCAAACGAAGAAGCAAAAAAGAATGTGGAAAGAAAAGAAATATGTTGGATTCATATTTATGCGAATTCATTTGGAGGAAGGTACGAAAAAGAATGTTTGTTTACTAAGATTTTAGAAAGTATTGCTGACTTTTATCTACAAATTTAATTGCAATTGTTTTGTTTTGACGTTATATATAAATATACACATGTTTTTTATGAGTATTATATTTAATAGCATAAATAACAGATAACTAAAAAATCTGCATGCGTTTTCCGAAACAGACCCCGGCATTTTTCAGGAATTTCTGGTATTCTGTTCTATTTTCACATAAATCCTGTGTAATGCCGAGTCTTTGAGTTTCTTGTTTGATTTGTTCTGTGTATCCGTGGTTGAATTTGTACACCATAATTTTACTGATTTTTTTTTTTCAATCTCTTTGCTTTCTTTCTCTGATAAATTCCTGCTGATTATTTCGCCCAGATATTTAAAGCTTTTAAACAACTGGATTTTACCGAATTCCGTTCTCACTTCTTTCCTACGGAAGTCTGTGGTCATAAATTTGGTCTTTTGTATGGAGATTTCAAGTCAAGTCCGGTTTTCACCTATTTTCTTCAGGGAATTTATTTGCCTAATCGCCTCTTCTTCCGACTCTTCCAGTAGGGCCAAGTCATCCGCAAAAGCCAGACATGTTACCAGGATATTGCTCTTCTGATTTCCTACTTTAGCTCTTGATGTTTCCTTTACCGATAAAGTCCTCATGACTTTGTCAAGAACAGCTGAAAGTCCGCCCCCGTGTCTCACACCGGTTTTTATCTAAAACCGTCTGCTGGTGTTTCCTCATAATATTATTTTTGATAATATACAGTCCATGTTACACGGGTTTTTAATAAAAGCAAGCTTAATAAGGCCTTTATAATCTTAACTCTTTATACGGGTGTTTATTTTAAGAATATTTTGAGCCAAAAATTACCTATTATTAATATTTATCATGTCAAACCCAAATACTGAAAAGATGGGTCCAGATTGAAAAAACCTCTGAGAAAATATACTTAGCCTCTTGTCGACGTTTTAACCCTCTTAAATTTCTCAACTCCTGAAAAGATAATGTTATTCCCTGGAAGGGGGAACTTTTTGTCGCTGGGTAATCTCAGAACCTCAGAGGGAATTTTCTCCATTATATTATAGAGGACAAGTCCATTTACGGAAAGTAACAAACATGGTTGAAAACACCGTTTTTATAATGAAAACTTAGATTAGGAAAGAATAAATTTAAGGGTTTGTTGGTACATCGTGGGGAGAAACTTAGTTGTTACCTTATTCCGGATTATTTGCTAAAGTATTGAACTGCTTTTTCTTTTCTTACTATATTAATAATATATTTATAAGAAATGACAAGGGCGATAAATTACTACAATTATCATTTTTATTAACCAAAGTTTGATCCATATAATGAAGCATCAATATGCGGATCAATGCCTTATTACTCACTAAAATATACGTCACTTTAAATATTTGCATTAGTATGACTTAATATTAATTGATTCTTTCAAATTTATGTTATTGAATATCGAAGTATTGCGTTTCATGGCATATAATAAGCTTTTCGATAAACTGTTTTTCATCTAATAAAGAAAAGGATGGATTCCGTTATGATAAAAAAAATTTGTCATAGACTATATTTGTAAGAAACGACACAAACAATAAAATCCTAAAACTCCCTTTTGAATTCGGATAAATTAAAATATTTCCAGTATTTTAGAGAGGCGGTGTTTTATTGATTTTATGTAGTTGGTTTTTTGGTGTTTAAGGCTTCAAAAAAGAAGGTCATCTACGCCTATTGTCCACTTTATATAATGTTGGTATATATTGTAGATAAATAACACTGATTCACAAACACACACACTACACATATTTCAGCAGGACAGTATTTTTTTGGAGTTTTCCTATAGCTTTATAATAAAATATTCACTTTTTAATTCTTTATTTATGACTTGTCAATAACTTTTCATCTCCTCTTGTTTTTTATCTGGCTTTGTAGCACAAATCCCACGTTTAGATTTTTAGTATCTGAACTCATATAGTTGATAAATAAAACATGCTCTCATAAAAATTCAAACAAAAAATGGTTATAAATTTTTATTTTGAAGGGAAAAGATATGTCCAGGGCCGGGATTCAAACCCGGGTCTCCCACCTCTCCGTCGTAGTGCTCTTACCAACTGAGCTAGCCTAGCTCGAACCATGATCAGACGAATTCATTCTCTTCACCGATGGATTTGTCGATGGATGGAAATGGATTTGTCTGACCTTTGTTTGTATTTGGACGAGCCAGCCTAGGTCAGTTGGTAAGAGTACCAAGACGTGGGAGACCCGGGTTCGAATCCCGGCCCTGGACATATCTTTTCTATTCAAAATAAAAATATTTATAAATTATAACAATTAATAAAAAAAAGAAATTATAAAAAATGGTTATACATTTCTTGATAAATATATCGTTAATTTTCTTTTGGTCCTAAGGAAAGACTAATTCTAATTACTCTGTAATCAGCTACATCTAATAAAGAAATAAGGTGCTAATTATATAGCGATGTCTTCAGTTGGAGCTGGAGAGCTGAAAGAGAAGACTCAAGTGAAGCAGGGGACTGTGACCGCCTGGGCCGTGGCGATAGCATTGTATTGCTGACTAGTTGTCTCTCCTCTCTCTGTTGTCTCTATCGTCTATCATATTACTTATTATTAATTATTTAATTATATGTATTGAAATGCCATCGCAACATATATTGTAATTAACAAGTGATTATTTGCACAATCGTTCAATAGCTTATTTAAATTATTATTATAGTATATACGTATATAGGTGTGAGACAGGGTGATGGAATCTCTCCTATTCTGTTCAACGTCGTCCTAGACAAGGTTATGGAAGAATGGGAGAAGCAACTCTAGAAACGTGAGTCTTGGAAACCGATCCGACTGAGCTTTCCCAAAAACAACCTCTACGTACCATACCTCGCATTTGCGGATGACCTGGCGATTTTAGCAGAGGATGTGGAGACTGCCATCAAGCAGCTTAAGATACTTAAGGAATGTGCAGAAAAGGTGGGACTACAGGTCTCTTTTGAGAAAACTAAATTATTCTGTTCAAAGACAGATATCACGAGCCTGAGAACAAAATACGGTAAAATCGACCGGGTCCCGTACTTTAAATACCTCAGAAAATTCATCGAACCGACAGGCCTTGAGAAGATCTCGCAGCAAAACCGTCTCCAAAAAGTAAAGAAGGCATTTGGGTTAGTTCAAGACATCTACAACAAAAAACGCATGACAAGACAGACAAAAATTCGGTATTACAATACAGTCATAAAACCAACAGTCCTTTACGCAAGTTTGAAACATTGTCACTTAATAGAAAACAAGAATTAGAAAATATCAACGGCAAGAGAGGAAGATCATCAGGAAAATCCTAGGAGCAAGATATACCCAAGATGGTTACAGGCAACAATCAATCAAAACAACAGAAAAAGCTTCAAACATTGAAATTGACATTAGGAATAGACGTACGAAATTCTTTTGGACATCTCAAGAGATTACCAGAAAATCAACTGTCAAAAACAATATCAAATTATGTTAGCTCACTTAAGAATTCAACACCTTGGCTAGACGATCTTTGAATGGGCCTCAAAAACGCAAACATATCTGCAACGGATATTGTAGAAAGGAATTTCAGACACCTTCATACACAAAGTCAACAAGTGGGAAGTTGCATCAGAGCAACCAAAGCAAAAGCAGTGCAGACGGAAGTGGTCGGAAGAACGTATCCAAGCCTTCTCAGAGAGAATGAAAGCCTATTGGAGGAACAAGAAGAACCCAAAGAAGGATTGATTGAGTTGTTTGCTTAAAGTCTTCCTCTGTTGGGAGAATACGCTGATAATAATAATAATATTTGTAAATATCGTCAATTCAAATACAAGATGTGAAAAAAAATTAGTTTTTGATCTACAGCTACTGTTTTGGAATTGATACTAATAAATTGCAATTGATACTAATAAAAAATTCAGTTGTCTAAACGGCACAAAAATAATGTATAATGGACATATGGAAAACACATTTGGCGATACGCACTGATTTTGAATAGTGGTGTTTTTCACTTGTATCGGAGATAAAAATTACGGTAATGAATTTAAAAGTAATTAAAATATCGGGCGGAGGTTATATTTATTGCTATTAGTCCTTCATTAGGTTTTTACACATGGTTAGCTTACTATTCCCTTATGTATTGAAAAGTAATGAAGCGGCGTGCACCACTATTTTTTACTTCTTTTTCCGTTTTTTCTTTCTACATGGGTGTGAATCGTGACCCCTAAATTTTAAGGATGGAAAGTGTCTTATGGTCTAGAATGGGTTAGTCTTTACTTAGACTGGAACATCAGAATGTTACTGGTTTTCAAGAAAGACCAAAAAGAAAAACGGGCGCAAAAACAACAGTTGAAACAGACGTAGTTTCTTTACCGTAAACAAAGTTAAGAAAATTAACAGTTTTTGGTTTAAACCACCTAACACGTCCTGTACATTCACTTTTGAATAATAATCTAAAGCTATTTAGTCCTCTTTCACCAAAAAACAAGTTTTGATACTTCGTTACCAGAAATATTGTAACCCTATAAGCTATTGTTAACTACACAAGGATCGAGATTTTAAATCTTATAAAGTTGAGACAACGTAAAGATAGTGATTTCCATACACCATCGGGTCTTACACCTTCTCCTTAATCCAATCTCTCGTGGAGGTGCGCCTTCTAAGACTAAACCTGTTATAATTGTCTAACCTTAACCTTGTTATTCTACCTGAGAAATCGAATCAGAGGCTAAACAGTGCACCCCCCCCCCCTCTATACGTGCATTGAGGCCCCATAAATTGAAGCTGTTATAACGTTTAGTAAGGGAAGTTGAGTTCAAAGGTCTTGTTAAAAACTTAACTCGAAGTAAATATATTTTAAAGACTTCTTCGTGGTAAAGTCTTAGGTCTTGATTTTAGTGCGGAGATCCACCATAACGATAATGGTCTCACTGATATATTTTAATGGGTAAAGCAAGATCGGGAAAAACATTCTATATGTAATAGCAAGTATTACATCGATCCTTTATGCGGGATAACCAGACTATTAACGCAAGTAGTTCATTCGTATACTATAAATAATAATTTATTTTTATTAATAGTTATTTGTATGGTAATTCTTTTTAAATATTTTTGTTTTGAAGAGAAAAGATTTGCCCTGGCCGGGATTCGAACCCGGGTCGTCTGCATCTCCGGTGCAGTGCTCTAAACCTAGTTTAGTCTAGCAAATTTGTCAAACATGACACTTTGCTACTTTATTTCTCATGGTTCTTGTCCGGACTTGAACCTGAATTTTCGGGAGTATAAAGTATTCATTGACTTAATTACCGAAAAAAGTGAATAATTTAACTTTTGAAATATCAAGTAATCCGCTGTTGGTCCTGAACGACTCATTTATAATATTGGCGTTGTTCTGGAGTAAAATTCAGCCCTTTTTTAGTATAACAAGTTCACTAGATGTATAAAAAAACTCTCTTTGGCAATATAATAAATATTAAAATAATAAAAAAAAAATAACTAGTGTCTAACTAACTATGAAGCAACCCGAATCAGAAAAAGAAACAATACATGGACAGAAAGAAGTTGAATGAACTGATACCACCCCCCGCAGTCCTCAACTCGTGGAAACGATAACAGATTTTCAAAATTCCACTATAAACTTTCGGTTCTTGCAACGAAAAATTTTTCCCGATGGTTCCTAAAATTCAAGTCTCTGAAGTTTTTTTTAATATATCGTCATTTGTTTTAATCACATAATTATCTGTTCCTATATTATATGAATATCATAATGGAACGCTGTTGCATTTCTACCAGCTGGTACTTTTTTGAACTGTAAATTTTGGTATGTGCTATATTTTTAGATATCCTCAATTTTATTATTCTCCTACTGTTCTGGTGAAACTTCGACAGGTATTTTTGTATCCTGTAGTTCAAGAGACTCGAGGCTCTTTTTTTTTTTACTGCTTGCACTTATGTCTTAACAATCATATGTTATGTTTCCATGGAGCGCAATACTTGTTTTCGGAAATTGGGAATAAACATGTAGTTTAGTTTCTCTAGCTACAATCTGCTATCAAGACATGGAATAAAATTCATACGGCATTATAAAAAAAAGAAACAAAGTCACTTTCATATCAATTCAAATCAGAGTAAGGGGTAACCCAGTCCGGGGGTAACGGAGTGCTGAGTTGACGTTTTGAAGGTCCTATGTTCTAATCCAGCTGTGGTAGATAAATTATTTATTTAGTTAACAGCTAGGAATTGACCATGTGGGATCTGCAGACCCTCCCGGGGCTCACTTAGCTTCTATAAAGTGGGAAAAACGAGTAATCTCGGACAAATAACCTCCCTGCACAACCCATAATTCTAGAAACAATCTATAGTCTCTACCACGTCTTTTTCTTGAAATAAAGGTTTTACTTTTCTAGTTAAATACGGCTTCTAGTTTGACTTTTTGCACTTATTTCTTCACAATAATATGTTATGTTGGATTTTTTTTTTGTATGGTTCTAAGAGTAAGACACGGTTAACAAAAAAAACACGAATCAAAAATCGGTAACAATATAAAAGTTGTTTCATATTCTTGTTTCTCATAGAAAGGTCTATAGAGCACTGTTAGGCTACGCTGGCTATACATATTACATTTTTTAAAAAGCTGCACCAGTATGTCACATGAAGAGTCTTGGGTTCAGTATGCGGTAGAGACTGTACTGTTACTTGGAGAACGGTTGTGTAGGAAAGTGATTCAGGTACCCTCTTTACAGAGGCTGGGTGAGCCCTGGGAGGGTCTCCAGATCTTAAAGAACCCATCTTTTGCTGTTAACTGATTAATAGATGTTATATACACATACAAATTGATGCCTCATTACTAAAATTACTTGCTGCCCTGATACTCTTACTTTTCCACATGAACTGGAGCCTTCATCAGCTTGCTCCCTCCATTACCCCACATCCTTCCCCTCGCCGACACTCATTACTTTCCCTCTGGGATCAAAGGATCCTACCCACGCTCAGGTGCTCCGCCTTCTTTTATCAACGCCACGCAACTCCATTATTCATGGGACCATTTCATTTCGAGGAGGCCTAAATCCTAATAAAATCCTTCCTGTCTCTAAAAAGCACTCTCAAGCCAGGAACATTATTAAAAACTTGGCACCTAACACTTTTTCTCTTCGACTCACCTTTCTTATCACTTCTTTCCAGATGAGGCTCGCTGCATTTTACTCCGGAAACAGGTTTTCTTAACTACCTTCTATTATTCTAATGCGATGGTATAAAACTAGACAACAGTACTTGTTGTCTGCAGCCCAGAGATATGGAGTGATACTGGCCCTAAAATTGGATTAAAATATGCCTCTATTAAACAAAGAGACTGCTTAGTTGAGAATGACTGACACAGCCAGTAATGTTTAAGTCAAGGCATTCTTGATATATGGAAAGACTAATATACCCTTCATTATTCTTATAGGGGCAAGAAATTATGCCAGATTCCAATATCAATATAAGTAAATATTGGCTAGTTTAAGTATCTTACTATACAGTTTAGGTTACTGTTTTTTTACTTATTTATTGGGAAGAAATGTTGGGGAATACCGCTGATGCAGAATGACGTAGAAACGATGTAATGTGACGTCTTTTGACGGGACTTAAGCTACCTCTACTATTAAGCTGGCAACCTGCGGAATAATTACGCTCAATCCATATTTAAAACTTTGTTTGAATGGGAAAACATAATTTCAATCAAATTTTGTTTCCTTCCAGACAAGTGATTAATGCCTTGAAAGAAGTTTTAAATGTGTACAATAAAATTTTATAAATAAATAAAATTTTGGAAAATAATTAAAAAAACCGTAGATCTAAGAAAAAAATGTTAATCAATACGCTACCCCCACAACAATGCAGTCTCATTAATTTATTAAATATCTACAGCCCCGGTGAATAAATGGTTATGCGGAACTTTCTCCAGTGTGAGGTATTTGTATTGTATGAGGCGGAACCGTGTTATTTTCGTAGTGAATAAGGGGCTAAGTTAGTAATTGGCTTGAAATGGAGTTATTATATTACAACCTTATATTACAACTCCATTTCAACCCAAAAACTACGATAACGAAACTTTTCCGCTTCCCTTGATATAATGAACTCATATGACTTAACCGCTTATTCGCCGGTGCTGCAAATATAACAGAGAAATACATTAAAATAATATGGAGCAGCCCATGCAGCACACACGTGCCGATATAAGATGAAACAATGCATTGAGTATGTTATCCAATTTAAATATGTAAACTAGAGACATGAATGAAACGATATTGAAACTGAGAGCTTTGCGCAATAACAAACTGCCTATTGGCTTTAATAAGTAGCCAGTTATTTACACATCTTACTAACTCAAAGGAAGCTCCGTCATAATCCCCGCCTCTGTCTCGGGCTCTGTGCACTTGTCTCGTCTTTGTATAGCCCCAATTTACTCTTAAACAGCCCCTGTATAAATAGACCGTAAGCTAGGGCCTTCTTTGCTTTCCGAAATTAAACGTGCTTTCATTTATCTATGCTCAAAGACAGATTGTATTAACCTATATTGGGGAATCTTGAGAGTGATTTGCACAGTATTGAAATCAAGAGGAGGGAGATATATCAGTGGTAAAGCACTGAGTTGCTATGCTCAATATCCTGGGTTCATATCTGGCTGTAACGGATGAATTATTTAATCTGTTAACAGACATATATGAGCTCAGTAGGATCTACATACCCTTCTAATCTAGGCTCTTTAATGTAGGTATCCTTAACTGTAGGAAAAACTCGGACAAGTCACCTTCCTGCACAAACGTTATCTTAGAAACAGTACAGTCTCTACCATGTACTGAGTACTGAGCCTTAATGGCTTGTATTGGTACAGATTTTTTTTCTTTAAATCAAGTTTTTGTATATATATTGGGATTGATCTAGTCCTTAATTGGGGAAATGACTTGTGGTCGAGTGAGATCTCGGCTAAATCCCTATATTGCAGAACCGTTGGCTTATAAACTCACAATCCGTTATCTACCATATATTGAATCCAAGACCCATCATGGGTTTTAAGGGTGGAGGTATGTCATTATTCATCCAAGATCTTAGCAATGGCGAGGGGTGAAATAAATTCTTAGTCGATTAAAGTAATATACGATTTTTGTTTCTTATAGGTTATATACGATTATAATTTCTTGTGTAAAGCATGTTTTATTACTATTCGTAATTATGTTTTTAATAGTTTATTTTTAATGTGCGATGTTAATCTTCACAAAGCATGAAAAATTCATGTTGGAATATATGTAAATATACTTATAATGAACGTTACACGTCTCTGACTATGTACATTAATATCCCTATTAAAAATATTATCTTTAGCTATATGGAAATAGCATTCAAACACGTTCCTAAAACCTAATCATTCAATAATTTAACTGCAATTTAATAAGAATGACTATGTGGACTTAAATGTGAAGTATTAGCAGCTCATCAGCTGAATTCATTTCGCTCAAATCTCATCAATTATGTATCCATTATTGATTCCATCAGGCTAGCACTTTATAAGACATACCATGGCGGACAATCACATGTCCACTTTTATCTATCATTAGATAGATAATAAATTTCTTTTAGATAGGGAGAAATGTTTATTATCGTTAGATTCGTGATGTGACATGTGACCTTGTAAAATCAAAAATGTTTTAAGCTTTTAAATTTTTTCTAATGGTTAATAAAAGAATTTCAAAATCATTATTACAATAGGAATGCTTTTCTTTATCAATAACCATTTTTTGTTTGTTTTTTAAACTCACAAGTAACATTCAAATACCACTATGGAAAACATAGGTTTTTTGAGTGATGACTTTTATTTTTTTTAATTTCCATTTCAAACGGAATTATGCCTTTTAATAATTATTATTAAAGAATAGCTGAAAGCGGAGTAATATTATTCCAAAAAGTGGTTTTATAGAAGACTAGTTGGGATAGACATAGAGGATATTGCAGTGAGGTGAGGCTATATGAGGCCGCAACTTCCCTACCTTTGATCTCCAGTTATTGAACACATGTCATCTCTCCCTTCCGTTTTCCTCTTACAACCTCTCGTGTTGGTTGTCGCTATACCATGCCATTTATTTTATCCAGTTCGATATATGGCCTGTACATGGAATCCATTTGAATTTTTGTATCCCTGGACTTTGGCTGAACGAAATATGCTTGTTGTTCATTCGATTCTTTCAACTTCAGTGTTGAAAATTATAAAAGTAATTTCTTGCTCTTGAAGTCAACTCCATTCATTTTAACTTTCATTATCATTAATAGGGTTTTTAAGGTTCTTCTGAACTTTCTTCAAAGTTCTTCTGAACCTCCTTAAAAACTCTTTTTATTCTGCTTAACAGATTTCACCTTGAAATAAAACAACATACTAGATGCTGTACGGAACAAAATATACTTTCAAATACAAAGGCCTAAAAACTACAGTCGACGCCCAATATCTTACACGAAATTAACTAGTTAATTAACTTTATTCAGTTGAAACAATAGACTGATTAATAAAATAGCAAACTATTGTCAAATTTAATTCCCCGATGCTTACAACAATGGTACACAGATAGTATCCGGTATACAGAAGTTCAGACTTACATAAGACATTCTGATGTTATATAGTTCCAGTAAGTCCATCATTTATTTTTTAAATTTTGGCTATTAGTATTATTCTTTATTCATTCAACGTTACTTCACGTTGCTTTGGCTAATCGGACTATACTGCTGTGGGAGTCCTAAATTTTGCCTATCCAAGTTTACTTAGATTAATGATCTTCAACGAGTATCTGACATCGCAACGGCTCCCCATTATACGTCTCTTCCGAAGGACGGCAAAACAATGTTTTCACTCCCTTTAAAAAATCCTAGAACCACCTGCCGGGCTGCGAACCCGCTATTTATGGCATAGTAGGTTGTTATGCTAATCAGTAGACCACAGATGGTCCCTTTAAATCAACTATGTATAAACTTTTGAACTGCTTCGGAATCCTATTTTTTTTTTTTTGTATTTATAGTTTACGCCCACATTGGAGCACTTAATTAAATCCATGAACATTATAGTCTTCAAAATATTAGCTTTGCGTTCTCCTCTCCTGTTCCCTAAACTTCTTCATTCTTTCAGACCTGGCTGCCCTTTCTCCATCCGTATTGGTGTATTGTTTCCGTGCAACTATTTTTAACTTAAGTCTCGTATCTCTACTCTTCAGAATCTTCCTCTCCCTTCTGTCTCTAATATGTCGCAATGTTATATTTAATCTTTTAAATCATTCTAGACCTCTATAAACCAGTTGTCGTCGTCATTGTTGTAAATCGGGACACGATTTAATTTAATTGTATTTCTTTGTAATTATTGAAATATACTTAAGAGGTGTCTCCCTTTCTTCTACTCTTATAATCCAGGATCCAGGATAATAGATGAAACCTAACCTGAAGAATGGCGCAGAACTATTAACGGTCCTCTTTGTAGCCGATCCTCAGCGAACAAAGAGCCTCCTACTTATCATAATGGAAGCCCCAGCTAACCCAAGAGATTTTCTTGTTCGGCCGTCAAGCCTACTGTCGTTGTTCTACCATCTTAAGCCATGTCTATGTGGCCAGCTCTGAATTAGTAGCTAACAATGACTTTATATTTCTCAATCGACAACTTCATAATATATACATTAAGCTAAAATCACATTTTTAACTTGACGAGATATAGAAAATAATGAGAACTCTTTTAAAGATTTATTCAAATGTTTCTCCTTCAAAACAATGATACAACTCAAAACATAACTTCGATGAAAAACACGTTGGGCATGGATAATCAGGTGTGTCGTTTCTGAATGCAAAACTTAAACCAATACAAATCCTACTGAAGGCTTGGCAAAAATGCCTATGTTTGAGTTATAACGTTTGTCTTTTGAAGGAGCGATCTGTCTACTTCTACTCCGCCGTTTTATTTATTTAAATTGCTCTTAAAATTAAAAAGTATTACGTTGGATGACCCTGAGCCCCTATAGATCCAAATCACTCTTGGGATTTATTTTATCGTGACATGATATCTGATTTTTTATCAATTAGAACAAACTGCAGTAAATATATTGAAAATAATGAGGTGTCATTGGGTCGTTTTAAAGGTTATTTACTAAAACAATTTCATGGAAGCAAAACCATTTTATTTAAAATATTTGCCTTCAGTTTATATAGATTTTTCCCAACGTCTTATCAAATTTTCAATCCCAGAACTGATAAATTCAGGATTTTGTGATGAAATAAAGTCTGAAAATGCGTTTTGGACTTGAGAATCTTTCACGAAAATTTTACACTTAAGTTGTCCAAATTTCTGAACAGATGGAAATCTTTTGGAGATAATTCATTAATAACAGGAGGCTGTGGGAATCTTAACCCAGCTAGTTTAGTTTCTTTACTGTCTGTCATGATGCATGAGGTTTGGCATTGTCATGTAAGAATATAGGTCCCTTTCTCGGACGCGGTTGGAATGTTTCTTGCAGCTTGGGCTGACTAGTGTCCAAGTTTAAACTAATAAAAAAAAATTACACGGAAATTGCATGTTCCCATGGTGAAATTTGATGGCATACTAAGCAATGTTCGTCCAATTTTAGAGATTGTAAATGTTATAAAAAAACAGAGGATTAATAACTGCTCATTACAATCTATAAACATCGTAAACAACAGATAAATAATTCCACTTTGAATTTTAAAAATAACAAAAACGGACATTTCAAATGAAAAGACCCAATATAATCCAATCCGTTTTAAATGTCAGCCTTAAAGTTGTTAAAAAAACAAATGACCTATTGAATTAAATAATAACTTTACCTAAACTTATAAATGTCACACTTTTAATTAATTTACAATTTACAATTTATTTTTACTATTGTTGCAGGGGCGGATGTGGAGGGGGTATGGAGCCCTGCCGCTACCTTCTCCTTGCTGTTGTACTTCTGGCAGCGCTCCCCCGCCGCACTACGCCTTCGCTACAGGTCAGTATTACTGTATTTTTTTATAAACAAAAATTAAAACAATAAAATTTTATCATTAAAAAAATGAAATTGAAAAGATAGGTCCAAGCATCTATTTTTTAATA
The DNA here is from genome assembly GCA_964056705.1 of Troilus luridus. Classification (NCBI taxonomy): domain Eukaryota; kingdom Metazoa; phylum Arthropoda; class Insecta; order Hemiptera; family Pentatomidae; genus Troilus; species Troilus luridus. Next base: position 94,022,507 of record OZ057414.1, on the reverse strand, counting down.
TCTTGGAGAGTGGATTTATCTTGAATGCCCTCGAGAAAAAAAAAAGCAATGGAGATCAGAATGGATAAAATCGGACCAGCCTTCCAACTCACAAAAACATCACAAGTCCTGTTCGGGACCGAATCGCATTATTTTTTTTAATTAGGTCACATTAAAATTTTGTTTAATGTTTACATTTATGTTTGTTTATATAAGGTTACATTTATATGTATTTAGTGAAAGGTCTTTTAATTTAATAATAAGGTAATAACAACAGTAATAGGAAGGAAGAATGGAGGATTAGAGTCCATGTTTATCGTCAACAACAACAACGTCCTGTTACAACTCTGGGACTATGACCAGTTCAGTGCTAACAGCCGGCCGGCTCAGTACCTTTTCATCGCTCAGACGAGCACTTTTTCATCGCTCAGACGAGCACTTTTTTTGTCATCGCTCAGACGAGCACCTTCTTCATCGCTCAGCCGAGCACCTTTTTCATCGCTCAGACGAGCAATAATGAAGACTGATTTCATACGGAAGCTACATATGCCTGGGTTCGTACGAATTGTGTTTGCGGTTTTATGCGCATAAAATAAAATTGGACCAGTCTAAAAATGTTTATAGTTTTAATTTTTTTCTTTAGAATAAGATTTTGTTTCTTTCATATATGAAGTGTTTTTTTTTTTTATTTTCACGGAAGTTCACCAATATCACAAAAACAATATAATAGTGTTTTTAAATACAGTTGTATAATTTTAATTATGTATTTGGTGCAACAATCACCAATTAAAATGTATCACCTTTTATTGTCAAAACATCGCACTCCGGCGCAGTCCAGTTAAAATAAAATTTATTTTTATTTTAATTTTTTTTATTAATCATCCCTTTCCCAGTTGATAACGTTGAGACAGATTGGGTGATAAAACATTTGGTCCTCCGAGGTCGGATTGCGGTGGTGTGACAAAAAGGTTATATTATAAGTTATTTATTTTATTTTTTTATTTTTTTATTAGGTAATGATTGTAATATTTTCAACAACAAAATTCTAGTTCGCGTGGGCTCGAACATTCTGTTCATTCACAGTATTCTCTGAATCATAATTTTACCTTCGTATTAACGTGAGAATTTTTTCGAATTGAACCTTCTAATAATAATTTTTTTTAAATCTTTTTTCTTCAACATGGCTACTGAGAAAGATATTGAAAAACATTTGAAGTATTTAAAGTCGAAGTTATCAACGCTTCAAGCCAGAATCAAGGGAGTGACAGACCAAGGAAGACGGGTTGCCACCGATGCTTCACACAAACCACTTTTTTACGCCATGTATGATGATTTAACTTCCTTTCGGCTACAAATGGATCAAACCCAAGAAGAAATTACACAAATGTATTTTCAAGGAGGTCGTGAAAAAGAATATCCCGATGAAAACGAGAAAGCAAGAAAGGAAAATTCCGACCGTTATTATTATGAATGCAAAATGTTGTACAAACGTCTAACTGAGGAAGATGCCAAAACAACACGAATTGGTTCGACAGACCAATCGGTAAATGCAACTGCCTCATTAAATGACTCCAGAAATCCACGAGGGCGTTTGCCCAAAATTAATCTCCCAATTTTCAATGGAAACCCCCTTGATTGGCCTCACTACCGCGATACCTATGAAGTTCTAGTTCACAAGGATGACGGTTTAGATAAAATTGAAAAATTTCATTACCTGAATTCGACTCTAAGAGATGATGCTCTAAATCTTATTAAAAATCTCCCAATTCAGGAGCTGAATTATGACTTGGCTTGGGAAAGGCTTATTACTCGATACAATAATAAACGCATTTTAGCCTCTCTTTATGTTCAACGGTTATTAGCATTCAAGCCAATAACTGGATCACCGACGTTATCGTCCTTAAGGCATTTCTTGGATTGCATGGTGGATAATGTAACACAATTTCAGCAGCTACACCTGGCGGATGAAACTGGATTTATTCTATTCAGCTTAGCAATGCGGTGTTTGGATGCATCAACTAAAAGAGCTTTCGAACAAAAACATATTGACGTCGAGTTCCCTACCTTTGACCAACTTACAAAGTTTGTGACTCAGCAATGTAAAGTTCTGGAATTATCTTCATGCCTATCCGAAGATAATAAAATTCAAGAAAATACCAACAGCAAGCCAAAAGGACATTCATTTATCGTTTCAACGCAACCAAATTCTCAACAGAATAAACAATTACGTACTTGTTTTTTATGCAAACAAAACCATTATCTAACGAGCTGCCCTCGTTTCAAGGCAATGACTGCCAAAGAACGGTTTGAATCAATAAAGAATTACCCAGGTTGTCGCTATCATCTCACCTTGACTCATTCAACTCAAGAGTGTAAAAACAAAACATGTTGTGCATATTGTCAAAAATCTCACAATTCACTGCTGCATTTCCCGAGCCGAAATAACCAATTTAATAGCCAAGCAAATGATGCCATAACACCTGTGGCCAATCAAAATCCACCTGAAACATGTTCTTCAGTAATGACACATGCTTGCCAAGACAACAATGACATATTGCTAAGTACGGCTATCGTGCATTTACAGGATAATAAGTCGATGTTTAAACCAATTCGCATCCTCCTAGATTCCGGGTCACAGTGTACATTGATCACCCAATCATGTGCGAATGCTTTTCATCTCCATATTGAGAAAGTGAAAAGAAATCTTTCAGGAGTGGGACAACATCTAACGGAGGGAATAGGAACAGCTCGTTGCATATTAAAGCCAAGAAACAGGCACGGTCCTTTATTATCCACGCAAGCAACTGTTGTGCCGAATATTACTGGTAAATTGCCAACGAGTCAAGTACCCCGTAGGGTCCAACAGAAAATCGCATCATATGCTTTAGCGGATCCTAATTTCTTTGAGCCTCGAGAAATTGACATTTTATTGGGAGCTGATTTGTTTTGGAAAATTCTTCGGAATGGAGTACGACGAATCGAAGGTGAGGAAGCCACGTTAATGAACACCGTATTCGGATGGGTGGTTTTAGGACGAATTCACAATGTTGAACCTAGCTACACAGCTTCGTTGCATATTTTATCCACATCAACCTTTGACAATTTAATCGAAAAATTCTGGGAACTGGAAGAACCCGCTTCTCCAAATATTCCATCGAATCCTGAGGATGTCGTGTGCGAAACTCATTTTGACCAAACTCATTATAGATTACTGTCTGGACGATATGGAGTTCGGTTACCTTTTAAAGGTACACCACCTGATTTGCGTGATGGCAACCAACAGGCTTTAAAACGTTTTTTCTCCTTGGAATCTAAATTTTCAAAAAATCCAGATTTAAAAAATTCATATTCACTCTTTATGGAAGAATATCGACAATTGGGACACATGAGGCCAACCACTGATCAAGCCAAGTATATAATACCACACCATGGTGTTGTCAAAAGGGATAGCTCATCCGCTAGGCTTCGAGTGGTTTTCGATGCATCAATGCGTTGTAAATTTGGTTCATTGAATGATTTTCTTTACGCAGGGCCAAAACTGCAGTTGGACATAGCAGATATAATAATAAACTTTCGCACCCACGAGATTGCCTTCACTGCTGACATTTGCAAGATGTACCGGCAGATTGAATTACATAAAGATGATCGCTGTTATCAACATATTTTCTGGAGGTCAGCTTCCCACGAAGAGCTAAAACAGTTCGAGCTTACGACTGTTACCTATGGCATATCAGGTTCGCCATTCTTGGCCTTACGTGTCATCAAACAGTTAACAATGGATGGAGGCAAGTGTTTTTCTAAAGCCGTGCAAGCTTTGTCGCAGGATATGTATGTTGATGATATCGTCACTGGATCGGATTCACTAGAAGGAGCATTAATTCTTCAGAAACAGTTAATCGATATATTGGAAAAGGGTGGATTTCAGCTCAGAAAGTGGGCCAGTAACTCTCAAGCACTTCTAAACGTGATCCCAGAAGAGTATCGTGAACAGGCCGTGAAGTTGAACCCCAAAGATGACTTTTCAATTAAAATTTTGGGGATGCACTGGGACCCATCCAACGACATGTTCTCTTATCATATCCATGATTTACCAACAGTTACTACTAAGCGCTCCATACTATCCACAATCGCCAGAATTTACGACCCCTTAGGTTATCTCTCCCCCGTAGTGTTTTATGCCAAGGTGATCATGCAGGAACTGTGGAAACATCGTTTGAAGTGGGATGACCCTATACCTACAGACATTAACAACAAGTGGTCAACTTTTATTAAAGAATTAGGATCAATATCAAGCATTCAAATACCAAGAAGTCTCAAACTAAAAACAGCTATCAACACCCAATTAATAGGCTTTTGTGACGCCTCACAACGAGGTTATGCTGCTATGCTTTTTCTTAGGGTCGAACATACTAATGGAGACGTTCATGTTACTTTGCTTAAAGCCAAAACAAAACTCGCTCCCATTAAAACCATTACGATTCCTCGACTCGAGCTGTGTGGAGCTCACCTTTTAGCGCTACTGTATGACTCTATAAAAGAATTTTTAAGGCGCTTGAATGTTGACGACATTTACATGTTCACGGATTCGACTATAGTGTTAGGGTGGTTGAATACTTTACCCCATAAGCTTAACATCTATGTCGCAAATAGAATTCTACAAATATTAGAGAAAACCGAGCGGACATATTGGTTTCATGTGGATTCATCTGATAATCCTGCTGATGGTGCCTCCAGGGGCATGACCCCTTCTGATTTTTTGAAATACCCCCTATGGTGGGCGGGTCCTAAATGGCTACTTCAACCGACAACCGAGTGGCCTAAACCAGCCAATATTGATACAAATGTTGTACTCCCTGAAATTAAACTTGAAAAGAACATCCTTCTGACATCCAACGTTCAAGCAAGCACTTATTGTTGGTGTATCTGGTTAGAGAGGTTTTCTTCATTTTCTAAATTATTAAGAGTAGTCGCTTATCTCTTTCGATTTATTAATAACATAAAAACATCCAACGTCAAAACGATAGGACCCTTTACAGTTCCCGAAATTCACTTTGCCGAGGTCACCATTATTAAATGGACCCAGCAACAATATTTTCCCAAACGTTTCGCTGAGCCAGCTCTGCTATGCCATGAGAAGGAATTAGCACGACTCTCGCCTTTCCTTGATGGCCATGGACTATTGAGGGTGGGTGGCCGACTTCGTCATTCTGATCTACACTACGACAGCAAACATCCTGTTTTACTACCCCAAAAATGTCACTTATCTAACATTTTGGTTGATCATTACCACCGTATTACACTTCATGGGGGTTTACAGATGATCCAATCCGCTTTACGTCAAAAATACTGGATTCTTTCCTCCAGACGTTTAATAAAGTTTCGTATATTCAAATGCCTCAAGTGTTTTTAATTAAAGGCGAAACCCTCGCCTCCCTTGATGGGAGATTTGCCGCCTGCTCGGTTCACCAGTGGAAGAGCTTTTCTAAATGTTGGAGTGGATTATGCCGGTCCCTTCCAGTTGAAATTTTCGTCAAGAAGGAATTCCCCTACCACCAAAGGATACATATGCTTATTTATATGCTTAGCAACCAGAGCCTTACATCTGGAGATAGTTTCAAGCCTTACCACTGATGCATTCTTAGCTTCACTGGATCGGTTTATAGCCAGACGAGGCAAACCTATTAACATCTATTCCGATTGTGGAACCAACTTCGTAGGAGCAGCTCGGGAGATGAAGGAAATTTCAAAATGGTTTGGAGTACCTGCTAATCAACATACCATAGTAAATCACTTGGTAGAGAAAGAAATAGCATGGCACTTTAACCCCCCTGCAGCTCCCCACTTTGGAGGCATATGGGAGGCAGGGGTTAAATCAGTAAAACACCATCTAACAAGAATTTTATCTTCTACTCCATACACCTTCGAGGAATTTTACACAATTGCAGTCCAGATTGAAGCCATATTGAACTCGCGCCCACTATATCCGTTATCATCTGAGCCAGAAGATTTCCAATACCTAACTCCAGGTCATTTTTTAATAGGCGACTGTTTAACGTCTCGTCCCACTCATGACTGGACGAATGCGGCTGAAAATCGTCTCAGCAGATGGCAGCTGATTCAGCAACGTACGCAACATTTTTGGACGAAATGGCGTCATGGTTATTTGAACACATTGCAGCAAAGAATCAAATGGACAAAACAAGCTACGTATTCACCGCAAATTGGTGACTTGGTTTTAATTCATGATAAAACAGCTTCGCCCCTTTCCTGGCCAACGGCACGTATAACAGCCTTACACAAAGGTGCTGATGACGTAGTCAGAGTAGTCACCATTAAAACAATTAATAGGGAATTCCAGCGTCCCGTTGTCAACTTAATTCCGCTTCTTAACTCTGAAGCTGATGGATAGCCATGAAGGTTCAAATTTCCATAAAATCTCATGGAAATTTTGGTGGGCGGGATGTTCGGGACCGAATCGCATTATTTTTTTTAATTAGGTCACATTAAAATTTTGTTTAATGTTTACATTTATGTTTGTTTATATAAGGTTACATTTATATGTATTTAGTGAAAGGTCTTTTAATTTAATAATAAGGTAATAACAACAGTAATAGGAAGGAAGAATGGAGGATTAGAGTCCATGTTTATCGTCAACAACAACAACGTCCTGTTACAACTCTGGGACTATGACCAGTTCAGTGCTAACAGCCGGCCGGCTCAGTACCTTTTCATCGCTCAGACGAGCACTTTTTCATCGCTCAGACGAGCACTTTTTTTGTCATCGCTCAGACGAGCACCTTCTTCATCGCTCAGCCGAGCACCTTTTTCATCGCTCAGACGAGCAATAATGAAGACTGATTTCATACGGAAGCTACATATGCCTGGGTTCGTACGAATTGTGTTTGCGGTTTTATGCGCATAAAATAAAATTGGACCAGTCTAAAAATGTTTATAGTTTTAATTTTTTTCTTTAGAATAAGATTTTGTTTCTTTCATATATGAAGTGTTTTTTTTTTTTATTTTCACGGAAGTTCACCAATATCACAAAAACAATATAATAGTGTTTTTAAATACAGTTGTATAATTTTAATTATGTATTTGGTGCAACAATCACCAATTAAAATGTATCACCTTTTATTGTCAAAACATCGCACTCCGGCGCAGTCCAGTTAAAATAAAATTTATTTTTATTTTAATTTTTTTTATTAATCATCCCTTTCCCAGTTGATAACGTTGAGACAGATTGGGTGATAAAACAAGTCCCTCTCTTGGAATTCAAAAATATGACTTTACGATGAGGTGATTAAACCCTCTATGCAGCAGAAACACTACCAATTACAAATAATTGTTGAATTAAAAGGTTGGAGATTTATGAACGGAAGATATTGGAGACAATTATTGGCTGAATTATGCAACGACAAATTAGTTCACACAGGAAATGAGACCCTTTACTAAGCAACAGAAAGAATTTCCAACACAATGAGGAAAACAGGATTATTTTCTATGGACATGTTCTCCAAATGGTTGTATTTCAACAAAAAATATTGGATTTTTTAAGAAATAAAATGAAAAAACTGAACTGGTTTAGAGAAGGACACGAGAGAACTTACATGGTGTACTGCTCAAGGATTGAACTGCACAACCTGGGAATAAAGGAACAATTAGCATGTAAGAAGAAGGCTAACCATTAAAATCTCTGATTAGGTCAGAGAGAATGAAAGCATACATCTGGAGTATCTTAAAGAGGGCAGCTTCCTCAGTCAGTTTTATTTACGAGAAATAATAAACTAAGAGATTTTGGATTTATGGTGAAAATCAAGCCTCGAAATAAAGGCTTCAGTGTTGAAATAAAGGCCATCTTCTGAAATTATATTGATTGTTTGTTTGTTTGTTCATTTAACGTCACTTTATGCTGCTATGGCTAATCGGACGATGCTACAGTGGGAGCTCTAAATTTTGCTTACCCAGGTTTAATTAGGATAAGGATTTTTAACGAGTACCTGACATCGTACAGGCTCGGGATCCCCGTTTAACGTCCCTTCCGAAGGACAGCGTAACTAAGGATTTTTTACTCCCTTAAAAAATCCTAGGCCCACCTGCCGGGCTACGAACCTGCGATCTTGGGCTTAGTAGTTTGTTACACTAACCACTAGACCACAGGTGACCTGAAATTATATTGATATTCATTCAGTTGTTAAGATATAACTAAATTTTACTGGTCAGATCATATATTTCACCACAAGTTACAACAGAACTGACCGATCTTTGTGTTGTTAATGATGTTGGAATGAGCTTTTGAGTATAATATTAATCTCCAATACCTATTTGTGGATTTTAACTAAAGATTTTAACCTCAGTTTTCAGGCAGCAAAATGGAAAAAATCCTCATTCAAGTGCTAATTTCAATTTATTTCAATAGCAACTGATTTCATAAGCTAACTACAGTTTGCCAATTTCACAAGTTTTTTTTTTTATGACAGTAATAACTTCATAGCTAGTAAATAGTTGCTAATCTGCTACTACTTCACCAGAAAATTCTTTATTATTTACTTTATTAAAAATTTTGAGTAGACATTGGATATATTTCCCATTGGACAGTAGTTACTTTCTTGAAACTCAGTGATGCAAAAGGAGATATATACTCTTGTTCCAATCATACTGTCAATCTAGTCTGTACTTAGAATTTTTTCTTCACAATCACACGGAGTTCAAACTAACTAATTTCTGTAGGCTTATTATTTGTTATTTTCTTTATCCTATGATTTGGCTAAACTATATGTAGTACAGATAATTTTTATTGAGATGTAATGCAATTTTAAATTAATTTTGCTTTTATATTCTAATGGTTTCTATTATAAATAATTATGTAGTAACCAAATTATGATTTCAATCTATTTTTGATCCCTTAAAAATATACATAGTGGTTCTAAACAAATGGCATAATTATTAAGCAGTTTTAATTTTTTTAGAAAATTTAGTTATAATTACAAAATAATTAGTCCGCAGATTAACATTATTTTTACATTGATATATTTCTTGTCAGGTGACTAGCCGAGAGGAAATCGAAAAGGCACTGGAAACGATAGAGGAAGTGGCCAGTAACAACTTGGGTCAGCTCTGTGTATCTCAAAGTTACAGGCTCCTCTCCGTCCCTCTCCAGACAGAGAGGTAATAATATTTCTATAATTGTTTATTTAAACCTGATGATTATTTAACAAAATATTCTCAGTCTATTTATAATGAATATTAAAATGATATTTTATTTAAATTGATATATCTTCATGAAAGGATTTAATTTTTTTAAATATTTTATAAACAGAACAAATATATCATTTGCGACATTAAATAGATAAACGGATTGATGGAATAATTAATGCTTCCCATAATGAATATGAAGCTTTTGTTCAGGATAAGCTGCTCCTGTTTATCTACTAATTAGCCATTAGGTCAATCTCTGCAACGTAGAAACAATTTTTTATTCAAAAAACTTCATTTGTTTCTTCTGGTTTAGACCGTGTCGGTGAATTTTCTGCCAACGTTTCGCCAGGCATGCTGCTGACTTCCTCAAGGCTTAATTGAGACTGAAGATGTCCAGCTAACCCGCGGCCTTATATAGTAGCCACTCGGGTCCACTCGGGTCCACTCGTGATTCATCGGTTCCTTCCGTTAGTCGATCGGGTTTCTTCGGGTCCGGGGGCGGAGTCTGTTTTTCCATGCCTGTGATTGGCTGGTTTCTGATTGCTTGGGGTCTGATAGGCTGGATTTCGGCTTGATTGTCGCTGCTGGTTTAATTTGTTGTTCTTGTTGATTGTCTTTCTTCTGTTCTATGTTAGGGAGCCATAGTTTACTTAATTTGTACCCGTCCTCCCTGTTGAAGTTTTCCGGGTGTTTAACTATTTCTATGGCTTCCAGTATCTTCCTTTCTGTGGCCTTGCTACATTTCTTAACTACTCTGATTTTATCGAATTCTATGGCGTGGTTCGTCGTAGTGAAATGTTCTGCTAAAGCCGATGTTTTGCTGTCCATTTTCTTCACACTTTTAATGTGTTCTGTCAGCCTTGTGGATATCAGCCTTCCCGTTTGTCCAATGTATTGCTTACCACAGGAGCATGGAATGCTGTATATCCCCGGTGTTCTGAGTCCTAAGTTGTCTTTTGGATTCGGCAAAATCTAACCTATCTTCCTGTCTGTGGTGTATATCGTTCCTATATTAAACTTCTTCAGTACTTTAGCTATTTTCTCTGTTGTGCCTTTTAGAATAGAATAGAATAGAAAAGTAACTTTATTCTGGGACAAAGTCCCTTTAGAATAACAGATATGAACAGGAATAAAAACATAATATATATATCTGGCCAGAAGGCTAAATGTTACAAATCATAAAGCGTGAAAACATGACAGAAAACAATTTAAAAAGAAATATATAAACAAAAATAATAGTAAGTAAATAAATAGTACAGATCTTGACAGGATATTAAGCAATTACAGAGAGTAGATAAATCCATAGCTTTTGAAATTGAATGCATGAGCTAGCATTCAATAATTTGTTTACATGATGTACAGCTTTTCAAAGAGCAGAATTAAAAGAACTAGATAACACAATGAGTTATTATATACATTGTATTCTAAGCAAATGACTAACCTACCTAGAGACTATCCTTTTGGGAAGCTAATAGATGTTGATACAGCAAGGATTTGAATAATGATAGAGAGGGAGTATGACGGATATTAGGGGGGATTGAGTTCCACATTGTGGTGGAGCGGGCGAGAAAGGAACGTTCGAATGCTTTAGTTCTGTGTGAACGTATATAGAGATCAGAAAGGCGGGATCTTGTTTTATGGTGTTGAACTGATGATTTGAATTGGAGGAGACTGTAGATATATGAAGGGTGTTGAGAGTGAATGGATTGGTATAAGAATGAACAGAGGAAATATTGTCTTCGGAAGGGAGGGAAGAGCCACTTTAACCCATCATAGAGGTGGGAGACGCGCGATCGCTTCGGAGTACCAAGCACAAATCTTAGAGAGCAGTTCATTATTCTCTTTAATCTGTCTTCAAGCATTTTAGAGAGGCCTCCATATACCACGCTACAATAGTCAAAGTGGGGGAAGATGAGAGAAGATACGAGAAGTTTACGGGAAGATTGTGTAAGGAGATGACGAGAACGATGGAACAACTTCAGGGAACTAATTGTCCGTCGGGATATTTGGGCGATGTGGGATTTCCAGGAAAGGTTTTGGTCGATGGTGATGCCTAGGTTTTTCACCGATGAGGTAATCGTGATAGGATTATCGTTTAGGAGTAATGTTGGGAGGGTGTGGATGGATGTAAGGAGGGAATTGGAACCTAAAACAATGGCCTGAGTTTTCAATGCGTTCAATTCCAGTTTGTTCAGCTTTGCCCAGGCACAGATCCTATCTAGGTCTTCCTGAATACTAGCGAACGCAAAAAATAGCTCGGAAGGGGGAAAGGACAGATATATTTGGAAATCGTCAGCATATAGATGATGGGAACAGTGGTGAACAGATTTAGGGAGATCATTGATATAGCAGTTGAAAAGAAGAGGAGAGATACTTGAGCCCTGTGCCACGCCTGAGGAAAGAGTGAGGAACGAGGAAAGGGGATGATTAGGTATAGAAACTGCTTGAGATCTATCAGAGAGGAAGGATTGGAACCATCGGATGGAACTGTTGGAAAAGGACATTGATTTGAGTTTGCTAAAAAGGATAGAGTGGTCCAAGGAGTCAAAAGCTTTAGTAAAATCAAGAAGGATAAGGACAGTTAGTTTTTTGTCGTCCATAGCGGTATGTATGTCATTGGTGATTTTGGTAAGTGCCGATTGTGTGGAGAAACCGGGACGGAAACCAGATTGAAGTGGGTCAAGGAGGTTGGACTGTTCGAGGAAATTTGACATTTGTGACTGGACTATTCTTTCTAGAGGCTTGGAAAGGTTGGAGAGGATTGAGATTGGGCAGTAGTCTTTGAGTGAGACAGGGTTAGAGGATTTATTAATAGGATGGACTATGGCTTTTTTCCAGGAGGCTGGGAATACTCCGTTTTGCAGTGAAAAATTGTATATAAAGAGTAGGACAGGTATAATATCGATAAGGCAGGATTTTAGCAGTTTGACAGGAATCCCATCGAAGCCTGTGGAGTTGGAGTGGGATTTCAGAACAGAGGAAATAATGTCGTTGGGTGAAATGTCAGCAAAGTAAAAGTTGTCAGGGTTGAAAGATGGTGGTAGGGGATATACGGGAGAGGATGATTTAGAAGTATTAACTGAGGTGGACAAAAAATATGAGTTTATTTCATTGGGAGAGGCTGGAAAGGGCCTAGAACAAGATGAATTAAGAAGAGAAAGCTTTCGAAGGAGATGCCATTTGGATTTAGAATCGGGAACAGATGAAAGGGCTTCGTGGAAGTATTTGGTTTTTGCCTGCCTGATTGTCGACTGTGTCAGATTGCGGAGAGCCCTAAACGCTTGATAGTCGTCAGTTAACCTTGTCCGTCTAAAGCGTCTTCGGGCCGCATCACGCTTCCTTTGAAGATCTTTAATTTTTTGACACAACCAGGGAGCAGGCTGGTGACGGAAGGTTGAGGTTTTCAGTGGGGCATGGGTGTCAAGGATATATTTGAGATTGGAAGTAAGTATGTCAACCATCGTATCAATAGAGGCACAAGAATAAATCTCTCTCCAATCCAAGGCTTCAAGAGAGGGTGAGATGTTCTCTGGGGTGAGAGCATCTAAGTTGCGAAAGGTTACGGTTTTAGGTAGTATAACAGGAGTTTGGATATTGTATGAAATATGGATGAGATCATGAGAGGACAGAAATGGAACGGGTAATTGAGAGGAAGAAAGGAGGTTCTGCCGTGAATCAATGACAAACAGGTCTAACCATGTGTCGGATTGAAAGGTGTGATGGGTGGGAGAAAATGGGACAATGGAAAGGTGTAGAGAGTAAAAGAGATTTTCCAGGTATAGTTGATCGTAGGATTGGACAAGGAGATTGGCATTAAAATCACCGGAGATAATGATATGGTTATAGAGAGGAATGTAGTCGTAAAGGGTAGATTCAAAAATTGAATCAAGAGGGGCCAAAGGAGGGCGATATACTACGACATACAGGAGAGGGTTTGGGTTAAAAGAGATTTCAACCAGAAGGAATTCTGTGTGAGGATAACCGGTTGCGGGTGAGGAATCAAGGATACGTGATTTTAGGGAGTTGTGTACGTAAAGACCTACTCCTCCACCAGTCCGGTCTGCCCGGTCGTGGCGGAGGAATGAATAGTCTGGTAAGGATATTGCAGAGGAGGGGATGTGGGGTTTTAGCCATCATGTGGGGTTTTACATATGGGATCGCTGCTCTCTTAATTTCTTCTCTTCTTTCTTCGGTTGTGTGTGGGCCTGCCTTTTGGGCTTTCTTGAATTCTCTGTTTATGATTTCTTCTTGATATCCATTTTTCATGAGAGCTTTCTTTAAATGTCTTTGCTCTTTCTTCAAACACACCGGCTCGGAAATCCTAATGGCTCTTGTTATCAACGTTCTAATGACCCCATGTTTCTGGGCAGGGTGGTGATGTGAGCCTGCATTCAAGTATCGGTCAGTGTGGGTCGGTTTTCTGTCAAAAGGCTGACAGAACACATTAAAAGTGTGAAGAAAATGGACAGCAAAACATCGGCTTTAGCAGAACATTTCACTACGACGAACCACGCCATAGAATTCGATAAAATCAGAGTAGTTAAGAAATGTAGCAAGGCCACAGAAAGGAAGATACTGGAAGCCATAGAAATAGTTAAACACCCGGAAAACTTCAACAGGGAGGACGGGTACAAATTAAGTAAACTATGGCTCCCTAACATAGAACAGAAGAAAGACAATCAACAAGAACAACAAATTAAACCAGCAGCGACAATCAAGCCGAAATCCAGCCTATCAGACCCCAAGCAATCAGAAACCAGCCAATCACAGGCATGGAAAAACAGACTCCGCCCCCGGACCCGAAGAAACCCGATCGACTAACGGAAGGAACCGATGAATCACGAGTGGACCCGAGTGGACCCGAGTGGCTACTATATAAGGCCGCGGGTTAGCTGGACATCTTCAGTCTCAATTAAGCCTTGAGGAAGTCAGCAGCATGCCTGGCGAAACGTTGGCAGAAAATTCACCGACACGGTCTAAACCAGAAGAAACAAATGAAGTTTTTTGTATAAATAGTGGCCGTGGAAACTTGAAAGAGAATTTTTTATTCCTTGAAAACTGTTGAATATTTCATAAAGAAGGATGTGTTTTTCTTTGTTTAATTTATTTACTGTAAAATTTAAATATTTGTGGTGAGAACTGGAAAGGAGGATCTGAATAACAGGTGTATTTCCTCATCAGAAAATTTCTAGATTCGCTACTGATTCAAATACTTTAAAGTTATTTTTGTGTTTTTAGATGATTTTGTGGTATACAGAAACTATATTGTGCTTTAAAAGGATGTCAAGAAAACCAATGCGTCTCATATATAAAACAATTGTGATTTACAGATGCGAGGCCTGGTCACTAACAAAAGACTGCAAAAGAATCCTTGAAATATGGGAAAGAAAAGTCCTTCTTAAAATTTTTGGACCTCTCAGAGTGGAGGACAAGAGGAGAATCAGGTCCAATGAAGAGCTAAGGCCCCTACAATAAGAGCCTGATATAGTCAAAGTCATCCAGCTCAAAAGACGACAATAGTTGGGGCATGTGGAGACGATGGACCCAGCGAGAACTCCAAGAAGGATGATGTACGAGATACCGAATGATGGTTCAAGATTAAGGGGGAAGCCCTGTCTCAGGTGCCTCGGCGATGTGGAGTGTGACCTGAAGGCAATTGGTATAAGCCACTGGAGGTGCCTTGCAATGGACAGAGACGAATGGCAGAAGAAATTAGCCGAGGCCAAGGTTTTTCAAAGACTGAAGAGCCCAATAATAAATAAATATTTTCCTGTTTTAGATTGTTGCTTCTCATCCCCAACAATTTACTTTAAACTTCTGTAGACAATTTTTTTTTCTTAGAATCAAAGAAAACTTTTCAATAATTTATTAGTGTGTATACATTTTATATTATTTGATATGATGCTTAAATATAAAAAAATATTCTTTCATACAACCAGATCTTAGATCAGATTTGAAAAGGTAGTAAAAAAATAATACCTTGAAACTTAAAAAAAGAATACACTAGTAAGTCGGTGATGCTTGGCAAGTTTGCTTAAACAATACCTTTATGATGAGAAGAATAAATAAATGAATTGAACTTTGATTTAACTAATATATTTACTTTACTTTCCATTAATTTGTTTATTTTCAGTTTTTAAGTTTCAAATGCATTCTTCTAGCTTCATATCACTTCTTCTGACAATGTTTTATTTTACTGTGATGTTTAGGTTCGAGCCGGTACGCCAGAAGGCAGACTTGGCAGCACTACTTGTACAAGAACTTGCGTTAACAAGGCAATCTCATGGAAACCAATTTGCACCTCATCAACTTCATAGTAATTTTGTTTCAATCTTTAATATATAACCTTTCAATCTAGTTCACAGTTTACCTTATTGAAATAAAATGTATGATATAAGGTCTAAATTGCTTTATAATCGAACATAACTTATAGAATTATATGTTCTTTAAATTTCTTTTTCAGCTGTTGTTGATGGTGTGGCTCACAGCCTTTTGGGTTCCGAAAAAACTCTCTTGGCTGCAAGAGTCCTAGCTGTAAACTCAACTACAAATCTCGTCTCAAGTTGCTCTGTTTGGAGGTGATGTATTCTTGTTTTTGTTTATTTATTAGACGTCATTTTGAATGCTGCTATGGCTAATCAGACAATGCTACAGTGGGATCCCTAAATTTGCCTATCCATAATTAGGATATGGATTTTTAATGAGTACAGACATACAGGCTCGGGACCCCTATTTAACTCCTTTTTAAAAAATCCTAGGACCACCTTCTGGGCAATGAAGTCGCGATCTTGGGCATAATAGGTTGTTTTGCTAACCACTACACCGTAATGTATTCTTGCTATAGAAATATCATATAAATCAATGTCTAGCTCATTTTTAGATATATTATACTTTTCAGAAACCTTGAATGTTACAAAAATATTTTTAAAAGAATATCTCTCTTTTTATTTACAGGTCTTCATAACATTTAATGGCTTATACAAGTTTTATGTCTCCCTTATTCTGATTTTTTTTTTAAATATCCAATACTATTAATTGTGTGTAACTATAATTTTTAATCAATATGCTACTGCTTTTTTAAAGAAACAATCATAAAGTAAAGAGTACTTATCCACTTATAAGCTAAATTTCCGCAACCCTTCTTATGCATTAACCAGTTCCATTACATCCATACATCAACTATTTTCCATTAAAAATATACATAAAATTCTATTATTTCAAAAGCTTTCATCACCATTAGAGAATAGATAAATTAAATCTTCATTCATAAACCAAATACTTTTTTATTCGGTATTTTTATTGTAATTTTTAAAATTATAATAAAACTACCGAATAACATAAAAAGTAAGAAAGTTCTGAACAGTGTTCCAAAAATTGTGGAAATGTATGCTATGATGACATATTTCTGAAAACATAATATGTAGTATATTCTTTATAACCACCTTACTAGGAGTTCTATAAGTCTGTAATTTTTAAAAACACATGCCTTTAAAAAATCATATTAAAACAAGCAGATTCTTTCATGTTAATAACCAATTATATATTTTTTTTAATTTTACATAGGCGTGAGAGAGGAGGTACTGAATGGCGAGAACCAGGTGAGCTGTTGGTGGGCATCGAAGTACCACAGAGCCTGCCGTGGTACCCACCAACCGGAATATTCCAATCATCTATGGCTTCAGCTGCAGGCTTCTGGACTTTTCCCTATTATTCATGCCAGGCTAGATCTTGGGTCATATCTTATAGTGTTACTATACCTACGCATAAACATGGGTAAGCAGTTGGTATAATACCAGCATCTACAAATTGTTTAATTATTTTACAAATATGTTTTATCTTGGTATCCTCTGTAAGCTTATACATACTTGTATGTTTTCAATAAACTTAACTGATAGTTTTTTATGATTTAATAGTTATATTAAATTATTATTAAACTATTATATATAATAGAAAATTACCAACATCAAAATTTAGTTGGAAAAGGCCGGTGAATGTTAAATACCTCCTTACCTGCTATCGCTAAGGAACCTTAGTGAACAACAAAAAATGAGTACCTGTTGAATTACTTTAAGCATATGTTTAATAATTAATATTAATTTAATAATAATAAATATTTATTAATTTTACAGCAACTCTGGATATATTAGTGTAGATGTTGATATAACCAGACTAGGAATAAACCAATGTGACGCTACTGAACCTCATTCAATATCACAGGACAATATGCTTAGTGTCTTTAAAGGCTCTCATAAATGTCACAACACTACTAAGGTAATTAAAAAAAAAATTAAATGAAATAATCTTCCATTTTTTTATAATAACTTTTATTTTTAATTACAACTTGATTTAATTTTCCTTTATTACTTTTCTTAATTGAGAATTTTCAAGTTTATCCTTTAGTGTTTAGTGAACTAAACAGTATGTCAGAAGCATTTGTATTTATTCATATTTAGTTTTAAATTATCGCTAATTTAACTTATCATGTACTGCTACTAAAATATTGTTATGAAATAGTGTGCTTACTCGGAGAACGAAAGGAAATGGTCTCGAGGAAGCTACGTTTGCCACTGCAAACCGGGCTATTACATGGCACATCCCCAGGTTCCTTTTCTTGGAAATCTGGTTGAAGGTAACTGTTCCTTTCTCAATTATATATTTTATAATTTTATTCATTCTTGTGGCACCTTAGTTTATGGAGCTCACAGAAAAGAATGTATTTTAGTGAATGTTTCTTTCTAATTCTTTAAAGTTGGAAGTATTTTTTTATTACACAGTTTCTACTCATAATGCACAAATTGTTATCTATATGCAAGACTGCTATTGAATGCCTTAAAAATCAACCCAGTCTATTAAGTACTATGCTATTTTGGTTTAATTATTTTGTTATCAGTTATTTTTATTAAATGAAGAAACTGAAGTAAAAAATGGCTCCTAGCTTCAAGATATCACTCGTTAATTTAATTAACTCAACTCCCTCAATGTTTAGGGTTGTAATGTTCATTTCAAAAATTCCATATGTTATTATACCTCATTTGTAAATTATAGATGAAATTAGTTTGTATAGGATTAGTAAAAGTTGTGTTTATAGACCAATTTATAATTTATTATACTTCAATTTTATTTACCATTCTATCAACAAATTTTAAAAATTGATTAAAATAAGTTATTTGAAGAGAACTTCTTTCCAGCTGCTTGGTTGGATGCCCTTTCTAATGGGAGTTCCACATATGAAACATTCCGATGTGAGAGGTGCGCACCAGGCTGTCAGACTTGCGATTCTCATGCTCCCTGCCTTGCCTCTTACAACTGGCCTTTCAGGTCTCTATCATCATTTGTCAAAAATAGAGTGTTCATAAAGATAAAATGCTTCACTAATAACAATTATCAAAATTAATTTCACTCTAATAAATTCTTTATATTTATCACTTGTTGAGCACTCTATGTTATTGTCTATTGTTAGTTGCTGATAGAGCTGCTGAAGTAGTGTGCAGATAAACTTTTTCAGTTGTTTTAATTTTTTTTTTTCGTTTTTAAACTAGTTTTATTTCAGCCAAACACTTTTATTTTAGTATTTTTGAAAGAATAATAATTTTTATTTTTCTAAATCAGATGAGATCAGTAATGCTGATCTATAAAGGCGTGTCTTTTAGAAAAAACTGCAAAAGTGGCTTAGGTCTTTAAACTGATTTTAAAAAGGATATCTAAGCGCAAATAAATATAAATAAAAATATTGAATAGACAATATAAAATCATATAATTTGTTTATTCAAGAAGAAATAATGCAGACTTAGTTTAGAATTTGTTATCAGGACACCGGGAGACTTTAAAAACCATTTTGTATAAAAAATTAATTAATAAAAAAGTATAGGGAATGTTAATATGTTATTTTATACAAATACGTCCAACCAAATGAATAAACATAAATTTAAAAATATGGTTACACAACATATAACCATTGACAGTATCACTAATAAGAAATTTATAATACAATTTCATTATGTCACCGTTTGGAAAACAAAAATAATATATAAATTAAATTATTTCTATATCTTATATTTACTTTTCGATGATATTATTTCAAAATTTTCCTATTGGGAATATATTCCCAATTCCAAAAATTCCTATTTTTCTTTATTTTTTCTTTAACATTGACCAGGCAGTCAAATTCATTTTTTATCACATAATAAGTTTTTATCAGGTGGTTTCATTTAGTATACAATGCTACAGCTCTTTCGTAACCACAACATTCAGTAAAAAACCTGTACCTCTATAACCCTTGAAGGGTATTAGGTTAGGTATATGATATGGACCTTAATATTTCCTAGCCAATGGTAGTGAAAGGAGGTGATTTCCCAAAATCTTGCTCAATTGCCTAGTTTTCCCAAATTAAGGATCACCACTTTGTAGGGGCTGAGTGAGCCTCATGGGGATCTCTCTAGATCCTACAGAGCCAATCTACTGCTGCTAACCGAATAAATAATACATCTCCCATAGCCAGTCTCAAACTGAGCTACCCGGATATCCACAACCTCCTGTAATATTTTAAGAATGAATTGAACTTCGTATATGATTTCAGTCACAAGCATTCGGCTTTTGTATGCTTTTGAAAAATTTTACAAAGCGGAGCTGATCATGTTTGTAACTGAGCTACTCATATGTGAAAGGTTACATATGCTGATTATTATTAATAATAAACTCAGAATTTCTACTTTTTTGTTACTTATAACTTCAAAAAATAAAAGTTTATAAGAGAAGCCTATAAGCTATTATCTTTTTCACCCACACACCCAACTATTAAATGAAATCATTAAAACCTTAGGTATACATTGATATTATGTACGTTGAATGGATGGAAAACTCGTGTTCTAGAAAATTAAAATAAATAAAAAAAATAATCACACATAATAATTTATGAACTATAGTACAAAGAGTAATTAGAATGCAGCTAGAATAACTGAGAAGCTATACAACTTTGAACCAAATTTTGAACTGCTTTTCTAAAAAATAAGCTCATGTTTTCCTAAACACTAGCCTTTACATATCCAACTTTACTGTATAAATCAGATAGCACTTAATAGTAAAATATTAATTAGTTTTACATATTTAAGAATTTTTTATTGCAATTTTCTGAATTTTATTTGTTAAAACTTCAATCTCAGCCTGCATTATATTTTTTTCTTGTAGTAGTTCATTATTGCATATTTGCATGTGGATGTTGTTTTCCTTACCTTATGATTTTATCCCTGCATAGATTTGATATGAATAGTTGAATGATAATATATAAACTGTGAAGAAATGAATAGGGGTACGGTTATTTTTGTGGTATTTACTGTCTAGCATTTTTTTGTATTATTTTTATTATAAACTTCACTGATATCTATAATGAAAATATTGCATCTTTTTTACTGCAGGAAAGTTTAATTAAGGGATTTTAAAAATAACAAAATAAAAGGTTTTAGTTGGATTGTTAGTTGTTTGTGGGAAGTTGGCTTTAAATCCTATGCATATTTGAGATGGCCTGCAGCAACTCCCCATCACCAGCATCTCAGAAAAATAGGGTATAGCGAGCACCTAGAAGAGAACACCTACTGTAAGTAAAGTTGCAATGTTTAATGATGAGTCTCGTTTCTGCAATGGCAATATTTCTATCCTCTCTTTGCGTTATAATATGCTAAGATCCACTTCCCACTTCTATTGACACTCCCTGTCTCTCTGGGCTAAAGCGCGGGTGACGACCCACTGAAAAATGCCAACCATCTCTGCAATATGAATTTGCTGGTGATCTTGGTTGCTCATTTTCTCTATAATATTGCAAACTGTGGGTTGAAGATTATGTCTTTCCGTGGTTAATGAAAATACTGTTGGATTGAAATATAAAATTAAAATATTTCAATTATTTAACGCAGTTTATAACTTAAATAGTATGAAAATGCTGGGAAAAGTAAATACCACAAAATTAGCAATATCTCTGCTCATTTCTGCTCAGTTTATGTTAAACAAGATAATTGTGCAATAGTTGATTGCTCTGTATTGCATTTCTTTTATATAGTAAATAAATACCGGATTATTTCTTATTTGGCCCGTATTGAAACTCATTGTCTTGGCTTAGATATAATGGGAAAGATATTTTGCCCAATTAAGGCCTAAACTTCAGAAAAATGAGTTTATTAGTTAAAGATATGGTGTATTTACTGTAACTATTCCTTGGCTAACATATCCTCAAATCATTTTTAAACACTATCATTTTTTTTTGTATTTTTGGCTATTGAAGTTTTTATTAAGCTGTATGTGCAAATGTAAATGACTTAAGAGATGTAAAATATATACATAGTATTTCCATTCAACAGGCTATCACAGATAGATTGCAATAAATAACTATTTTATCGTATATTTTAATTCAAGAGCAGATCAATGGAGTTTACTTTTAAAAATAAATTAAAGTAGAACAGTATTCTGTATTTTACTTATTTCACATAGTCTTAATTTTTTATAAAAAATTATTTGTCTATAGGATTGGACTTCTGTCAATCTCCTCAGCATGCATTTTCTTCACCCTATGTCTTATTGGCTACGTTTACCACAACAGGAGGTTGAAAGTTTTCAAAGTAGCTTCTCCAATCTTCTTATGCATAACACTCACTGGGTGTGTCATTATGTATTCTGAGGTAAATTCTTTAATATCTCGGATTACAATGAAAATGGTATAGCATTAATTTATTAATATACATACTCATCAATATTTCTTTTCCAGATGGCAGCTATATTCCCTGTCCTTGACATGTATAAGTGTATACTTACAAAATGGACTAGGCACTTTGGTTTCTGTATTACCTATACTGCACTTCTTATGAAAACCTGGAGGTATTAGCCTTTATTGCAACATTATTCAGCTATATTATATAACTGGAATATAGTGAGTTGTTTTGATTAATATTTTTTAACATGATTTTTTCTAGAGTATCTTTGACATACAGAGTGAAATCAGCCCATAAAGTAAAATTAACAGATAAACAATTATTGCAATGGATGTTCCCAATACTATTGGTCATGCTGATATATCTTGGTACTTGGACACTTTCTGCTCCACCTATCGGAGAGGACATTAAAGATAACTCAGGACTTCTATTTAAGCAATGTACTTATAACTGGTGGGATCACAGTATTGCTATTGGTAATATATATATATTTTTGTTACCCCTATTAATATAAATTTTTATTTTTATTTATTCTAAATTTACATAAATTAATTCTGGTCTTGGGTTTTAGACCTTACACTATCTTAGGTTCAGATTCTGTAGGTTAATCTTTTGGATTATATATATTTAATTTAAAATTCCTAGTAAGTTGTTTGACTAAATGCTAGATTTTAGAAGTTGTAGAATAGGTACTATATGTATATAATATATCTACAGCCTCGATGAATAAGTGGTTAAGTCGGATTTTGTCCATAAAGAGTTAACTGCTATCAGATAACCGGGATCGTATCATTCTCTTAGTTTTTGGCTTTAGATGGAGTTGTAGTTTAAGCAATAACTCCTTTTAAAGCCATTGCCTAACTTAGCCCCTTATTCACAACAAAAATAACTCGATAATAATTCCGCTTACTTAAGTACAAGAAACTCATTTTGGAGAAAATTAGACTTAACCACTTATTCACCGGGGCTGTTGATATAATATGCGTAACTAATTTTACATAATTAAGAAATGTATTGGAAGAATAAAAAAAAAAAAAGAATGATTTATGAGGTATGATGCATAAGCACTCCTCAAATTGGAAAAATAGATTTAGTAATTTTTATTGTTTAATTTAGTTGATGAAATTAACAATAATTAAGCTAATATTTCATAACACCAATAAAAAACCTTTATCCAATCAAGTATGCTTTTAATAAGACGTTTCGACATTAAATGTCATTTTCAATCATTTATATAAAAATATTGTATCCTTTTATCTTAGTTTATAACTTAAAAAAGTTACAAGTCATAAAATCTTTTTTTTCATTATTGTCATTATTAATATTTAAAAATGTTTTACTTAGAGATCAATTGTCCTCCATGGTCATCTTTTGTTAAATCTCAAATTTAACAAACAGATTATAAAAATATTATAAAAACGTCTTATTAAAAGCATACTTGATCGGATAAAGGTTTTTTATTGGTGTTATGAAATATTAGATAAATTTCAGTCCAGTTTACATCCTTTTTAAAACAATATTCAAGCTTTCAATACTAATTGCTAATCAATTAATTACAAAATGAAGCAATATTAGTCTGCAAGTGACAGATTTTCTATGTTGCACCTCTGGATAATCCTCTTTGGCAGTTTTTTTTTTAATATTATGAATTGAATAATTATAAGTTACTATGAAACTTCGAAATTCAATGAGATTCCTGTGAAGCACTTCTTATACTTTTGTCTGTTTTTCAATCTTTAAAATTAGATCAGAAAACTTTTTAATTTTTTATAATGAGATAAAAATATATAACTTAAGTACATTTTTATTATGAATTATTTTAATGTTTATTTAAAATTTCTGATAAACACATTTAATACTATTTTTTACTCTTTATGAATTACCTTTTTGGAATCTTGATCATCTCTTATTCAAAAAGTAATATGCATTAAATATTTATCTAGGTGAAGTTTTTTTCCTTGCATGGGGTGTCAGAGTTTGCTACAATGTACGTAATGCGGAATCTCTCTTCAATGAAGCCCGCTTGATAAGCTATGCAATATACAACATTGCTCTAGTAAACATAATGATGGTTGCCTTTCAGTAAGTTAAACAAATTATTACTTTATTTATTATATTATTATTATATGGTATATATTTATTTATTTATTGAGCAGTAATGTTATCAATTCATATTGCCAAACCAGTGCTATCCAGTTCTCTAACTTTAAATTTCTTTAACTTATAACAGCTTTAAATTTCTAGTCATTGGAATTATTTAAATTACTCCTGCTCTAATTTTATATTCTTTAAAATTAGTGTTGTTCTCAATCAGTTGTTTATATCTTGGGCATTAGAAATTTAAAATACAGTTAGGCCTACCTAAGACTAGAAATATTGTTAGGACTGGCAACCACCCTTCCATGGGGCTTGAGACAACACAAGAAATATTCCAGAGACGCAGCCTAAATTTCCTACTTTTTGTATTGGTTCTAGAGCAAGCACTGAGGGGTACTTTTTTTATCCACTTTGCTTATAATCCTCCCTTTGGCGATTACCTCATCATATTCCCCTGCGGATGACTGAGACCTACAATATAATGTAGATGCCATACAAGAGGTGTTCAATATCAGTTTGGATTTAGTCCTGAGAAAAACAATTGCATAAGAATAGGAGGGCGGCTAGACTGAGTGATGAGAACATATAGGTTAAAAGAATAGATCTTGGAACAGGTGCAGGATTTTAAATGTTTAGGTATAAAAGCAGATGTATCTATGGAGACATGTCCCAAAGACTATGTGTAGCAGGATGAATGTTCTACTCAATAGAAGATAGGTGATGAAGAAAACAAAGATACCCATTTATAGGTCAACGTTCTTGCCCAACCTTTCTTACTCTTCGGAATCATGGACCCTTACCTCTAAAGACAAAGGGCAGATTCAGACAATGGAGATGAGGTGCCTGAGAAAGGTTAAATGAAAAACCAGGAGAGACAGAATCTGTGAAATAATTAGGTAAAATCAGTAAGTACTGATGCAGCGAGTTAAAATATGATAATGAAATTACTATTATGGTGCTAAACCCTTCAGTCTTGATTTGTTTCCCTCTCTTTCCTCTTTTTCCATTCACTGTCCTCCAGATTCTCCTCTGATTTCCTTCATAATTTTACTGAATGCCTGTTATGAATTCCTTTCAAGATATTGCCTTAGCTACTTGCTTAGATAAGATAAAGAAAAAATTTAGTCATTTCTTGACCAAATAAACAATAAATTGAGATTAGTTATACTTCCACTTGTAGCAATAGTCCACCACAAAATGAATCACAGATGGTGGGCTTCAAAATCCCTTCAGTCTACAACATTAGGTGGCAGTACCTGACAGACTATAATCCCTAAAAAAAAGCTTGTTACAACACTATACATCAGGGATGGCCAATCCAAATGATCTTGTGGGCCACATTGCAAATACATCATAACTCTGCAGTTCACATATAAAATTACACTTTCATATCAGATTCAGACCCGCTACATACATTTTTTTTCTGTAATGAATAAGTATTGTTATTGTTAGGGTATAATTATTGTGTTTATAGTATTATGATTGTTCTTACATATACATTATATAAATAATGATGCTTAAAGCACATTGCAATCATAATAAGAATCTGTTATTATGTGGTATGATTATTTGGATTCACAAATAATATATTTTTTTAATACATTGGTTACATTGTTTTAATTCATATCACAAATTTGGTAATTTTGAAATTAATATATTTTGTAAAAGTATGATGAATCTCGTGGGCCGCAAAAATGTTTAAGAAGACCACATGCAGCCCACGGGCTGCTGGTTGTCCACCCCTGCTATAAACTATCTATATACTGTTTTTATTATTGTGTATATCTTTTATATTTATCTATTTAATCAAAAACAATTTGTATTATGTGTGACAAAATGTCAATTGGCATTGAAAAATGACAATAGTAACTATATTTAATTTACATAATTATATTTTTTCAGTTTGTTTCTATTTCCGAGAGCTGGGCCTGACATAAAATATCTGTTAGGTTTCATAAGAACACAACTGAGCACATCAGTTACAGTAGCATTAGTTTTTGGACCAAAAGTAAGTGTTAAATATTATTCAAATACTTTATTTATTAATATGCCAATCTACTAAGTTTGGTCTAATATAGTATTATAATTATGAAAAGTAAGTGCTTACTTTTTCCTTTGAAATGTAGTTTCTCCAAAATTATATGAGTGAAAACAACTTAGTGAGATTTATAGCCTGCTAATATATTTGGGGCATTAGCAATATAATAATTATGTTGATGCAGACGAGTATATAGTGGAGAAAATTAATTATATTTAATGGAAAAGGAAGTATATCTTGAATTAAAGCAGAAATTTTGTTTTTAGTGAAAATGGAGTACTTTAGGTTGTAGCTCAAACTATGTTATTACTCACTAATATAGTTTAGGAGAAATGATGTTTCAAAAGTAAGCAATAATTGGTCTTTTAATTGATTTTTTTCATTCTTCAATTTTGAATTGATCTCATAGAATGTTTTTTAATTTGATAAATTATTTGTTATACATTTGTGGTAGTCCCCTTATTCACTATAAGTTCCATTGATGTTTCATAATTAGTCCATCGACTAATTTGATAAGCATTAGAAATTAGTCAAGGCCCTTTCCAAATCCTTTGACCAGTGTGGTAAGTGCTCAGTAGTATTAATATTTCCAAATAATAAATGTCATGAAGCATTTATTTTTACTTTCAGGTTCTGAGGGTGATTCGTGGCCAAGGCGATCAATGGGACAAAAGAGCAAGAGCTAGGGCTGTAACCGCTTCCTTTTCTTTGAACGGGATTGGTTTGGTTGCCGACGAAACTACGGATCTTTATCAAGAAAATGAGGAATTGAAGGTAATATTATTTTTCAAATTAATAATCTTCTAATAACTACCACTTGAGAGATATTTTTTCCAATATACAAGTCCCTTCAATTTTTATTTTGTATTTTAGTTTCAGCATTTTACCATCTTATGATGTTTAAACTAACATGGAAGATTTATTATTTCATTTTTTTAAACATCATTATTTTTAGTGGCACATGCATTTGTGGTTTTCATTTTTGTTAACTTAATAAAATTCTTCTTAATTTTCAGGAAGAAATTCAGAAATTAGCTGGTCAGATAGAGTTCATGAAGATCGTAAGTATGGAGGTTAATAACAGACATGTGAAACCTAAACCAGGAGGATATTTCAGTGGCATAGGTAAATTTAAAAATAATATAACAATAAAAAATAATTAACCATACATATATATATATATATATATATATTTATTTATTTATTTTCTCAGCTATGATTCTTGACTTTCCATAGATTCCAACCCATGAAATTCCATCTTTCTTAAATCTTGATTTGTTCCTAAATCATTCCCACCCTTAAAAACAACATCTCTTCATAAAATCTCCTGTCTGTGATCCCTTTTTCTATCTTGACATCTTCCAAGAGTATCATTAGTCATTTAGGGCCACAAAAGCAATATGCACATTCTGTGTTCTGTAAACTAAAAACATATTTTATCTAAATAAGATATATTTTTTTGCATTTAGGACAGTAAAATTTATTACATATAACTATAACTATTCATTAATGTAGTCAAAATATTAAATTGAAGTAAGCATTTCAAATGGAAAATACCAAGACAAGTCATGAAAATTGTAAATATAATAATAGAAATATAAATCTGATAGCTTGATTGTATAACTCCTTAAATCTACAATGGTATTTAAACAATGTTAACATTTGTTGCTTCTTAGTTGATTATATTCTTGATTGATTATATTATACGAACTAGCATGGTGGTCTAGTTATTAAACTTCTGACATCAAAAGATCATTGAGCTTTGAAAAGTCAACTTTAGTTCAATTATTTTCAATTGCAAACCGTAACAAACCTGATATTTGATTTTATAAATTAACTCACACGGAGCTATGGCTTAAACATTAAAAGTATTCATAATTAAATGAAACTACAAAATTTAGTTTAAACTATTTTCTCTACAGTAATTATAATTATAACATGGTTTATATTAATTATTATAATTATAATTTTAAGTGGGAGGAGGAATGCATCTGCAGAGTCCAAGAACGCCAAGGGAACCTCAAAATTCTGGGAGTGAGAGCAGAGATCATGTCTGACAGGGTGAAAAAAAAAGTGAAGTTTGGTTATAATAGGTATTGCAAATCATTATATCTAATAGATATAAAAAGCCTGTATGTAACAATATCGTTATAAAACATTTTTTTTTTTTAGTTTTACTACAATTTAATTAATTTAACTTATATTTTTTATTTCCTATACTTTTATTAGCTCATATTAATCTTTATCTTATCTACATCAAAACATCTATATAATCAGGATTTAATCATTTTTTGTGAGGTTTTCAAATTGAAATTTTTACAACCATTGCAACAGCTTTTGGACACATATATACTATTTTAAATTTCCATTGGACTTAGTACTTTAAAAATAAAATTAATTAATACTAAATAAATAATTTTAAACTAGATATAAATAATGACAAACTTTTAAATATGGATGTACTGTTATTTAAGAACATAAATAATTTTTATTTATTTAAATTATTGCCTTAATGGTTTTTACCTATTTGGATAATAATATTAAATTATTATTATTAATATTACTTAATAACTTTAATACTTCTTAGCATATTTTCAAGTAATTTTCTTCTCATTATTACTTGATCATTGTAATTAATTTTTTTGTTTCAATAAATAGGAAAAAAATTAAAATAAACAATAATTCATCAATTACGATTAATAACTGTTTTAGTTAATTTTGAATCAAAATTATAATTTAAAATACCATACACACACTCATCCACATACACATATACTTCATGTATATGTGGTTCTCTATATTCTGAAAAATATGCTATCTGAAGATTTAATAACATGCTTGCTAAACAATAGGCTAGGATCTTCTGTTTGATATTACATTGTATTTAAGGTATTTTTTTTGCATTTGCACTATTGAACTTACCGTAGTTGGCTAAGCCTGTAAAATAGCCCTTAACAATTATATTTGCTATAAATAGTGTACTCCAACCAAAACAGTTTTTTTTCTGCATTTCAGGTGTCAATCAACTTGTACAAGCCGAAAATATATTTTATTGTTATTATTTTATCAGGGTTCTTGTATATACATATATTTTATATTTATATGAGTAAGCATTAAAATTTTGTATTACAGGAGGCAGTTAAATTATATTTAATTTAATTCATATTGTAAATATAATAATTTAATTTGTTTCTTATTTATCAGGGTTGACAAAAAAAAACATGTATAGTTATATATATGCCCTTTGCCTTCATTAAGATGCATTTTTATATAAATGATATTAAAAGAGAATTTCTATTTTTAGACCTGTTGATATTGTTATTATATTTTTCATTGTTGTTGTAGTTTGTATATTAAATATATTTATAAACCCGAGAGATTCAGTTAGTGTAACTTAATTAAACACGCCAATTGTCATACAGCAGTACACTCGATATTCAAAATTATTTAATTTTGTAAGAAACTCCCTATACCTTATTTTATATAAGTATAGTTTCATAAAATATTGTATTCTCGGCCCTTTTTTTCCTTAGTTTTCTAAATTCAATAAGTCCACAGTTTTATAACTACATCCATGCTCATTTTCAAGAATTTATAATTCATTCAATTACGGCTTATTGAGAAAGCTGATACTCTAATTGATAAAACATTTACTCTCAAAGCATGTGTGGATATGGAAAGTAAGTGAACAAAAAATATGGATGCACAATGTAGGGGCTGAACTTGGTTTTATGAAATATAGGAGTTTGTAAGTTTTAAAGTTTCTATGGTTCATTTTCTTTTGTGGATTAATGCTACCATTCTGGTCTGGCAATAGTTCATGCTAGTTCTATGTGACAAATAATATGAGAGAATTTAGATGTTCCATGCCATATAAAACTACACATATTTCCACCATAAACCAAATGTACCCACATTTTTGAGGCAGTGGTATAGAAACTTATTTAGTTTACCAGTATTAAGATGAGCTGAGATTTACTCATTTAAAAAATACCTTGTAGATGGCAAATTACTTAATGGCCAACATATATTTTGTGAATGTGTTAATATTAATATCTAAAATATTTAAAAGTGAAATATTAAAATATTCGTAATTTTAAATGCAGAAAAATCACACTGTTTCAATTAGGAACCGCATATTATATTTTCTTTCAATACCAAGGATGATAAAAACATGGGGCCATTATTTTATGTTTATTTTGTATTAAATTAAGGTGTGAAAACATGATTGACTGGCCAGAGGTATTTGTAAACATTTCCAAACAGATGTTATACTTCAAGTGAATTCACACTCAAGCTGTCATAACCATTTACTTTTTCATAGTAACAAGTTTTATTATTGCTATTAATTTTAAAATAATTTCTATTAAATTATGAAATGATAACATCTTTCATGGCTAAGATCTATTTAATTACTGTTAGTACTAGTTCAACTGATTTAATTTTTATTATAAAATGATTATAAGGAAACCAATGTATTTATGCACTTGTGCCAAATAATGGAATGACTATATTTAATACAACCATTATCATTATCATACTTATGAATTATGAAATAACATATCATAATTATATTTCAATACTGGTTTTTGTGTACTGATCTTGTGTCAATTGGTCAATCATATTTAATGACTTATCGAGATTAAAACGATATTGTATACAAAAGTCAATTTTTATTGTTAATTAAACATTTTTATTTAATATTAATCCTAGTTATATTCAATTAGGTTATGTCTTTTTTAAAATGCAATGGTGAATGTTTTTTGTTTTTTTATAAATGGACAATTGGTTTGATTAGGAAACCATAAATATACAATGATTTCGTATTTGTTGTGCAGTAATACTAATTTGTATATGTATGTAGAAACGTTTATATTAATACAACAACATAGATAAAAGATATTTATTGCTGTACATATAAAGGAAAGGTGCATCATGTATATTCCTCTTATATGTCATTATTTTTTATCTGTAAATGTGTTATATAGTGAACTCTTGTGGTTGTATTAATTTAACTAAGCTTTTGTATCATAATAAAATCATAAAATTAAGTTACATGCTTCAGTAGGCTTTTGAAGTACTAGAACTGAGAGATAGTATAAAAATGTACACAGTATTCTTGAAGATTTTTGAAATAAGAAACCTTGTGTAAGCATTTCTTTTTCTTAAAAAACTGGCTTGGCACTATAACATCAAACGTATAAGCATTTTATTCAAAATGAAGATTTAAACTTTCTGTTTACTTGATTGCATTTAATAAGAAAGTATTAAAATAATTTAGTTATTATAGTTACCTCTGTAAATTTGTAAGTATATTTTAATTTCATAAACTATTAGATGCATTGGTACTTTTGAAGAAACAGTTGGAGTAGACTTCTGACAAATACAAGAATATTGTAATGCCAATAATCTGGTACTTTAGTCATCAACTGCCGTATGGATCCTTCATGGACTGTAGTGGTTCTAATATTATTTTGTTTTGCTTATTTTTGAGATATGATAAAAAAGAAAGACAGTTAATCATTGATCGGAAACCCTACATTTCGGTTATTAATTAAGATCCGTCTGAGATCATGCTAAATGTATAGCCTATAAATAACAATTTTTTGGTAAAAACCCAAATTATGTCTTCCTTTGTAATTTAAATTTTTAAAAAGGCAGTTTATACATCAATATGCCTATGGTAAATTTACCTTATTATTATTCATTGTAATCTTTAAATTTGCCCAAATATGAAAATCATTTTGTGCTTATATGGTGAGATTCTGTTTAAAAATTCATTTATATATTTTCTCTCACTTTAGTCTCGAAGAGCATTAGTTAAGTGTGAAAATGTATGTAATAATTTATTTAATGCTGAACATTGGAAATGGTCTTTTGCCATTTGTGACTGCTTTTAAGTTGACCAGTGTTCAGCAGTTTTCCCAGGGTCCTGAGGAGAAGGTACCCAATTTCAAACTTGGTTGTGAACTTTGTATATAGCATGGGCGATAATTGACCCATAGTTCATTTATTAAGTATATTCTGTATATACTACATTAAGATGTTATATTTATACAATTGTATATATTATTTTGAAGGTTTGTACTATTGAAGAGCTTTTGATTGACATTTTTCTAATTAATGATTGTAATTTTACCTGAAAAGCTCTTTGATAGTTTGGTTGTTGTACCTATCACAAATTTCTAGAGGCTCATTATCCAAGTGTTGAGTTTGAAATGGTTGTTGACTGTTTTTGCAAGATTAGCATAGTGGCCTTATAGAGGAAGAATAACTTTTATATTGATACGACATAGGTTTTTTAATGCCCTTGCTATCCCTAGCTCTGATAGAAAAATGTTCTACTGGTGTCATTTTAATAAACAATACCATTCTGAAATGTATTTAATTATTAAAACAAATCTGTGATTTGATAATAAATACATTAATATAAGAGTAAAGTTGGGCCACTAGTCATTGAATATATTAAGAAACAAAAACAATTATTGTAGACTTATCTTTAATAATGAAGGAAAAACAAGATATTTTCAAAACTGTAAGTGATAGATAGGCTTTGGGTTTTAAACTTCATGTTTTTGGGTGTTCAAAAATAAATTTTGGCATATTGTCCAAAGTTGACTTATTCGATATTTATTGATGTAATAGCAGTTTGTATGTTTTTATTTTGACATTTGGTTCCAAATAACATCGCTTGGTGCTTGGAATAGAGATCTGTATACTCTCACGTATATACTTATATATGTTTAAAGATTTATTTAAATGTTGTATTACATGTGACAATTAATTGTATAGATGAAATGTTACATCATCTTATATTAATGGTGTTGAATAAAGGTATTTTATATACATACTCATGCCTTTTTTTTTTTTTAATGAAGCATACTTCCAAAGACATCTGAATCTAAACAAGCACTTACAAGAACCGAATCATTAGATTATTTTAATTAAATTAAATAAGGAATTATTGTTTTAGTTTTAAAAGTTAAAATGACTGGGAATTATTGTTAGGACTAGATAAAGAGGTGATGGCTGAAATCATTCAATTTCTGAAGAGTGGAAAATTAACTAAGAACATTGACAGTGTTTGGGAATATTTGGTGCAGTTAACCCTTTCGCAATAATAACCTTGATCCCAGAATGTTCCTATTACATATACTGGAGATTCCTCTAGGGATCAACATATTTATGGGTCAAACAAAGTAACATATCATTTGGTCAATCACATACCTATTTCGAGTAAATACATATATTATAAAGAGAGTGAGGTAAGTTATTAAAATCAAGTCATTATTAAAATCTTTTATTTTTAAAAGGCTGTTTAGCAATTAAATTTTTTATTTTAAGAATTAAAATTTACAAAGTGTAATCCTTTTTTTTCAAATTATACATAAAAAAATAAACATTCATGGAGCAACTATTAAAGGTTGTCTACATTATTCTTAATCCACTTTTTTTACAATGTGTTTATATTTCAGTGTGGTTTAATTTTTATCTAAAGATAATTTAAAAATCTCATTGTTGTTCAGTGAGTTCATCAGACATAACCAAAAGGAACTTCCTAGAAATTTTTACAGACCATTATTACATCAACCACTTTTGGGATGCTCCCCTGAGAGTGTACATTTTTTTTGTTTACACACTTATGAATGGTATAAGAATTAATTTTTCTTAAATACTTATAATTATAATAAATTTGTATTTACAGAACTACTAAGTAGAGTGAACTGCACCATATCTTCTGATCTTTAACCTTCCTACTAATAGAAGTTCCTAAATGTACTGAACCTCGTAAAATATTGTAGGACATCTGATGAGCTTTTTGTTCCAGCTAAAAATTTTTAGTTAGGCGTTGAATATATGTATAGAAAAATTTATAACTTCATTAAGAAATCTGGAATATCAAAATCATGTCTGTAAATTGGTATTGGGGCTTATAATTTCGTTAAAAAGTAATTTAAAAATAATCACATTAAATAATTTGTCATAATAACAATGTGTAAATCTTCGTTACTTTATTTCTTCTTATAAAGGCCTCCATCACTGATGGGGAGAAGATATAGCAATAATGTAATGTTAGACGTTTGTGTGTGTTTTCTGTTGTCCGCTTTTTTGTTTTTTATCCATAATATTTAAAAAACATCATATAAATGATGTGAGATCTTGCGAAAACAGAGGTCGAAGCGGTATTATTCATCCAAGAAAAGGGGATATTTCCTCGGAAGAAATGTAAAAATGGTCATAATATGAAATTTCAAAATGTAACTTTTACAATTTTAGCGAATTTTTATCTGTAAGGCTTATGATTTATTTTGCGCGGTTTAACAGAATGTAGCTATTGGGAGTTTTTAACACTCGTCTAAAATTAATTAGTTTGATAAAAATGATAGATAAAATTCCAAACTCAGACTAGTGTTCTCATTATGGCAGCCGCTTAAGGAGATAGTTTACTTCTGGAGATGCATCAGCAATTCTCTTTTAAATTACTGGTATCATAAATCTATGCGACAAGTTCATAAAATGGTTTATGCAGACGATATAGTGATGTTGTCGAGAAGTGAGAAAAAGAGTTGAGAGAACTCATTAAGCTGCATCATGGAAGTAAAAAAAGTGGACTTCGAGATTACGAGTCAAAAACGATATGTTCTGTAAAGTCGACCTCCGAAATAAGAAGGTTACGTAATCATAAACAGACCGTTTGAAGTGGTTGTTAATTTGATAGATCGCGGCAATAAAATTAATTCCGAAAGTAAGGCCAGTGGTGTGATAAAGAAAGTGTGCAATGACCTAATAAACCTGGTAAAATCGACCGCACTCAAAATTTTCTTGATACGATTTATACTATCATACCTTCTTCTTTGTTTCATACTTCTTATTTATCTGATATTTATTTGAGGTAATTTATTAAGGCAACCAGCCTCTGGAAAAAAACCTGAACGTCTTATTACGTTCAATCACAAATGCTTAAAACTTTCGTATAAATTAATGTTGAGTAGAAACAAGAAATATTTTTAACAATTCACATAAATTGGACACATTTACAATTCTCATATTCCAGATCTCGGTTGTCCTTCAGATATGTAAGCCCCACGGAAAGTACATGTATTATTATGGTATTGAAGTAAAATAACATGAAAGTATTAAATAAATATAGTATTACACATATAGTATTATCATCACTTATATAGTATTATACCTACCATTATTATAGATTTATATGATTACTGACTCGAATGGATACTACGAAAAAACAAATATCTTGGTTTATTTTCATTACTTTTTAATCCCATTTGGAAACAACTTTTTTCAAAATGCTCAAGTTACTAAATCTAGGTATAAAAGAGACAATTTAATAATTTTTTTAAAAACTTGTTTAGCGGTTAATACATTTCGATTAATTTAAAAATTAAGTTATCATAATTATATCACAGCGCTACTTTATATCCGTTAAATATTCTGCAATAAAAAGCTTTTAAAATCATTTCATATGAATTAATTATTCAAAATCGCACTTAACTCAATATATGACACAGCTAATGTTCAAGACAGTCGTTTGGCTTTTTTTCCACTCCTTTCCACATCAAAAACTATGAAAAATACGAGAACTCATGAATGTTAAGGTAATTGAAATCTGCTATGGAACTAATCTTTTTACAAGAAACCTCTCACATCCATTCAATCAAATTTGCTTCTTAATATACAATATTACAATAATACTATCAGTTTTATTGTATAAGTAGATATTAGAATAATCACAACCTATATAATGAAGTTATTAAAAGATTTTTATTTTGAAACATAATATTAAAAAATTATTATGAATAAATTAAAATAGAAACATGAAAGTTTTAGTATCGTTGATTTAATCACCATTTCAACAGATTCATTTTTAAACAGATAATTTTTTGTTCTACTATTGTATTCGTTCTTATCAAACTGATAAGGTTTATCGATGTTTTAAAACACTTTCTGAGGTTTTATTCAGGAGGACTATATTTATAATTCATTTTTTAAAAACTCAATATTAATAAGAAAGAATCCAAGTAACAAAACTGCTGTTCATAAAAATAAATTTTCAAAATAACTGTTTAAGCGTTTCAAAATTGATAACGTCAATAGAGATATATCGAAATTATTAATTACATTGCTAAATAAAAAATAACTAAAAATTGTGTAATTGTCATTGGTCACAATTTCAATAAAGAAATCACTGTCAATAGTTTACTTTTTAGTTACTTAAAATTTACAAGTTTACAAAATCGGGAAATATTTCATCATGTTTTTGACGCATACTCCATCTCATGAGGAAATAGGTTTGGAAATTCCACGTAACTGATGAGAGCAATTTGTTCTTTGAATGCGTTTGATTTCATTTTTGTAACATCCAAATTCTCTCTATTTTACCTTGAAGGAAATTTTTGGCTGTTACCTACGTTTTAATATTTTATTGCAAGACACATATGCTTAGTATATAACAAATTAATTATATTTTTTTATGATGGTTGTATCCATAAATTATTCTTATTAACGGTTTTGAAACTATCAACAACAAACCATTTAACTTCTTCATACATTAATGCATTATTTTCATATCTTTTCACATACTCTGTTAAGCGATGATTATCATCAACAGTGCTCTTTCATTTTTAAATAACATATTTTTTCCATTTATTCAAATTCTAATGCAATTACTTGTAATTAATTTTTTTTTTATAATTCACTCCCTATTCTTTGTTCATTTATTTTATAGTTATCTGCATTCTTATAATGGATTCTTTTATGTTCCTTATGTTACTGCTAATCATTTAGACGTTACCATTTGATGGAATGTTTCGCTACAGCTTATTTATTTATATTTTGATGGTTATCGTTACTTCTTTTGTGTTGTCTGTTTCCTATTTTTTGTGATATTATCCACTATTATATTTATCATCACAATAGTTAAAACAGCTGTTGAATAATATTAGTGGACCTAATATATATGAGGAAGAAAATGATCCGGGCGGAGGTCAAAAAATGATCTTATGTAGGGAGAACTGTCTAATGTCAAGTGTGACCCTACTATAATAGCCCTGAAGAAGACTTGCAATGTGGGTCGAAACGTCGTCTTCCAAATAAGCATTTCTACCTATATAAGATAATTTGTTTATCTCCACCCTGGCCATTTTCTTCCTAAAATAATATCCGTTATTATACCCTGTACTTTTAATTAATATTAAAATAGTATACATTGACCCATGTACCGCAAAAATAAAGTCATATTTTTATTAAAGCTATAAAAAGTGGCATAGATCTATACCCCACCCAAATAAAACGAGAAGAAAGAGACTCCGGTAAACCTTTGATAGTCGCCACTTTATGCTGCTATGGCTAATCGGACGATGCTAAAGTGAGCCCTAAATTTTCTCTATCCAGGTAAATTTAGGATTGAGATTTTTGAGGAGTACCTTACAACACACACGCTCGGTACCGCTATTTTACGTCCTCTTCGGAGGACGACATATCCAAGGTTTTTTAACTCCTTCGAGACGCTGCAAATCCGAGGTCTTGGGTCCAGAAAGTTATTATACTAACCAATACACAACAGATGAACCCTCACTGTCATGTGATCTTGTAGTAAACATGAGAGGTATTGCCTGGCATTGATCAATGTTGTTAGACAACAATCACCTTGGTCAGAATACCTAAAAAAATGTATGTACAAAAAAATTTTGCTATTCGTAAACTATAAAATGTTTCATGTAGAACTCTTGGACCTATACGTTTTTCCTCTAATCTAATAGTAAAAAAAAATCTTCAATATTCTATTCTTAACACTGTATAACCTTGAAATCCATTTAATGGCATAAATTGTCGATAAGGAAGTCAAGTGTTATCACATGATGAGAAACACCGGGGCTACGCCTACCCATTCGCGAATCGAGCTAAGACTACAGTAGAGAAGGTGATCGCGTAAATAAACCAAAAAATCACAAGGTCGACCATCACGTGAAGTCCATTTGTCAGTACATGTTTGTCAGGCTGTGCTCTGTCAACGTCAAATAGATCTTCCTATGTTGAAAGAGGGTTTTTAAGTAATTTTTTGAAGCTACAGCGACTAACAATACAATTTAAGTATAACGACCTATCTCAACAAGTAAATATGTAATACGAATTAGATTAAATTAAAATATTATAAAATTATTAAATCACTACCTCCTAAAATCATTGTTTGTTTGTATTAAATATTTAATTTAACTTTTTTTGTATCTGTTCGGCAAGTTGTCGCTTCGAGTTGAGTCACAACAAGTTTTAACTGTTTATTCGTTTGTTTTTTTATTTTTTTCAAAAATACAAATTATCGTGAGTTTTAGAATGGAAAAGAGAATGTAATTATGCGTAATGAGTTCATTTTGGTAATTATTTCATCAAGAAATAAAAGTTTCAACTAACATTTCGAGGTATCGATGATATAACGTATGTTTGTTGAAACGTTCATTTCTAGATTAAATAATTACCGAAGTATTTACATTTCCCATAATTACATTTCCTCTTCCATACTAAAGTTCATAATAACTTGTATATGTTAGAAAATACTAAAACGAAAAAGAATTAAAAGTTAAAACTTGTTGTGACTCAACTCGAAGCGACAAACAACGGAATAATTACCCCATTCTTTATTAATAGTAAATACTTTTGAAATAATACTAAAGACCATCAAATTATTTCATTTTTTATTTTAATCTTCAAATTGTTGCAGATTGTACAATATTATAGGAATATATTGTAACTATACACTAGTTTAGCAAACATTTCACTTTTAAATTGTAAAGAAAGTGAAGCTGATTTCACCCTTGTCGCTCCGAGTTCAGCGACCCACGAACCGGTTATGAGGACCCAAGAGGTTGTGGATGGGCGATTATTGCGAAAAATCTATTAATTCGACATTTTTATTTTCTGATTATTGTGAAAAAATAACCATAGGTATGACATAGGAAAGGCAAATGTTTCCGCCATTTCCGGATATGATGGAACATTTCGTAATCGGCTTGATTTGTTTGATTTTTTAACACATATAAACTTTGTCAATATTATAATAACATAATATTATGATTAATTGATCGCAGGCAATCATTTTCAAGCTAAGCAGTAGATTGTTTTGGGAGCTAGATTCGGGAAAATGTATTAAAATGAGAAAATATAATACATTTTATTTATAGTGGTCAAACAAGGGTGAACACAGATTTTTTTCAGAAGGGGAGGAATAGGATTATTTAATAAAAAAGGCGATTACGATATAACATTAAGGTGCCGCTTGTGGTAAATAACTAATGATATTTACAAGTTTTATTAAAATACAAAGTTTAATATTAGAAATAACATGAGACATAAGGGGTATGAACTTTGGACGATTAAGAAAGTGGAGAGAATATTTTGTACGGAACGTCCCTATGATTAAGATTTTTGTTGTCATACTTTTTTGTATTGCTTTTTAATTTAGCAGTAAAATTATTGTGAAGTTAAGAAAATTAAATTACTGCACAATATATCGCAAAAGTATAAAACCCAGTCATATACAACCTCTTCAAAGAAAGGTAAAAACGTTTGAAAATTAAATATTGATCATATTGTCGATACAAATGCATAGTATCAAATGTGAAAAAAAACATGTTTGTTTTCGATCTCTAGCGATTGCTTTCATACAAATTCTTCTAAAAGACACAGAGCCACTAAAATGGCTAAAGGTTTAGGTTTTACGATGCGGACTGATTTTGAATGAACCTTGAAAAAGTTTTTTCATTCTCCTGAAAAGTAGTGTTATTCTCTTCTGATTGTTAGCGTTTTTATCGACTATATGGGGGTGATTTTTTAAATATTGTATACAATATATATAAGAGCAACTGCTATGTGTTGCTGCAAGAGCAAGTGTTATATTTACTACCGTGTAGAAAGAATTAAGTTTAGTGTACATTAAATTAAAATATACATAAAAATAACTCCAAACAAAGCCGTAATGAACTTACATGGCTACAAACGCTTGCCCAAAAATTAATT
Organism: Troilus luridus; assembly: GCA_964056705.1. Classification (NCBI taxonomy): domain Eukaryota; kingdom Metazoa; phylum Arthropoda; class Insecta; order Hemiptera; family Pentatomidae; genus Troilus; species Troilus luridus. The sequence goes on along the minus strand of OZ057414.1, from coordinate 93,982,469 downwards.
ATAATATTTTTCTCCGCATTGTATAATTAAATAAAATAGCTTCTAGGCATTGGGTAGCCTCTGGAGGCTTGATGCTAAGTGAGGGGATTGAATGATCTAAACAATGAATGTAAGCAATGATGAAATTTAAGTTATTAATTTATTCATGCATGAGAAAAAACATTTATAATAGAATAGAGTGTACATGGTGATATGGGATCAATCCAATTCAGTTAAATAAGGAGGGGAAGTTAGATAATAGGGGCCCCCACCATCCCAAGTCTACGTGACGTTTGACTCACTCGTACCCACTGGCATCTAATCATTTCCAACCGGTAGCTTTGCTTGATCGAACCAGCTCTCTCTAAACATAGTAAGTATAGATTTTCAATCCGTGTTATTTATTAGCTAATTCGAATATAAACGTCTCTTTAAATACTCTTTTTGATTTTAAGAAGATACACGAGAAAGAAGTTCCTTACCAACATTTTGACAAGACTGAAATAACTCAAGGTCACATAGACTTTGTTTAGCTCGGCTTACATAAACGTTTTTTTCACTCTCTCCATTCAGTTTTTATCAATTTTGTCCCTTACGGATTTTATTGTTAGGTTTTTCTGCGTAGTGTATCCATTAATTGGGCGTGCCCATAGTATGATCTGGTGATGCAGGAATTGATCTTTCATAATTGCATAACTGATTTTTAATCAAACAAATCTTAATTTTAATGAAGGTTAATAGCTGGTTATACATGTACATGTCAATTCCATACACAATTCACTTATTAATTATTTTTTTAAACTTTATCATCATAATGATTGATAAGCATAAAAATTTATGTAATTTAAAGTACTTTGATTTACTAAAATGAATATATGCTGACCACTAATACTTTAAAAGATTAAAAATATCAAAGCAAAAATGTTAGATGCTTCCTAATTATTGATCAATATCAGGGATCATAAAGAGTTTTATTCTGGATGCCAGTATTTTAAAATTCTTAATAGTTAGTGATGTTAGTTTTATTCCTCAAATATTAAATAGGTCGGAAAAAAAGTTATATCTTTGTTAACCGATTCACATCCTGTGTATATGGAAGATTTAAACCATTTTTTTTTTTCAGTTTTAGTCTTATCATCAATTTAATTGATCATCCTTTTTTCTTCTGTTAATAAAAATATGTTTAATATTTATGCCATTCAAAAAATATCCACATTACTAATAGTAACAATATTGTAGTTATTTCCTTGTAAAATATGTGTGTGATTTGAATGTACTAAACTGTTATAGCTTGGTTAGCAAAAATTAGATTTGGGTTCTTGTGTACATAAAACACGGTGGGAGTGGGGGGACTGTTCTGCGCATGCCCCACCGGTTACATTTTATAACAGTTACATTTCTACCAGTTACCTTGGATAACCTTTTAAAATATTTTGATTTGAATCTGAGATCGCCTCCCTTCCGATATTTTGAAGAGAAAAGATTTGCCGCCCGGCGGCAAATCTTTTCTCTTCAAAATATCCGAAGGGAGGCGATCTCAGATTCAAATCAAAATAGGAATGTATTAATATTGGAAATAAATAAATCAAAGTAATAACAATATAATTTAATATATAACATATTATAAAACAATGATATACAATATGAATAAATAATATATAATAATATAACATAAATAATATATAGTAATATAATATAAATATATAATGTAAATAAATATAATAATGAGATCAATAAATAATATAGTTTAGGAAGTAAAATAATGGAACATATATATAAAATTAAATAAATTATTTCAAAACTTAACATTTAATCGCATTTTGGTGGAAAATGTGTAGATATACACTTCAACATTGATTGAAAACAGTCTGTATTTGCATCAATATGATGTTGTCGCCATATAAATTCTGCTAACTACTTGCTACATTTCCTATTTTTCTGTATAATCTTTTTTTCCTGACAAAAACAATAGCATCTCCCTCATTTCTTGGCAAATCCCAAATAAGCATTGTGCTGTAACTAAAGAACACTAAACAACAAAATATCGACATATTACTTTGGATTTTTAACAAAGAACAACTGAAACACAACAATGCTCCAACAGAGTAGTAAACAAACAATGATGGCCTTCCAAAATGTAAGGTTATCCAAGGTAACTGGTAGAAATGTAACTGTTATAAAATGTAACCGCTCGGCCATTGCCCCCACTCTCACCGTGTTTTATGTACACAAGTACCTAGATTTGTATGTAAACTAATTTATTTATTTTTTAGGTAAAAAATGTCTAAAATTGGTATTAATGGATTTGGAAGAATCGGTCGTCTCGTTCTTCGTAATGCAGTCGATAGTGGTGCCCAGGTAATTTACATCATTTATTTAATGTTTTTATGAATATTTTTCTTTCAAACCAAAAGTCCTGCTGTTTTGTATGTAAATATTTGTAGTTTGTATAGAACCTGAATTTATAATTACGAAATTTTTTTTGTAAGTTAAAATGTAAGCTCATAATTCAGTTTATATATAATCGATTATGCTCTCATTATATTTCCTGCCAAATAAAAATATATTAATTAAACAATCTCTTCTTTGTATATTTATAATGTAGGTAAATAAATTAACTAAGCACTTATTTGTTTATAAATAGTTCGTAGCCAAAAATATTTTTTCTAGTTTTATGAAACAAATGAATGAATATTGGTTAAAGACAGACTGATTGTATACAATTCATTGAGTTTGTTTAATTGACTAACATGCAAACTATTGCCTTCTTTCTTTTTTCTTTCCATGATCCTTCTTAAATTCAATGTTTTATCTATTTTATAACATAAATTTGACTTTCTTTTAACATGTTTATTTTCTTCCTCATATTCCTTTACAGGCTTTTCAGTATAAATTCAGAGACATAATAGCCCAATTTCGTTATCATCTCTGTAATTCATCATTAATTCTGAATCTTTTCAATTTTTTTTTTATAGATTTTAATTAATGGTTTTGAGTGTCTGTAATTATTTTATTTTTTTTAGTTTAATCTTGATAATTTTTGGTTCAAAATATTAAAATATTTCTGATGAGCCAAAAATAGATTGTATCTGAAATTTTTTTTTTTTTACTTGAAACTGTTATCTAGGATGTATTTATATCTTGTTCAAACTTGCTCTGACCATTTTTGGGAAGAAACCATCTCATAAAAGTTTTAAGGATTTATCTATTAATTTTTTGATTCTATGCCGTACTGTCCACCTAAGAGCTGAAAATTTCACTATTGTTCTTATCATAACATTTTTTTATTCCAAAGTATGTTTAAAATTGTCCTTCCTATAAAAATGTCCCAATTATACATGCCCCTGATATTGTACTAAATCAGGCTGCCCTCAGTATCCAAAAAAAACATTTTTTTTTTTTCTTGATTGTTGTACAACAATTCTATCAATTTCAACGAATCTTGCAATTTTTCTACTTAATTCTCTCTAATTCATATGTAAATTTTATCTCCCATAAAACAAGTTATGGTGAAATTTTTGAATAATTAAAAAACTGCATTTTCTGGAAAATTTTGTATTTGTATGATACATAATATAGTAAAATATATTTATATTTTTAAAAAATCATGAATCTAAGTCTGAACCATTATTTACAAAAATATAAAGCTTGGAGTTTTTAAGTGTTTTATTTTCTTAACGCTACTAGATACGGAAAGTATTGTTACGAGGTTAAAATTTTGATGTTCATTCTTCTTTGGGCTACAAGGGTGTATTTCAGAACCCTTAGTCTGTATAAACTTGTTTTGTCTATTGTATATGAACTATTCTGTTCATGCTCATTGGGATACCAGTCCATGTTTGTTGAGTTTTTTAAAACTGGAAATATACTCTTATTCTATTTATTATATGGAGTTTATTCATCTCAAGGGTCATGGAGGATGATATAATTAATACTCTACTAGGCTAATCAGAAAAAAAATTGAATTAATATTAGTGGTGATACAGTAGACAATTTTTACTTTTGTCTTTAGCTCTAGGATATAAAGAACTTGTGAACTCAAAATATTGTCATTGAATTTATTGTACTTTTTAAGAAATTTTCTTTTGTTAAGTGGTGTGGTGTCATAATACCCTCTTTATATTTCTCTTAAGATACTTTTCGAAATTTTGTTGTCAAGTACTGTGTGAGGAAATATCGAATTAGGATCATCCAATACATTTCCTTTATGCCTTTTATTTAATAAAGATTTCATCACCACCAATCTAAAAGTTTTATTGATCTTGGAGCTTTTATTATTCATATTTCAATGTACTTGACTGATAAATGGTTTTTGTAATTTATCATGCTTGGAATAAAAGAGAAAGAAATCAATCAAGATCACTAGTACAATATTTCTTTTTTTTGCAATTCATCCATCAAGAAAAGTAAAATGCTTAATGGATCAATATTTTGAATGGCTTTTAAATTTAAGGTCCTTGACCTGATTGTTTCAGGTAGTAGCAATTAATGATCCATTCATCAATGTTGAGTATATGGTCTACCTTTTTAAATATGATTCCACACACGGACGTTTCAAGGGAACTGTCTCTCATTCCGGACAAAACCTCGTTGTGAATGGTAAGAAATGAACATATAAATTCTATTTAACTATAATTTTCTATTTACAAACTTAAATTAGTTAGAATAAAGTGTTTCTAGGTTATACTTGTGATATTACAACCTCAGAATTTTTCTTTTAAAGACTAATAAATTTATAAATATTTAATGTAATTTTCTTCTTGACTCCTGGTGCTTAATAGCACGAACCCTCAGATGCATGTCCAATACTAAGTTTTTTACCTTGTATTACAAAAAAAAGTTTATTGAAATCAGTGATTTCTCATTATGTCTTATAATATTAGTACTAATTGATGCAGTTTTTGAGAAAATACTAATAAATTTAATTATATTTTTTATGGGTTTATATAAATATTAATTAACACTTCTGGTTTGGCTATTTATATGATTTCAATCATTTTACCCATTCTAATTTACAGGAAAGGAAATCCGTGTCTTCCAAGAGAGAGACCCAGCTAGCATTCCTTGGGGTGAAGCTGGAGCCGCATATGTTGTTGAAGCTACTGGAGTTTTCACTACTGTTGAAAAGTGCAAGGTTTGTCATTGAAAAATGTTGTATTAATTCAAATGCGTAACAAATATAAACATTATTTTATTGTAAATCATAATTTTTTTGTTTAGCCTCACTTGAAGGGTGGTGCTAAGAAAGTTATTATTACCGCACCCTCTGCCGACGCTCCCATGTTCGTTTGCGGTGTCAACTTGGACGCATACAAGCCAGATATGGACATCGTTTCTAATGCATCTTGCACGACTAACTGCCTCGCTCCATTGGCCAAAGTTATCCATGATAATTTTGGAATTGAAGAAGGTCTTATGACAACTGTTCATGCTGTTACTGCAACTCAGAAAACTGTTGATGGTCCATCTGGCAAGGTGAGAAGCCTTTTCTTCATTATTAGTATTACTTTATTAAATTATGTTTTATCTGTTTCTCTCTTAATGAGATAAATAATATTTAAGATTGTAAGAGCTTTAGATAAATAAAGTCTTTATCAATTTTTTTAAATTGATTCAGCAGCATTTATATATAATTAAAGTATGAATTGCTGTAACATCTTTTAGAAAGTAAAGTTAATCAAATTGAATTAATTGAAAGGAGAGCAAACAATAACTGTTCACTGTTGTTTTTTAATTATAAGGATTAATTATTAAATCAAAATTTAAAAAAAATTGTCATTGATTTTATTTTCTGTGCCATTTGTATGCATCAACATAAATATTTCAGTTGTGGAGAGATGGAAGAGGTGCTGCTCAGAATATAATTCCAGCATCGACTGGTGCCGCTAAGGCTGTCGGCAAAGTCATTCCATCCCTTAATGGCAAACTGACTGGCATGGCTTTTAGAGTTCCAGTATCCAATGTTTCGGTAGTTGATTTAACTGCAAGGTTAGTTGATATGTTTTACCAAACTTATTTTTCCATCTGATGAACATGGAAAGTTCATTTTTAATTTGTTGCTTTTTCTATTTTATTAGATTGCAAAAGGATGCTACTTATGAAGAAATTAAAAATAAGATCAAGGAAGCTGCAGAAGGTCCTCTTAAAGGAATTTTGGCTTATACTGACGAACAGGTTGTGTCTTCAGATTTCATTGGCAACACTGCTTCATCTACTTTTGATGCTGAGGCTGGTATCCAACTGAACAACAGATTTGTCAAGCTCATCTCATGGTATGTGATAAATAAAATGTATTTAATTAGTTAATTGAAATCAGTGATTCAACTTTAAATTAAATTTGTTATGGTTTCTCAACTTCTTGGTTTTATGGTTCCTTAACTGATGTTTTAAATCTTTTACAGGTACGATAACGAATGTGGTTATTCCATGAGAGTTGTTGATCTTATCAGATATATGCAAACAAAAGACTAGTAAGAACCTGTTAATCCGAGTTTGATTATTAGTGTTCTACTGAAGGAGTGGATTTCTGCACTCTAGAACTGAATCTTGTGTTTAATACTTCAATCGCAGATTGAAAAAAGTTCACTTATATATTTTCTTTAAACTAAAGTTTTGTAATAAAATTTAAATATTTATGTTAAAATAAATAAAATATTTCTTACGCCTTCCATTAGTTTTTTAAATTGTATACCTTCCCTTCTTTTATTAATTTTATCAATGTAAATATCCGTAGACCCAATCATTTATGAATACAGTACAAAAAAATCATATACTATTATTATCAATATTGAAGATAATGAATATATAAACAGATATGCTACTTTGGTATGAGTTTACTTTGAACAGTAGATACTGACCTGTAGCATTTCAAACAAATTCATGACTTAATATATAAATATATTTGGATGTAATGTAACAATACATTGTGGGTGGGCGTGCTTTCATAGGCAAGAAGATGTGCCAAAGTCTTGACATCAATCTATTCTTGGGAGATATTTGTTCAGTACATAGCTGCAACATCCTGATTTTTCACTAGTACTATTTCATTTATTCATTGTAGAGTTATAAGGATACATGAAACAATGTGTCAACCGTTGGTAAAATTATAATTTTTTTTAAAGAATACAATTTTTAACTGAAGGTATTAAGAGGATTATTCTGCTTTTAATGTTTCTTGATATATTTTATTTATATTCCCTTCCATCAGAAATTATTCTGAGATTTTGTGTGTACAGTAAGGTTAGGTTCTGTTATATAATTGTATAAATTCCTCTTTTTCATTTGCTAACTTTATAACTATGAATGTGTTGTTTTAAATATCTGTTTACGTAATCATAATATCATTTTTTTTATTTTTAGATGCTATTAATTATTCAATTATTTTTACATAAGCCTATTTCTTTCTTTTGTAAATTAGTCTGTTTTTTTATTTTAATTTTGTATTACATTTTCTGATTTTCTACCCAAACATACCTGTTTAGTTATTTACTTTCAAGATAAACTCCCCGTCAAAAGTACTGCAATACCCATAATTCTCGAGATTTTCTTAGTTTGATTGGCCAGCAAGAAGTCCTGACCTTCGAGCCCTTCGACAATCGAGCACATTTGGGATTATCTGAAAAGAAACGTTTGGTCACGAGATTCACCTCCTACTACCCTTGAAATGCTAAAGGCAGCTGTATTGGAGGAGTGGGACAATATACAACAATATTTTCTTCACAACCTTTTTACAAGTGGAAGCAGTCATTCAAGCCAGTTGGGGCAATACGTCTTATTAAATGTAAATTGTAATTTAAAAGTTTAAATTGTCAGAAATTAATACTTTAGAAAGTAAGTTTCGTGTATTGGAAGAGATATAATAATTTATTTTAATAAAACTTGTTTATGTCCAGTTTAAAAATGCTTATTACAGACTTCAGAACCTTTCTTTATTATGAAAAGACAGACGCTTTTGTAATATTCATATATTTCAAAATGTTCCGATACTTTTGACGGGGAGTGTATTATGTAAATATTATTTTATTCTAATGTAGGCTCTTGGCCAGATATATATTTATTTAATTTTGTTTATCTCTGTTATTCTAAAGGGACCTGGTTCCAGAATAAAATTATTTTTCTATTCTAATATGAAACTTTAATAAGCCTTATGCTAATTCTTTAAAATTTAGTATATTGATTGGTTACTCAGTTTATTTTATTTATTATCAAATGATAATATAATAATAATAACATTTTTCAATAAATAATCTAAAAATATACATCTATAGTATTAAGTTTACTTTCATCTACCATGAATTCCTACATTCTGAGTTCTAGTTCGCTATTTTTATACTTTACATCTGAAAATTTCTTTTTAAAAAAAGTTGGCTATCAAAATTAATATGGTTACTGCTACTGTGAAAGGAATGCACCAGTGGCTTCTGTCTTCCTCTATTCACAACTTTAGAGCTTAATTGTTTATTCTATTTTTTTTAATTGAGGAAATAAAGTTGTTGTTGAATCAAGATATAAATAAGGTATCATAATATCATTATTTGTCTTAATGGAAAAATGCAAAAAGGTTAATTTTACACTTGTGAAAATTTGCAATAGTTTGCTGTTTTTCTGAACAATATACCTACACAAAACTAACTTTTTCCCCCATATGCATTGCTTTAATACATATGTTTTTGTTTGTAATCTTAAATATTATAGTTTAAGTGCAGTTATAAATAGGTTTAGTCAGTTTTACATTATGTTCCTGTTGCTGACAAACCCTTAATTTTAATATATATATTTCTTTTAGAAGTAAGTTTGGAATACATTCATGAATTACACACTTAATAATATTAAACATTATCTAACTGATATTCTGATTTCAAGTGGAGATTTTTAAAGTTTGTCAAATTAGGACATTTCTGGTCCCTAAACATGTTATAAAAATGACAGCTCTCTTTGATTCTTCGTAAGTATGCATTTGACATTTTCATATGTTCAATAATTTATTTTTATCTGTAATTATTAAAACCTATAAACACTCACTCTAAACAAAAAAAAATGAATTAAAATGTGCAGTCAATTGAGTAATTTATTTTATTAATGCATCTTTTGCATTAATACCTAAACTTTTTTCTAAAAATTAATGTAAAGTTGAAATATTTAAACTGGTTGGGACGGTTAGGTTTGTCGGAATGAAGGGTGATCTTCAGCACGGGCAAAACATTGATGAAGAATAACTTGTTCATGATGCCATTAGAAGTATATGTTTATTTAATTATGTAGCCACCAAAACATATCAATGTTATGCTAAAAGCTAGAAAATAATAAAGTAGATTACTGTAATACCAGATGAACTATTCAGAATCAGTTTGTGATTCAAAACATAAACCACCTTTGAATTGAATTTTTCTCACCAATCATCTTTCCTAAGCAGTTGCCAAAAAGGCCCGGATCTTTTTGAGGCGATTACAAATATGTAATATTTTATATAACTATGGAATTAGTAACAGTGAATAGATAAATTCAAACTTTGTAATACAGTATATACATTCCAATAAGCTTTGAAAGCTATTATTCTTTAATGACCACTTTGGCTTCACTATAGTGCCTTATATTACCACTGATGTTGAGGTGATGAGATTGTATGGCCAATGAGTTAGATTAAGTAGGTACAATATTTTTAATAAAATTGAAATGAGCATGCTGAGTTACAGAAACAACTTACAGGATGAAGTTACATTATTATATTCGATCTTTATCCTTCTTTGCTCTGATTTAATGTTCTGCTAAAGAGGATATTATATTTACAGTCTATTTTTTTTTTAGAAAATTATTAATCTATAAATCTCAACTGTAAAATAAAAATAAAAAATCTACACTATTTTCAGCCATTGTGAAGACTCAGGTAAGAAGAAAGGTTGTGAGAATAGTGAAATAGTAATGGGCATCAACGGCTTTGGACGTATAGGTCGCCTTGTTTTGCGACATGCTTTGAAAAGTGGTGTTAAGGTAAATACAACACACATGAATAATAACAGCAAATAGATATTTATATGTATTATTGTGCTAAATGTTTAATGAATCATGTTAAACAATATTTAGGTATCAGCTATTAATGACCCATTCATTAAAATTGATTACATGGCCTATTTGATGAAGTATGATTCAACTCATGGCAAATACAAAGGAAAAATAGCCGTAGATGGGCGATGCCTTGTAGTTGATGGTAAGTAAAAGAGTTAAATTCTCAAATAAATGTAGAGTGAAAATCTTAAGAAAACAACTTTAGAATGGAGGGATCGCATTTATGAGATAGAGATACTTATTGTTTCCGAGCCTAGGAGTTTTCTAATTAAATTACAAGTACTGTTCCTTCTCTAACTGGCTTGATAGGAGATGGCGTGTATATATAAACTCTGCTATTGAGCCACAGCATTAGCACTTTTCTCTTGAGTGGTTACTAAGAGTCAGTGATAGGTTACCCATGGTTAGAGAGTGCAGGAGACACTACTTCTGTTATCTGTGAGTCCTATAGAATTCTCCAGGAAGTGACATGGAGAACCAGAAAATATGGAGTCTGTAAGAGACTAAAAGTTGATTACTCCATGAACAGAGGTAGTAGTGGCTGAGAGTATTTAGGAATTTTACAAGCCCATCCTAATCTTTGTGACGCTATCACTTGAATTATATTAACCGAATGTAAATTCCGTATTGTCTAATCTCCAGTGGTCTCATCCTTTTTTGGACAGACTATTCAATGCAACACCTTATTTTCGAGTACCTTAAGATGTTGTTCATCCTTCAGCATTAGCAGCCATGTTTTACGTCTGTAAAGAAGAGTTGGTTTTATAAATTCTAATTTTTATGTTTTGAGACAAAAGTTACGAGCTTAGTAATGTTGAAACATGAATAAAAACAATTAATAAATCTGCTCTATATCAATATAATTTTCTGATTAATAAAAGACTTGAATAAAAAAACGTTGAATATTTAAATGTTTTATTTAAACTTTAAGGTCACAAGATAGTTCTTCTTCAAGAAAAAGATCCCAAAAACATTAAATGGTCTGAATATGGAGCTCAGTACATTGCTGAATGCACTGGTGTTTATACAACCCTTAAAAAGACACAAGTATATATTTTAATTTTTTCACAACTTAGTTTTTAATTCACAATCTTTTACTTATGTTCTGAAGTGATATATGTATAATATATGAGGTGATATGATTTAATAATTATCATTTATATTTCATTAACTAATTAATTTGTCATTAGTAATTTTAGACCTTTCATAGTAATTTAGTATGATGTCTTTAAAGTTTGTTGTTGGTATTAGCCTCATATTGATAATGGTGCCAAAAAAGTAATAATTTCTGCTCCATCTGAAGATGCTCCCACATTTGTTTGTGGAGTTAACCTGGATGCTTACAAACCTGAAATGAATATTGTGTCTAATGCATCTTGTACCACTAATTGCTTAGCTCCTTTAGCAAAAGTAATTCATGATGAATTTGGCATAGAAGAAGGACTGATGACAACTGTTCATGCAGCAACTGCATCACAGAAAATTGTTGATAGTCCATCAAAGGTATGTTAATTTATCTTTAATATAGAAAATAGGCATACAGTAGGTTTTAAGTGATAAGTGAAGCCAAGGTATACAATTTTTTTTTTCAAACAAAGAGGAAATTGAGGATTTAATAACTAAGTAACTAACTAATTCCGCCTAACAACCCAGTGATGAGTCCTAGCCTCCACAACAAAAACAATTTTTTTTTTATATTTAAGTGTTATATAATAAACCCATAATCACAGCTTTAATAGTTCAGGATAGATAAAATCTTTTAACTTTAAAATATGCTTTTACAAAATTATTTTATTTCCTTTTGTATCCCTTCATTTCTCACTTAATTTTATAACTTTTATTTTATTCTGGAAACTAATAAGCAATCTTTTATTTTAGAAAAGAAATGGGTTTCTTTGATAATACATATAAATTTATAAACCAGAATGAAATATACATAAATATATTTTCCTTTATACTAATCGGCAAATAGGAAGGTGATGCTGAGATAACTCTAAACTCAGATTTCTGTACAAGTATCGTCAACATCGTATACCCATCAAGAAATTATGTTGTTTCACTACTTTGGAGGATATGGATGTTAGGGTTAATTTTTTTATTATCAGCTATAATGAGGGATATATATATATATAATTAACTATAGGTACTAATTTCAACAAAATGAACGCAACTGGTCTAATTTTTTTTTTCCTCACAAAAAAATACAAAATTACAAATTGCAATGAAGTCTATTAAGGGCAACAAAAAAATAAATAAATGTTAGAAATACAATAATATAACTATTGTTTTACCATTTTTATGTTTTCTTTCTTCTTTCATGTAAATGCCTCATACTGTATTAGTTAACATTATTATTAAATGATTTAAGATAGAAAAAAAGTTGAAACATTTCCAATTGTTCCATCCAACATACACCCTGGAATGAAGAAAAATATATATAAAACACCCTGGTTGATTAAGCAGTGAAAATAAATAATTTATTTGTCACAGCAGGTGGCAAACTTTGGCTCTGAATCTAAAGGCATTCAGCTCATTATCAATGTAGAAAGCTGTGACTGGAGATTGAAGGAATTTTTATTATATATTTTGATTTTATATACACTGAAACATAAAAAATCAAATTATCTGCGGTGTTGAAATTAGTCATTGGTTAGGTTCAATATTTAAAATATTACACCAAACAAAATAAACTTTCTGACTATAAACAATTTCAGAAATGGCGACTAGGACGAGGTACCTTACAGAATATAATACCAGCTTCAACGGGAGCAGCAAAAGCAGTTGGTAAAGTTATACCAGCCTTGAATGGAAAACTAACAGGAATGGCTTTCCGGATACCAACTCCAAATGTATCTGTTGTTGACCTCACTGCAAAGTATCTAAATATAACTATTAATGTATTATTTCCCGGATGAGTTAAGAATGCTAATTCATCATTTGTTCTCAGACTCTGTACAGATGCAAAATATGACCAAATTAAAGAACTTATAAAAAATGCTTCGAAATCTGATATGAAGGGTATTTTAAAATATTGTGATAAAGAGGTTGTGTCTTCTGACTTCAATGGTGATACACATTCTAGTATTTTTGATGCTCGGGCTGGTATGCAAATGTCAAGTAAATTTGTAAAACTTATATCATGGTAAGGAAATAATCTAATGCAATTTCATATTTATATTGCCCTTATATTAGAGATAAAATATAATTTTCTCTGATGATTGAAAAAAATAATTATAATGAAAAACAAAATACACTATAACAGTTTATTCTTAAGTTTTAAGTCACTTCTAGAAAACTAAGGATAGTTAATCAGTAGATTCAATTTTCAGAAACTACCTCATTGTAATTAAAAAAAGAAAACTAATTATATGTCAAAATAGAGCACACAATTTAATTAATTAACAAAAACTTGATTATTAGTAAAATAAATTGGAACAATTTGTACAATTAAATAATAGTTAATTATCAACAGTTGCATGATTTGTAGGGTTATTTTGAAAAAAAATGTTGAAAATATAAATGCTTTAAGCTTAAAAATAATCAATAAATAAGGTCCTAGAAATACCACCTTTATTTAAAATCTTGTACATATATAAATTTCTTGGTAATGAAATAATAATTATTAATTCAACTTATCAATGTTTACACCAATTAAAATCATTTTAATCACATAAAAGTATTGTAATATGAAATAAAATAGTGTAATTTACAAAATATAAAAACTAGTGACTGATAGTGTATCATTTACAATAACTAAATATAATGTGGACTTTACCACTTTCATAAATGTATCTATGAAATATAACAAGGTAAATATACAAAGAATGTATGGTAGAAAGAAAGAAAAAAAAAAGGAATATAAATTACACAATTCTTTGAGTAACAACTGTCAAACTTAGACAATCATAATAATTTCCTAATAGGAGGAATAATACCCTCCCCAGTTTTGGTTATAATTTCCATATCCTGTGTTCTGGGAATAGCTCCAGTTTTGGTAGCCAGAATAATTTTGATCAGTTTGATTATACTGCCCAAAAGGTTGTTGGCCATATGATGATGGTTGAGAGTATTGACCACTATTACTTTGATAAGAACTCTGAACACCATATGTGCTTCCAGACTGATTATAGTTAGAATTAGTAGCTGAATATGGGCTTTGTGGATTTTGAACAGAGCCAGCCGAGTTCTCTGACTTTCCTTTGCTTTTTGATAAATCATCTTGTTTCAATCTATCCAAATCATGCTTGCTACCAGATTTCTTCTTTTCTTTCAGTTGTTTCATTATATTTCCATATTCAACTTGAGCTGACTGCAAAGTACGGACTGAAGAACCAAAATCTTCAAGAAATTCAAGTTTACGTTGAGCAAAAATACGCTTATACTCCAAGTCCGTTGAATCTTTGTCTATGACTTCATTAAAAATGCTTATACACTGTTCTTCGTCAAATGGTTGCAAAAGCAGAGTCAACTCTAACAACTGAGAATACAACCGAGGATTTTCAGGATCTTTGTCAATAGCTTTTCTTAAAACTTTTATTCCTTTCGAAGGATCATTTAGAATTTTCCAACAAAATCTTGCATATTTTGTAGAAAGAACTATGAAGTTTGCTTTGCTTTTACTGTTGGAGAGGTATTTCTCATATAAATTTGCAGTTTCTTCGAAATTACCACATCTCCGTTCTAAATTAATTCGGCGGACATTTACGTGTAAAATATTGGGCACGTTTTCTTCTAATCTAGTAAGAATTTGTCTTGCTTTATCAAAATTACCTAAGCCTTCTTCAAATGTTGCCCAGCTTAATGACAAAAATGGTTTTTTCGGATGATGGATGCAGCACGCTCTCTCATAAACGTCACGAGTTTTTTCAATTAAATCAGGCTGTTCTTCTAAATATTTTAGAAACTTTAACCAAAACTCTTCATATAAAGCACAAGCAATTAAACATCGCTCGAACAAAATAATTATTCTTTCACGATTGCCTTCAGCTAATTCAAAATCTAAGTACTCTCGCCAAGTGTTTAACTGACAACGTTCTAATGGTTTTACATGAAAGTATGGTCTTTTGATTCCCTCCTCAAAGTTCCAACGAGCCAACACAGCAGTTACAGTATCTTTATATTTCTTTTTCTGACTTGATATTATTTTATCCCTCATCAACGTAGTTTCCTCATCAGCATGTGCAGGACTTGGCTCTTCATGTTCACCTTCGTCATCACCTGGAGGTGCAGCAGATGGTGGAACATTAACTTCCTTAGAAGGCTTCTGCTTTAACTTCATGAGTACTTCTGATCTTAGAGACAAAAAATCGTCAACAGGAAGAATTTTACTAGGTGGATTAGATCTGACAAAATCTTCAAAGTCTTCGAAATGACTTTTATAGGCTTGAGTAGGAATTTTTAAAAGCTTATCGTAAATCGCACAAACATTATGAAGATGTTTTCCTTCAGTTTCCCATTTTATATAACTCTCCCATAGTCTATCTGATCGAAATTCTAAACCACATATTTCAATTGCTCTTTCAAATTCTCCTCTTATGTGATCCTCCTGGTCCTTATAACTTAATTTGCAAAAGTTCAAATAATGTAACCAAAGATCGACACTTAATGGTATTGCCCTTAAACCTCTTAAAAAAACTCCTTCACATTTGTCTTTATCACCTTTTCTCTTTTCATAGTCTGCATATTTACGCCAATATCCGTAGCAATATGGGTAAAGAGCTAAAAAGGCATCATAAGCTTCTCTTGCAGCTTCTACATCACTTTCTTGGTCAACATATTGAAGTAAATATGTCCAACCTGTAAAATCAGTGGGATCATCATTCACAGCTTTCCAATATTTCTCGAGCTCAGGTAAAATTTTTGACTTTACAGATGGATGAGCATGTTTTGAAGAGGGACTATTTTTATCAGAAGTGTCATCCCTTTCTTCAGAACTCCTTTTGTGGGGAGACTTATCTTTTTCTAATTTTGCTTTCTTCTTAGAATTACCTTCATGCGAAATTAATTCATCTTCATCTTTTCTTTTCTTGGTACCAGCTTCAGGTAGCTCATCATCTGATACATCCTCTGTTTCCAAATTTTCAATTGTATTTGCTGGAGGAAATTCGTCATCTGATACTGCTTCTGTATTCAATACAGATTCACTGCCGTCTACACAGAATTCGTCCTCTGATACAACTTCAGTAAATGGCTGATGAGCTGTTGGAATAGAGCTTTCCTCTTCATGACCAGAAGATTCCGGCCCAAATGTTTTTGTTACTTCCCTCTTTTTTTTATCAGCTTGGTCAGGAACATCGTCATCAGACATTTCTTCAAAATGATGATCCTCCTTCCTACTCTTGGATTTTCTTTTGTCTCTTGAATTTTTACTTTGTGTAGGTTTATAATCATCATCATCATCTAAATCATTATCTTCAGATCCTATTTCAATTTCCTCAGATGCAATCTCTACCTCTTTTGGAGCAGTATCATTAAGTTCTGATAGATCCATTGAACAATCATTTAGAACAGGATCGTCCAGTTTATCTTCAACACCTTCAAGCACATCCTCTACTGAACTCTCAACCATTTCTGCAGGTACAGTCTCACCAATGTCCATTGAATCCGTAGATGTGTCTTGGTTATCCATTTATATTAAAAATAAATACAATAACTCGTCAATAAAAGGTTCAAGTATTCTAGTAAACAAGAATTAAATAAAGGTTATTTAATTGCCTTAACTTATTAAAAGTCATATCACTATTCTACGATACATTACAGTATAGTATACGGGATTATAAGTGAAAAATAATTCACTTTAACAATCAAATTAACAAAACTACACCATTAACGTTAACCATACAACTATATCCACGCTTGTAAACAAGTAACCTTCTTTAAGGTTACCTACAGGGTTACTGGAAAGCAGCAATACCCTTCTCAAAAATGTAAATACAAATATATATGATTTAACTGCATTAAACAAATTAATTGTTGATATATTTAAAAAAAATCACGAATTGTGCCCCCCTCGAACAGATTTAAAAGTTCGCTCTTTTAATTTTAATGAAAACTCATAGTAGATTGATTGGAAAGGTAGGATTTCCTGATACTCGCACTGACTATTGTTTATCAATATTTGTAGTTACTTAAAAAGTAATGAATACTTGTAGTAATTGTATAAAGTCAAGAGTTTATTATTATGATTATTTACTTAAAATTATTAAACTTTTAGCATATCCAAAATGAGGTGTAATCTCCTTTTATCCCCTCTTGCCTTCCCATCATTCCTATGATATGAGAGATAATAAACTATTTCATTAAACCAGATTTATCTTCGCCAATCATATTAATTGATAATTAATCTAAAGCTGGATCCAAAATATGAAACAAAACAATAGGCTTTATAAAAAATTGTACAATATGGTTTAAAAATAGAATGAAAAACGTTATGCAACAAAATTGCTTATAGGAGGATGGAAATAGTTGGGGGTGCAGTCAAAAATTTACACAATAAATAAGTGGAAACTTATCATATATCATTTTTGTTTTTGTCTATTTTTTTCTCATAGCCCTGAAGATGACCTACAAAGTAGGTCGAAAAGTTGGCACACATAAAATATAATAAGTTTCCACTTATTTATTGTGTAAATTTTTGACTGCACCCCCAACTATTTCCATCCTCTAATAGGACTTACAGTCAACAAATTTCTTCTCCAAAATTGCTTATACTGTGGGGAAATAAAATAATATCTATTTCATAATAATTATGTTTGGTGTTCAATTTTGAATACATTTTTATGTTTAAGCAATCGGTAAAGCTATTTTTGGGGCCAGATCTAATAAAAAAAATTTCCTAAGAAGAATCTAAGCGATTCTATTAACAATTAAAAATGTTTAAATTATAAATAATTGACAGTTAATTATAAACAATGAAAATATTTATGACTTACTTGTTTTATTGGATTATCATTCTTATTAAAAGATAATAACTGGGATTTTTTAAAAATTAAAAAATAATTGACCAGATATTTAAAAAAGACTTAAACACGAACAAAATATAATGTACAATTTTACTAAAAAATCAACATACAAATTTTATTTTAAAATTCATAATATACAAAAAAATGTATATTCAATCATTAACAGAATGTGCGTAGAAATTTTATCTTAAATTTCATTATGTTTAGCTGACAATTCGGCATTTTTTGGTCATTTTTAAACAAACACAATCTAATGGTTTATGCGTAATACTCTTTTTACAATTAAACAATGTAAAATATCGACAACATTTTTTTTTTCAAACTTATTGAGTTATCGTGTATGGCACATATGAAGAACTTATCTTTAAGCATGTTAAAAAAATTCTTTTCCCGGAAAGCATTTTTAATATTTCTTGGTCAGCTTATTAACTTTATAGGTTTGAAATCAAATGCCTCTCACTTAAGTTTTTTCCATGCCAAAGTGCTAACTCCGATATTATAGAAACATAACATTCATAAGATATTCGAGGGAAAGTGAATTCAAAGTTGGGAATTTATCAGAATAATTTTTCATTTTAAATTTTCAAAGGAAATCGTTTTAGCGGCGAAAATCTCTTCATCGATTGACGATTTCTAAGAGGAAAAGCTACCAAAATGCCAAAAAAATATTAATAATAGTATTTTTTTTTAAATCTACTTATAAACAGAATTCCTACCCCCTACAAATTTTCTCATTATCCATTTCTATCAGCTCTTTTCTCAATCTGCTGGTGTTCCTCAAGGCAGTATCCTCCACCCAATCCTCTACACAATTTTTACAGCTGACATCCCAACCCATCCTTGTACTATCCTTACCAGGCATGCTGATGCATGTGTATTATCAGTCAATATTAATCCAGTTATTGTATCCCATATCACTGACCTTGAAGAATGGTGTCAAAACTAGAGGATAAAACTTAATTACCACAAATCCAGTCAAATAACCTTTAACCTTCATAGGAAACCATTGGCTTACTGTCCTCCAGTATCCTTTACACTTACTAGATAAACGCTCTAAGCTCCCAATTAATTACAAAAGACTCACATTCATGACTATTTTAAGACCTATTTGGACTTACAGAGTAGAGCTTTGGGGGTCCACTAAGCCATAGAATTCCTCTTGTATCCAATCCTTACAATCCAAAATGCTCATTACTTAGTTACGAATAAAGTCATTCATAGTGACCTCAATGCCCCATAGGTTGCTGATTTGGCCTGAACCCGATACTAGTCTTTTCATGAAAAACTTTATTCCCACTCAAACCCACTAGTTTCAAACCTAGCAACTTCTTCAATCCCTGATAATCCTCCGTGGCATCTGAAAATAAGATGGACTTGTGACCTTCTAAGTTGAATTTGTTATTTGACTACGACCACTGGGTAGTTTCTCTACTTGTCTTAATCCATGGAATTTACTTGTATTGTTATAATTCAGTTGTAAATTTTCAATGAATAAATTAATTTAAAAAAACTTCAAAACAGAAGTAAAATCTGTCTTGATTTCAAAATTATTTACTTGGGGGTTTTCTTTAAAAAAAAAAAAAATCGAATATTTAGGCCCATGAATTTAATCATTTCAGAAACTAAACATATTAAATTTTCTATTTTAATGGCGGTGGTGATTCTTCCTCACTGATTAAGTTGTCTTCTTCTCCAATATCTGATAGTGCCTTACTTTCAAAAACTCCTTAAAGTAATTTTTCAGAACAATTCATCTCTCTTAATGTATATTTTAAGAATCTTATATAATAGGTCATCACTAAAGATCTCCAATTTTTTTCAAGTTGTCTAAGCCTTTTTTTCAGGACTGTATATAAGTGAATTTTAAAGAATTAATAGCTAACAAGTAGAAGAAAATTAAAAAATATAAAGTCAAGATAAAAGTTTTAAAATTATATAAAAAAGTTAGCTCTGACTAATTATTGTTGAAGATTAATTTTATTTTTAAATTCCTACCAACTTAAATTATATTTGCACTTAGTTGGAAATCAACATAATTTTTTTTGGTACAGGTATGACAATGAATTCGGTTATTCAATGAGATTGATAGACTTGGTCAAGTATATAAGCAAACATTAACAAATTTTAAGCACCTAAGAAGAAATTAATAAGACTGTAACTTTGGCAGTAATATATGCCAAAATTAAATAAATTGTCAACTGTGAAAATACTTAATGAGTTTTTATATATTTATTATAAGATGAAAAAGGAGCTATGACAGATGATGTTTCTATAACAAAATAAGCGTGCTCTTGTCTGAGCCACAAAGAATTAATTCTGGGCCAGCCTTAGAAATCTGGTTCCCTTATGAAATTGCAATTAATATGGTCCCTTCCAAGAAAAAGGTTACTAAAACAAGGAGAAAATTATAAGGACATACATTTATTTATTGGCCTCGTTCCATACACCTTTCTTTAGAAAATTCTTAGGATTTTTCAAATAATAAAAGTGAGGTTTAAAAACAGTTCAACAATATATTTTATAAATAATATTATAAATGCGCACATACAAATTAACACTGTTTTTCCATTTACCAGGCAATCCATTCTGAATATAAAAAATTAATAATATGAACACAAATTAGTAGTATACGTTAATAGTCACAAATTAATTTTTTGAGTATTTTATAAACTTTTCTTAAGTGAAGGCACAAACATACCTTATTTATATTTATAAATCCACCCTACAATATTAAAGCATTATTTAGTGATGTGATGGTTACATTTTAGTCATTACTTCTTAAAGTTGCACATCCTTAGTCAAAAAATATTTTGATAATTAGAAATAAAACAGTTCTTATAATCATGATTTTTTGAATACAAAAACAAATACAACAATAATAATAATAATAATTAATGCCAAAAAAACTTACAGAATTGTCAATCAAAAATTTTGGATTATAAAGTTAATGATGAATTATAACAATGGAAAAGATGTTATTTTCTTCTACCTTTGGACTTTTTCTAACATTTGAAAGCCTTAAAGATGACACTAGACTAACTTTTTCTTAGGACAAGCTACAAAATGGATTCATGGGACAGCAAATAGTCCTTAGGGAGAAAATAGTTCAAATTAATTTTCAGATAGTAAGACACAATTTATTAAAAAACTATGTTTTGAACCAATTTCAAAATATTGGTTTAGTTGATTAACCAGGTTTTCATCAGGACTCAATGTTAATGTAGCTAATAAATTCTAAAAGTATCAACTTATTAAGAATCACCTGTGATACTGATAGAATGATTAGTTTCCAATTAATAGCTTCTTACGATTTTAGAAAATACTTTGACCTGGAGCATCAAGATAGTGTTTAATAATTTAACCAAATTAGAATATGATAGTTATATAAATATATTTATTTCATTGAAAAATATGCATCAAAGGGTTTGTTTTTCTTCGAATTTATTTCTCTATTAATCTATAAAACTAACAGATCACAAGTAGACTAACAAAAAAATTTATTAAAAAAATATAAAATAGTTGTGAAAATGTGATGGTACAAGATATCTAAAGCATATCAGTAAAACAACTCTTGAAGTAATAATTAACAAGTTTCACAATAAAATTATTTTATACATACACTTTTCGATGGAAGGGTAACAACTTAAAATTATTATAATCAGACGGTTTTATTGTTGGATACTACATCGCTATGAGCAGCCCTTAAATTTCAGTCTAAAACAATTGACGTTAATTGAACGAGCAGCAGCCATATGTCTAATTTTAATTAAAAAAATTAATATGCTAAAAGTTGTACTCTTCCTCATATCTCAAATGTTACAAAATAACCCCAATTAGGAATGCTCTAAAATTTATATGCGAGGAATTAAGCTTTAAATGCAATTATATAAAACTTAAGATACTAATGCATATCATTTAATTAAACGATCATACATAACAAGAAAACAAGAAACTACTTGTCAAATATAAAAATATACACTTTTCTTGTACAAGAACTAAACAAAAGGAAGACAATAATAACAATTTATAAACTGACAAAGGAGTGCTCGACATCTATTAATGAAGTCACTCCTTTGTGATAAATCCCTCATATCTCAGTTTGTTTGCACATTTATTAACACCAATGGATCAATTTATAATCAACATCCTACTGTAACATCAGCAATCCTAATCTCAATTTCTACTTGTTTACGTTACATAAATGTGGTTTAATCTTAACATATGAGGTAATATCAAATCAAAACTAAATATTATAAAATAAGTGGACTGGCATTATCTTAGACAATATTACAGATAAATTAATCACAAATAAGCTTGCCAGCCTCTGAACAAACGGCTGAGATTATTTGGATCCTTGGCTTCAATAATGAGATTTCTAACTTGAGCTTCAATACTCGATATTCCACTATCTTCACGGCCTTCTAATTTTAATTGTAACCTCTGCAAGAACCTTTCGGCTAACTTGTTTGTTTCATCCATACCTTAAAAAGTTATTAACCATGAAAAAAAAGACATAAATCAGAAGTAATTTTTCTTAACATTGGGAAGAATTATTTGTTTTGTAGGCTTCAAAACCAAAGAAAATTGGATTGATCGAAGGCAACATCAGCAAGAAAAAGGGAAAACTATCGGGCTAATTGGAATGTGATTTTAATAAGTAAAGTTCATGGCTATGAATATAAATAAATTGATAGTTAAATTTAAGGAACATGACATTTATAAAACCTATACAGGTGAATAAATTTAAATTGAACATAAAAGTGATAACCATAGACTTTTGCAATTTTCACGAACAGTATTAAATAATTTGTGTTTTTACTAATTTCTTTCAAGTTCAAGTAACTTTTGGAGTTATGACCTTAAGAATTTAATGAACACAGTTAATGAATTTAATACAGTGTTCATAATGAATATGAATATAATTATTAAAAAAAACAAAGTAATAAACATACTTATGTCAGGAATTGATTGCTGAGACTGCTCTGATCTTGGTTTTTTTACAGACCAACTGTATATAGGATCATAAAGAAGAGCTTCTAAAGTTGTTAAAATTGGTTCAGATTTCTTGCGTAGAACACGCAATGTTTCTTCACAGCATCTGATAAAATTATAAAAGTTAAGATAAGCATGAAAATATCTCATTAACAATAAAATTTTTGAAGTGTAAGATGATTTGATAGATCTGAGAAAGAGAATGGATTTTAGGGGTTTAACAATTAATAAATTCATTGAATAGATATTAACGATCTGCAGAGGATGGGGATCGGACAGTGGAGAGGTCGAGCTGCTGACAGGGAGGACTGGAGAGGCGTTGTTGCGGAGGCCAGGGCCCTGCAAGGGCTGTAGAGCCATGGGAAGGAAGAAGAAGATTGAATAGATATTTGAATTATTTAACCTTAAAAAAATATTCATAATGCTTAAAATATGAGATGCAACTGATGTTTTACTAATTATTTCTGGGTAGAAAAACTACCCACTGTTTCTTATTGGTTATTTATTTAAATTAATTGTTAGTTAATTTTTCTTTCCTTAGATATACAATGGTATTTTACAACTTATTTAACCATTTCATGCCTAATGTAGACTTTTGGCTACATCTGTTATGTACTCCTGTTAGTGTTTCAATGCTCAGTGTAGTTTTATGGTTATTTAGGCCATTTGAAACAGAAAAAGTCACAGGAGATATTTTTTAAATTTTATTTTGACACTTTGGGCATGAAAGGGATAAAATATTATTTAAAAATTAGCCCAAGGAGTTAATTAGACCAAGAGCAATCATTTTAGCTCATACTGTAGGGCTTTGATCATATTAACTAAAATATTTACTTTGAAAACATATTATTAAGTCTTTGTTCTTACTTTCTGAAGGCTCCTTCAACACCTGTTATGCCCATTCCATCTTCTATATCTCTGGTTAATCTGAATGGAACTGTTTCAGGTGTTGGTAATATTCGGCCAAGATTAAAAGAAATACCTAAAAAGAGGAACTTGAAATTAAAACACCATTAACTCAAACAAACCTAATGACAACTACCTTTAATTGAATTGAGCAACATCTCATAAATATATATTTAAAAAAAATAGTAGAACACAATTGAAAAAATAAAAACCCAAAGTCTTAAGTCTAAAAGAAACTGGAAAATAACTAACCATGAAACATTTTGCCAATTCAGAATTTACAGGGCATACACCAGAAAATCAAATATGAGATGTGCTACATTTGATCTTTGACAAGAACTTTTAATTTTTAATTAAGTTTAATTATTGGCAGTAATACACATTTATACGTATTTCATTGTTTATGTAACATTAAATTTATTTAATTTAATAAATTATAAATATATTGGTATATCAGAGTCTTAGTGTTATGTACAAATGACTGATGGTTACTGCAGATGAAGTAGGCATATGTCGGAAACATTCTTTTCCCCAAAATTATATTATTGGCGCGACAGACTCATAAAGAAGTCCTTGGCCTGCTCAACCGCTCTACCCCAATCGTCCCGATCGCATGCTCGAGTGATGGAGACCTTGCTCAGCCTCAGATCTTCACAGACGGCATCCTTCCATCTAGCTTTGGGCCTTCCTCGAGGTCTTACTCCATCCGGATTTCCTTTATACAGCTTTTTAGCTGTTCTTTCTTCGCCCATCCTATATAAGTGGCCCAGCCACTTGATGCGTTGAATCCTGATGAAGCTCGATATCATTAGGTCTCCATATAACTCACTTAGCTCCTTGTTCCTTCTGATCCTGAGTTGGTCGTTTTCTCGAACTGGGCGTTCCCCAAAATACATTTTTTAATTTATAAATACAAACATTTAGTCGTTTTTCCAATTAGCCACAGCATCATATAGTGAAGTTAAATGAATAAACAAACAAACATTAGCTCCTATTGTTTATTATTCTCAATATTACAAATTATCAATGTTTCATGACTTTATTTTATTGTTCATAGTAATTTTTTTATTCAGAAGAAAGAATGAAGCCTTAAGCATTAAAAAAGAACTGGAAAATAACTAACCACGAAACATTTTGCCTATTTAGAATTTACAGGGCATACACCAGATCAAATATGAGATGTGCTGCATTTGATCTTTGACGAGAACTTTTAATTTTATATTTAGTTTTTACTAAAAATGATTTCAGCTATTTAATAAAGACAATTAGATTGATTTAGCTATTTAATAGAGACAACACTTACCAAAGTCTATATGGATAACTTCAGCTGTTTCATTATCAATTAGTATATTAAAGACATGACGATCTCCGATTCCCATGATGTACCCAATCATTGAGTTTGTGGCAACACTAAAAAATATTTTATATAAATAATATATGTCATAATAAAAATTAAAAGTTAATAGAAAGAATATATAAAAAAATATAACATACTTTTTTAAATAAAATTAGAATTTGGTATAAACAAAAACTATTTTCAGTGTTAATTCAAGATACAAATTTGTAGTTGTTTTAAAAGGTTCTTCATAATTGAATCTTTTAAAGGTATTTGTGAATGAGCTGGTCTGCATTTATTAAATTATTTTCCGTATTTTTAAAAGTGTTTTTGCTTAGTTAATTTTCTTTGTTTGTTATTAAATTGTTTTCAAGGTGTTTTTTAGTGATTATAATATGCTATTTATTATTGTTGATTTGTTATTTGTTACTGATTGTAATTTTATAATTGATTACTTAAAATAAAGAGTGACACTTTATGAATTTCCGTCTTCAGAAGAAGAAGCTATGAAATACTTCCAGAAGTTCGGAATAATTCCAAGGATGAAATTATGCCAAAAAGGTCATGAAATGGATTTTTACAAGAACATGAATTAGAGATGTTTTCCTCGAAAGTGCTGTAAGAAAAAGAATGTGGCTATAGGGTTCCAGAATATCAATTTTTACAACTATTTTGTCCTAAAAATAAATAAAATGTTTGTTATTATACTTCTATGCTCATATTCATTGTATTTCGGTTAATATTAGTAATAAGGTAGCCATTATCAATGTTCAGGTTATAAACAAAGTAGAATAACAGTCCCCACAGACCAGCTAATACCCAAACACCCTTTTAAACTTGTATCTATAAACTGTTTTTTACAAGATTTTATAAGCCATTCGGTAACTAATACGTTATACATTTCTATAAATAAATATAAAGACAAATGATATCAAAGGATAAATTAGAATACCTTCTTGTAAAAGCCAGCCTCTTCTCATACCACACACCTGGAGTAAGGTAACGCTCAAGAAAAAAATGCCTCATTACAGGTTTAAATTTAGAACAAATAAGCTTGAACATCTGCAAACATAGATAATAATAAATTAAATTAATGCAATATAAATCTCAACTTTCACATTACAGCAAAAAAAATCTTCAATGTTTTTTTTTGAAGTTAAGAAGGCAATTTAAGCCAGAGTAGAAAATGTATCATCAGCAGAAAATTAAGAATACATTACTTAAGAACCCAGTTATTTACCTCCAGTTTTTCTTCATTAGATTTTTGAGCGACATTCAGTAAGTT
This sequence comes from Troilus luridus, assembly GCA_964056705.1. Lineage (NCBI taxonomy): Eukaryota > Metazoa > Arthropoda > Insecta > Hemiptera > Pentatomidae > Troilus > Troilus luridus. Next base: position 93,955,948 of record OZ057414.1, on the reverse strand, counting down.
TGATTTACATTTCATTTGACTCATATCCTGAGGTCTGTGACGAGAATGAGCTTGAGACAGATATAAACCCAGAGGTTCAGTATCGCTACACCATTCAATAACACCACTTTTTTGGGTCATAGGCACTACCTATAAAAAAATAAAAGATAAATATAGCCAAGTTTCGAAACCTTTACGATTGCATAAGTGTTGAATTTTTTTTGTGTTTATTCTAATTCTAAACTTATATATTATTATTAGTATTATTATTTTATTTGTATAATTATTCTAATGACTGGAAAGTGTTTGAGAGGTTGACTGAGACTGGAATGCGTTAAGAGTGATCTGTCGGATGTAAGATTGGGTAGTGGTTCGTAGATGCATAGAATGGGTTGTGGTTTGTAAGCAGAGATTGGTGGTATTGGCATTGGGGCTTCAAGATCGCTAAGCCTTATTATTATTATGGTTATTCAAAAGGGAACTGTCTCAGAATAAATAATTGGAATTGGAATGTAAGGAGGGACAGATTGAAGCTGATAGAATATATTATTATTAAGAATTATCTTGTTAATGTTTTTCTTTTCAATCTTCTCATCCTAGAATCTGACATTTCATAAATTCCAACTTGATACAAAACTTTCAAAACACATATAATTTTTATAAGAGTAATCCTAAGTACTTACTTTGTAAGTTCGTATATTAAGCCTTCTTCTAGAAGTTATCTCATCAGATTTTAGCAAGGTGTTGAGCACAGAAAAAACCTGCTGCATCAAAGCGTCTTGTCTGATATCATCTCGACCCTAAAAAGATATACAGCACAAATTATTGAGTAGCCAAATTAAAAGAATAAGTGAAATATGTCTTAAAATTAAGATTTAGACTTGAAAATGTTATATTTATAACAAAAAAAGTTGCTGTGCTTTGGTAAAAGGAAATTGGTATATTAGCTCATTGTAACCCTTGTATAAAACCAATTTTTGACAAGTGTATCAATACATGAACAAATATTACCCCAAAAGATTGATGTTCATTTGAAACACAAAAACAACTAATTAAGCATTAATTTGAAATAAGTAGGATATTAATGTACTTTGACAAGTTCTGTCTTCACTTTTCCGTCAGAAGAAAGGACCTTGATCTTTTTAGGCTGGTTTATGCCACCGACGACTTGAAAAGCATCTTCAATAGCAACCAGGCCTGTAAAATAAAAGTGCATGGAAATAAACATTTATTTTACCAATGATATTTATTAAATATATTTATGTAACTAGAAACATGACATACCTGGAATATCTTCATAGTTAGCACTGTTACTGATAGGAACTGTTACTGTTGCTGAAGCTATATGGGTCATATCTTTCATTTCTCTTAACTTTTCATTTTTAGGAATCTTAAAACTTTCTAAAATTTAATTAAAACATAATTATTACTAATTAATTATCCCTTATAATTTGACTTTAAAAAATAAGGTAAAAATTATGTTTTTATGTCACCTTTATTAAAATAAGCCAAAAAATCACAAAAAAATTATATATATATATATATATATATATATAAATTTTTTTCAACATAAGTTCTCATTAATTTCCCTCACAAGATTTTACAGATGAATTTATTACTAATTGATTGTTATCTCTGATTTTTGTATTATTTCCCATTTTTTTTCTTTTATTTAACAACATATTTTCAAACAGTGTTTTATATATATATATAGATACTATTTAACAGAAAATGCAAATTGAAAATGACTACATGAGCAGCCTAAAAGCAGGAGCAGAAATAATATTAAAATAAGTTGTCAGAGAATTAGTTCCATTTATATAGAAAAAGTTCCGTTTATAATAAGTAAAACAATAAAAAAGTTATGATTTAATATGCTGTCATCAAATTAAGCAAGCCGAGAGTTTTTTTTCTTATCCTATCTTTAATTTTCCTTGATACAATACATAAATATATATTTTACCTCCAGGTTTAACTGTTTTAGGTAGTTCCAGATTAGCAAAACTTATGTAAGCCAAGGCCAAATCCTGCATTGACTTCACTATTTTTCCAGTAGCAGAATTTTTTAATATATTAGTCAAAAGTTTTATAGAGCCCTGAACTCGAGGCTGTAAAACAATATAAAAATTAGCTTAAACAACAACTTTGCAACAGAAAAAAAATAAATTGAATAATAGTACTCACTGCTGGTGGAATATCAGATTTTGGTTGATCTTTTTCAGCATTAGCCAGCGCCAAGAGATGCCACAAACAATGATGTGGATGCTCTGTCGAACACCGTTCTGGAAACAATTAAAGGAAAATCTTAATGAAATTATCGGTTAACTGTAAATATTCTGAGTAATGTAGGAAATGGTCTGAGGTGAGGTCAATAAGAGGTGCTTTCTGTGAGCCATACAAATGATTGAGCTAACCCATCAATAAATCTTTCACTTTGGAAAATAAGTGATTAATTATACTACAGTTTTATAACCAAATCATCAGTTCTGCCATCCTAGTCAACTTTAATAAAGCAGATTTCTACTTCTTAGAATCGTTGTTATGAATGACAGAATTTACTATTTTTTTTATAAACCAGTTAATTTAAAGGTTAAGTTAAAGATGTAAAAAATCCTGAGGAAAATCTATTCTGATAATGAGGCAAAACAAAAGTAAAAGAGAGAGAACAAAAGAGATATGAAAGAAAATTGGGTTGTATTGCACTGATACAATCTATTGTTGTAAACAAATAACAGAACAGGGTCAATCCATTCCATATCACCCAGTCACTGTTGCTCAACATTTTTTATTTTCCTGATTCTTTTGTCATGGATTCCCTATGGGTAGACATTAACAAAACTCCAATTAAAAAAAATTTACAAGGCATATTTTTTAATCGGCACCCATTTTTAAAATGGCGAAATTGATAAAGAAACGAGATTTGCGGAAAATTGTAATGCCAAGTCATTTTTCAAGATATCAGAATAATTTAAAAACCAGCATGTTCAGCATGAAATAATATTCAAAACGACTATATTTAGTTTTCCCTATCATGCAAGAAAGTCAGTCAAACTCTTTCTCTAAAAGCTCGGAAAAATTTTAAAAATCGTTAATTTTTAAGACTATAAACTTTTAGATAGGAAAAGAAACTCACTAATAATCTTTTATTTTGTGTTGAGTGCTCATAATACTACTAGCAGCGTAAGTTTTAGTCTTGAGAATGAACTCCTTTTTTTCTATAGATTTTCAAAAATCACCAAAAGCACATTAATGCCAATTTTCATCTGTCAATATCTGAAAAGGGACTGTATGAAAACAAGTGAAAATTGTACATAAAATTCATTATACTAATAAGAATATCTCACAAAAAAATTATGACAGAGGCTCAACTAAATTTTGAGTTGTAGAGATGTAAATTTCTATAAAAACGCTACCTTTTTATTACACTCCTTTTCCAAGCTACCACTTCTCATCTTATATGGGGGTAACTAAGTCATTATTTGTGAAAGATGACACATTTGTAAATAATATTGTTACGGGCAACTGGGTGTAAAATGAATTAAACTACTCCTAAATTCAAGATACTAATATTTATTAACAAATTAAGAATAATACAATGAAATTACTTAAAACAATTAAATTATTAAACTAATATAAATTTACAATAACAGTATTCTAAAGATTATAAGCTAGGCCTAACTGTTATCTAATTACTAAAATAATATAAGATATTGCTAATACTAAATAACCTAACTATTTACATAAATTTGTACAAATAAAATAAAATTACACTATAGTTTATAACTACAAATTACCACAGTTTAATTTAAGTACACCGACAATAAGACTCTTCAAATATGACAAACTGACACAGTAATAAGCAGAAACAATTTATTACACTGATACTAACTGATCCCCAAGGCTGAAGTGGGCGGCATATAAAGGCCCATCGAATGTTCTAGGCTGCAGGGGGTGGGGAGCCCTAGGACGTTCCAGGAATTGTCTCACCTCATCCAGGCTGTTCTAAATCCGTGTTAATGCCAGCTGGTCTTAATCCCTTTAGCCGGTCTTTCTGTCTTTCTCTGACCATAACAATATTGAAGTCTGATGGTCATCAAAGCTCAATCCTTTGGAAGTAACATAACACCTTATATGATTGTTACTTATGGGAACATATCTATGATAGCCTCTTGTACCTTTCACTGGTAAACAATATTCAAATCTCTCAGTTAGTGTTGTTTCCATTTGCTCTGTTTCAGACGAAGGAACATATATATATATTTAATTCCAGTGATGTCCCGACAGTATTTAAACATGTTTTGTGGTGTCAGGATATGATCTGTATAAGGCCTTTGGAGGGATGCTCTTGTTATTTCTCGCTTTGTTGTTCCGCCAATCCCATCGCAAGAATTCTTCCCATGGGATTAGGCAAAGAAATTCCACTCAGCTTACACACCATAATCTTTTCTCTGTTGGCAGATATTAAGAAAAATTTTCTTATTTTTGTATTGGCTGCTTGTGCCATCGCTGAAGTACACAACCATTTTAATATTTGGTATAATATTCTTAATTTCCCTGATGAGGTGCTGTTGAAATGTGTACACAGTTTTTGTATTATGATCTAGGTAGTCGCTAATAACACAAATAGATTTGCAACACACTTTTCCTTCTTTTTCGTAGTATATTACAAACGGATAGGGAGCGGAGTGGCTGAGCATGCCTGAGTTGCCATGGCGGAAATCCTGGTTCAAATCAGTTACTTTTATTTAGTATGTTTGCAGCCGGAGATGGATCATATAGGATCTAGGACCCTCCTGGGGCTCACCCAGCCTCTACAAAATATTATAAAAATAGGGTACCCATAATAAGGGGGAAAAACCTGGCGGTTGAGCGTGACCTAGGACAAGTCACCTCCTTACAGAACCGTTGTCTGTGAAACAGAAGTCTCAACCATGTACTGAACCCCCAGACTCGTTCACGGGTCGTAGTGGTACAGGTTTTTAAAATTTTTTAAAATAAAAACGGATGCTCAGTTGCTTGTGTATTAGTCCACTTATTATCCAATTATTTTAAAACTCTAAATAATAATTTATAGATTGAAGCATTATTTAAATTTGTCAATTAAGATAATTTTAAGCCTATAGTTGCTAATTTAGCATTGCACGAGTGTAATAAAAAAGGTAGCGTTTTTATGGAAACTCAGAGCTCTATAACATGAAAAGTAGTTGAGTCGCAGTCATAATTTTTTTGTGAGATATTCTTATTAGTATAAAGAATGTTATGTACAATTTTCACTTGTTTTCATTTGGTCCCTTTTCAAATATTGACCGATGAAAATTGGCATTAATGTGCTTTTGGTAATTTTTGAAAATCCGTTGAAAAAAATGAGTTCATTCTCAAGACTAAAACTTACGCTGCTGGTAGTTTTATGAGTACTCAACACAGAAATAAAATATTATTAGTGAGTCTCTTTTCCTATCTAAAAATTAAACGATTTTTAAATTTTTTCCGAGCTTTTAGAGAAAGAGTTTGACTGACTTTCTTGCATGATTGGGAAAATGAAATATAGTCGTTTTGAAGGTCATTTCATGGTGAACACGCAGGTTTTTAAATTATTCTGATATCTTGGAAAATGATTCGCAATTAAATTTTCAGCAAAACCCTTCTGGTTTTTCATTAAATTCACTAAAACATAATTATAAAAATGGGTGCCAAATAAAAAATATTGCTTACAAAATTTTTTCAAATGGAGTTTTGTGAATATCTATCGATATGGAAACCGTGATAAAAGAATCAGGAAAATTAAAAATGTTCAGCAACAAATTATATTTATATTGGGTGATTTAAAATCGATTGACCCAACATACATAAGATTACCCCTTCATAGAAAGTTCGCTATATAAAATAGCAAACTGGGATCATAGCATAAAAATAAATGAGAATTAGTTAGAAGGAATAATTACCAAGCAGAGAAGTTAGAGTTCTAGAAAAGTGACTGTTTTCCAGTGATATTCTGACACTGAGTTGTGGAAAAACAGGTAAAAATCGATAAGATGGCACTTTATCTAAATGCTTATCAACTTCTTCTTTCAAACCAGGAATTTTGTTATTTGATAGCCACAATGAAACAAAACGATACATTTTATCAGAAGATGCGGCATCATGCTGAAGGCTGTATAAATATTCTCTGGGAAAAAAAAAAGAATAAATTTATGAAAGAATTAACAAATTTGATTCACTTAAGCAGATTAAGTTGAAAAAATATATAACAGAAATATATAAAATAACAGTAACATGTAAAATAACAGTAATATATAAACATAATTAAAAAATCAATATATACTGAACCTGAATTGATCTAAAAAGTCTAAACCAAAGTGACCTTCAACAACCAACTTTTCAATGAGATAAAAATGTTTAAAAAATTTAATTTGGGAATATATATTAAAAATAATATTTACTAGCAAGTGAAATACTGTAGAATAGGAAAATTATCAATTAATTATTGTGTATACAATGTACACAAAATAAAATAATAAATTATTTTACATCCAGCCATTTTGGACATATGTTGTTTTGTTCCATTAAAAATTAGCAATACCTGCTCATTGATTTTTATTCTATGTGAACCCATGAATTTAGCCAGGGAAGGTTGTTATACTAACCACTACACCACAAGTGATCCCCCTAAAGTTAGTTAGGATTAAGATGCTGGTTAATATTGTTAATTATTCGTTTGATTCCAAAAACCAGATTGTTACAATATTAACATATAAGCTGGCCCATCAAAGTCAAGGACCAATCGAAGACTGTAAGCAGTCTTAGGGCATTAATGCCCCGGATATAAGACCTATTTTAGACTATTCTGTAACTACCCTGCCTGGAAGATTTTTTCTATCCCTAATCCTCACAAATTACTAGTTGAGAACATGTGTACAGGAAAAATTCCTAGATCCGTAACAACTAGTTGGGAAGGATTGGCGAGAATTTCCTTTCTGCATTTTACTGTTTATTCTTGACTTCAATAAAAAAAATTTTTTTCCCTCCTTCATTACTTAAAATAAATCTCAAATTATTTTCATATATTGTGTAAAACGTTCCTTTTAATACGCATTGTTTATAACATCAAATGAAATATAATGTTTTTCTGGGTTTCAATTGATTCTCAGAATAACTCTTGATGTTAGTGTACTATAGTTTCCATTTAAGACTCAATGACTTTTTGGGTTTGGGCCTAACTGAAGTGATAGTATTTATTTCTTTGATAATTATTCTCATTGACCCTGTTCAAACAGTTGTAAGGAATCTGGGTATTCTACCTGAACACATTCCCTCAAATCGTAGTTTGTGTGAATCAGAGATAGACTATAATCTTCTAAGAGCAATTCTGGGATAGTCTAAATTATGCCACTAAAGCTCTTGAACTGCTCCACAGCCCTCGACTAGTCCTGAGAGACACCACCTTGATGTTGCAACGCCTAACTTGTATTCAAATAATTAATCTAGTAGGTGTGGGGTATTGTTTTATAGATGGTAACTTGTATCTACCTTTATATTGCATAAATACGTATGTATATGGTACATATACCATTTCATAAAACAAGAAAAAGCCAACACTTCTGCTTGATTATTTCTATGATTAAGAACTACTTTAATACCTGACAGCAAGCTTAAGAAATGCAGAATGCTCTTTACAAATGGTCTCAATCTCTGCTTTATCTATGTCTAAGTTACATTGATATATTTTTGATGATTTCAATTCTTCATGGTTAAGTTTTGATGTAGGACAAGATTGGAAAGCTTTAAGATTTTCTTTAGTATCTCTCATGTGAGAAACCTAGAAAAGTTTAAATGAATTATTTAAAGAAATTAATTCATTTATAAAAATGGTGATAACCTGGAGACCTGCTGGCTGACCATTGATTTAATATCTAGATTCTTCAATTAACTATCTATTCATATCAAGGACAAATGAAAAAAAAAAAAGACTTTATCTGAGGTTCTTCCATGATATAAATTCAACTTAATATGGCCTGATTCTAAGTGGTACACTGGTTATAGGTAAGGTGTCCAAGTCCAGTCATAACTACCAGGGCCACCAGAGTTCTCCCATGACAAAAATAAACAATTACCTTGTTCTCATATTCCGTAGAACTAAGATAGCGATCCAATCTCTGGAATTCGGTGTCAGCAAATTTAGCCAGACATTCTGCAGCTTCTAATCGTCCTTTATTACTGCTCATAGATAACTCAGAGGCCTGGTAAATCAAATTATTTAATAATGCTACAGTGTTCATCAAATTTTATATGTTATCGTTAATTTTTTACCATTTTAAAGTAGTCTTCTATAATTTCCTTCGCGCTTTGTGATTTAGTTTCAGACATCCAATTACCGTATTTTAATAAACATTTCAGTTTCAGATAAGGTTCAAGATCATGATTTAATAAGTTCTTCAAGATAAATCTATTAACAATAAATGATTAGCAATCTACAGAACACATTAGATAAGGTGAGAAGCCAAGGGGTACTGTACTATTTCAGTTCAACAAAAATATGTTTATGAAAATAATTTAAACTATAAATATTTTGTTAAAATCAAAAACATTTAGTTTTTTTTACACTTAAATTACTGCTCTACTGTATATCACTAGAATATTGAGCCATAATTTTTTTTTCAGATAACATTTCATATGCATTAAATATAAAAAACAGCATTTAACTAAATCTTTGAAAAACAGTGACTAGTACTCCTTGGCTTCTCAACCCATCTTTTATAATTAATCAAATTCATTTAAAATTTGAAAATTCAAAACTCTTACTTAGCAGTTTCTGAGCTGTCAGATTCCCAATGAATTTGTGCCTCTTCAAACCTAGCCTCATTTCGTAAGCCTTTAGGTACATCTGAATTTTTAATTTTATTTATCAAACTGAAATGAACAAGGAAGGATGAAAATATAACTAATTAAAGTTTTTCAAAATAATAAGATTTTATATGTATTTAACACTTCATTATTTTTATACTAAATAATTATGAACATAAAAGTAAACAACATCCTAAAAAGATTATATAGGAGAAACACTTAATTTCCAGAATTCTGAGGTAAGTGTGAATAAGCCTTATGTATTGCCTTATGAATACGTTAGAAGCAAATAAAGTTTCTTTCCACCACCAACCTCTGATATGAAATTTCAGTTTTCTGTAGCTGATTGTTTTTGAGTTATGTGAGAGCTGTATGAAATTAGGAATACATTTAAGCTTTCCTCAGAAAAGTATTTCAAGCGAATAAAAAATAATAATAAATAACTACTGAGTAAAAAAATATTTCAAAAATTATACGTTACCTGCGAGCAATCAAAAGTGACGAATTGTTCCTTGCAATTTTTGCAGTAGAAAGCCACTGTTCAGCTTCTCCCCAGAGAAGACCTCTTTGCATAAGAAGTGGTTCAACATAGAACCAATTGGTTTCAGGTATAACTGGGTTAACTTCCTGATCAGTACACCACTTTTCCAGTTCCTGTTAACATTAAATTAAAATAATTATAAGTGATAGATGATGTTATAAACAAGATAATTACTAGCTCAAGGTAAGAGAAATTACATTAGCTAATATTCCAAACAAATCAAGTTCCTATAGGCTATTTTCTGGGCAAGAACTGTCATTAAATTGCATTTATTCATTATATAAAAAACTTGTACTGCTTAATCCAAGAAGAGTATTAGATTAAGTATATGGTACAGGTTTTTCAGTCAGACTAGGCTGAGATCACACTTGAGGTTTTAGTTAAGACTAACCACTTTATAGAGGCTGGATAACTAGCTTGTGAGTTTATTATTAGAGTGCATTTGTTAAATTAAGATCTCTGGGAAACATACAGAATGTTATAAACAACTAGAGAATCAAAGCTTTAGTGATCAGTCATATAGATTTTTAGATTACTAAATGATAAATACTGCGTAGGAAAGAAATTCGTTGACTGGTAGATACTAATATAGGATGTAAATAGTTGGGGGTGCAGTCAAAAAAACACAGCAAATAAGTTGAAACTTATTATATTATATATGTGCCGACGTTACCTTCTGCACCGAGCAGCCACTCCTATTGGCCCTGAAGATGACCTACACAGTAGGTCGAAACGTCGGCACATATATAATATAATAAGTTTCAACTTATTTGCTGTGTTTTTTGACTGCACCCCCAACTATTTACATCCTATATTGATGAATACTGCGGTTAATCATTTATTATAAATTCTTTATCAGTGTTCAGAAAGAGAGAACTACAGTGTAATAAGAATTTTCTAAACACTATCTTTCTTATTTGCTTTGCTTAAAGGGACTGTAATTTTATTAAAAGGGACAGCTATACTAATTTCTAATTTTATATAATAACATTTAATTTTTAATGAATGGGATGAAAATCTTACTGAAACTAGCTGGAGCTTAGACAATGGGAGATAAATCGAAGCAGCAACTTCAAGGCTTGCATGAGCCAAGTCATTAAGAACAAGTTTCTTCGCAGACTCTAAGAAGATCAAAGTAGACTGTTTATCTTTCAAATGAAGGATTGATCTCATAGCAGAATAATGAAGAGAAGAGAAATCCTTATTTACTGAAAGAAAATGGATAAAGTAAATAATTATTTACCTAATATTAAAGAAAATGAAATCATTAGAAAAACTATTTTAATGAAATGACCTGATTTTAAGCCATTCTTAAACTAGCTACCCTACAAACAAAAGTCATGAGGCATTGATATGCTTGTCACAGTTTATTATATTTTTAGAATAAGCAATATATTCAGAAGAAGAATTAGGGGTCGAGATGGCAAAGTAAAATAAACCGCAACCAAAAGAGCACCGAAGTTCAAGACCAAAAGTTGTGAGTTTGAATCCCATCCCAGTGAGTTGAAGCCAGTGTGTTTCCAATGTATTTAGGCAACATTGCTTATAAGGAGTTTTTTTTTATTATGTGCAAACACTTGATATAAATACACTCTATCAGCACAGTGATTATCTATGGCATTTTTCCATTCCTTAGATTATTAATGTTTTCCACCCGTAAAAAACTCTCTGAGTCATTAGCCAAGAGAAATAATTCTCAAAGGGAATATAAGGCTTCCCTCAGCTATTTAACTCTTTGTACCTCAAAGGCAGTGCAATTTTTTATGATATGCTCAGGGGATGTAGCTATAAAAAAAATTTAGTACAATATTTAAAAAGAACACATACCTTTTTGTGGTTGGTCAATATCCCACTGCATTAGACGCCAGGCAGCTTCCCATCCATGACCCTGCACACGTGAAGCGCATGTAAGCATACCAGACATCAGAAGGCCATGGGAAAGAGCTGTAAAATCGGGCGTTGAAATAGATAATGAAAAATGAAATAAAATAGCACAATTAATTATAATTTATATTTAAAAACCTTGAAGATCATTTTCAATCTCAGCTTCAGAAACAAGTTTTTGCCATAATCCCATTTCTTTGAAGTAACGCATCCTAGCCTGTGGATCACTGATAAGCAATCTAGCGCAACTTTCCACACTGTCACTTTCACCAATTTCCTTATAGTTCTATGAAACAATTGTTGTAATTATTAAATAATACTGATATTATGATAACTATAATAAAAATCAATGAAAAGTAAATATACTTCCTACGATTGATGATGAGTTAACTGTTAAATGAATTATTATTGGTAATAAAAAAATAGCATGTATAAAATATTGATAATAAAGACAAAGTTTCTGAACATGAATTACCTCCCATAATAAGTTTAGAATTAAAATGCCATCCTCAGGTCTCATCCTACATATCAAATCCAGAGGTGCCAATGTAATATGTTTTGGTATCTCCATTTCAATTTCTCTATAACAATAAATGAATTTAAAAAGCTTATGGATTTTTCTTTCTCTCAATTTTTATGATTGAAGAACTTCCCATCACAATTAATACTGAGATGCTCTCCTAACATTTTGTATGTAATAATCTTTCAAAATTGGATAAATTAACTTTTGATCAAAAAAGCTCCTCAATAGTACAAAATCATGAAAAATCGGAATATTTTAAATGATAATTTGTTCTACCAAGCTTAATTGAAACAAATAATAAAATTTGAAACAATACATAAAAATCTTACTCTTTAATGTATTCTGTCCAAATTTCTGCATACAAAAGAGAAGTGAAATATGCACGGCAAAACTGAGCAGCATAAGCAACATGAAGAAAATTTACATTTAGCTTTCTTAAGTAATTCATCCTTTAAAAAAAAAGAAAGTAAAAAACACATTTATATTGCAAATATGTTATAACAGATATGTTTAGAAGCTATTGAAATGTATATATTAAAACAAAATACCAGAAATGAAATATTTACAAAGCTAGTGACTAAGCTATTTTAAATATAAAAATTAGAAATGTGAATTTAAAGATACTAATAAAAATAAAAATATACAGAAATGATAACAGTAATATTACCATTTTTCTTGAGATGACGCTGCAGTCTTAATTCGACAGAAATTTATAATACTTAACATAGATTGAACAGATTTTCGGTTGAAATATATGGAAGTACCTAAAAAGATAAATAGGGGAACTGAAGTATTCAATATTGATCACATAAAAGATAGAAAATGATATTAAAGCAAATGCAAAATAAATCATTCCAAGAATTTAAGACCCTCCTCTCATGCTCAGCCTCTATAAAAAGAAAACCTATAAATTGAGAGGAAAACGTAACTGTTGGGCATGATTTCAGCCAAATCATTTCTTTGCTGACATACAAAGAGTACAGACATAATCATGTAATATGCACAAGAATCTTCCAGGATAATAGTGGTACAGTTTTTATTCTTTCTTCATTTATTAATAAGTTTTAACAGTTAATGCTAACACAAAGTTTGATATGTTTTTAATCATTCTTTCAAAATTGACTTCCTACCATCATTATACAATTAATGTTTCCTAAGCTGTATGATTAATATTTTCTCTAACAACTAGTATACAACATTTTTTAAGAAAACAAATATTAATAAATTAATACTATTTTTTTTTTCATTGTACGCCACAAAGGAAGTATTGTAATCGCAAAAAAATTTGAATTTCCATTGATGATGTCAAGGGATATACACATTATAACAACGCAGAATCCAATGTGACCAGTTTCGATACGAAGTCTGTATGTATGTCTTGCAAAACTCAAAAATTATATTAGTGGATTACTTCCACTTTCAAAGAAATATCGATAATTATCATTAATATATCAAAACTTCTCTTTTGATTTGATAACTCTTGATAAAGTAATCATCAATATTTTTCATAATTTATTTTATTTTATTTTTTTATTAATTACTATAATTTTTTAATATTTTTATTTTGAAGATAAAGATATGTCCAGGGCCGGGGTTCGAACCCGGGTCTCCCACGTTTCTGTCGTGGTGCTCTACCACCTGAGCTATCCTGGTTCGTACCTCGGTCAGACAAATCCATTTTCTTCACTGATCCCATCCCGGCCCTGAACATATCTTTTCTCATTAAAATAAAAATATTTAAAATGATAACAATTAATAAAAAAATAAAATAAAATAAATTATAATAATATATAATGATGTAAGTCAATAAGATCCTAATTAAAGTAATGTTTAATGAACATTCTTCCCCTTGTATACATCGCAAATTGCGAGAACACAGGGATATGGGATCAGTAAAGAGAATGGATTTGTCTGACCGAGGTACGAACCAGGATAGCTCAGGTGGTTGAGCACCACGACGGAAACGTGGGAGACCCTGGTTCGTATCCCGGCCCTGGATATATCTTTTCTCTTCAAAATAAAAATATTTAAAAATCAATATTTTTCATTTGATATTTACATTCCTAAACTGAAACTGTTAAGAAGATAGCTGGCTTAAGCAGTCATTATAGATGGCAACACAAATAGACAGAATATGTCTTGTTTTAATATATTCTATGATTAAGTTTAATGGGTAAAGCACCAGATCCTGTCTCTTTGTTTGAACTCCCAAGTACAAAAGTGAAGAGTAGAGGAGGATGAGATAGTCAAGAATGACATGTCTTTCTCTAAACATATTTTTCATCACTCTTTTAGTAAAAAGAATTTCTAGAGAACTAGACTGGATAGACGTATAGCTATTGACTGGGACTTCTTTTTCCTATTCTTCTAAATAATAATTCACAAATTTTATATATATACATGTACATATATATATATATATATATATATATAGGAATTTATCTATTATCTAGGAATTTAATCTCAAAATCTTTATCTTAAATCTTTAATTTATTTAAAGTGCTTTGTATAAGCCACAAACAATGGAAGTCTTTTGGCCAGATTTAAATTTGGAACTAAAACATTCATTGACACTTGACTATATAAAAAACAGATATGAATGGAAGAATACAGGAGTGATAAAACAAACAATTAGTAAGAACTTAAGTAATTATTAAAGATTTTGAAACTAAAATTTCAATTAATATAGGTTTTTATTGAATTAAATTAATAAAAATTTACCATCTTCAATTTTTTTGCCACTTTGATGAAGCTTAAAATGGTTTTCAAAAAAATAAGAAATATTTTTCTGTATAATTAACAATGCTTCTGAACAGAAGTCATGATTTTCTATTATAATATCAATAATGTAAGGTAATAGCTCTTCACTAACTTTTACCTAAAAATTAATAATAATACATTTAATTTACAACTATTAAGATACTAAAATATGAACATATTTTACTAAGCATACATCATATACCTCCTTAGCAGCTAGGGGAGCCAATAGTGGTAGACAACCACAATTGAAAGATGCTAGTAGGCGGGACACAACCATCCTTATCCATTCAGAATGATCACCACCAGACCAATAACACCAACCTTTGGAAACAGTTCCTGAGTGTTGCATAGAAGCCCAAGCAAGCTTTTGAACAGAATAATCTTTGGAAAAAGTTTTTGTTTTTTTATTACGGTACACAAATGGAGTAAGAAATGTTTGCTGAAATACGTCGAGATCATCTGAAACAAAATATATACATTATATATTTTTTATAAAAATGACCTTTTATATAATTTAATTTTTTTTTAGTGCAGCAATAAATTTACCTAGAACTTCTAAACCTTCCTTGGTTTCAAATACTTCAAGAATGGCTGTAACTGCTGACTCACAAGTTTCAAGATCATTGTGTACCTAAAATTTAACGACTTGATGAGGAATTGATAGATCAAAGGAAATCCAGTTTATAATGGTTGAGGTATACACTAGGAAGGATGTCATAGCTTTCAAACAAAATTAAAATTTCCTGGCATTTTGAGATATGAGTTCCATAATATCCATGGACAACACTGGAATTGATCAATTTTTATTGTACAGGCATAATTACTTGGTGAGACCAGAGCAGTAAAGAGGCATACATATTCCTGATAAAGTACATTACAAAAAATATATTGAACATCACGCAATAATTATACCACAATCATGGAAGAAAAAATAAGTGAAAACTACATTTATTTAATGGTTGATGAAACCATGGTTTCTATATTAGAAATCATGTAAAATGTATAATTTAGTTTATAAATAATAAACTAAATATGAAAATGTAAGCCATTGAATATTTTGTTAACAAGTTTAAAAATATTCAAAGGTAAAGGATTTAACAAAAGTTCTCGTTTTAAAACCGGTACATCTTCAAACAAGATTAAGACAAGGCAGCAAATTATTTTACACCAATTTGATAAATATCACATGCCTCTTCCCCCACCAAAAAATATAATTCGTTTATTAAAGTAACATGGAATTAAATACAAAAATATAAAATCTCAAGGTTCAAACTCAAATAAAGATAAAAAATACCAATGGTCAACTTAAATTGTATTAATTGATATAAAACAAATATTTACTTACTAGTAAAGGCAGCAATAGAGAAACTACTTTTACAGGGAATGGAGGAGATTTAATATCAAGATCAGGCTGAAGTGCAAGTGTATTCAAATTTCGGGGACCAATTCTCCCTAAGCATTCAGCAGCACGATTTTTTATCTGTAATTTAGAAGAAAACATATTAAGTAGTTATCAAATTAAAATGGAATACTTAATATTAATAAATAAATATTTTTTCAGTAATTCGAGCAATAATAACAATTTAGTTATTCACACTTAAAACCGAACAATACAAACCTCCCCATCTGAAGATGTTGCAAGCATAACTAATTTTGATATTAGTTTATGGATAGGACTTCCAGCACAATCTTCGGTTGAATATTTTAAACTTTTCAGCTCTTCAAAAATAGTAGATAATTCTGTTTGACATTTTTCCAGCTAAAATTAAAATTGGATTGAGTTTAATTACTGTAAAACTTAAGAATGGCTATGAAATTGTAAAAATATATTAGAAGGTGTATTAAATTCTGAAATTCTTTGTTAATTTAAAAAACCCTTTCCAAAAATTAAATAAACACAAAATTTTCTGAACCCAAGCAAGACCCTTCATGGACTGCAGTGGGTACAGATTTTATTTTTAGTGAAAACAAATGTGTTTCTAAAATTGCAAATCATTCAGACAAGTCACTTAAGAAGTTTTTTTGCTATGAGTACAACTTAAACATTTAAAGTAAAATCAGGAAAAGGGATGAAGATTTATGGTTTTAATTAAAAAAATTCATTCACTTTTTCTTTTATTTCAATTATTAATTCAAACAAGTTCACTGTATATACTTTAGCGTAAACATTGATTGAATATAGCGAAAATGTAATTGTTTTTAGTTTTAAAAAATTTTGAACACAAAAATCAAAACCTTTCAAAATAGGCCTTAGTGTAAATGATCCACCTCCCTGCATTTCAGTACTAAAATAAAAATCTGATAGAATATTCAAATTCAAATATTACCTGAAGTAAGAGACGATCAAGAGCTTGAGAATCAATGTTCTGTCTTTCTAAAATTATATCTATTTCTTTTGAAAGGCTCAACAAAGTTTCATTTTGCGGTAATAGAGGAATCAAGTTGGGGAGATCATCTTTTGATTCAACCAACAGTTTTATGATTTTTCCAGCAACATCAGCTAAAAAATGTTAAATTTTTATATTACAAATAAATAATAAGTTTTTGAATGAATCTCCTAATTTAAAATCAACAGTAAATGTAGATTTATTAAATATGAAGTAAGATTTGATTTGAGTTATGACTTATGAATTAATGATATCTAATTTTAATTAAAAACAGGTCAAGTAATTATGAACTTAATGACTGTTGTTTGATTTTGCTATTTTAGAAATAAGTATATTCCTAAGAAATGTTAGATTGAAGATTGAAGTTTTAGGGTATAGGTAAAGGAAAGGAACTACTTGTTTTATCACAGCCAACTCTGTCATAATCTAAGTAATATAAATTTAATAATTACAATGCAAATGTATGTAATCAGTTTAAATAAGCATTACTCAAATAATGATTGTTATAAAATTTTACATACCTGATGGACCTTTTTCTAGAGAAATTTTAAAAATGGCAGGGTAAATTATGCCAATGAAGTAGTCTACTAGTTTAGCAGAAGTACGCAATGCTATCTCTACAAACCTGAAGAACAATGACTTAAGTTAATTACTTTTAAACTAGGTCCAATTGTAGCCTTAACATTTAATTTAATAAAAATAATTACAGCAATTTGAGTACATACCAAATGATATTCTAATATGAAGAATGAGGGACAGAAAAAATCCTTTATAAGGTATAAGAGGCTTTATAAATAAACTTATATAATTCAACATTGTGAATTTACACTTTTTTTTTTAATGAGAACTGATTTTAAAAAAATATATTGTTATTTAGAGCACCAATATTAAAAACTTTTAAGCAATATCAACCTTCTATCCACTATATTATAATGACATGACAGACAATAAAAATCTTGATATTTTATAAATATAGAACATCTTCTTACTGTTAATAAGTATGAACTACATTAATAAACAAATAATCAAAGTCACCGAAGTAAATAATGAAGTGCCAGTAGAGCGATGTCAGTATTCAAAAAGTGAAGAAGTGAGTGAAATGTATGCCTGACTAAAAAGCCCGCCATGGATTTTATTTTAGTTAGATCAGTAATTAGGCCATCAACCATCGCAATGAACTGGAGAAAGCAAAGTGATCTAAAAAAAAATAATCATAATAATAATTAATTAATACATTTAAAAAAATACAAATGTTTATGGATTCTATTTTTTTTCCTCAAATATTTGCTCTAATTTCTTTTGTTTCATTAATTTTTTCGATATACTCTAAAATAAAGAAAAACCTTTAAAATTAAAAAACAATGAAGTTGTAGGTAATAAATAAAATTAAATTATTTCTACCTAAAAAACATGTAAGAACTTCTGCAAGCACAAACACTGCAATAATACTATCAACTTATTTTTTTTTTCTTTCTTGGCAAACACAAAGTAAAAAACTCTACATGGAGATTATTTTATTTTATTTAACACCTCTTTTAAAAGAGGACACTTTTAACAACAAAGAAAATTACTAATAACATTAACATACATATTACATGTAACATAACATACCTGATTTCTTTAGTTGTAGCCAAATGGACATGAGCTAGTAAATTATGCATTATATATTGAATGTAATTAGGATATTTATTGCAAAGAAAAATTAAAAGGTATTCTCTTGGTTCAGGAGTAGTCCTCTAAAAGTAAAATAAATATTACATTATATTAACAATATATATAATTTAATAAAAAAAAAACACACTAACTGAATCAAAAACAAAAGAACCTGTATATATTCAAGAGCACTCTCCAGCCCTCTTGATGTAGTGTTAAAGGGAGTAACACTAGGAAGCAATGTGTTATTCAATCCACACAATTTATTCAAATAATCACAATCCAACAGTTTCATAAAAACATTTAAAAGAATATTTTTTAATTCAGCTGACATCATTTCTTTTATCTTTGGTCCTGCAGGCATAGAGTATGGTATTATTTTACTATGAAGTATAACAATATATGGAACAAAAAAAAAATCAAACAAAATTACCTAAAATCTTAGAAATTATTTGGTGAAATTCTTCTGCAACCTGCAAATCTGTACCAAGTTTCGTTATTAAGCAAGAGAAAATTTCAGGAAAACATTCCTAAAAATAATTAGATTAAAAATTAACTTTCCATTAATATGAAATTAGGATTAACTGATGTAAGAAACATAAGTGCTGAACTGCGAGACATGGGTTATTACAATTTCTTCAGAATACAATTCAATGGTTAAGAACCACTGTTCCAGTATATTTTCGATAATATTTGGACCATCTTATCAATAATGTAAGATAATTACGATGTTTGTCTTTTTTTTTCTACAAGATTTTTGAGTTTTGCAGTTTTAATAGTTTCTCATAATATTGCAACCAACACTAATTTTTATTAAACAAAAAACTGGTTATTTTAAGAATTTTAATGAATTAGAAAACTTACTACAGCAACTTCTTGGGGAGTTGAATTCAAAGAACCACAAAAATCTTGAAAACCATCTATGTTTAAACTTTCCAAATAAATTGGTACAATGATTGATTTGTATTCCGTATAAAACTCTTCTATTTTTTTAAACTTTAAAAGAAGATAAGGTATTTTCTGAAACAGAAAGAATAGTTAAGATTAAAAAAAAAGGGGGATTAGTGGGTAAGTATTCCTTTTCTTAAATAAAAATAAATGTCTCTTATCCTAGGAACAATTGGTCTTCCAAATATTAATATATCCTGGGAAGGGAAGGTGGCTGGTTTATTAAAAACATATATTTATAAAAAATTATATTCTTTTTACCTGGGAAGATATTTTTTTTTTTTTTTTGCATTCTGATAACAAGATTCATTTATTATTTGAAGTGATATTAAAATAATAACAAGATCAGTTTAGCCTAAGGTTAATATAATTGAGATATAATAAAATACTAACCTCAAAACATTTGTTATTTTTGTACCATTCCCATAAAATATAATCAAGATTCTGTTCAAAAAAAGAAATACTATTTTCTATTTTCATATTTCTTTCTAAGTATTGATGAATCTTATCAAAATGAGCTAAAAAAAACAAAAAAAAAAAACAACTGTTACTAGTAATAGTCCAGGATCCATGGTCCATTTTTGCACTTGATTACTATCAAGCTGAATCTTCATGAATAGCATCGTTTCGATGAGATGCCCAACAATTTCCTGTGCAAAAATTCTCCATTGTGGTAGCTAACAGAGGTAGCAAGGATAAAATATGTCGATTTGATGATTCTAAAAAATATATTACTAACTGGGTTTTTTTTTTGTTAAATCTCAAGATAATTATCTAAATGATTTGAAAAAATATTTGTCCTACAAAATGTATGGTTTGATCAAATAGTCCCCTCCTTCCAACAGAATCGATAACGAAGACAAAAAAGAAGTAAAAAAAAAATCGGCTGGTTAGTAATAATTTTTTATGACCACGGTATCGATACATGTTGGAAGGAGGGGACTCTTTGATCAAACCATAAATTTTGTAGGACAAATATTTTTTCAAATAATTTAGATAATTATCTTGAGATTTAACAAAAAATAAATCCAGTTAGTAATACATTTTTGAGAATCATCAAATCGACATATTTTATCCTTGCTTCTTCTGTTAGCTACCACAATCGAGAATTTTCGCACAGGAAATTGTTGGGCGTCTCATCGAAACGAAGCTATTCACGCTTGATAGTAATCAAGTGCAAAAATGGACCATGGATTCTGGAGTATAAGTGATACAAAATAAAATAAGACAAATGATAAGCCATCTTTAAAAATTGAAAGCACAAATACCAAAATGTAACATACTTGGACTTATATTTTTTAAAGCTATTGTGTTGAATAATTCATTAAGTGTTTTCCTCCTCCACAGTGGTGAACTGCATATCATACCTTAAAAAATATAACATCTATATTAGAAAATATTAATTATTACAAATTTAAAATAAAGCTGTGAGTTTAAGATGAAACATTAAAAAAAAAAAAAAAAGAAACAAACTGAGTACAACATGGGATGACTTTAAAATAAAAGTATTTTAAACTAATAACAATTTATTATGAATATAATATTGATTTCACTTTCAACCCTTGACCTCATTATAAGCATTGAGGAAGAACTCCAATGTGGGTCGAAACGTTGGCATTCAAATAAACAGTTCTACCCTATTTAAGAGAATTTTTTTTTATCTCTGACCGGATCATTTTCTTCCATGTAAATAGTTTTTATTTTCAAATATAATAATAAGAATCAAATTTGTATAATTAGTAAGTAAACTTTATCTTCAGCACAAGTCTTAGACAAAAAATACCCAAAGTCTCTCATTAGATGCCCTCCTAAGAGGTAGATTGGGGAGAAGGTTTCGTCAGTAATTATTGGTTATACTGGGGAAATAAAATATCTTGAGTAGGCCAAAATATCTAGAAATTCACTATAAGGAAATTTGAGAGTTTAGGATTACTTTATACATATCATGGGATACTTATATATTATATAAAAATATTTTCTCTTCATTATTAAGTCAATTGACATAATTTTAAGTAAAATGAAAATTAAAAATTAGTATATTGAATAGGTAATTTTTTCAATTTGTGTTTATGAACTTGATAATTATTACATACTGGCTCAATCTAATAAATACTCAAACAGCAATATAATATTGTAAAATGCTTATATTTTAGGATTATAGGTGTTATTGTTTAAATTATAGGTCTGTCTTGTAGTTACAATTATAATTATAGGTATGATTAAATGCTGGTCAAACAATGGAAAGCTAAAGAGTGCAGAAAAAAAAATACATTTTTGAAGAAAAGTCTTGCTTTAACTACAGTATGTGAAAAATTATATTCTCTAAATCAAAATTATTTTAAGTTCAATAATGAAATTTGAAATAAACTCTGCAGATTAGATGATAATAAGCATTAATTTTAATAATTTATGTTTAATTGTTTGTTATTTCATTTATTTTGCAATTTAATGTAATATAATGTATTCGACTAGAGTTCATTTATTTTATTTGAAATAAAAATATTTGTTGTTGGGATTTGTTTTCCTAGTGTGCCCAATAGAGATGACAAAAGAATAAAAAATATGAATATTGACAGAAAAATATTGCTAAAGCATTATTATTTAAGAAAATAAATTACTATTTTCAAACAAACACACTTATTCTTCTTTCACAACACCCTTTGTGTCTCTCAGCAGAGGAAAGCGTTTAGCCATTTGGAGGCTATTGGCTGAATTTCTCTGAATCAAATGTACTTTCTTACAGGTGATTAGCCCCGTACCTTCAGGGTATCTGGTTGTATCCTCCAAACTTAGGTCTTCCCAGGGAAGGTGGCCCTAACGTGTGTACTGTATGTGACATTATATCACAATAATTGTCAAGTGCACTGTTCTGTAATGTGTGTAGCTGTTTAATGACCTTGGCTGTCCTGTGGTTTGGCCAGGCCCTTAGACTAGTCTCTGTGGAACATTAATATCACCAATTTGTCAATACACATTAAAAATGAGTATGTGTTTGCATGTTTATATCATATCATTAAGAAAAAGCACACAAAACAATTATGATGGTTGTCATCGTAATCACTGGTTTTGAAAGGATTCTCCTGCTATAAATTAAAATATTTTTTAAGCTAAGTTACAATAATATAAATAAGCACAATTATAATTACTTAAAAAAATTTTCAGTACACAGCAAGTTCTGTTCAAAGCTTCTTCTCTCACTTCATCAGGACTTTTTCCTTCCTACATAATCAAGAACAATCATTAGATATTGTTAAAATTAATTAATTAAATATTGTCCATTGATAAAATTAAAACTCATAACTTACTTTTACCAGAAAAAGATTGCTAACAGCATCCAAAACCAGATTAAAAGCTTGATTTAGAAAGGCTTTTCTTTCAGAAGTCAATGCTTCTTTGTTAAATAACATAGTTAAATGTTCAGAAGTTCCTATTCTTACCTAGAATTCAAAGGCAATAATTAGGAGATCAGAGAAACATAAATGAACAATACTAAATAATTTTTATGTTTTCTGTTCTTTTCTTTTACATGTACACAGCACAACAATGTAATTATGTTATAATGAGATTCTATTACAACTTGCATTGGATGCTAGCTAATATTTGACTTTGTCATTCTTCTATGTTTATAGCACCCAGGTTATGATTCAGGATTAATATATAACTTTTTCAGAAAATAATTAGTGCAAAACAGTGTTTAAAGTAGATAATAATAAATTTAATGAAGTAATATAATTCTATGTAACTTCATTTTTTTAAAAATATTTTAGGATATTTTATCTCTGATTTGTTTTAGCCCAGAAGATGATTAACATGTTTGAGTTGTTGTTAATATGCCACTGACTGTGAATCTTACGTTAGATTTTCTTAGAAATTAACATTTTATTTAGTAAATATACCTGATGAAATGGACTGTTCAAAAACTCAAGCAAATAATATAAAATGTGATGTTTCTTGCCATTCTCATTTTCAATAATATGAACCCCATCCGGATCACACTAAAAAATAAAAATATTAGAGATGATCACAAAATCTTCACATTGCACAATATACCACAATCACTGTAATTACACTGTATGCCATAATTACAAAGTAACAAATGTGAATAATGTGTTACTTTTCAGAAGATAAAAAAAGATCTTTATTTTCAACTTCCTCAACCTGAATATTTTTTAAAATTTTGGTAAATCCAAGATTTTTGTTGCTCATAGAGTTTTATTTTGCTTATAACTTTCATTAGATATGATAAAACCAAGTTATATGATATGTGTAATTTTTCACATTTGTAACTTAATAGTGGTTATGAGAATAAATGAAAAAAAAAAAATTATTTCTATTTCCATTTCATATAATAACGTCTACTCATAAATTACATGTTAATTATAAAGACATAATTATACCTCACAAATGTGAGCAAGAACAGATACAAACTTCAAAATGATTTCTGGACCATATCTCTTTTTAGTAATTCGTTTACAAAATGATGAGAGAAGTCGATGAATTGGTACATTTAATTCACGTTTCGTGTCAAACAAAAGGATTGGTGGTATTGTATCTAAAATATGAAAGAGAATGGAAATAAGCCATAATTATTAATACATTTTATTTTAATATAATTTATAAAAAATACAAACCAATAATTAATTGAAGAATCTGAAGAACTTCTTCATAATATGCATACCATTTATTACAAAGTTTTGTTAGAAGAGATATTACATTTTTAAACAACTCCTTAGAACTAACTTGAGAGCTAATTATATGTTGCAGTAGAATCTTGGCCTGTAAATAAGATTTTTAATATAAACTTTCTTACATCAATGATCTAATCGAACTTATTTCAATAAAAATAGTGACATATAAAATGTATAATTTATGACCACAGACTAATTCAAGAATGATAAATGTACAATTATATTAGGGTTAATAGCTTCATTATTACTTATTGCTGAATAATAAGTAATCTAACCACAAATTTGTTCATGAGCTAGTTTTAAAAAAATAAGACAACTATACAAGGCCCATCCAATAATTGAGAGTACCTGAATTTTCTATTCAAAAGAAAAAAAATAATTCAAAATTTTTTTTATTATATATATGGCAGTTACTTCTCCAACTAGTAGCCTACTCACTCTAGACATATTGTAAGGCGTGTGTCACAGGATTCTTGATTTTAAAGATTTTCCCAGCTATCTCCTTCTTTCAGGATCTCTTGTTTCAACTCTTTGTCGGTTAAAAGCTTTTTTAATTCACTTGAGTCTTTAGGGAGGTGAAAAAATAAAATCGTGAAGACACTAAGTCAATGTCAAAGTAGCTTACGGATAGTTAAATATACTTCAACCAAATCAATCTATTAGCATTTGGTTGCGTAATAGTGGAACAATCACCACACCTTCATCAATATTTCCTCATTTTTGTTTTGATTTGGATAAAAAACAAAACAAGATAAAGCCAACAAATTAAGTAAGAATCCTGTAATGGCGATATGCTTGTCTAAACTTAATTTATTGAATTGCCATATCAAATTCTTCCCACATAACTTCTTGTCCATCATCAGTTTGAGAAGAACTTACTCTATCTACATTCATCATTAGTTGAAAAGAGGTCTGCTTAAAGAAATCTTTATCTGTCTTAAGATTTCTTCAGAATGGATTTGTACTTCTTCCATTTCATCCTTAGTATTCTTGCGAAGTTTACGTCTATTTCTTTCTTGCGATTTAACTTTCTGGCAAAATTTATTTACATTCTCAGTAA
Source organism: Troilus luridus (assembly GCA_964056705.1). Taxonomy (NCBI): domain Eukaryota; kingdom Metazoa; phylum Arthropoda; class Insecta; order Hemiptera; family Pentatomidae; genus Troilus; species Troilus luridus. The sequence continues at coordinate 93,930,684 of OZ057414.1, read as the reverse complement.
TTGTTTTCCAAAAACTTCTCAAATTTCACCCATACCTTCTTCTGTTTTATAAATATATATAAATAGTTCCTTATAAATATACAACATTTCAAAAATGTATAAACTAAAATCAAGTTTTAAGTACTAAATGTGAAACATGCCAATAGAAAGGGAATTATAAATAAAAACTGCTACGTTTCAATTAACAATATATCTAAAATACTTCTAAATAATCTAAAATGTCAAAGCTTCATGTTAAAATAAAAATTCATCAATTTCTAGTAGTTTTGAAAACTTTATGATGGATTTTCATAATTTTATTAAATTCTAAATTAATACATACAGAAAGAAATTTCTGAACGAATCAAACTTAAAAAAATTAAACTTTATTATAAGAGGGATGGAACTTCTATTTTTAACATCATGGATATGTAAAACAATCAATAATTAAAAAATTAATATTACAAAAAAAATACTTACGATTTGAAAACCAGATTTAGAAGCTAAAGAAACATTGTTTTTGCAGTAATTCATAAGATGAATATAACTTTTTATTTTATCCTCCAAAGAGAAAGACTTCAACAATGCTAATATTGTATATAATGTCTTAACTGGTTTTCCTTCTTTAGTAGATTCGTTTTTATCAACTGAAAAATCATAAACAGTTGAAATAATATTTTTTTAAATAAAAATTCATAAACTAACAAAACTAAATATAAAATAACACAATTAATGTCGGTTTTTTTATTTTTTTTATAGGCTAGTGCTTGCTGAGATGGTTTAACTACTCACTTTCAATTCGCTTCATAGACGGTTTCTCTTCTTTGCCTTAAAAAAACAATAAATAAATATAATAAAACAAAAATGAAAAGAATAATTTAATGACAAATTAAATCACATTTTAACTAAAATAATTACCACAGATTGAAATATGTTGCAATTTAAGTTGTTCAAGTAAAACATTTAATATTTCTAGTGAATTATCACTGGTTAAAAGGGAATCTGAAAATTTTGCAATCTCTTCGAAAAACTCTGTTGCTTCTGTTATTAAGAGTAGATGATTTTCGATATTTGTTTTCAATAAACTTTCTTTAATATTAATGAGAAGTTCAGAAACAACTTTCGTTAAGATGTCCGTGAATCTGAGAGAAGAAAGTGAAATAAAATAAAAAAGATGAGATGGATTCACTGTTACCTATAAAATTAATTTAATTTACCTAGAAGCAACTGTTAAATTGTACTTCTTGAAGCTGTTTGAAAGAGAGAGAAGGGAGGTAGTAAGTTTTATAGATCGTTCCAAAGAGTTTACTTCCTTTAGTTTGTTTGGAAACAACTTCATAAATTCTTGGGAAACTGTCTTATCTTCAATTATGTCTTTAAAAGATTCTGGAACAAAAATCAATAACAACAAAGGAATAAAATAATTAATATACTAGGGCAATTCCACACCAAACCATCCGTATGAGTGGTTATGAGTATATATACATATACACAGATGCGTATATAAAGTTAATGTTAAATTTCAGCTAATCCTAATGATAATTTGAATTTCAAACAGATTTGAACTTCAGAGATTTACATCCAGAGAAGTCCAGTTTGAATGTACCTGGGCTTTTTCTCCCATTTTTGTTTTAATGTGAAATATTTATTGAGCTAATGGCTTAAAAATATATTGTTTTTTCTTAAACTGTACAAGGAATATGTACTTTCATTACTACTTCTCACCATGTATAAAATTATTCTTAAATATACTTCCATGTGATGATAAGGCTAAAACTACTCTCCAAAATTTCAATACAAAACCATAAGAGCATTGAATTTCTTTCTATTGATAAAATAATATTGATGGACTTTTGAGTTTCTAGAGTTAGAAAAGTGTTTTATTGCTTTAAAATAAAATCACTATTAATGGATATAGATCTTTAAAATAAGGTTTAATACTTCCTTTTTAAAGAGTAATGAACATATTAAAATAACTTAAATAATAAAGGCTATAATAATAATAGACTTTATTGTATGAAATATAATATTTTAAACAAGAAACAAAAAAATCCAAAAATTACTATTTTAGTAGTGATGGGTGAATGAAAAACTGAAATAGGACAGCATGCTTGACATGGAATGGTCAAGTAGTACCAATAAGAAAGGAAAATCTTTAATTGGTAATTAATATCTTTCCAATGATTACTTTAATATCTGAATATAAATGTTAGATTGGTTACAGCTTTAATTTTTTTAAGGGCTTTAAAGGGAGTTTATTTTTAATAATTACAACAGAGCGCTCAGGTCTGCTTTCCATTTGATAATGATTAAGAAAATAAAAATCAGAAAAATATGTCATAAATCTGATTGTATCATGCCTAACTTCTTGAATGTATCATGAGAGGATAACCACAAAACTGACAATTAACTTAATTAACTTGGTTTTACTCTCATAGTGAACACGTCGAAGAAAATTTTAAACTCAACTTAGTAAATCAATGCATTTTTTATTAAAAGTAAAAACAAAATTAGCTAAAGAACTGCCCAGAAGTAAAATTTATTATTAATAATTATTGAATCAAGCGGTATATAAAAAATTAGAAAGCATTAAATAAGGTATTAATAATAAGCATAATTTTCAAGAACATGTTACATAACGTAAGTAATTGATAATCAATAGAGAACATAATTAAAATTTTATTTGAAATATAATATATACCAGTAACTGGAGGAGATTTCATTTCAGAGACAGGGACTACATCAAGTGTTGCGATGATATGAAAACGTTCAATTTCAGTAAGAGGAAAACCAGTATGAAGAGTTGGAATCGAGCGAGGAAACTTAGATCTTAGAATTAAACTAAGTATTGTTTCTTCAGAATAAATTTCTCCACAAAAGTATCTATGAATGAGCTTTATCCTAGTCTGAAAAGTAGAAATTTCTTTGTTTTTATAAATTTCATGCCACAAAAAATAAAATAAAAAAATCCTTACATCTGTTGTCGTCAAAATCCCTGCAGAGCTAAATTGTGAAAGGATTTTCAATGAAGTATTTGTAACTTCGATCTTGCCATCAATATATAATTCTAAAATGGATATAGCAGAATCATAATTAATCCAGTCATCATTACTGAGCAGATTAAAAATCAATGTTAATCCAATTTCCTTCAGTTTCGGATGATTAAAGAGCCTTCGAAATAAATTTAAAAAAAGTTAGAAGCCATAGAATGTATTAAATAGATTATATTCCATAACAGTTGATGAGATTATATTTAATTTTTTTAATCTAAAAAATAAACTTCACTATCATTTTTAAGCTTTGAAGAACACACCAAATTTAGAAGATAAAGAAATATTGTTTTTGCAGTAATTTATAAGATGAATGTAAGTTTTTATTTTGTCCTCCAAAGAGAAAGACTTCAACAATGCTGATGTTGTACTCACTTGAAAACGTGTTAAAACTTTTATTACAAAAGCTTTTTTTGCTCTTTTAAATCGTAAAAATTTATAACATTAATTTAATTTACTTATTTTTTTTTACTTTTTCACCGGTGTTCTTGACAACACACTTTGGTAAAGTATAGAGAAACATTTATTCCTAGTCACCAGCTTCCAAGTTTAGGGGTTTCTCTTCCATTGATTACCTCATCAGATAACTGAGTGAAAGGTCATCAGCCACAATTATTTAGTTTTCTGTCTGAATAGCAGTCAGAATGTAAAATTATGTTCATTTCAAAGATGAGGTGCTGTATGTAGAGACATAAGTACCTTTTTTTCCTATTTCATTTATTTGATTCTGTTTTAAAATATTTCCAACTAAGAGCCAGCTGGAATTTACAATATAAGATTATATGAAAGAATTTATGATCCTGACTAAAATTCTGAATGAGATGAAGACATTCTGAGCAATAGTTACTATATACAAAAACTGGAGCATAAATTAACTGAAATGAATAAAAGAAAGGAAATATTTCAATTTAAGTACAATCAATAAGCTAATAAAATAGGATCCGAGATAATAGAAGACCTCACTTTTATAAAAGAAATGGAAAATAAAGCAGATATAGACAGAGATAAAAAAAAAAAATGACCTTGGATGGAGCTGCTAAATGTAAAGTAAAATATCTCTGGAAAAGAAAAATTCAAAGTTAATTTGCGAAGTATGAGATGTGCCATGACCAAAGTAGGTCAGTTGTTGGCCTAAAAATGGGGTATCTTATAACAACTGATGAATTTGAATGAATGACATGATTCAGGCCAAAAGACTTATGAACCTATTATACAAACAGATGATGTGATACGGTGGCACAAACAACACACCACCCCAAGTTTAAACATGTGCAAAGACCTGTAAATATTGCTGTAATTGTCCCAAGTGTGTCCTTAGGTAATCATCAATAAAGATAAATAAAGAAGTATTAATAAAATTAATAACATTGAAGAAGCAGCTATTAGATACACAATACCTGGTAGCAGTGGTCCATAGCAAGTTGAGGAAATCTGACAAACTTTTATCTGCAATTCTACCTTTTGAAATATTCATGAGACGTAATGAAGACCTGAAACAATGATTCATTCATTAACATTTAGATGCTTATACCTTCATAGTTTATTTGCAAAAATATAATTTTACGTAATATTCTATCCTGGATTACTTGATAAATCTTTAGTACCTGAGCTAACAAAATTTGATTATAGTATGTAGATAAAAACAAAAAGTATTATCATACATATTTAAAAAAATAAGAAGAAATTGATTACAATATTATTTTATTGTATCAAAATTTATTTTTCTCACTTATAATTAAATAGAAACCTGATATAATAGTTGACCTTTCAATAATGCTTCACATACTAGAAGAAACCCACCAGAGAACAAATCAGCAAAACAACAAAAATGATTTCTTTACACGGTACATAACAATTGAAGACCTCAGTACCAGGATGAGACAATTAAGAAGTTAATAAATATTTTATACAAAACACCACTTTTGTTTAGCTTTTGAGGTTTTTTGAGTACATTCCATAAGATAATAGAATTCTAATCGAGTCTACATAAACTAATCAAGAGCTTTCATATAGCTGTAACTTTCTCATCCCAAGCCTTTACATTAACTGGTGATCCAATCAACGATACTAGATATTCAATACATTTTTGAGCAGGACCTCAAAGTGAAAAATAATGAGATAAAAAAAATTCAAATGAACAAATGAAGAAAGCAATGCCTGGCCCCAAGGCAACCTAAATTATAACGTAGGACTAAAGAAATAATTAATTTAAGCTGGATGAAAGAAGAAAAATGTGAAATAAACAATTTATTCCACTAATAAAACTAAAAAATATTACCACATATTCAAAATAGTTTACATTATCATATATTGAAGACAGACTGGGTCATTGATCAATGTCATATTTTTTGAAAAATACTCCAAAAGTGGATAGATATCTTCTTCTAAAACTACTTCTGGTGCCTTTTCGAGCAAATTATCCAAGTAACATAACCTAACAATAAAAACAAAATTGTTAATTTTATATTAAAATCTACACAAATTGTGTTCAACATAATTTTAGATACATTAATAGATACCAAGGCCAAGTAGGATGTAGATGAATGTTGTCCAGAACTCCTCCAATGAAAGTATTCGTTTTCCTTCTTTTGGGTTCACACTCTTGAAATTCATCCCTATAGCCACGCTCTTTTCCTAGCTGTTGAAACACAAATATAAATTTTTTGATAGTAAAATCACTGTCCAACATAGTGCTCATAATATTTCAGGCAAATTATAAGATAGCTTTTTTGTTGCTAGACTTCAATTCATAAATTTTCAAAATCAAATATAATTTAATTTATATAATTTAGCATAAAAAAATATAATTTAAAAGACATAATATTCTTATATGTAAAATAAAATATTACACAGTGATCATTAAAAACTTTGCTATAGAATTTAGAGAAAGATGATAAATATTTGAGTTTTAAGAATATGTTTCATAGAATTTTATTAAAGCCTGTTCTAAACAACAAAAGATAAGACAAAAGTCTTTAATTCAAATATGTTTACTTTATTGCTAAATATTTTTATGTTATATTCAAGGATATATTAAATATTTTAAATTACACTACATGCATGTACACAAACAGAAAGATGTAAACTTACATATTTGGCTAATTTAACACCAACTGTGATGACTTTAGGATCCTTAGGAAAGGACAATTTGTGTTTGCTTATGTCAGCCAATTCGTTTTCAACTAAATTCACAAGGGAATTTGCTTCTTTCTGCCAGTCAGACTTAAGAGTTTTAAAACTGACTATTTCAATTAATAATTGTGATGTGAGTTCCTAAAAAAATTATAATTTTTAATTTTCAGTATTAGTTAGGCTAAGCATTTTTGAAAGTTATCGAATTGTTTTACATGTTGACTGCCATGGGGTCGCCAGTGACTGGCACTTGACTTACAGCGCTGTGGCGGTCACCAGTGACCGGCAAAGCAGCAAATAATAAAACTACATAAGAGGAAGAAAATGGTCCGGGTGGAGGTAAAAAACAATTGTACTTAAGTAGGGAGAACTGTTTATTGGAGAGCCAACGTTTCGACCCACATTGCAGGTCTTCTTCAGGGCTAAATATGCAAAATGCAGACTATTAAATTTCATATAGTAAATATTAAAATTAAAATACATAAGCATCAAGGTATCTGAGTGACAGAACATAAAGATGGGAGGAAGGCGAGACCTATATTCAAAGCAAGGGGAATAAATATAGAGTATTAATAATTAAGTGATAAAGAAGGTAATACAAAAAATAATAAAGAATAAAATAAGTAATAAAAATAAAGCAGAAGGCAAACAAATAAACATAAGGTAACAAAAATAAAGGATGTAATACAAATAAATCTAATAGAGATGGCGAAATACAAATATACACTAGTGTATAAAATGGGATAATAATGTACAAAAAGTTGTTGATGAAATATTGTGAAGGGTATTTGTAAGGTACATTATGTAATAATAAACAGTTCTCCTTACTTAAGAGCAATTTTTTTTAATCTATTCCCAGACCATTTTCTTTCTCATATATATAAGTTCAACCATTATTATTCAATATGAAAGTACATAATTAGAATTAATATGAATACTGATACATTTTTCAAAACATTGTGCCCCGTGTCTCGCACCTGTGACCCCCAGCACAAAAAAAGCTTTAAGAATGATTTTATAACTCACTTTATTAGCTGAAAATAATATTTCAACATAATAAGCATCACATAATGAAAAATTCAGGTTGGCACCTTGGGCAAACCATGGAAAATGCGCCTGGTAGTGAACGAGTTAATAGGTTAGTATTCATAAATTTTCAAAGTTAAGACAAACTATCTAAATATTTCATAAAATTTCTTTAATTTTTTTACTAGACAATCAAGCCACAAAACTCTGAAACGTATTGGACCAGAATATATCAGATTGTAGAAATTTGTTCACAAACTGGAGGTTATAAAAAAATGTGCAACTTTTAGATGACAGTGCATAATACCTCTACATTAAAAAAAAAAATTATTAATTGATTATACATATTATCAAATATAAACAAGCTATGTGGTCAGTGATTTTCATACAATGTCCTTCAGGTTGTTGATCACATCACCACTTAACAGGCCTGTATTTTGTGCAATGGCTTAAAGAAATTAGGAGCAGTGGCTTTGTGAATTGCCAATTATTAAAAATACTTATAATTTAACTGATCGAGCATGAAAAAAGAATAAACCAAAAGCAATTTTTTCTGTTGGTAGGTTAAACTGATAAAATAATAAAATATTACATCCCTAAAAACTTTTTTATATAATACGGGGGGGAGGGGGGTATAGAGGAGTTTAACATTTTTTTTCTTTGTAGATTACTAAGGCTCATAATTTAAAATAATAGAACAAAATCATTTGTACATTTTTTTTAATGGCTTGGAGTACAGATTAAGAAATTTTTTTTCTCTATCTTAAAATATAGAGGAATAGTGAGATATTGACAAATTAAATCTCCATTGAGGCACCATTTTGAAATAAAGTCGTGCACAGTTCCGAGGATTGTCATATGAAATTGGTTCTTAACTTTCAGTGATATTGATGATAAAATTAAATACTCTCGACAAAGAGGAATAATCATAATTTTTTTTACTCTGAGTTAAATGAGACAATATTTTAGATGAATACAATGATTAAGGTGATTTAAAGTAATAAATTGCAGTTAAATAATAAAATTCAGCAGTAATGACATATGTTTTTTTAATAAGCAATTCGCCTCAATCAAATAACAATAAAAATGTATACAGTATATGATAATATTAAGAATTAATGATCATAGGAGCAAAAATGAATACTTTGAACACTGCATCTGATGAAACTCTATTATCATTCAGCCTCAGAATAATAGGTAACATTTCATCAACAAACTTATCTACAGCAAGACGAAATTCCTTTCCAAACTAGAAAAAAAAAGTAGCAAATTAGTAATCTATATAAATAAGAGTATGAGCCAAAATACTAAAACTATTAAAATTGCTATTGAGTTATTTAGAGTATTATTTTCTTTAAGAAAAACCCTTAATTTGAATTAGGTTGACCCAAAGGGGTGGAAAAAGTAGCAGGGGGAAATCACACACTCATGCATGCAAGCACGCACATGGAAATCTGACATCTCTAAAAGTCCCATAAGGATAGCTGGCCACCGAAAGCAGAATTGAGCAAAGGTGAATTAAAAGTTTCTAATGAAAAGGCAGCCACCAGATCCTGACAGGAGCGGGTTGCAGTTCTGCGGCATCAGAAGGGTCAACTCTCTTCCGCTTTGACTCGACCAAAGTTTGGTTTTGAAGCTACCTTCAGCTTCCCGCATCACCTAAATTCACCACTGTCACATAGCTGAGTGGTATTATTCCTCAGTGCCATCCTTTCTTTCCACTTATTCTTACAGCTATACCAGTTCGATTCAACCTTCGGGGGCCCGTCACCCTGATTGTGTTATAAAACGGATACAAAATTAACTACCACCATACCACTTTCATGGCTGCTTTTAACCCTATATTGTTTGTATTTAACCTTAAAACTAGTAGGTTTTAGGACATATATGGTCATTCACATCAAAATTTTAAAACCTCGGTTTTTCATCAAATTTATTAAAGCCCTATAAAGAATTTAAGAATCAAAATTGAGGTTTGTCACTTCACCAAATTCCCTTCTTTTCTTCAAAGTATATTGCTAAAGGAGACATATACTATCATATTAATATAATGAAGATAAATAAATGTTTACAAATAATTACCTGTAAACACATAGTATATGATAACTGAATCCCTGATAACTCAACAGGTGGATACCGACTAGGAACTAGTTCTTTGAATATTTCAGGAAACAAGGATAAACTAAAATATATAAAAGGTAATTTAGAATAAATACAATCTAAAATAAATTAAAATATAAAATTAATTTACAAACATTAAAAATTTGAATTGTAAAAAAATAATGATATCAATAACCTAACAGAGATGTAGCATCTAATTTACAGCACAGATCATTTTGACGATCACATGTGAACAACCCCATCAGTGTTTGAAAAAAAACTTGATTTATTACATTCAATATCATAATCAGTCCCATTATGAAATAAAGAATTGTTATTTATTAATAAAAAAAATTATGGTTTATATGGATAAATCAAAGGTATATTGAAAATTACTTTTAAACGATTTTTAGAAATAGGCTATTTATATTAATTTGTATTTATGTCTAAAGAACAACACTACGAAAATTAATTTATGTTCAAAATAAACTGAAACATTGAACAATAAAATGGAATTCCTTGACAGCTACTCACAGTGATTTTGATTTCAGAATTAATGAAGTCATTCTTCCTCCTTGAAGTATGATTATGTTGATATTTGACATAAGCATTGCTTTAATTTTTTCTGAAATTTCTTCTCTGAGCAATAAAACACATACTTCAAGAACACCTACATAACACACAAAAAAGAAAGAAACTCATTAAAATAAACAGTGAACAAAAAATATTTAGAATTAATTAGAATCCACTTAAAGATAAAATTGTATAATTTTCTTCTAACCTTTCCAAGTATGGAATTCCATTTCACCCCAATATTTTTCACATGATAGAGCCAGTCCAAGAATATTAATATAAGCCTCGAGTATGGTAATGCTCTTATAATTACATGGGTATAGTTCAAGAATTTGAAGTATACAAGAAAAGATTTCATGGCAACCAATGCGTGGGGTTCCTGAAACCAATTTTTAAATTTTAATGCATCATTTGTATTGTATTAAATTTAATATTGAAAGTAACAATTTAAATTATTTTATGGAATCATGTAAAGACATCACATTTTATATAATTTTGCAAGCTACATATTTCCCTTCCTTCTTACATATTTTATATGCAACAAAAAAGAGAAAGTAGCAGTTGAAATGGTAGGTATCCAATTAAAAATTAAAAAAAATATCAATCTTAATTTTGACTAATGCCTAAAGCATTAGTGGTAGATTTAGAAAATAATATCGTCATAGCAAGAATTTCTCCTTAAACTAAAAAAATACCTCACTGTTTAAGATGAATCTGAAGGAATATGTAGCAGGTGGTTTAAATTAGGGAAGGAGGAAACGATTTTTGAGAAGACAATGTTTCCTGTTGGGTGTAGTAAGAGGTAAAATACTGATATATGTCAACAATAAATCTTGAGTAACTGATAGATCTAATCAGTTACTTATACCACTTGAATAATTTTGTTTTTGCAATAGATGGCGTAGAAATTAGCGCCAATTATGGAGTAACTCATGGGCTCAACAATTAGCAAAACCGGAGCTTTATACTATTTAGAGTGACAAGGAGGGTGCATAATAGGCCCAAAGTCAGTTTGATAAACGATGTTTTTAATATAAAAACATGATGGCAGATTTTGATTAATCACAACAAAAAATCTTAATGAAGAAAAACTATTTAAAATAATAGTACTGCAGATTCGCCTAAGCAGTGTTGTACACTCCCTATGGCAATATCTCCTTCTATCTCCCAAACAACTATTTGGAAAAATGGAGACTTTTTAATAAGAAATTTTAGAAAATTAACTTTTACTAAATTTGATTGTTCTTGAAATACTTAAGGAAAAAATGAAATAAAAAAATGGGACTGTCAAATACAGATGCCTTGAAAACTATGGGACTATTATTTTTTGAAAGAGGCTCATTTACCACCTGCTCCCTCTTATTATTGTTATTGCCAGTGCCCTCCAAAACCTCCTTCATTGAAGCAATTAATCAAAATAGCGAAGTATTTTAATGTACTCTGTGATTATAGAGGCATACAATCGCGTAGGATGCTGTACTTCATTAAACCAATTTAATTGAAATAGGGAAGTATTTTAATGTACTCTGTGATTATAGAGGTAGAGTCTTTTTCTTAGCAAATCCTATCCTATAGTCCACCGTTATCGGACGATCTTTACTCGGGCTTCATCGGTCAATCAAATCAGACGTATATAAGAGAAAGGATGCGCATACCTACTATAACCGCCATCGTCCGATGACGGCCTATCAACTGACGAGTTCGAACTTGTTGGGATTTCCCGCCAGTCTGCCGGCGTCTAAATTTGATAAATTGAGTGTATTTATAGTTTAATTTCATAATTCTGCTGTGTTTGTGTGTTGTTATCTACCTAAACGACTATGAATACTGAAAAATTAATTAGTTGTGTTTATAATAGACCAACCCTGTGGGATAAACATTCAAAAAGTTACAATAATCGTGATGTTGCGAAACTGTTATGGGCTGAAGTTGCATCGGAAACGGATATAGCGGTTGCAGACATTTAAAAAAATGGAGCAACTTAAGGGACCAATTTCGTAAAGAATATAACAAGTACAATGAACCAGGTAGATCCGGTGCTGCGGCTGATCACAAATCACCTTCGTGGACATATTACGAATCGTTATTATTCTTGGCGAAACAAATCACACCGAAACCTTTAAGTGGAAATGTGCCTGAACCACCCAGCCAAGAAAGTGAAGATGGTACGGAGTCATCCCATTTTTCTGAGTATTCATCTGAATCACAACCGCAAACAGTACTGCAGCCTGGGCCCCCATCTTTGTCGCAGCTAGGAGGCTCTAATTCGAGGCAAGCAGCAATCTCCACGCCACAACAGCATACTAGACCACACACTAAACCTATTCGTGTACCTAAAACGCATGCTCGACGTTTTACTTCCAATCAACCTGGAAGACTTACGAAAAAGCGAAATATTGATGTGGACCAAGAATATTTAGAGATCGAAAGAAGAAAACTTCAATTATATGAGTCTAGGTCAGCAGATAAATCTGCAGAAGATCCAGGTCGTAACTTTTTGTTGAGTTTGCTTCCATACTACAGAAGACCGGCAACGTCTAATGTCGGCAATAGTGTGAGCACAAGCACATCCGAGTTACTCGACCGAGTAATTCTGTCCGCCATCGGCCGACAAAATCGGTTTGGTGTACGCTAACCGTAACGTTGGTTTAATTGGCCAGCAGGAATCTTCCAGGATGCATTCAGTTCTTTTATAAACCGAAGGCAAATTGATTATCTACAAAAGTACACAAGAATTTTAAGGTAAGTTAATTTAAAGGTCTAGGCAAAAAAGGTAATTAATTAAACAAAATTATATTTGAATATCTAGTAAATTCCATCTGAAGTCGGTTGCAGAAACTTAATGAATAATCGATATTATCAATAGTTTTGAGCTATAGTTAGTGATCGACTATCACTTATTTTTCAGTGGAGGTTACGTTAGGTTACCGATGAACAACAATCGAAAAATTTAAAATGCGTTCGGTATTAAGAACAATAACCACAGGGAACTGCTATAGAAACTTTTCTACTAGTTCAATTATAAATAATCTAAAGGTGGAAAAATGGGATATCATCAGCGCTGTGAGTTTGGAAAGAAAACCGTTGATAACAAGGGATTTGACAGAGTTAGAATCTAAGTTCAACCAATTACTACTTCAAATAGAATATGAAAGAAGCCATAAATCTAATTTTGAATTAAGGCTAATGAATGATAAGAAGAGATCACAAGATGTCAAGGAAGGAAAGATAAATATAACTGAAATGGAAAGTTTTCCTCAACAAACTGGTCAAGACTTCCTAGATGCTTCTCTGGAAGAACTGAAATCATTTAATTTTGCTTCAAGAAAAAATCCATCATCGAAAATTGATACAAAATATAGTAAGAGAGATTTAGATAGGTACTTATTGTTGTTGGTGAATGAAAAAATTGGTGAGAATTACCGATGGGTACTACCACAAGGAAAACATAAACCTGGAGAAACATTGAGGCAAACAGCAGAAAGGGTTTTGCAAGAGAAATGTGGTGGAAACATAAAATCCAAGTTCATGGGAAATGCACCTTGTGGATTTTATAAATATAAATATCCCAAACTTGTAAGAAAAGATACGACTGTAGGAGCAAAAATATTCTTTTTTAAAGCAGAGTTTTTCAGTGGTCAAGTAGAGTTGGGAGAGAGTAGCTGTAAGGATTATGAATGGGCAACAAGAAAAGAACTTGAAAAAGTTCCTTATGAATACTTAAAATCTATAAAAATGTTTTTGATTGATGAAGAACATTAGCTTAGAGTAAAATATAATGTAGCCATGAATATTTACTGTATCAGTAAAATAAAAATAATAAGTAAATTAATGCTTTAAAATTTTATTGAAAAATTCTGTTCTTTTTTTTCTCCTGGCTGATTTATCACAGTATACATCATTTTCCCCAACCAATACACCACTTTTCTCTATTCAGTGTATCCTCAGTAATAAATTTAAATTTATCATGGTTTCTCGCTATGTATCATGATTTCTTCTATGCTTCGTGCCCAAATGTTTTTATGCAACCCCCTATTTTTCCATCTGTATGCATTTTTAATTGATCCATCCAATAACTTATTGAATGCTTACCAATGTATAGTTTTATTTTCATTATTTTTTACTAACTTTTGATGATGAAAGTAAAAGATTTGTCTTCTTGTATCATTAATATATCGGTTTTAATGGTGTGGTAGTTAAATGGCCCAATGTTATCGTTTAGAGATGGGATGCAAAACAAAATAAAATTACATGGTTTGCTTTGTAAATGTATATTTACTGCAACTTATGCTTGTATGAGTATATATTTACTGAACCCCAATTTTGTGGTATCTAGAATCAGGTTTTATTTATATTACTACTATGCCAATGGCTGAGCAAGGAAGTGAATTATCCACCTCACTTTTAGATGCCAAATTTCTCTGATCAATAAAGGGTACTTCCTTAAAAAGAGAGGGTGCCATAGGAGAGTCTTTTTACCTCAGGGGATCCATACATAATTATCTTCCACAGCAGCAATCCCTGGGAGGTATCCCAATTATTGGTTTATGCCGAGACGTTTTGCTGGAGTATTGAGAGTTAGGAATGCTACTGATATAGCCTGATATGATTTGCCAATGATGCTTATTTCAACATCATATGGTAGTAGCTGAACTGTTGAACAAAGTACGTATATACAAAAAACTAAAGTTGTTTCTTCTGGTTTAGACCGTGTCGGTGAATATTCTGCCAATGTTTCGCCAGACATGCTGCTGACTTCCTCAAGGCTTAGTTGAGTCTCAATTAAGCCTTGAGGAAGTCAGCAGCATGTCTGGCGAAACATTGGCAGAAAATTCACCAACACGGTCTAAACCAGAAGAAACAACTGAAGTTTTTTGTATAAATAGTGGCCATGGAAACTTGAAAGAGTATTTAAAGTACGTATAGTCTGAATTCCCGAATATATTTATTTTCAGAGAAAGGTGAAGATTAAATAAGAGGCATTTCAAGGCATCTCCTTCCTTCACTCCTCTTATTGTCGTGAAACTCCCTGATCACTTTCTTTGAAATTGAAAAAAGCATTCAATGCCCATCATGCTCATCCTGACCAGCCATGCTTAGGAGACACATTAAGATTAAAGTTAGAGAGGAAAGTAGTTGACTGGAAGATCTAATGGAGGATGGAGATAGTTGGGGTGTGCAGTCAAAATAAACACAGAATAAGTGAATACTTATTTTTATTTGTGCCAACGTTTGATGACCTACAAAGTAGGTCGAAGATGACCATAGATGACCTACAAAGTAGGTCGAAACGTCAGCACAAATAAAAAATAAGTATTCACTTATTTGGTGTTTATTTTGACTGCACCCCCCCCCCCCAAACTATCTCCATTAAGATTTAAGACCTTTGGCGGATCTAAAATCTAGAAAAAGATGTTTTGTCCTGAATCCACATTCTGTAATCTCAAAAAATTTGATGATATTTTGAAGGGATCTGATCATTTCACTAGCTCCTTGCTTAAATAATTCGACTGGTAGGCCATCAATACCTGGGGCTTTATTTTTCTTGAGTCGATCAATCGTCTAGATGACTTCCTCATCATCAGGAGCCTTTAGTATTTTTGAGTGGGAGGGTAACAGTGTGTTATGCATGTGTTTTAACCATCCCATTCAACAAGCATTGTAAGTACCCTTTCCGTTCCACCATACAAGATTCAGCATCAGCCGTCAGGACTCCATTGCTCTTTTGACACATTAATAGGATTTCTTTAGACGTCTGTTGTTGTTGTTTGTTCATTTAACGTCACTTTATGCTGCTATGGCTAATCGGACGATGCTACAGTGGGAGCTCTAAATTTTGCCTATCCAGGTTTTATTAGGATAGGGATTTTTAACGAGTACCTGACATCGTACAGGCTCGGGACCCCCGTTTAACGTCCCTTCCGAAGGACGGCGTAACTAAGGATTTTTTACTCCCTTTAAAAAATCCTAGGGCCACCTGCCGGGCTACGAACCCGCGATCTTGGGTTTAGTAGTTTGTTACGCTAACCACTAGACCACAGGTCGCCCCTAGACGTCTGTTGGCTACCTGATGAAATTTTTGAGCATCTCTCCTGCCCTAGACTTCTCTATTTCTGCTAGTCCAGGGTGCTTATGCTGCCACTTCACTTTTCACAATTTCTTACAAGACATAAAAGTAGACCACAAAGATGAGAACCAAGAGAACTTTTGTCATCATTGAGGAGAAGTATCATACTACTGCAGAAACATGTATGACACATGGCCAATGATTATTATAGCTGGCATTTCCTACACTTAAAATATATATTTGAAAAAAGTAAATTTAACAGACAGAGAGAACTGGCAGACACATATCGAGGAGGCCAAGGCTCATTGATGGACTGTAGAGCCATGCAAGAAGAAGAAGTTTAACAAAACAGTTTCAAACGCTTTGGCCGGAAACTTATTAACATTGTTGGAGAAAGTGAGTGATGTAACAGATGTCAAAATTATAGATAACTATATTTTGGCCACCAGCCTTTTTTGTGCCTTTTACTATCTCAAACAGGACTTTACTCTATTTTTGAAAAGTGTTACTAGGCTTCTCAACTCGTTATGAAATTAGATTGCAATATTGTACAATATGTATGAATCCTACTAATATTATAAATGCGAAAGTTTGTGAGGATGCATGTTTGTTACTCTTTCATGCAAAAACTACTGAACGGATTTGGATGAAACTTTATAGTAATATAGGTTATACATCAGAATAACACACAGGCTACAATTTATAATGATTTTGTGCAATTTAATCATAATATAATGATAAATATCAAGTAAGTCGGATAAAATTCTGTCCTCTGAGTAGCTTGCTCACATGTTTCTTACTCACAAAAACTACATATTTTTGCTGAACGATACAAATCAAGTAACATAGGCACATTGATAAATTACCTACATATGTACATTATTCTTAGCCTTTTAGTTTTAATTTCTTGCTGCTGCCGTAAGACAAGTGAAACCGTTATAGTAAGTAATCCTTTTCAATAAATACAATAACATTACATACCAATCCTTTACTGACACGAGCAACAATAAATGAAAGTAACTTCTCTCCGTCCCGTATGATAATCAGTGTCAATGTATGTTTCACAGCTGTGCTGATCCGTAAGTGATGAAATTTGATAATGTTATCTCAAGCCTGGGGAATAACATAGGCTACTTTTTATCATCACACCAAAGAGGCGAAGTATATATAAAACTGTAACCTGCTTGACTAACACACCCTGCGGTCAATGCACAGCAGAAACCACTGAACTTAGCATCTTGAAATTTGCAGATAGGTTCTTTGTACAGCTTAAATGAGCTCTTAGAAAGAAATTTGGATGATTCCAACCCCAAGGGTTCCCCTCTTAATATGATAGGGGTTCAAAGATTGTATGGAATCTGTCAGTTTTGAAGTTAGACATCTGAAATTTTGGATATACGAGTAACTTATAGTTAGACAAAATTATAGTTATGTACTTAAAATGATCTGTCGGAAACTTTATGTGGCAGATCAAATTCCATGCAAGCGAAGCCGTGGGAAAAAGCTAGTAAGTCTGTAATTAGAGTAGCAGGGCGAACTATTGCTCAATCTTCATGTCAATGAGCACGTATTTTTTTAATCTGAGGATTTTCGCTATATTGTAAAATTATAAGCTAAGGCGAAAAATAGCCTCAATGTCGCCTAATAGTATGATGTTTGCAGGCAGCATATTGTGTTAATAAATGGCCATTTTATATATGTTGTGAGTAAGAAGCTAATCATCCAGAGTATTAGTTTGTACTTCTCCAATTTTTTATACCCTTATACTTGACAAAAATATCATCATAGTTATACAATGCCAATGATGAAAATCGCGAGAAGAGTGTGTCGAGACTGATGGAGAATAAAGGCTGCGCTGAAAGGAATAACCAAGGGGAGGATTTCAAATTAAAGAGGGAACTAAATCAAACCGTAGAGTAAAATACAGTAAGGGCAAGTTATATTACCTTTATTAGCCTGAGAAACTATCAATACTTGTAGCCCACAACAAGATGAGACAGCAAGCTCTGTTGCTGGTTGAAGTTTACCTTTCTTTCTTTCGTCTTCTAATAGACGATCTATTTCCTATATTAAAAAACATTTGAAGCTATAAGTATCATTTAAAATATAGAATGATACAAGACAAATTTGTAACATATCACATTGTAAGTTAACAAGCGAATATAATGAGTAATAAAACACAAGCATACAAGTGACGTAAAATGTGAAACTTATTTAGTAAGTGGTGGTAATGGATATAATGCAGTTAAAATATATACTATCATTTGCTATACCTTTAACAAACATCTATGAGCTGCTGAAAAAACATTATCCCAACACAATCCTCTTTCATTTGCAGAGTTATCATTCAACAAATCAATACACCTTGGAATTTCTAATAGTTGTTTTAGTTCAAAAACTCGTTTCTAGTAGTCATTAAAGAACAATCATTAGGATGCTATTCATTTTTCAAAGTTTTAACAAATTATTTAAAAATAATAATAAACCTTTCTTTCTGTCACTTTGTTAGAATCCAAGTAATTACAACAATCACTGATGTCAATGCCCAATCTTGTAATATCCATGTCAGTAACAATTATCAATAGTTGTTGGCTAAGAAATCCATCAGGAAAAAATCTTTTTATTACGTCTAAGGAGAAAATCTTTTATATGTCTTATTATTGGTATTATCAATACCAAATCACGTTAACCGCCACTCGGTTTTGCAACAGATGGAGGGATCAAGTTATCAGTATTACTATCGTAGTAGAAATATTTAATATAATAACTCATAAATTCAAATGGATTGTAACTAAAAACACAACAGTTATGAGTGAAAAATCCTGCTTTGGAAATCAAAGAGGAATATGATTTAAATTACTAAAAGAATTTTTTTTATCGTTATCAGTGAACGATTTATGGCGGGAATTTACAAGTTGAGGGCAAGCTGGCTTGAATATAAGAAACTGACAGTTTCAAACTGTGTTAATGGATCCAAATAATATTATTGATAAGTTGAACAAAACTTTAGAACATGCTCCTGGACTTATCAATGGTCCTTTATATTCTAGTAAGTTTGAAGTTTTTTAAAAGTGTAAATTCCTTAATGTGTTGAAATAAATTATAAAAAAAAAGAAGATAGAAATGACATAACATTATTTTATATTTGTTTTGCAAATTCTTAAAATATGTTTCTAATGGTTGTTTTTCTTATCATTCCATACTATTCTTTAAAGTAAAGTGAATTGTTTTCAACTACGGTTACGCATCTTTTTGTCAGTAATCGGATTTGCCAGTATCACTCTTTTAGTGTTTACTCCTTGCAGTTCAGTTAACTTTCTTTGGTCAGTATGATGGGCAGAGGCATTGTTGTGTTGCAAAGCACCCTGGTTCTGTTGACCATAACAGGATACTCTGTTTACCTATTCTCAGTAAAGATTTAAGTTTGTTGCCTGATCATCAGCAGCAACCAGTGAGCATCCTGATATGGGTTCATCTGTAAGGCCCATTCCAAATGTTGAGGGTATAAAGCTCATTCCGGCAGTATTTGAATTCAATACTCTTACTCCTCTATTGAACAAACTTCTTCAGCAACTGCCTTTGAACTTAGATATTTTTTCCAGTAATTCCCCAAAATCAAATTGTTAATTACCGTATAAAGCCTACTGAAGTCTCAAGAAATTAAAAGATTATTCAATGTATAAAGTGACATATATAGTAGGAACAAATGCATTCTTGTAGAATTAATTATGGGAGTTAGAAGGAAGGGTTGAGTTTGTGTATTGTTACAATTTATTCTTGTATATTGTACCTAAGACTTCAAGGGTTATAGCGGTAGTATTTTTTTAATCATTGTGCTTTTGTGACATGTTGAGTTTTTTTTTTCAATTTTCCAGCAGGTATATATATTGTCAACCAATCACATTAACAATCCTTTCTTGTATCATTGAATTAAATTGTTTTAAAGCCATATTTTAATTTCTTTTATTTTTATTGCTTGATGCAGTGTCACAGAAACAGCTTGGAGAACTATACTTTCACAAGGAGAATTATTTAGAAGCCTGTTATCATTTTTCGGAGTCTCATGCAGTTTGTCTCAGGCTACTAGGATTGCTGGATAGGGCAAGAAATGAGGTAGGGTAAGTTTTTGATATCAATCTTTATGATGTATAGAGTACTATCTATTAATAAATATTGTTAATATTGAAACTGCCATCCTTCAATTGTATATTAGGGATTATGAGTCTTTATATTTTATAAAATTTTACCTTTCAGTTATTACTTTTCACTCACTAAAACTACTTTCTGTAAAGCCACTTTAGTTTGATGATTAAATTGATTTTTTACTTCTAAACAAATGACTAACTCCTACTGTCAGATAAATCGAGAAAAATTCTCTTGCAAAACTTACTGTCGGTGAATTTCTATGTCAAAAGTAAAAATGCATGTCCAAGTTGGAAAATAAGTAGGCATGTCACATTTTTTTCATAGTTTGTATTGGGTTTTATATTCTACTTGTTTATGTTTATATGTGATATATTTTTATGGATGTGTGTATGGCTTGAGATCTTGAGAGCGAGTCGGAGCTTTTCTTCAGAAGAAAATTATAAGCATCCATCCGACATTGAGCTCGAACTGGTTTGGTCGGATCGAACTGATTATAAGATATATTCCTATTATAAGAAACAGTGCTAGTATGCCAAAACCAGAGAGAAAGAAAGTTTTGATTATCAACACTAAGCTGATAATTGAGGAGCATGAGAAGGGATGAAAAGGTGTGGTTTTAGGATTACAGGAATTATGGAATCATTTTAAGGCAGAATAATAATGTAAGAAAATATCTCATTGGCTTAAGAGAAGTTTCAGCTGGAAAAGGATTTATCTGGAAACATGTCAAAGAAGACTTTCTTCCGATATATCCTCTCTGAAGGATGTTAGTTTGAACGCCCTACACCGATTATTTCTTAGTTCAAAAAAATACCCTAAATGCCCAAAAAAAGATTCTAATGAAAATGGATAACAGGATAAGTGTCAGACAAGTGAGTCATAACATTGGAAGAGTAGCTGATAATTGATCATATGAAGGATATAGAACCAGAAGTGAAAAAAAAGTTAAAATACCATTTGTGCTTAATCTTTGAATGTAGGAGATATCTTTATAGTGGTAACAGGGTTTGTAAAGGTATCGGGATGTTACAGACACAATTGATATGTGTATTAAAAGAATTTTTATAAAATCTTACCATCTATTATTCTTTTATTATTAACATAGATGCCATTATCGCTTCATTTCCTACATCACCTCAGAAGATTTCCAATACATTTAATGCTGATGAGTTACAAATACATTGATGGCTTCCCACTTTCAATAATTGGAAGCACCACTCCTATAACTGTTTACTAAATTTTAACCATATTGCTTCATACAATTAATATATTAATCATACTAATTCAAATAATTTTAAAATAGTTTTTCATCATTTTAGTTAACTGATATAATTGTTGAACTCTAGGGATTATTTGAAGATACCAAGGAACATCGAAATTTGTATGGCATCCTATTATGATAAAACAAAACAAAGTTTTTCATTAATCATTAGATTGCTTGATATTCAATTACATCTAATTTCATTTATTTCATGTCCATTTTTATAATTGTTCTTAAATTTAAATATTTTTCACTCAAATGACTTGATCAGCAGCAATAATTTCTGTTTACTTTGTTTTTTTAGTGAAAAATCAGATTCTGCTGAAAAATTGTCTTTCCATTCACGATTTGCCAGAGATGGAGTTAATGGAATGTTGAAACGTTTAGAAGAAATGCCTTCAGGTGATTTTTTTTTTATAATTCAAAATTGCCTATCTCATTTTGTGAAACTGTTTTTATTTGAAATATTCAAACAATTATTATGTTGAATATATGATTCTTGTTTGATATTAATGAAACTTATTATCTATGAAGTATTTATATAGTTTTTTTTTCAGAATGGACTATTATTCAATTAACCAGAGCTGTTGATCCTAATGAATATTTTTCTATTCGTCAACCCAATTTTAGTCCAAAGTTGAAAGATTTCTTTCTTACTCGTTTTCCTTGTGGGAATGAATTGATGAAGTAATGTGGTTTAATACATTTTTCTTTATGCTATAAAGTAATATTTTTGTTTATGGTATTATGTGTGAGAGGAATAATAAAATATAAACTATTTTCCCTTCAGTCATGTCTTCCATGGAGTGGAAAGATGGGATAAAAGAAAAAAATAGGCTGTTATTATGTTGTTTTTTAATGCCATATTTCCTTATTCCTTGTAAGACATAACATTTTTCTGGAAAGCAGAAAATAGCTAATCAAACACCACATTCCATTTACTTTTAATAGATGACCAATATTTAATCTGAAAGGGTAAATGCAATGTTGATTTTTTATTATGGATTATATTAAGAAAGATTTTTTTCGTTATACCAACTTATCTTCTTTGTCATGCTGAAGTTTCCATTAAATTTAGTTTTGATTCTATGTATGTATGGTTCTATTTAGTTTTCATTGTATGTATACTCTTTAATTAATTACATATACATCTATTAATAGAAAGTAATGATTGGAAATTTCATAGGAAAAGCAGTCCAGTTTGTGTTAAGCTTTCTTGGCCTGAGGATGCTATAGGCGATCTCATTCAAAGCTTCTTGAGTATAAAAGAGAAATTGGGGCAAAGGAAAGGAACTTCTTCAAATATACAAAAAATGAGAAACGAAGCTTCCACTGATGTTGAGGTATTATCAGATTTTCTGTATTATTTTTTTCAATACGAATCGGTATTGGTATAAATTGTTTGTTGGTTAGTAATACATCATTTTCCACTTGTTATTATGTGATATAACACTAGTTGTCTCCACCTTTCAATTCTTCAAAACTCGGTCTCACCAGATGACAAAACCAAGAACAAGATGGATTTTATAATCATTGATAAGAGTCACCAAGGAGATAGAGAAGGTATGGGGAGCAAATTGTTTAAGTGATCATTTTCTAGTGTGGGTGGAATACAATGAATGGTTGGAAACTTTAAGTGTCCATGAAAATTAATGTTTTACAAATTTCTTTGTAATTATTAAAAATCAATGAAAACAATTTTTTAAAAGTTTTTTTTATATCTGACTGAAACATTTCTGTTTTTTCCCTTCTTCAGGATTTATCTTGCTCATTGAAAAATTTCCTCCTACTTGATTAACAATCAATTCATGTCAGTGCTTCATGAGCATATTTTTATTATTTTAATACTACTGTTTATTTATTACTACAACTTACTTTAATATTGTGTATAATAATTGTTTAGCGTATGAATGCATCTACGTTATGTTGTTTCATGTGTCTCTTAAAAATATCTTATTAAAACATTTCTCGTTTTGGTATAAATACATGTTTACTTGGTGTGAACTACTTTACACCTATGAACTTTTAAATTCTACCATTATCTATTTCGCATTGAGTTTTCATTCACAACAGTTCATTGAAATACGAATGAAAAAATTTTTTTTTCATATGACCTATATGAATACTATAAAAGTGATAAATCCTTCAAAGGTAATAACATCTAACCCTTGTATCAACAAAATCATAGTTATATTTTTTATAATTTAATTAAAGTCCTTTATGATTATAACGGCTATTGAACATAGTTGATTATTGATGAAATTATCTTTTATAGAGACTATGTCGGGAGATAGGACCTATGTGCTTTAAAGAATGGTCATGCCTTGTTCTTGGAAAACTAATGAACAAAGCTTTGGAACAGGAAATCAGAGATGCTGTGGATAAGCGCATTGGAAATGCTGAGTATAGAAATAATTTATAAATATTTCCTGTTTTCTTTTTTGTTGTTTTAAGACGACATATGCTTAAATTGGGAAAAAGAAAGATCTTCGTGGTTGCAATATGATTTTTTTACCGAAAATAAATCAACTTTTTGATAAACAAAAAGGCTTAACATATCTGAATTTTTAATTTGATGCAGAAACCACCATACATTCTTCCACTCAGCCTTGTTGAAATCTAAAGCTACTACATCAGCTTTAACTCAATCGTTCGACGTACATTTTAGTTTGTACATCTTAGTCTGGCTCAGATGCCTAAACATTTTGGTTAATAACATTCTCAAGGTTTTAGAAATTTGTTTATTATTGAGCCCAGGTTTATGCTCCAAAATTTTATGATGTCTAACTTCCTAAATTCTCCAATCAATTAATCTTTTTTTATAGCTGAAGACAGATATAATGTCTTGAGTAGTAAAACTTTATATTAATACTTTATTTTTTAATCATTGTTCATTATAATAGTAAGAAGTATATTATTGGCAACCTGTATCGTTTTTACTGTAAACCCATATGTTGAAATACAAAATAATGAAACCAGAAGTTATTTACTTTAAAAATCAATTTTTAGTAGCTTAATAATATATCATTGTACTGGTGGTAATTTCAAAAATGTCAATCAACAGTATTGTGTGTCCATTACAATATTGAGAACTGGCAACTTCAATGATACATTATATATAGTTCAACTTGTTGGTGACTAGTCTGCATTACTGATGAAGGATGAGAAACAAAAATTAAGTGTAATTATCGATAGTTAATAGTTATGACATATCTTTCGAAATCAATATTGCTTAGTATTACAGTAAATGTATGATGAAATCTTAAACATGCTCAGTATATTTTTACTTTAAAATGAGTTCAGAAAAAATGTCACCTGTATCCCTTTACTTCTCACCTATCTATTTGCAACTAGTATTTTAATATGCAAAAACGAAAGCCAATTAGTAAATAAGAAATTGGTGTATTTTAAAAATAGTCTTCATTTGTTTTTCTCAAATGGATATAATAATAGTCTATGAAATAAAACCTTGGTTGTTAGTTATAAATTGTTTTTCTCTGCAGCATCAGCATTCGTCAAAGATATCTCTGCTATTTGATTGGTGAAGGTAGTTGCCATTTGGAAAATGGAGACATTGAGGTCGCTTTGTATCAAGTATTTGAAGGGAATGAACCTTTAGCCATCAACTTGTTGGAATGTATTATAAGAATCAAGGAAACTCTCGAAAGCAGGCTTCATGTTGCTGCTAGGCATCCAGTGCTACTTGTGTTAGATGATGTAAAGTATTTATAACATATTGTTTATTTTGGCTTATTACATATAGCGATTATTTTACAATTATGACTATTAAAATGCCCGATATTCGCTAATGTTTGATCAGCAAATATTTATTGCCAAACATATTGATCCTAAGCTGATGAAATAAAAAACATTTCACTTTTATGGTGCATTAATTTGAATTCATATGTGCATTGCATGAGAATAATATGACATTATTTCTACAGTAAAATTTTGCTGTTGGATCCTGTTTATGTATTATGTTATTTTATTTATAGTGATTCATTTATTTTTAAAATAAAATGTTATTTATTTACTTTTTTGATAGCACTTTGATAATATATCATGGGAATGTATGCCTCTCCTGAAGAGGCATCCAGTTTCACGAGTCTTTTCATTGCATATCGCCCATGCTCTGTTTACTGCCCATAGAGAACACATTAAAGGTGGATTAAGGTTTGTGTAAAATGTAAATTTTTATATTCCTTTTAGTGTTATAGGCTATAGTGTAAAGAAAAAATCTTATTGAACTAGTGTAACTTTCTATTAAAATAAAGCTGATTCTGGACATGCCTTGTATCATTCTTCTTATGTAAGAAACTTAATAAAACTTCTATTCTAAGCATGATGAATCAAATTTTTATTAAGTGTTTTGTAAGAGCACAAGAACTTTAATTGTTAAAGCTCTCCAGATAACCACTTAAAAATCATAAAGAAAAAAACAGCAGGGTGAGGTTCAATTAAAATTTGCCAGCATACACCCATGCTGAGCAGACTAAATAAATTTTACAGCTATAAGTTTTAAAATTTTATCTTTTATTTCTTCAAATTATACATATTGCTCATAAATTTCATTTAATATTAATATTTTGATTTTTTTTTTCAGTTGCTAGTTATTAATTAAAACCATTTCATTGATTTTTTTAGGGAGATTAATGAAAGTGAAGTTTGTTATTATGTTGTTAATCCTGATGGTAATCTCCCAAGTGTTGAGGAACATATACCAAAGTTCTTTCGAAAGCGGTTTCCTCAATGGGTTGGAATTATTGGAAAGAAACCAACTGAAGAAGAACTGATTAAAGCACTTACTGAGTCAAACACATACGTGTAAGATAATTTTTAAGCACTGCTACGGAGAAATCAGGGCAAATCTTTTCTCTCCAAAACAAAAATTATATATGCTTATTTCATTATCCTTTTTATTGTATAAATATTTTTTCTTATTATGATTATTTTTACCAGATACTGTGGACATGGAAGTGGCTCACAGTACATCGCGTCTGAAAGGATCCAGCGGTTGAAGGTTAAACCTCTACAGATGCTTTTTGGTTGTAGTAGTGTTGCTCTGAAAGATCTAGGTGGTCATACTGAGATGTATGGAGATGTGATGGAGTTTGCAATTGCATGCAGGTTATTAACTATATTTTTTAAAAATTAGAACATAAAACTTATACTATTTTTCATTTGGGGCTTAACCTCCACTTCAACTCCAATGAACGCTGGCAGGGTGAATCTGAACTGACACCTCTTCAAATGGCTCGTACATAAATAGTACCATTAACATTTAAAATGTGCATAATAACCACCAATTTTTTAAACGAGTCTGTCTTTATAAATATATGTTTTAATTTTTCAAAATAACAAAAGAAATCCACTAAAATTTATATGTAAGATAAAGAAATGTGCATAATAACCACCAATTTTTCAAATGAGTCTGTCCTCATAAATATAACTTTTAATTTTTCAAAATAACAAAAGAAATCCACCATAAACACAGTTCAAATCCTTTAACTAGTATTGTAAGCCTGCGGATCTTTACTTTTTCTCTGTTTTTTGTTTAATTTAACTAGCTTCTATTAAGTGGGTACAAAAAATAGAGGGAAAAATCTGTCAGTTGAGCATGATCTAGGACAAATTACCTCTCTACACAACCGTTGCCCAAGAAACAGTACAGTCTCTACCACGTACTAAACCCAAGACCTGTAACCATACTCGGTACAGGTTTTATAAAAATTGAATTTTGAATATAGCTTTTTAACAGTTCTAATTATCACCAGCCCATCACAGGAACATTTATTTTATTGCCTCCAGATATTCCTTTGTCCAGAAAGGTTTGTTTTTGTTTGTTGTTATCATGTTTTTGTGGTTCAAGACCCTTTTCTTATTTACCATATTTATGCTACTTTAAAATAACTTTTATTAAATAAAGAATACCTAATATTTTAAAGAATTTTAATTAAAAACTAGAATAGTCATTTGATACTTTAAAGAATGCCTCAATATTTTAGTCAACATTATTTTGAATATCTATTTATACATTATTTTTTCTCTGCCCATTTAATTATTAACCTCCTTTTTTCAGCGGCTGTACTTTGGGTATGCTATGGCCAGTTACATGCTATGATACTGATAGAATTACAATGGTTTTAGCTAATGTTTGCTTACCAGGAACTCCTGTGGACACAAATAGTAATTACATTTTATTTATTTATTTTTTTAAATATAATTTGATAAACACTTATATTGAATCAGAAAACAATGATTTTTCTTTTGTTAATGTTACTTCATTTTTATATTATCTTATCGTTAAAATGCCTAAAACTGTTAATAAACTGGTTGTAAATGAATTGTTATTATATTAAATGTTTCTGTTGTAACGAGTTTATTTTTTTTTTTTGTCGCTAAATTTGTCCGTCAGGGGTCTCTATCTATCTGACCTCACTCTACTGTGGACTGTCTTTGCTTACGGATGTATATCAGTGGTTTATATGGCCAAGTAATTGCCAAATTTTACCAATTTTTTTTATCGTTTCTTTGCGTTGGTGTTGTGTTATGTTATATTATGGTTATCTCGTTGGTGTTACCATTTGATGTAAAGAATATGAATGTAACCCTTTTTTTTGGACTTCTTTTTATTTATTTCTGGTGGTTGGACCGAAAACCCCACAGCCTGGTCACACTGTTATTAAATGAGTATAAAATTACACGGGGAAGAATGTTCATTGAACATTACTTTAATCGGGATCTTGTTGACTTACGTCATTTTTATATTCATAATTTATTTTTGGTTCTTTTAGATTATTTAAATATATTTTTTTTTATATTTAGAAGAGAAAAGATTAAGTCTTGGCCTGGATTTGAACCCGGGTCGCCCGCGTCTCTAGCGCGGTGCTCTAACTACTGAGCTACCATGGCTCGCATTCAAGCCAGACTTAGAAGGGCATGATCGTTATCTAAGAAGGGCGACCTGGGTTCGAATCCCAGCCAAAACACAATCTTTTCTCTTCAACATATTAAAAAGAAATATTTAAATAATCTAAAAAAAACATAAATAAATATATATGTCTTGGCCGGGATTCGAACCCCGTGTTATTTTTCAAAATCAAAAAGAACAATAAACAAACAAATAAAAACACACAAAATAAAAAATAATAGTTGTCACTTCTAGAAGATATCGTAAAATTTATTTGAATTATGAATTAACAACTTATACTCACAGGCATTTTTCCCCACCTTATTTCAGCTTTTGAAGAAATTCAAGGCAAAGCAAAAAAGGAACCAGAACTACTGCGAGCAATGAGGCAAGTTAGGGAATGTGTAAATCTATTTTCAAATGGTGCAGCCTTAATAGCAAGAGGAATTCCAATAAAATTGGTAAATATACCATTAATTTACAATATTTTGTTAGATAAATCAGTTTCAAACATATTTAAGAACTAATTATATATTAATGCATTGTGATTCATTAAGTAGTCGTAATTTTAATTTTTCAGGTTCCAGATAAAACAAACAGTTCAGATTTTAGTTCAGATACTAGTGAAAGTAAATAGTATCCTGAAAATGGCATGATTATGAGATGCCTAAGGTACAGCATGTTACTTTTATATTTTGTATATATTTTTAAAAATAAATATTTATGGATTTGTTTAACCTGTTTACAAAAATTGAGTGAATAAATCTGTTTGTGAATAGACTACTTACTAATAAATCCCAATCCCTAAAAAAAATGTTATCATTTATAAGGACTGAAGAACATACATACCATACTAATCAATTTAACTTTTCTCTCATAGCTCCACCTCTTCAAATTGTGAGAGGATTTGTGATTCATTCACCATTAATATGGGTTGTTTCACATAAAATTTATAAAATTCAAAGTGGAATAAGTGGACTTCTCTTGTTTACTATGTTAATGCTGACAGATTGTAATGAACTGTTATTAATCCTCTCTTTTTTGATAATATTTACTGTCACTACATTTGAATGAAGATTGTTTAGTACACCATCAAACATGATCATGGAATCATGCAATTTTTTAATCAGTTTAAACTTGGACTCTTCAAGCCTCAGCTGCATGAACATTACCAACATATTTGGGGAAGGGTGTTGTAACTAATGGACAATTTGTCATTAGTTAAAGAAATGTTTAGCTGGCGGCACAGATTAATTCATTTTTTCTTTCTACTTAGAGGTGAAACCATCACATTCACTGTACTGCAGGGATATTTGCATAATGCAACGAAATATTAGCATACTTAACAGAGCGTTGGTTACTCAAACACAACACCACACTTAATGTTTCACAACTGACAGTGAAGATAATAAAGAAGCACAGTTACGAAGATTACCATCTGTGCAGAAATTTGGAGCACTTCCTTAAGGGTAAAATTTTAGAAAATGATTCTCAAGTCAAATGCATTTCATCACAAAACTCGGAATTTTTCAGTTCTGGAATTGAAAAATTGATAACAAAGGAATAATGTACAGGAATTATATAAATATTTTTAGTAAAAATGATTTGATTTCATAAAGTTATTTTACTAAATAACCTTTCCTTTGAAAACAGACATTTCATATGAAAGGAACCAATAATAAAAATAACAGCAGTAGATGAAATATTTAGGATTTCCAATGGAAACAGGTTTACAGAGAACAAAATGTTAATCCTTCCTAGAAAATTACTCAATTTAGCCAAAAAAAACATCAGAATACTGTTTAAAATAAATCAATAAAATAACTCAAAAGGAATGTTAATACTTTATAATAATGCACATTTGTGTAATAAAAAGGAATTTATTGTTTGTACAGACATATAAATTAAAGTTATGTTTAAATTATCTACAGCTTTCCCAAGTTAATTTTGTCCTAAAATGATGGCACTGACAATAATTAATCTGAACCAATTAATTAATTTTATTCATTTTAATGTTAGTCCCGAAATAAAAAAATAACATCTGTAAGAGTAAAAATATGGTATACATTACAAAATATTTAAGTTCAATTTTTGCTAAAGTATACTTAAACTAAAATACAATTGTAAGTCATGGTTTATATTTATTGCTTTGTGGACTAACTGTTATATAAACAAAGAATCATGAGCTAAAAAATGAAATACTACTGAAGAACAGTTAAGAAGCTATGAGCTATGTAATAATAAATAATAGAACTTAAGAATGAAAAATTTATCCCTGAGAACAAAAAAAAAACCATTAACATAATTCAAAATTACAAATATTGATTTAAAAAAGTTAACAAGAACAATTAGTTCTATTTACCAATCTTAATGGTTAAAACTAACAAAATAATTCACAAAATCATTTTCTAAAATATGAAAACATTTTGCAATCAAAATATCTTCAAACAAATAATTGAAATCTTCAATTCAATCCAATCCTCTTTCGATTATTATTTCTGGCAATCCAAATCTAAGGCTGATAGTCCACAGAAGTTATTAAGGCAATCGCAAATAATATGAGAAAAGGGTTCCAGCATGTAAATGCAATGTGCTAGGTTCACAAGATGCCTTCAGATGTTACTTGATTCAGTTACAATCATTATCTGGGCACAATTAATCAAGATCAAGTTACTGGACAAAGAAAAATAAAAACTTAATAGCTATTATAAAATTTAATTAATAATATATTAGTTTGAAATTTATTTTCACAATCTTAAGCAGGTAATTTAAAAGAACATATAATGAAATAGTAGTGATTGGTATTCATATAAGAACTAATTATTTTTTGTTAGATTAAATTTATATAGGTAACTGTTAGGTACAAGCATTTAATAATAAAATGAAATTATTTATTTTATATTCCCAATAACTAACTCTAGTTAATAGTATTATTATTGATAAATAATTCGGTAACCATTTAAAAATAAAAACTGTTAACTCTTTACTTGTTAAAAAAAATGATAACTATAGTTGAAAAAAAAGTTGAGGAAAGGCCTTGGTTGCTAAGAGCATTTTAATGAATTTCTAATAGCACTGATCATTGTGGCAAAATAATAAAAAGCCTTTTTATTACTTTCAAACTACTTTAGTTAACTTATTTGTCTATTTCATAAATTTATATTAATAATTCATAAAATTAAAAAAAAACCTTGTATACACATTCATACATATATAAAAACAAACACACTCACATGAAATTAAAATTTATTTAAATAATGACAGACATATTTACTTACCATCCATACAAGGCTTAGAATTTCAGGACTTATTAACATGCAAACAAATTAAAATAAATATCCAACAACAAACTTTATTCAAAACATGTTCAGTTGAAAACCAGTGGTTTATTAAAAATATACAATCAAACTTTTAATTTTTTTTAGAATATTTTATTTACCATTAAATAATAAAATTACTGAAATCAATTTTTTAAAAGAATATATTTAATACAAAAAAAATATATTTCATAAAAAATTGGAAAAGAAAATTATATGGCCAAAAGTCAATCAAATTTCCACAGAGAACATGTCACCTTCTTTCAAACGTTAAGACAATTATCCTGTGTTATTACAGTCGTCAATACTCAAATCAGAAGAAGAAGAGTTCAATTACAATGAAGAATTTCCCCAACAATTGATTGAATCCCAAAAGTCGTACTAGCTATCATATGAATAAAATCACAGATTAACTTTTGATAAACCAACTAGGACAATAAAATTTAAATAAAGCAGCAAATGTTAAGGCTGATAATGAAACCCAAACTAGATAAAATAAGTAAAGAAAAGAACTTTATTCAAGAATAAACAATAATCAGTTAGAGGACGAATTTTGACAAACCATGGAGAAGAAAAGAAGCAAGACCCTTTAGGATAAATCACAAAATCTATCATTATCTAGGTAGGACACTTAATTTATCTAATATGTACAAATATTCACACTCGTAATAATAACACAAGTTTTCATCTCCAGGACTTACCCCTTATTAATTTGCTAGATTTATGCTCATCCCTTTTTGGAGAAGCCTTGCGTTTACCAGGAGACTTTACAACCGACTTTCCTTTGTCACTTGGTCGGTCAGTACTTTTTTCTCTTCTAGATTCTACGCTCCTTTCTCGTGATCTGCGGTCTGATTTTTCTCGCCTGTCGTCTCTCTTATCATTTTTTTTATCCTCTCTTTTTTCTACCCTCTTTTCATCTTTCTTTGTTTTTTCATCAGACTTCCTTTGTGGTTTTGGAGATGGTGATTTTGATATTTTTTCTGATTTGTATTTTTCATTTTTTACAGGATTTGCTGGCTTTACAAAATTATCAGGTGATTTCTCATTAGTCTTTTCAATGTTTTTTTCAGGTTTTTTTACAATTACTTTGTCATTGGATGAACTACTACTAACTTTAACAACTTTTTGGCTATTATTAGTTATTTTTTCTATCTTTTGTTTTTCAATAATTTTGGATTCTTCTTGCTTTTCTTGAGGACTAGATGAACCATTTTTAGTAAATTCCGCAGGGTTTGACTCAGATTCATCACCCTTTACCACCTAAAATGGAGAAACAAAGGTAAAATAGTTTGACAAATTACAATATATATTCATATATAAAAAAAAATATATATATAGTAGTACAGACATTGGGAATATATTTAGTTATTTTCAGAGATCATAGTTGTACTAGGTACTGATTAAAAATAATCTTAAATTTAGGGATAGTCTGAAAATATGAATCAGAAGCTAGATAATGCCATATAATAAATGACAAATATAATTCCAAGGGCAGATCATTAATACTAAAAATGTTTAATTAATTATTTATAGGATTAAATTTATTCATAAATATTATATTTAGTTTCCTGAATAAGAATAGTTGGCCTTACATAAATTATATATATATATATATATATATATATATATATATATATATATATATATATATATATAGAGAGAGAGAGAGAGAGAGAGAGAGAGAGAGGGAAAAAAATGGTCTATAAAAATATGATATTTATTTATATTTAAAATATTTTGAGTTCTGACAGTTCCAAAATATTCCTGGGTACTCACTAAGTAATTAGAGTCATTAAACTTAAAAATTAGCTAAAAGTGGTTGCACAAAAAATTGCTAAATACACACATTAAATAGAGGAAATACATTACTCTCCTAGTGAAAAGGCAGTAAAAGTTAAAAATGGATTTTATATTAATAATAATAATGATTTTTCAATGGAATTTATGTTCATACATGATTAAGGTAGTAATTTACCTTGATTCCTTTAGCAGTTTTGACAAGTTTGACTACACTTCCTTTGACAATTTTAACAACAGCTCTATCACCTTCTCCAACTTTGGTCTTCTTCATTCGTTTTTTTAATGAAGTTGTCAGTGAATTAGTGGTAGCACTAATTTTAGAACCAGGTTTTTTCGTTTTGATTGCTGCAGATTTTGGAGCAGGCATGATGGGAGGAAGAAGCTAAAAAAAAAAATAAACAAATAAAAACTAATCAATACGAAATACATAAATTATTAACAGTGGATATATTGTTAGAATATGGTCACTATTAATAATTGGAAGAACTAATTCATCGAAATTCACATTGATAGAAATAGTTCAAAAATTGGTTAGAGCGAGAGGACTCTAGACTACACCAAATTGCTTCGGAATAGGTAGTAGCATTATGCTAACCACTATACTAAAGGTGCCCTCTGGGTTTTTACGATCACCCAAAAAAGTACTTTAAAGAAGTGGCAATTCGGAAAAAATATTAATTTTAATGTATACATATAAAATAGGCTCCCATTTTTAACTTAAAAAAATGAAAGTACATTGAATAAGAAAACTCTAATATAAGAAAAAAATTAATCAATTTTAAAGATTTATATTTTTAATAAAAATAGTAATAAAAAATAAATAATTAGATCATGAGAACTACACAAGCACCAAAAATTTGAAATTTCGTAAAGTTTTTCAATTGGTGATAATACGTTTTTCAAAGAATAACATCAATATGTTTATAAAACATTGAATAAGATAAATAAACAATAATATCAGTGCTTACCAGACCAGGATTCAAATCTCTATACATCTTCTTACACATGATGTCAACATACTCTGACATGCTTGGAACCGGTGAATGCGAATTTGAAAAAAATGTTGGAGCTTTCAATGATATCAGTTTGACTGATAGCCAAGCAAATGAAGGATCAGCTACTTTCCTAAAACAATTTAATAGTAACAAAAATGTTTTATTGGGATTTTGAAAATATGTTTTATTTTCCACAACTAGTTTTTGATTTTTAAATAATAAATTTTGAAGTTTTAACTCAACTATTATTTTAAACAGCTATAGATAAGTTAAGTCAAGAGACTAGTTATTTATAAAGTTTTAATTAATATAAATCACAAATCAAATTGTCTTCTTAAAAGCAATTTTATTAAGAAGTGAAAAACCACAATAGTTTATTTTCTACTCTTCATAGGTGTTAAATATTCAAAAAGCCATTGGGGCAGCATCCAGGGACACTTCAATCAGAAGCGGCACCAGCCTCAATATGGCGGTCAATTGCACCTGGTTCATAATTTCATTTATAGGAAAATTTATATTAATAAATTCTTTCTAATTTTTAAAAATTATTTTAATGTTTTTAATAGTTTAGCAATAATGTACATTAAAATAACAGCTCATTTATTTTTTTCTAAATGGCTGTTGATGTTCCTCAAAGCGAGTGGAATTTTACAAGGATAGCTGATTTAATAAGTAAATTAACAATCTCTATCTAGTTCCTTCCCAAAATGGTCAAACATCTCTTATACACCTGGTCCATTGCAGCTTAAACATTTTTTCTCTAGTCTCAACAAAAAGCACTATCAAGAGTGATAACAAAAACACTACAAACAGAAAAATGGGGAAATATTGGAATTAAAGATAACTTTTAAACTGATAGAGGAAAGAGGAGATTAAATTAGGACAAAATGTAACATGAACAAAAAAATAATAGTCAAATATGAAAGGTAAATATTTGGAGCTACTTTACTTACTTCTTTTCTGGTTCTATTTTCCTTTCAGACTCTTCGATAGCTTCTGCCAAGAAATCTTTGAGCTCAGGGGCCGGGGTCAATGATGTTATGTACTCATCAAATGTATGTTTTAAACTCATCGCTTGTGGAGGACCAGTTTTCCTGTTAGATACATACAAAAATGAATCTTAATACATATTTAAAAAAACAAAAACAAAGTAACCTTAATGAATTAATAAGTTCATGCTAAACTTAAGTTAATTAACAAATCACATGCTACTTAAAAGAATCTGTATAAAGGCCTTTAAAAAAAATTAGCAATATTTCCCATTCGGTTCAAAGGAAAAATTATTTAAAAACAAGCAAATCAAGTCTATAGAATGAAGAGGGGGCAAGCTTATTAATAATTTCTAAGATAACTTAAAATTAACCTTAACGTTTTTTAAAAATCTACAAACATTACAGAATACAAACTCTTCTCTATATACCTGTACAGGGAAGTAAAATGGTCAAATGTCCTAAATATTAGTTTTATTTAACCTATTGAATGATATCCTTGTTTACTATAAATGAGGATTTTAACCAATTCCTTTACACAATTTTCCACTTACATAAAATTTTATGTAAAGGAATTAGGAAAAGCACGCATATATAAGACTTGTAAAACATTCAATTGATTTGAATTTAAAAATAGCATTTTGGACATTTGATCTTTTTAACTTCCTTAACATGTATATTTCTATAACAATCGATAATTCTCATTCTGTCCAGAAAAAAATAAACTACTTCACATTTTTTGTAAAATTAATGAGCAATCACATAAAATAACTTAAGTTAAATATTAACAAACATCTCAAAATAATAGACAAAAACAAAATTGTACAATGAATGCTAATATATTATAAATATCAAAACAAATGTTAATTTCACAGTAGTGGAAAATAAATCACAATTACACACTTGAATCATTCCTCGCTAGTAGCTAAATATGGCTGTACTTAGGATCACTGCTTTCTCAGTCTTAGTTATGAAGAATGAAAAGAAGTTAGATGAAATTGGTAGGGCCAATGGCATTTTTGCCGATGATCCTTGTTTTGCTTGAAATGTACTTCTAGCGCAGAAATTAGAAGGCAGCATGAAGTTCGGAAACTTCATTCATTTAGCAATTTTTTCCGATGTTAAGGCAAACATAATTATTTCTATAGATTATAAACCTTTTTGACCGAAATGGTTAGATTTTGGGTCTACCACAAAATAAATTTCAACTCACACAGACCAGATTTGAAATAGTACCCCAGCATTAATGAGCCAGCAAAAGTTGATGCCCTATCACATTCTGACAAAATTTCTGATTCGGCATATTGAACAGACAAAAAATTGACTTATAACATTATGGGATACATACATATTTAAAATACATGCAATATATTTTATGAACATAATCTTTTACACTTTTGTGGTTTCCAGCATATATTTTTCAGTAATCTTTTTTGTTTTTGTCTGAACGTCAATTAACTACAACACTCAAACGAGATATATGTTATATTAATAGTTAAAGTTTTGAAAAATTTAAGCAGCATTATGAAATAAGTTCGAAGGCTGGTAATAAAAATATCTTATAAAATTTTGATGAAGATGTGTCATAAATTTTTTTGTCCACCTAAAAATAAATATAGAATTTAGTTATAATTACAATAAATAAAACATTGTACAATGTAAATGATTCTACTTGTTTAGGGACACTGATAATATAAAATGCTTGGCTCGTTGAATAAGTTTGTATTTAGTCTTATAATCTAATGTGTTTTTAAAAAAAAAATTTTGACTTTCAATTACTTATTAATGCACTTCTATTGCTTTGTGTAGAAAATCTATAAGGGAATTATAAATGTACCATGGGATGATTAAAATAAAAATGACATCAATCCTAATATATTCAAGGAGTATATAGGCAGAATAAATAAAGGTTATATACAAATTATAGAGCAATCAGAGGTACTGAAAACATTGATTGTTACTTAATGGTTGATATTACTAGGAGTCTGGTGCTTTAGAAGCATACAATTAAGAAATATTAATGGTTAGCAGTAGAACAGTTTCAGATGTAAGACAAGACTGAGCTTTATAAAGAGATTTTGGGAAGTGATAAGGTTTAGGAATTAATGATAAGGAAGTAGATCGAATAAATTATGACGATACGTCAAAAATAAATTCTCTTCTTACAGATGAAAAAAGATTGTTCATTTTGATAAAGAACATTTAAAAAATAAAACAGATGGTAGAGGGCAAAACGTTGCCAGAACAGGAAAAGAGAAAAACGGTCTACAAAGTAATAAGGGTAGATAAGGTGCACAACAAATGTTGATAACAGATGAATAAGATATGTTAGAAGTCTGGAGGAAACATTACCAAGAAAAATCATGTTTTTGACATACTGGAAAGAAGAAGGGACCATAAAAGAATTATTATTGACCATCAAACTATTCCAATTATCTATAATCCAAATGGAAGGTGAAAGGAGTAAAATCATTTAATGGATTTGTTTGAATGAAGGGAGACAGCTAGACGTAAGTCCAAACTCATTCATACCATGGTAGATCAATCAATTCAACCGACCAAAAGTGTGAAAAATTTATTGTACTGTAAGGTACTTGACGGTATGTTGAGTGTGACATGTTACTAACTTCTGTGCAATAATTGTTCTTAATAATATAATAAGAAAATAATAAAGGTCTCGCTGAAGTACTCTGAACTGTCAGCAAGATCTGTAGCAACGTCAACTCCAAGCAGTATTATGCCAAGACCCTGACAGCGAATCCCAATGAGAAGTGGTTCAATTTGCCATTAATGGCAGGTACACCGCTTTTCAGGGATGAATAAGATATGTTAGAAGTCTGGAGGAAACATTACCAAGAAAAATCATGTTTTTGACATACTGGAAAGAAGAAGGGACCATAAAAGAATTATTATTGACCATCAAACTATTCCAATTATCTATAATCCAAATGGAAGGTGAAAGGAGTAAAATCATTTAATGGATTTGTTTGAATGAAGGGAGACAGCTAGACGTAAGTCCAAACTCATTCATACCATGGTAGATCAATCAATTCAACCGACCAAAAGTGTGAAAAATTTATTGTACTGTAAGGTACTTGACGGTATGTTGAGTGTGACATGTTACTAACTTCTGTGCAATAATTGTTCTGTACTCCATAACGGATTCTGACATTATTGTTTATTATTCGTTATAAATTATTGGAATTATCCCAGGAATCCGCTTAGGCTAATACCTTGACCCAGCTAATTTTACATTTCACTGGGAACCCAGTGGTGTCGGTGCCATTTCAGTGAGTACCGGTGGTGTGGTACTCTAATTAATAAAATGTAAAAAATATAGTAATTATTATTTAAACTGACAATGAGAAGTCAAAAAATAATTATTATGCTGATCAGTTACTTCACCCTACTTGCTCCCAAAACTTTCAAAGACATTGCAGAATGGAATTTTTATGATGAGCATTTATATTTTCCTACCTCAAATTAACTTTATAATCCTTTTAAGGCCAAAAATAAAGTGTTCTTCTGATTTAATAATGTTTAATAAGGAGAGGTATTTTGATATGCTGAACTAAACGTAACTTCCTTAGCTAGTTCAGTGCATTGTGTCTAGAGTGTAATGAAAGTGAAAACTGGCGCACTTTTATAACGATAAAATAATATTAATACTGACCAAAATCATTTTGTTAAATGTCAAAGGTACCAATAATTTGTTATAATGTATTGTACTGATAATGAAATATGTTAAATATAAATAAAATCAACAGCTTATAAACTAAGTAAATTAGTTTAAAGTAAGCTGAACACTCCATAGTTTCCAGGAAATTATTAAAAATAAATATTACTATGGCACATGACATATAAACAAAAATATTTAATCAGTCAGTGCATTTGTACAATACAAAATAAAAAATAGGAGTCAAAACATCTTGAATATCTTGAGCACTAAGTCATAACCACCAAATACACCAAACACTAATTTGTAATAAACAAAAAATGAAAAATTAATTACACATTTTTTTTCCATTCCTAATCCACAGACACAACTCCTCATACTACACCTATAACTTGTATATTGTACTTGAAGTTCTTATCAAGTAGACACTCACGAAGGTACAAAGATGGTATCTGCTCCCGTGGTAGCTTGAGCCGTGAGGATGGAAAATGACCTCTGTCCAAGGTTATCCTCAACACGAGGGTGTCTCGAAAATTCATTTTCCTGCATAACCTTCTTCAAAGCAGGGCAGCCCTCGTTTTTCCAGTTGCTCCATTCATCTTCTCTCTGTACCATCGCAGAAAACAAAATTCCTTGGAAAATAACTGATAGGATATCATGAGATTTTATTTTTACACTATTAATACAAAAAATAAATGCAGAATGATCAAGATCCTTCATTAAAAACAATAAAAAATTATGATTAAGTTAAAATAATAATAATATGCATTACTTAGTTTAAAATATGCAAATATCATACCACAGAAATATGACCATTTAATTTATCACTATATTTTAAAAGATGTGTCAAGGATAAACCTGATTAAAATCACTAACCGGGATCAGCTCAATACTAAAAAATAATTTATTTGAAAATTTCAAGGTAAATTATTGTATTCGCAATACATAAAGTATTATTATGGACATTCTGTATATCTACTCACCAGTCATAGGCCCTTACTCACCAGTCATAATCTTTTCAATATATAATATTATTAAATTTAAAAGATCCAAAAAAGTGATAAATAAAAGTAATATTCATAAGAAAAGGCCATTAAGATTAACAATAAAAGATTTTTCAAACAATTAAGTTAAAGTTCAATTATTTATTACTTTTTAGCATGCAGCAAAAAATTATGTAAATAAATTATCTATTATCTGTTCCAGTGTGAACTAAAATAAGCAAATAAATTATGTAATAATTTAATAATAAATTATGTAATGTAAACAAAAAAATATGTAAATAAATTATCGATTATCTGTTCCAGTGTGAACTAAAATAAGTATTGTGACCACAACAATTTTTAGTTTTCAGATAATCATATTGTAACCATCAGAAAACAGTCACCACTGTAATGAAAATATAGCAACCATAAACATTAAAAAAAAACAAAAAACAAGTTGGGCGTTCCAATTAGTATCAAACGAAAGTATGTCGGACTAAAGAATTTTTACTTTATCTGTTAAAAATTAAATGGTCATAGTGCAGGGATACTGCAAATTTGAAAAATGTCAAAGAAATAAACTTACCTGCTAAAACCAAAAATTGTATAGTTTAATTCATGTTTATTAAAAAAGCTCTCATGCATCTAGATTTAAAAAATCAGTGATCAAAATTAATAACCTTCATTATGATTTAAAGATCAATTAAAATTGATTTTATAGCTGTCCTATTTTTTTTCTAAAGTACGGTACTAAGATTTCTTAAACATATTATTCAAATGAAATTTGAAAAAATTATACAAAAAACAAAAAAAAAAACAAGCGAAAACCAGGAAAAAATGTTTTTTTTATAAAAAAAGTTTTATAAATTATTATATCTTACTTAAAACTAGCCTTACCATTATCATATTCTTAGCCACAGCAAGGAATTCTTCTCCATCTGGAGGTGTGTCTTTTAAAATAGAATATGTTTTTTCTAATGTTACTTTTATCCAATCATTTTCTTCAGAAGATAGTTCATTGTTTTCCCTGAATGGCATAAAATGTTAATTATAAAACTACCAAAAGAAAAAAAAATAATGTTAATATGGGGGGGGGGTTACCAATTTTTTTTTTGTAATTTCAAACATGTCGATAGAAAATGGATTTTATAAACAAATATAAATCTACATACTGTTTGGAAGAATTCTACCATAACTTTTATTTGGAGTTATTAGTGATTCCATTGTTTTTCAATGTTGTATTAGACAGGTAAAAAGGATGTTTAAAGAAAATAAAGTAAAAATCTGAAGGAGTGAGGATTAAAAACATAATAATAAAAAAAATGTCTTGAATAGAGGACAATGAAGGTTAGATCTCCCTTTAAATCATTAATTCACACAAATATTTAATAAATCAATTAATTTTCACTCCCCATTAAAAATCTAATAATTATTAAATTAATAAATAGGTTTCAGAAATGACAGAGAACATTACTTCACGATTCAAAGTAGGATAATTTTAAAGCACAATTAAATTTCACTGTCTAAAGGGGGTTATTATAAATTGAAACATACTTCAGTTAAAACTATTTCTGTAAAAGCAAACTTGATCCTAATTTTGAAGATACAAATATTAACACATCAGAAATAATTATTATCTATTAATATATAATGCTTTAATATCTGGTTTAGTCAGTCAATGATAACAAGAAATTATGGGTAGTCAATACATTAATAAATTAATGCTCTTCAATGATATCTTTAGTGATTCAAGAATCCTTTTGGACGTTTAATGCAACATTAATATTTAATTTGAGGTGAAAAAATAATGAATGCTTGTTTATTCATTTTAAATCAAGAATTTACACTATCTTCATACCTACAATTAATTTTCAAAAATAGTTTGTTACTTTAGTATAAATTTTGTAAGTTGAAGAATAATCCCAATAAATATCCTTTCTTCATTCTGAGGTTCTAAATCTATCACCATTAATAATTTTTATAAAAATAATATTTTATATGGAAATATATCTTGTTAATCGATCATTAAATCAACCTGTTTATAATTTAAATTAAACCATTCATTTTCTTCTAAACTTTCAAATATTTGAACAGTTAACCCCTTGACATACAAGATGTATGGGAGATATCTTTTATTTCATTCGTCATTATAGACTTTGATGTCTCCAAGACTTCAGAACGGTCTTTGGTGGAGAATACATTATTAAATTATTTCATTCATTTGACCATTCGGTTTTGTTTAAAATGTTCAAGATGCTCCTTTGTACAGATAACAAAATCGCATTGA
The DNA here is from genome assembly GCA_964056705.1 of Troilus luridus. NCBI lineage: Eukaryota > Metazoa > Arthropoda > Insecta > Hemiptera > Pentatomidae > Troilus > Troilus luridus. The sequence continues at coordinate 93,888,390 of OZ057414.1, read as the reverse complement.
AATTACAATAAATTAATAAAAATCACATCAAAAGCAATATTCAGTATAACAGTTATCATTTAAGGTGTATTTTTTAAAGATTTGAATTTAGTAAAATTAAAGTACAACAGGTTTAAATTGAATGCATTATATGAAAGTGACAATGTATGCCTAATGGGATATTATATTCTAGTGATAACCAAATTGAAAATGTTAATACTTTTAATTATTCAAGTGATGCACGTTGAATTAAGTTTTATTAGTATGTCGAGACATTAAAAACATTTTTAAAAAGAAATCCAAAATTAAAATTAAAACCATAATATAAACCCTTGTATAAATTAAAATATGTACTGGTCATCCTTCAATCCAAATATAATTCATTTAATTACATGATTATAATATTATATTATAATGATAATACACTCCTCTGTAAGTTTTTAGTTTAAAGAAAGAAAGAAATCTCCTAGATTTATTTTCATCCTTAGTATTTCTCTTTATTACCTTTCTTGTTCACAGCCTCCATCTTCCTTTTTCGCTGCTCAAGCTAGCAAAGTCTTTTGAGTTGCTGAATGATCTTCTATTTACAAAAATCGAATCATGATGATACTTTTTTTTCCGGCCATTTAATCGAAAATTATTACTATCTCATGTTAATGTCTCTTACAGTTTTTTAAGATCATTCTTCTTGCAAAGATTTTTATCTCACAGTTAATCATTTTAATTACTGACAACAGTTGGATGATCAAGTGCATAATTTCCAGAGAGACGAGTAAAAGATTTTTTTTTTTGAGGTATGAGACTTCTCTATAGATCTTGCTTTAAAAAATCTTGAATTCCTTAATACCATTGACCAGTGTCTCTTTTAAAATTGATAACGAATCATTTAAACATCTTGGATAGAGAACACAAGTGTATATAAATCAATTGCAGCCTTGTTTCTAATGTTAAATAGCGGAGGGTATTTTTCTCTTTTTATCCATGAATGCACAGCTCATATGTTTCAGATTTTCCTATAATTCATACTTTATTGGTACTGAAACAGTTTTAACTGATTTCAAAAATTCAAATGATCCTTTAATCTTTAACGAAGGATGTTCTGGTATCATTCATACACTCGCAATACTCACTATACAAGTACAACTCACAATTCATATGTAAGTTGACAGCCCTCGAAGTTTCAACCAGTTTTTGTTGCTAAATATTTTCCCTATGACTGAGCACTCCTTGCAATGCACCAAGATATCTGCTGCATATCTCTGCCCTGATCTCCTCATTGTGTTATCTGAGTGTGCCTTTGATGACATCTTCAAGGTTGTCTCTACCTTATTCCAATTTAAAATTCTTCTAAGCCAGCCAGCAGATTATTGATATGATACTTAATACAAGATACTCGAATCAAATCAATTCAATAGCAATTCATATATCTTTTGTTTCATTTTGCGGAGATCCAGCTAATGAGTAAAAATAACTTTTCAATCTGTTTCAAATATTGATAGGAGTTGAAATGTTAATAAATATATTTTATTAGTAAGATTTACAGTTACTGTCTAAAATATTATGTCATTTTCAAGATTTTTTTCAACTGTAGCCTTTTTATTCCGGATAAGAGTTCAGATATTAGTGCCATTTTTATTTTAGCAGTTTAATAGAGACGTATATCTCAGTCTTAATCCAAAAGAAAAATCAAGTTGGATACAACTATTGCTGCCATCTTTTCAGCTAAGATCGTTCTGCAACTCAAGTTTTCAGGAATAATTCCAAGATGGTCTCAAAAATTCATTTCATAAGTTTTAACTGAAAATTCACAAGTTATGATGTTCTTTCATTTTTAATTATAAAAATATATTATAATAATCTGTTCTTCAGCCATTAGTGCCAAATAATCATGTTGCAGCTTCTGATCATGAAGTGAAATACTTTTTCGAGAGCCTATTATACAAATTCTTTTTAGTAAATCATTGTCATTTATGTAACCATATAGATTACATCTCCCTGGTTCATAAAACAATTTTTTTCATTTGTAGGCATCCCATTTTCCCCAATAATTTTCGTCATCATTTCTTCAAATGCTGCCTTCTGTAGTTTAACATTTATTTTCTTATAGATGCACAAGCTCTTCTTTATAACATTAAATTTGTAAAACAGCTTACCTCGTTCAATTCAATGTCCTTCTTTTTTTAATGTAACATTAATTACTAAAAATTATAGATTCTTGTTGTTTTCAACCAGAAAAGTTCTAAACGAAATATTTGTCAAGCAGAATTTGTTTTCTCAATAATAACAGCCTTTCCTAGAATATTTCATAAACTGTTTTATATTTATCATTTTATTATTAAAAGGATTTTTCTCATTCTTAAGGTCCTTCCTCTTATCATTTCCTCCAAAAGCAACTTAGCTTCAGTAGGATATGCTCTAAAAATTAAAAAATAATAAATAACACAAAGATACCATTTGAATGTAGAAAATACAGAAAACTATAAAAGAGTAATTACAATTATTCACCATCAATAGCACTTATAGCATAAAAAGAACAAGAAACATTAAGACGTGACAGTTTTATTAATATTACCCTAGGCATGTATTTTTTTTTGTGAATTTAATAGAATTACGATTGTAAAAGCAATTTAAAAGGAATTATAGGAAGTAAATAGAATCTAAAAGGTGATACAGTAGAGGGTGGATTATCCAGACTAATCAATGTCAGGCCTATTCCAGATACTGAAATTTTCCAGATAATCAACTAAATTATGCACAAAGTAAAATTGGAAGTAGGAAACAATAAAAACACAGGATACAAACAATATATTTTTATTTAAACGATTAAACATTGTTATAAGACATTAGTAAGAACTAGCCTTAAACACTTTATCCCCGTTCAGTTTGATATTAAAATCGATTGCTTTCTCGCATATAAGTGGGCCAGACAAGGGCTCTCCTTAACTTTGTTTTTGAAGAAACCATACAGAGAGGGCTTCATCAAGTTCAATATTTTTTGGTTTCTTCATCACTTTTTGGCGACTTGGTTCAGCTTTTTTTTAAAGTCGTATATAAATGGTTGATTTTCCGAATTTAAATTTGTCGGCAAGGGCAGCAGGATTTTCTCATTTTTTTATCCTCTTAATGATTTTTACTTTGTCCTCAAGGGAAAGAACAACACGATTTCTTTTTGTCATTTTCACTAGTTTCGTAAAACATTGCATCACTAAACACGAAATCAATTTCTATTCCGCACTTTGATAATAATCTTTTAACTGGCAGAAACAGAAATTTTTTATTGTGTAAAATTATATAACAAATCAATAAGTCTTGAAAATCCTTGTTCAATATTCAACTCACGAAAATGTTTATTTTTTGAAATTTTTCCAAAACAGTCCGGTTAATTGACGTCCGGATAATCGACGTTCTACTGTAGCTAAAAAATCCCTAATGGATTCAACATTTTATAAAAATTTATTTACTGAAATTTACAACTATAGTATATTGTTACAAGTAAATATTATCAACAATACATAAGGGCATTGAGGCAATTAGAGAAACTGTATTTAATGTAAAAAAACAACTAATCAGAAAAATCAAATAGTAAAATATGTTTATGGTCCCAATTTTATAATTTGTTCACAATCATTTAACCATATTATTAAGAAAACCATAATTAATTTAAATGAAAATATAAATCAATAAGTCCTTAGACAACAAACAAATAAAAGCAATAAACCACTTACAGAATATTCTGTTTGTATGAATACCGACTGAATTAATTACATGATAGAACGAATACACACTGGACACATTTAATAAGGTAACCATGCGTGTGAGTAAATAAATATACAAAAAATTATAATTCACTTTTCTACATTTATTACTCAAAGATCAATAGCAAAAAATCTAATTCAAACAAATAAAAATGGATTTAATTTCTCATAAGGACATTGTAATCATAAAAGAAAAATGAATGATGAAAAGTTTAGAATTAAAAATGTAATAGTGTAATAGTTACTAAAGCAATGTAAATGTAGGCATTTAGTTCAGTTTTATAAATTGTAAGTATAGTTCTGTTAATTTTTTATATCAATAATGATATAATTTTAATGGTAAAGTTAATTAATAAAAAAAACTTTATAACATAGATTTTATTATTTTGTAATATTTATTTAATCATGCATTGTCACAAGTAAATAAATATCAACCAACGTAGGACATTCACATCATGACCCTTGATATGCCATCCTCAAAGTGTGAGTGGGAGGATTGCGTCAAGAGTGATCTGGCGGAATTGGGTTTGGGTAGTGTATCTCTGATTTAATTTCAGCCTTGCAGATGGTTTATTACTAATTTAGGTTGAAACATCAGCTTATAGAATAATAAATGTATATTTATTTTTATTCCATCATAAAGATGACATTCAGCCATCTAACATCAATAAAACAAATACAGTTGGCATAGTTGGGATATTTCCTTATAAAGGTTATAAGACAGAAGAGAAAATAAAAAATATTAGTTATATAAAGTAAATGTTATTATTCGTCGTGAAAACGGTTGAGCTCAACTAGATGTACACTTCAATATCAAAATGGTTTACTGTCTATGTGGGATGGGTAATAAAGTTTCCGATTATTTAAACATAACAGTATGGAGTGAAGAGAGAGTTAGTAATAATGGATAAGTTATTTTAGGTAAGCCAAGACTTAGGCTACAAGTAAACACTAAATCAGAAATGTTTATCTTAAATAAGATCTTTAAGAGTGTGTAGGCAAGAAAATTATTGACAACCTGTCTGTAAAATTCAGTAAAAAACGTAAGAATGATGCTTGATGATACGATTTACTACACTAAGTTAGCTAAAAAATTGTAATATTTATCATTCATAAATTAGACAATTTCAAGCTGCTCATCTGTTAAAATATTTATCCATTCTCAAGGGCATCATAATTTGCAGATATATGTTTTTTTGAGGGACTTACTTCACACATCACACCACACAGACTCATAAACATTTTATGTCCCCTCTGAAGGACAGCAGTGTAAACAAGGATTTTCTTGTTATCAAAAAATCATAAGACCCTCGCAACAGGCTGCGAATCCACATCAGTTGGCATAGTAGGTGGTTATGCCAACCATTAAAACCACAGGTAACCCTAAATAAATTATAGCTATCTCTTAATGCTCTAGTTCTTACAATTTTCTTAAAAATCAAGGGTTTCAATCTCAACTTTCTGGTAAATGTTCAATATCTCAATACATTAATTGTGTATGAAAATCTTTTATTAGTTATTGTTAACCAAGTCAAATACATGGTATGAGTGATTGATAACACTAATTAAATACAAATACTTACGGCTTTGTTTTGATCTGCCCAGTCAAGTATTGAAATAGCATAAGCAATTGGAGGCAAATAGTTCTTCTCAAGTTTGAATCACTTAGTTGAAGAACAAGTAGTTTATGAGAAGTAAGAAACTTGGTGAAGTATTGAGATCTATATTTCAGATTTAGCCTGTCGACTGATTCTCTAGTCAACTTATTTTTCTTAAATGTTCCAAGTACCAAATTAGTAATCTAAAAATAAATTAAAAAATCACTAGAACAAACATATCAATAAAATAAAAAAATATCCTTAACAATTTATAAAATATATATAATTTTTATTCAAGACAATAAACTTTTTTATCACTTTTCCCTCTCTGATGACTAAAATTTTATTTTCCAACATATTCATATCTATAATGTCCCATCTATCTTGGTTATTGTCAATTTAGACCCCACTCATCAGTTCCTTTTAATTTCTATCCTCCAACCTCTATTTCTATTCTTGAAGGAAGGATAAAAACTATTCATTTTTAAATAGTTAAATGGTTCTTAGAAAATTTATTTTAATATGCACAAAGAAAGAAAATAAATTGTTCAACATTTTTCTGTTTAGTAGGTGTTTTTTTTTTAAAGTCAGTTACAATTGTATTCTGAACTACTTGACCTATTAATCTCATATTCACATAAAATATAAGTGTATTCATGACTATGATTTACAGTTATGCTGAGATCTGATTGGTAACACTACAGCCAATTGATAAACAAATTCTATATTTATAAGATATAACCATTATCAGGCAATACACTTGTTAAATGTTAAAATTTAACGATTTATATTAATAGACAGTGGATGCAAATACGCATCATATTGCCTCCATTAATATGATTATAGTTGAATTATCATGGATTTGAATATGAACCAGTCATAAAATATTCATTCTAAATTTTTTATAAGATAATTGGATGAAAAATGTGAATATCTTCATTCATTTATATATAATTAAATAGATCAGCTGGAATGAGTTTGGCATCAGAAAAAATTGTATTGTCAACATTGAATCCATCAGCCATCCAATGAAAACTTGTACATTCGATCGATCATATGTAATTATTAACAGATTTTCCATAAAAAAAACACATTTTATGCAATATTTTCTAATACTCTTAAAACTGTATAAAGCATTACTTATAATCATTAAAAACAATAATGTGGCAGATAATGATAAGATGGCAAGTACACAAAAAGAAACATACACCACCATATACAAATGAGTGTACCACACCAACAAATAAGTGCGCGTCCACAAGATGATATTTTAGTTAACTATACCATTAGTATCCCAGTTTTTGCAAATCAAAAATATAAAATGCACGTTTTCATCAATTTTGGACAAAATTGTGCTAACATTTCTTCAAAAGAGCAACATATTCAATGACATAGAGAGATAGAGATAGAGACCCGCTTAAATTCTTTATAACATGAGTACACATCAACATACTTCCACAAATTCCTTCCACTGCGTCTTGTTGTAACAATGATTTGGATTCCTGAAGAAATCTTGAAGAGACCAAAACTTAGAGTGAAAATTATTATCAACCTTGGTACTGGAAAAAAAAAACTAATTAGTTTTTTGTTTAGAAAATCTACAAGTAGAATGAATAGTTTACAGATATTAATTTGAATTGCTATTATATTTTCATTTTAAAGTCACAAGTTTTAGCTTGAAATGGATTCCTATTTTTTGAATTTGATAATATTTACTTTCTATCATTTAAAAATTCATGTGGATTATTGGCAACAAAACTTGTCCACATTAAAGAAGCTATAGTTTAATTTTTTTTTTTTTAGGAGTGACATTTTAAATAGCTTTTAATTATACTTTTACATTCCTGTGGTACTAAGTAAGAAAAGTATTCTGAATTGGTCAAATTTCCAATTTCAGTTTTCAATGGATCAATGCGATTGAGGACCTTTGATTTTAAAAATGCATTTTGAATCATTCGTACTGTAACATGATATTATATTCAACAAGTGGACCATTTTGGTTGCTTTTAAAAAATTGCATTTTGTAAGATTTCACAATCAAATGACTGTTTACACAACCATACTCTCTGTGTTCTGCTTAATATTAAAAAAATATGTTTTCAAAGTGTTCTGTGGATATTCAAATGGAAATTCATTCATTTAATTTAATATTTTGACTTATGCCAAAACTAAACATCTGAAATATTTAAGGTGCTAGTTTGAATGATAACTAAATGTTGTAAAAATGTATATATTACAAAAATAAATGTCTATTAACCAATTAAGTAAATTACTGCAAACATAATAAATATTGAACTCAGTATCCATTGAATTGCATGGGGTTTCTCTAATTGGTCTACAATTAAAAATTGATTCTGAGTTGTTAAAACCAAACTATTGTTGTTTTTATTTTGAAGAAAAAACATTTGTCCAGGCCGGGATTCGAACCCGGGTCGCCCACGTCTCCAGCGTGGTGCTCTAACCAACTGAGCAAACCTGGCTCGCACCACGGCCAGACAAATCCATTCTCTTCACCGATCCTATATCCCCGTGTTCTCGGAATTTTGCGATGCACACAAGGGGAAGAATGTTCATTGAACATTACTTTAATTAGGATATTGTTGACTTGCGTCATTATATTATTTATAATTTATTTTTTTATTGATTTTTATAATTTTAAAATTTTTTTTTTGAAGAGATTAGAGAATTATAACAATTAATAAAAAAATAAAATCATATAAAATATAAATAATATAATGACGTAAGTCAAAAAGATCCTAATTAAAGTAATGTTCAATGAACATTCTTCCCCTTTTATACATCGCAAAATTCCGCGAACACGGGGATATAGGATCGGTGAAGAGAATGGATTTGTCTGGTCGTGTTGCTGCAACCCAGGTTAGCTCAGTTGGTTAGAGCACCACGATGGAGAAGTGGGTGACCTGGGTTCGAATCCCGGCCTGGACAAATCTTTTCTCTTCAAAATAAAAATATTTAAAAATTATAGCAATTAATAAAAAAATTAAATAAAATAAATTACAAACTATTGTTGGTTTGCTAGTGAATATAAATAACTATAATTTAAAAAAAGAAAAGAGAGAAATAAAATAAAAACTTACGAGACATCAACAACTTCTATAGATTCTTCTACGGGATCAAATTTAGGATCATACTTGTGTAAATTATCAACATTGAAATCACTGACAATATTTAAACCTAGAAAACAAAATCAATCAATGTTCAAATTTTGGTATTTATCACCTTTAAATTGGTTAATAATATTGTAAAAGTAGCATTAAAAATGTTCATACAAAAAAACTACAAGGTCATTAAAAAAAAGGGAGTTTCGTTTTTCACAGTTTTAATATATTCCCAGCATATGGATAATGCCATTGTTATAAACTCTGTTATCATTGATTATCGTTTTTACATGACCTGTCTTGTGATGTTATTAAGAAATAAATGTCAATATAAATATTACATTTTGTAATAAAAAGTTTCAACTTTTTTAAGGAAAAATGTATAAATATATTTTTGTTAACTGAATATTTGAAATTCTTGTTCACTGTTAATACTCGTTAGATAAAGTAAGATAGAGGAGATCAAACAGTTTAAAATACAAACGTCTGTTATAGATTTTCCTGAAATATCTCTTGCTGTAATAGCTTTAAATTAATTAATGGAAATGTATTATTTTTTCCTTTATCCTCCTTATTTTTTTGTTTTTTAGATGGTGTTAATGCTCATTAAACTAGTATCATTACTTCCCCCCTCTATATATCGTTATTATCAAATTTAAATTAATTAGTTTCATTACTTTTTTTTTCTTAAGTTTGTAATTGATTTTGATTATAATGAATGAGAGAAAATATTGGAGAAATTGTACATAAAGCTTTATCTTTGTAATTAGAAGTTAGTAGATTATATATAGTTTATAGATAATGTGAAGCATCACATTAATTTATATGCCGACAAAACATGACTGCCGTTATCTTGGTAATAGCGGGGAGGCGCTTACAGTCATTGTTGCTTTAGACTTCAATCAGTAAACACTCATTACGAGTTATTTTTAGTGTAGACCTAGTCCAGTCTAACATTGCTCATTACGAGTACTTTTGGTAATTACAGCTATTGTTGCTTTGGACTTCAATCAGTGATCACTCATTACAAGTTCCTTTAGTGTAGACTTGGTCTAGTCTAACATTACTCATTACGAGTACATTTTGGTAGCTGCAAATTAAACTTCAGTCAATGTGACTCACTCTTTACGAGTTCTTCTGACCAATTATATTGTACATATTGTTCGTGCTTCATGAGCTCCTGGAATTCATCCAGGCATCATCAACATCTTTCTACTCAGTGGGAGTATTGACGATCGCCGATCGTGTTGAATACCTGACGTAACACTTCTAATCAGGTATCTCTCATTAATAATCATAATAAAGGTCTTGTTGAAGAGAAGACGTCAGAGAGATTTTTTTTGCTGTCACTTATGAACATTTAAGTCTATTATTAAATTTAAATTAATGGTTAATTAATTTCTTTTTTTTTTAAATTATATATTTAAAATCTATTTTAGTAAGTATCAGGCCTGAGTAGTAATTGTTCATAATTAATAGCTTATTCCTTGTTCTATTTATTTCAATAACCATATGTTTTTATTTTATTTTATCTATCATATGTAATTCTCTCGTTCATTAAATTTAATTTTTGTTCGTTTCAATATATCTTATTTTAATCCTTTTTTTTTCTAATAGCATATTAATCATTTTTTTTCTCATCGATAATTTCATTAATATCGTAAGTGCTCATAATAACCGGCATTTATTGACACGGGGTTGGAGATTTACACCTGTTGGCTTTATTTCCTTTATGGTGTCGCTCTCCCCAACAGATGGGATACTTAAGTATTCTGTCATGTCATGTGGTATTGTTTTAAAGACTAGCCTAACTTGTTGAAGCACAAGTGTACCAAACTTAGAAATGCTCAAGTCTTAGTGGACTTATAAGGTTGAAATTCATTTCTCTGAAGGTTAAACAACAGAAACGGAAGAGTTTATATTTATAAAATATAGCTACAGTGGGTCTAATTGGAATACAGTGGAATCCCGATATTTCGTATCCCGATTATTCGTATTTCCGGCTAATTCGTACAAATTTGCCGGTCCCCAGAGAAAATCCCGATAAATGGTATAAAATCAATGCATTTCAGACCCCTCGGTAATTCGTATTATTTTTATGCTCGAGGTCACTTATAACGTCATATAATTCGTATTTCCAGCTTTAAAATCTCGTTACTTAGTACTGTTTTCGAAAGGGAGGGAGAGAACAGTGAAACAGATATGCCAGGGAGCAGAATGAGAATAAATCCTTTCTAGGAAATCACTCAATTTGTATTGTTTTTATACACAAGTATGTTTGTACTGTTTAGAGGCACAGTAGATCCTATTGTTTTTTACGGGAGAGCGAGTGAGGGAGACAAGTTTTCTTAGAAATCTCATAAGTAATTCGTACTGTTTTCACTCAAAGGAAATGAGGGGAGGAATTTTATTACAATCTTTTCTAGCTTTTCTTACAATCACACTTTTATTTACAATTCAGTCTCGTTTTTGTTACCGTTGTGACACGTTATCATGCCTCCAAAATACGTTAGCCTCTCTATTGAAGAGAAACAACAAATCATAAACGCCGTGACCAGTGGCTGTAAGCTAATTGACGTATCCAAGCATTTCATCGTCCCTGGTTCCACGATCACATCAATTTTGAAGAACAAGGACAAAATCACTTACCAGACTTGTAGAGAACTTAAAAAAGTGGTTTGTACAAGCAAGGAATTCAAATGTACCAGTTGGAGGTAATATTTGAAGGGAAAAAGCCCGAGTTTTCACAGAAAAATGGGAATTGAAGACTTTCGTGCAAGTGATAGATTCAAAAAATTGTATTAATACATTTTTTAATTTTTTTTGTTTTGTACTCCCGATAATTGGTATTCCCGATAATTCGTACCAAATCTTCAGTCCCTTGACCATACGAATTATCGGGATTCTACTGTATTTGTTAATCATTGATCTCTTAACTAAAGGTTTTCACATCTTAAATGTGAAAAGTGCAGGAGTATCACTTCTATGACTGGACTGGAGGATGAAGATGAGAGATTATGGCCTCAAAGGAGAATGCCATGGAAGAGATGGTCATAATTAAAAACTTAGGTGCAGTGAATGCATCCAAACTTTTCTTTGCCATTGTAAAGTGTATTATAATAATAAAATGCATGAAGTTAACAAATAAGTTGAATAGAAAATAGTTTAAGACAGCAATAGCAATAGTGAGCTGGGAAATACACCTTTCAGCGACACCTGGAATTCGCTTCTGAACATGCTCATTATTCCTTCAAGATTCTTAAAACACATAGTTTTTGACTACAGCAATATTTAAAATAAATTTTTGTTTCTTCTTAATGTTGTATCTAATTTTTTTTCTTGATGATATGCAAAATACACGAAAATTAAAAAGAATATAATGAAAAGACTTTATGAAAACTGGTATTGTGAAAAAGTGTAAAGAGGATAGTATAAAATGGTACTAAAAGTTGATTGTAGCGAAAAAGTTACCAGGTACCTTTTTATCTTAAACATGTACATTCGGTTTAATAAAACTTGTCATTTCCTGGCAAACACACAGACACAGAAAAAATGAGTATTAATACAGATATGAATCAGTGCAATAAAAAGTGACATAAAATAATATAGATAACATAGTAATATAAATAAAATAATAACTTAAAATAACATAGATACCTGATCGTTCAGAGAATGGGAAAAAAACAGCTAGAAACAAAAGAATTCTCCCACAAAATGTAGTATTTTGTGCTTTTGATAATCGTCTAAGTAAGTCTGGAACATTAATAATTTAATCATTAATATTATCTAAAATCAATCATGAGAAATAAAAACTTTTGTCAATCAATTGTACAATATATTGCAATACCTCTATAGAAAATTTATAATTGTAAACAGAAATACTACTGTCAAAGTTGTTTCTTTCCTAAGTAAAACCATAATCATCAATAATAAATTTTCATGCACCAAGAAAACAATATTTATTATTTCAATCATGACAAAACCATTTTTAAGGAAAACAATAGAATAATATTCATTACTCATAAGAGTCTCCAGATCCTATAAGGGCGATTCAAAGCTAATAAAATAATAAAAAATTTATCATTCACAGTGGAATTCAACCTAGACCTAGCAATTAGTAAACCAGCATCCTGTGTACAGAGCTTAACCATTCCTTAAAGCTTATAAGAAACAGAGATTGCTTATTAGTAAGGATTTTAGTTAAACAAATAATTAAAAGAAAAAACTCAACTACAGAATCAGAGAACATCTTATCTTCTCTTAGGGACAAAATGTACTTGCAAATCTTCTTAAACATAACACTGGGCCGTAATCTCTGATCGTAATAGTCTGATCTTGTAAAGTAGATACCTTCCTTACTCTAATGAATCTCTAGATAAATTTCACAATACACAATTTCATTTTTTTTTTTTAAATAAAGATGCAAGAAGCTTTAGTTATGTTGATATGGGGCTTTATGTCTGAAATTCAAAACAATCATGGTAATTTGTAGAGTACTATGAGCAATCAAACAAATAAATTTATCATTAGCTCACAAAATCATTATATTCTATGAAAATGACTGAATAAACACACACCACACAATGTGTTCTCAGTATTTTATGGTTATATGGTATCATATTTATATGCTATCAATCATAAATATCAGTTGAGCTCAAAGAATTGTAATAAAGCTATAATCGTACATACAGAGCCTACTTAACAGTTACGGATATATGCTAATATTATAAAAATAAAAAGATGCAACGGCTATGCCATTAGATAAGAGAAAAACCTGATGCACTAATAAACTGACGGTGGATTATCAAAAATAACAAACTTGGGATCAGATCATTATTTACTAAATTGCATGAAATATTAGAGTTTTAAAGAGGACTATGAGGGCATAAGCAATATTCTTCTGCATCTTCTTAACCTGAATACAACTTTAACAGGATTATCTTATGAAATTCCATATAAATCCTAGAACTCACCATTGCATACCCGGAGAATATTATTTTTACAAGCAGTGAAAAAAGTATTACTCTTCCATGTCGGTAAGTGATCTTCAATAAAGTCAAATAGCTTTTCACACACTGCTAAAGTTGAAGTGTCAATAATGTCACTAAGAATATTAACAGAAAACAACACTGTAGCAAGTTCATTTTTACACAAAAGAATCACTCCATTTAATAATTTCTTTAAATTATCAACGTATTTAGGTTGGTTGGAGTTATAAATTAACATCACAGTTTTATCTCGAACGGCTTGTTCCATCGATACTCTTTTAGTGATATCTCTGAAACAAATTTAATGGATGAGATATGGAATATGAAAAAATAAACAAAATCGTAGCGGGAAATATACTTACTTGGCTTGATATGAGCTCCATTTTTGCTTGAGTTTCTCGATATCCCCAGAAACTAGGAAATTAGTCAACTCTTCCTAACAAAAGAAATTGAAATATCAAAAATTAAAATTTAAGCTCTTCCTGACACATATTATAATGTGGTAATTACTCACAGCAAAACCAGATTTCATTTCAGCAAAAGAATTTGAATTTTTTGAAACATTTTTCGATAATTCACTTTTAGGTTTCACAGTCATCTCAGACAATGAAGAAACATCTTTATTTTCTTCTGCAGTAGAAGTACCATTAGTGATAGGAGACTCCATGATTCAAGTTTTCAATAGTTATAAATGTCAAGGCGCCATAATTTAAGAAAAATATACTATCGTTTGTTACAAGTATTTAGTGATCATAAAACTTTTATGTTGGACAAAGTTCTAAATTGGTTTTGACAAAATATAACAGACCAATAGCAACAATACCCCCCAGCAAGCTTTATAACAGTAACGGGAGGTTGTAAGGAACCAATGTTGACTTGTTCGTTTTTATTTTTATTAGTTGTTATGATAACACTAAAATTAATTAAAATGATTGGAGTTCCATAAAAATAACACATTGTGTTAATATTTAATTCCATATATTACAGACCGTGAAATTTGTTTTGAGCCGATTTAAATAGAGGCCAATTTTTGACTTTGGGTGTCCAACTGGCGGGCTCTTTTGGCAGCGGGTAGTTTTAGTGGCCCAAGAATCTCTGAAATAAAATAAGGAAACTCAGAGAAGGATAATACGAAGTATTCTCCTAAATTCGCTGTAAGTACAACATTTGAAAATATAATTTTAAGAAATATTCTATATGTGATGTGACCCTTGAGATTCTTATTGTATGAAATAATAGATACAAACAGATAAATAATCTCTAGGTAACAGCAGAGCAGTACAATAAATGTTTTATTTATGTTTAAGTTTATTACAGACAATATTATTCGATCAAAGTACAATAGCTTTCAACAATGTGTACGTTAAGTTATGGACTACACTTATTTATGAATCATTCATGTAAGATTCATTGGAGGTCTTTAGGTTTTTTGAGATAGCGAAGTTTTTTATTCCTTTATCATTACTAAATTCATGCAAAGTTTCTTCAGAGAATAACCTAATCTTGCCCTGTAATCTGTGGGTTCCCTTCTCCTAATACGAGCTTAAAACATTAGTGATGGAGACTCCATGATTCAAATTTTCAAGAGTTATTAAATGTAAAGGCGGTTTTTGTTTCACGGTAGTCTGTACAATTCGCTTTTAATTTCATCATCACTGTTTAGTAGGAGAATTTAATCGCGATTTTAGACCAACTTCCTACTGAATAACTGTACACCCTCAATTTATTCCTAATCAGAGATCCAGTACATAAACAATAATTACCTCTACCTCCATACCTAAACAGTGTTCTTCTCTTAACGAAAACTATCCTAACTGGGCATCTTATTCAGTACTACGATATCTTTTAGATGCATTAATTGAAATGAAAAGGAAAAACTCCCCGGCAACCCAGGATATTTTTTTACCAATACTAGGTAACCTAAAAAAAGAGATTCCTGAGAAAAGAAGAGAAAGAAGAAAAGAGAAGAGAAGAAAAAGAGATGATTATTTACCTTGTTCACTGTAGTAAAGTAAAGTAAAATATTTTCGGGAGAATAATAAACGTTGTAAAGTATATGATTAAGAAGTCTATCAAGAGAATTTCTGAGAAAGAACACGTTGTTTTCAGAGTGGGTTGAGTCATATCCATCTAATAAATTCCTCGTGCATTATAATTATACGATTTAGGAGAGATTTGGCAGTTTTTAGATCGTACAAAATAACTAGCTCAAATACCACTTTAAGCCGATTACTGCCCAGTTGGATTTCGAGGCACTGGAACAGATAACAAACCTTACCAAAAAGAGTGCCCGTTCTATAGCTTTGGGTAGTCTGATAGTGCTCTTATCAAACAATTATTGGAGAATCAAATGCAGCAGTTGGCAGGAGGTAACGTACCCAAAAGCATTCTCAGCACACTGTCCTTTGAAGACTGCCAGATAGGATTTTAACAGCTCTAATCGCAACTTACGTCAAAGACATGATATGTAATGCTGTAGCTATCGTGATGAGCTAACCGGAGCCAAGATAAGGATGGGTGACCTGGTAGTTGTAATACATACCTTAACAGATGAGCTAGCGGCGATGAAACCTCAGATGGGGCCTAGGACGAGTCGGCGGGTGGACGGAGCGCCGTTATGGTGGCCTTATACCAGAGGAACGTTGGCTTTAAATCGCGTAAACGTACATACATTTTTCTACCGAAGATAGTTCATCACCAAATTCAAAATAGACTTTTTCGAACCTTTATAAAAATAATGTTAGTGGATGCGAATGCAAAGATAGAAAGTGAAAAAAATTATTATATGAAGATTGGCTTAAAAGAAAATTTAGACGAATTTAAACATGATTACGGAATAATAAACTTTGCTATCTCATGATAAATAACCAACACTTTCAATAAAGTTCGAATCGTTGGAATAATAAATCAATCTTCCGATGCGCCTCTCCTACAAGGAAGCCGAAATCTTATCCAAGTCTCCAACAGTAGTGGTTGTGTGGCAAGTGCAATGTAGTTTTACGAGGATTGCCACACTGTTGTAAAAATCGAAAAAAAGTTAAACCTTGCATTAAATTCTCATTTTAAATCTTCAGTGACAATAAAGTTATACTCCTCAGCTGGATGCGTCATATTTTTGAATATTTGTAATTATTAAAGTTTTACTTTGATGTTTTAATTCGGTAATGCAACAACCAAATCTCTCCATCTGAGGAAGTACACACCATCCACACTTTCTTGGAGTTTCGACAGTAGGATGGGCCTGTATTTTTTAAATGGAAGGCCCTTCCTTAACAGACATCTCAAACTACATTATTCATTAAAAAACTTCGGAACTTATGGTCAGATATTTAATACTTACCCAAACAAACCTAATGGATTACGTTACAGAAAAATGACTAAATTGAAAATCTTCTGTTATTAAATTTTTTATTTATAATCCTAAAATATACCCTCGAAAAAAAATCTTCAAATAAAAGACTTATTCAAGTATCAAATAAAAAGTTTTACGAAAGATCCACTGTAGAAAGAGGTAAAAGAGTTAGGACCAGGGATGAGGTCTCCATGTTATTATTTGCTTGGTTTTAAATCCTATCAGTATAGGATTACATTAATAGAGGAAAAAAGAAAATTCCTTAAATCAGGATGGAATAGTATTTATCATTTCAGTTATAATGAATTATCATAATGATAAATAAATATATTATAATGTAGTTATGAACAAGCCACAAATGGAAATAGTGATTTTAAAAATAGCGTTGTACAAATCAATAGATGATATGTTTGAACAATATTTTAAATAACTAATATTTGATTTTATGTTCAAAATAATAAGTAGTTTTTTTTAATTACCTATAAGTAGAGTATTTCTAATGAGGCATGTAATTATTTCAATATCTGAAAATTGTATGATGCCATAGCATGACTGAAGCATCTGTCATAACTTGCTAAATATATCATTAATGTATATTATACATGATACCTGAACACACGGTATAAAGCTGACTGACATGATGAATTTTATTTTTTTTAAAGTGGATGTTTTGTCGACATATTTAGGTAACTACGTTTATATAATTGTGTTTACCGACATATATTTACAAAACATTCACTTAAAAAAAAAAAAGGAAAATAAAATTCATCATGCTATTGAGCTGAATACTGTTTAACGTTTATGAGAAGCTCTCATAGTGAAGGTGATGTTATGAGATTAAAATATAAACGAATTATCAAAAATTACGGAGAGGTGAAAAATAAAACCATGATCTTGTGTTTTATACAAAAATACATTTATTGCCACCGTGGTTTTTGCGATTGCTCATTAATATACAAATATAATACAAAGTTGAGATAATGTAAGTTACTGTACAGTCTATTTAGTAAGGTCCGCTGCCACCTGGGGTTCCGTAGCTGGTCGATGGACCTGATGGGCCAGTGCTTCCGTGTCCTCCTCCGATTCCACCTCCGATACCTCCGTCTCCTCCGTGTCCACCGCCAATGCCGCCGCCAATACCACCACCGATACCACCGCCGATACCACCGCCGATGCCGCCACCGATGCCGCCGCCAATTCCTCCTCCAACTCCTCCACCGACGCCTCCTCCAATAGCTTGGGTTTCTTTCTGGGTCCTGTACCTGATGAAGTATACCTCTGGTTTGGAAGGCTGGGTTGGAGCTGCAGTTGGGATGGTGATTTCTGGACCGTCTTCTGGCCTCTTGACCAACACGTAGATGAGGGTCTTTTCTTGGTCTTGTGGGAGCTGAGGAATGATTGGTGCAGTTGGGGTTGGTGGAGTTGGGGCCTTGATGAAGATGATCTTGTAGTGTTTCTGAGGAGCAGCTTGGGGAGCGATTATTCTTGCTGGTTGAGCGATTTCAGTCTCTGGTGGTGGGACATGGACGTAGATGTGTTTCTGGATTGTGGGAGCGCCGCCGCCGAATCCGCCGCCGAATCCGCCACCGAATCCGCCTCCAGATCCACCTCCGAAGCCACCTCCAGAGCCACCTCCGAAGCCACCTCCAGAGCCACCTCCGAATCCACCACCGAATCCGCCACCAGAGCCGCCTCCAAAGCCACCTCCTGAGCCACCTCCGAATCCTCCACCAATACCGCTTATGCCGCTGATTCCACCTCCGAAACCGCCTCCATGGCCTCCACCAATGCCACCTCCATGGCCTCCACCAATGCCACCTCCAATACTACCGCCACCGGATGGTGCTCCGTAACTCCCGGAAGGAGCTGAATAGGAATACCCAGCTTCTGGCTTGGGTTTAGCGTGAGCAATCGCTGCCAAGGTAATTACCTGAAAAAGGGAAAACAATAATAAGAAAAGGAATGGTCATAACAAATAAACTAGACATACTAGATCGTGAGTGGACATGGATATACAAATAACTTTGTTACCATGAAGGAGTTTAACTTAAATTAATTATTAGGTTTAGTCATATGGGTGGTACAACAGTTTTGGAACATTTACTATACCGAATAATTTTTGTAATTTTGAAGATCTTTAGTTACAATAATTATAATCTATGAAATATCTGAATATTTGAACAAGAAAAAAAAATATGAAAACGAAAAAAACAAATGCAATACTCGAATTTAGATGTATCAGTTGAGAATTTACTAGCCTGATAAGATGGTACTATTGGAGGGCCTAAGAAATAGAGCTAAAAATTGAAGAGAGTGTTTGAGGAAATAAAGCGTGAATAAGTGGCCGCTGAAGACCCCCAACCGAGAAATATTGGACGTCGGTACATCCGGTCTTAAAATACTTTCACCTCTTAAGTAAAAGGAGAAGATAGCTTTTCCAGACTTACGGCGATAATCTGGTATCTTTTTCTCAATCTTAGTTGTACACTTTCTAATAATATAATAAAAAACCCGCGTACAATGCAAATTTGTCGGTTGTAAATGGTGAAGATCTGAGCGTGAGAACACATTAATGCTTAACCTGATAGTGCAGTCTATCCGAAACATTTTTTTTGTTTAAATAATTAAAACTAACTATATCATTTTGGTAAAAAAACAGAAAATATAGAAAATGTTTTGTCTAACCGTTGAAACAGTGAACTGGAGAAAGATATCCCTAAAAACCCCAAGTAAGACGTTACCGGAATTTTAATTTTGGAAATTTAATTCAAAACACCGAACAACTTTCACTGAGCATTGTCTTCTAAACGGATTCACGGTTTTTAAAGGCAAGAAAGAACACGAGTTCTTGTCCGTATAAGGCACGTTTGTTCCTTAAGAATTTGTTTTTAGTCTTATCCCGATATTGTTTACATTTAACCGTTTTTAGCATTGGCACTTCGCAATTTAAATTTGAAGGAAATAAAAATTTCCAGATACTTAGTATGAATTAATGGAAGACTTTATGTATCAGATGTAATTTGCACTCTCCAGTTGCAATGATAACGTAATGGTTTAATATTGCACTTTAATGAATGCGTGTGAATATTGAGAAATTTTATAATAATCAATAAGCTTCCAAATGCTAAAAGTTTTGATGATCGAACTATTTTTGTTTTGTAAAAGAAATAGTAATTTGAGTAAAACTATAGATTTGAATAAAAATTTTAGAATTAAATTAATAATTATTTTTTGACCAAAACCAAAGGAAGTTTATAAGAAGTTTAAAGTTTTTGAAAGAAGTATAAAAACATATTATGCAATTATGTATGAAAGTAATGTTTAACCGATTGTTAAGTCACCCTGATGGGGATCACTGCAAAACTCATTCGGATTCACTGTTTTGCACAGGTCACTCGAAATATTTTTTTTCAAAGCTCGATAGAACCGAAATGTTTAGTCTAGCCTCGAGATGGCGGACACTGAATGGACAAGACACTGTGATATGAGAATGATATGGCGACGTATCCTGGACCGCTATAACACTCAATGAGCACTCACCAGAAGACTCCTCATGGTTGAGCTGTTGGCTGACTGATGCTGATGCACCACCCTGAGAGTGGCTATATACCCGAAGCCCCCACTTCCAGCCGGCTTACACAACCTATCCCCTTTCCAACCCCTGCCATCTTCTTCCTTAGGGTCACCGGGAAAAGTTAAAAAATAATACGACGGCCAGTGGAGCCACTTACCTTGCTTTTGTATCGGACTCTGATGATTTCTACTCAGATATTACTTTAACATAGAAATATAGACTTTGCTTGTTTGGAGCTTTTGACTCTTCGGAGGTTTGCAATTGTTTGCATTTTTAATAGGATGTACAATGTAATTTGGGATAGAAAGAATTTCTTCAGGATAGAAAATAATTAAAAAAAATAATGTATTTTGAATTCCGCTGATCACACATCCATCGGTTTAAAATCAGTTATAATACTTTTTATTGGAATTATCTTCTTTTTTTTATTATTTTGTTGTATTGATTTTTTTTCTTCATAAAATTTGTATATATGTGGATATTGATTAAGACATTGCAGCTCATATTTTATATTTTGTATTATTATTCTAAAGTTATTTGTCCAAGAATTAATAAATACTTTATTATTATTATAAACAATTAAATTTATTTTTTACCTGTACTTATGGGTCTTGGATTTAGTAAATGGTCCATTCGATTGTACTGTTTCTAGAACAACGGTTGTGCAGGAAGGGGATTTGTCCGAAATTACGCTCAACTGCCACGTTTTCTTCCAATTAAGAGTACCCTCTTTATAGAGTCTGGGTCTACAGGTTCCAGAGGGTCCATCCCCGGATATTAACAGATTAAATAATTTATCTGCCACAGACGGATTTAACTCGGACCTTCGGAACTGCAACTCAGCGCTTTACCACTGAGGTATCCCGCTTAGAAACAGTCCACTGATAAAACCATCATACTTACACAGAAGACATTCCTTTTTTTCTTTTTATTAATTATTTAACACATCAAATATAATTAGAAAAATAGTAATAATTTGAAGTGAGACCATTGTTACAATTCCAAAATGTGTCATTGATCGTTACCTCACAACCATTAAAAATAAACATAAGATGGTAACTTGACACTCAACCGCTGGTTTTCACCCACTCGAGTGTACTCTCATTATAGAGTTGGGACACAAGAGGGTCTGCAGATCTCATAAGATTCTTCCTTGGCTGTGAACATATTAAATGATTTATCTGCCACAGTGGGTTTTCAACTCAGGAACTAAAGCACAACAACTAAGTGTTGTACCCAGTGAGCTACCCCGAACTAAAATGTTGTCTCACTTTATCGTCTTATTTGACAAGCTAAATATTCATGTAAGGGATGCCACTTTTAAACTGTGGCTTTAAGTTTATTAATACAAATTATTAACTGAGTAACGGGAAACATGGTGGGAACTTTGGTTGAGATGTAAGTGAATTACTAACTAAATAAAGAACTTAAGCCAAATATGTGACCTTTTCGTTCAGTTAGATCGTTGAAGTCTTTGTAGAAGATTATTTTAGTTCAGTGTTAAACATTTTTTGAAGTAAAATCATATAAAAATTATGCGTAGGACTTGCTTACAAATATAGGTATTTTTTAGTTTTATAAGTTCGAAGTCATATTTAACATTATTTATTATATAGACTAGGACCGGGGTAGCTCAGTAGTAGAGCGTTGACTTTCAGTGCCGAAGGTCCTGTGCAAAAACCCGGCTATGGCAGATAATTTATTTTAGTTGTTAACAATGGGGATGGACCGTGTGGGATCTGGAGACAATCTTGGGGTTCACCCAGTCTCTATAAAGTGCGTACCCTTGATCGGGAGAAAAATCTGGAGGTAGAACGTGTTCTTGGACAAATCACCTTTGTCTCAAACACAAAAGTTTCTACCATGTATTGAACCTAAGACTCTTCGTGGGTTGTTGCGGTACAATATTTTTATTATATAGACATATCATTTATTTTTTGAAATATTCATTTCTTATATTAATTTGCTACAATTCACAAAAGTAATATACTGTATCAAACAGACCAGTCCCAAACTTCAAAAACTTGGACAAATTTAAATTTATCTATCTAAATGTATTAAAGGTATCTAATGTACAGTATGATATTGGTATACAATGAAAGAAAAAATTATAAACAAAAAACTTTCAACAATGACATATTATTATTTTAGAATGAATTGATGGATATATATTAATACTATGATTACGATCATGATAATATCAGTGAAATAGAGGTTAGGTTGTTAAAATAAAAACTCATTAAATGAGAACGAACACTCTGTACTTCTATCATCAGAATTATCACTTCAGTATAATATCTTTCACTTGAAACGTTTTAAGCTTAATTATGCTTTATTGCATGACAACGACCTTGTGTAAATATTTTAAATATTAGCATTGCAAACGTTTTATGAGATTTACAGTTTACAGAGAGTAAAGGGATAATTATCGATAAGACCATATTTTTCCCCGCTGGACTACCTCGCGAACAATATTCAGAGCGGATGAAGGCAACAATCACTTTTAGGCTTTAAGTTAACTGTTCTCCAAGTGCAATCTCCCATCACCCTTTCTCTCTTATCTCAATAATCACCAATTATCCTTTTTTAAGATCTTCTTCGTTCTCTTTTAAAGCATTCTCTTAAGTAATTAGTAGTCGATAGGTTCTTAAGTCAGGGTGTTATCTAATAATGAAGAAACCTCCGCAGAACAAATTCATTATTTTATTACTTATAATTAGTGGTTATGATTTAGATTTATGGAGGAATACGAAGGTTTTATTTTATTAACGTTTACCCCTCAATAAATACAGATTTTGTTTTATATTTAACCTTTTTTTCTTTGAGTATAATTTATTAATTAGCTGTATAGTGTCCTATTTTTATGTCCTATCTATAAGTGACTAGTTCTAGAAACTATTATAAAACGTTGACAACAGTTTTATCTATTATTTACATATTCTATTAAATTATTTATTATATATTTTATAAATAGAAATTTGGGTTTTACAATATCTTTTTTTAATAAATAAACGTTGGAACAATACATTTGAACCTGAGGTATTCTTAAAAACTATTATTTATTGATAAAAATGTTTAAAAAATGTATTTTAAAATCATTCATATCCATCGATATGAAAACTTCTTCTAGACACTGATATAGAAATATTACTCTTAAAACTCTAAAGTAACAAGGAAAAAGGAGGGAAGGACTTCTCGAAAAAGAATTTATCACCACTAAGTTAATCAAAATTTAAATGTCATTTACCACAGATGAATCGACTAAGATACCCACAAGCATTTTAATTGGCTTGGAAAACTTCATATAGTATCAATGCTGCAGAATGGCAAGGAATATCGCAGTTTTACGGGGCTACCAGGAGGGCAATGGGGAATTATTCAACACAATCCGAATGAAATGAAACTTTATAAATTCTAACTTATTTTCTCGATACCTACCTACAGTAAAAAAATAATAAAATTTAAAGTTTCTTTTTCCAATGCGCTTCTCAGTTGTGTCTTTTATCTCTTGTGTCTTATCTTTTCGCACGGTTAGTTGGGATTATTTTTAAATAATAGATTTAGTTTAGACTAACATCGCTGCTTCTATGAATTTTATGAATCTACAGTGTTTGGCTTACCAACACCGAAAATATTCAGTCGTCATTTTGAACCCGAATCTTCTGATAATCATGATTCGGTCTTGCTTGGAAGATCACGTGAATCTATTGATGAGTGGCGCGGCATTGCTGATCTGTTTTTGCAAAAAAAAAAAGAAAAAAAAGAAACAACGTTGTTGGTTCAAAATGATCGATGTAGTAAGGATTCCAAAAAAGTGATTGGTTACGATAATCATCGATTTAGTTTTATTATGGTTTCTTCAGGCCACACCATAACTACGAGTATTCCTGAATAATCCATAACACAAAAAATATAATTCATTATTTATGTCTAAACCAGGGATATTAATATAATGATTTTTAGTTAAATGCGATGTTTTAGTACAACCTTTCAGTTATTTCAGAAAATATGCGGATGAAAAAAAACAACCTGAATAGCGAATAATAATAAAGTTCATTGATAAAAACGGACTGGAGAAGGAAATTGTGTTTTGCATAATATTTCCCTTTTGAGAATACTACGACTTAATTTGAAAGCAAAACAATCTTAAATGTATTGATCACTATATTTTTATATTTTATATTACTACTTATGGATTTCTTATAACTACTTTATGGATTCATTGGCATGGACTTTTATATTTAATATTTAAAAAAATGTTGATAAGCTATGGGGAACGCAAATAGCCTCGCCTGCCATGCTCGAAACGATGTGGCTTTGAGTCCCAAACGGAAGACTTAATATAAAATGCACTAGATTTAGCTTTTGACACTCTCATGGTGGTTAGTACTAGGCGATAACCTCCATGTGTCCATTACGAGTTTTCTAAAAGAAACATTAAACAAACTGGTTAATGAGGCAGCATTAAATAAAATTATATCCAAATGAGGGGAATATCAATAAATGCTTATTTTTTATAAGTCCAATACCCAGTTGATAGAAAAAGGATTTTTTCTATGTTGATACTTATTTTTCTTCTTCTTTGACTTCCTTCCTCTTCATGCCTATATCAGCTCCCATGTTGTTCCAATCCTGGATCTCCATTGTATTCTGTCTCACTTCATGTTTGTCATCTCCTCCACTTCTATCCCGTACGCGTTGGACCCTGCTAGGCTGAGTTGTAACCAATCCCCACAAAAGACTGGGCCAACCTACTGCAGGAGGAGGTTCTGATGTCCCGAGTTTACGGGATCCTTTTTGGTGAGCCTTTCATCTGAAACGTAACAAGGTGACATTAGATTTAGAGAATAATTAACTCCGATTTGGACACCAATGCCATTCTACTAATTACTCAACCACCAATTAGTGTCCATCGACGCGACTGGGATAAAGAGGCATTGGGATATCCTGGAATCATACTTTGCTACCACATTTGTCGGAAGTTATTTGGGGCAGATAGACTATAGTACTTAGGAATGTGTTCAAGATGATTCTTTTTTTTTATTTACTCTTAATTTATTTGTTTATATTTGTAAGTATTCTTAATATTATTTAATATATTTTTTATCGAGTCTGCTGTATGTGGTTGAATAGTCTAGTTGCTATTTTGACAGATTATTGTGTTATAATGAGCACAACCAAAACCTAACATTTGGTTTGATCTAATGCACTTTATGAATATATATTTTTTTTCATTCACATTGAATGATCCTACGGTTATAATGAACATCCTTTGTTTCGAAATAGTCCATAGAACGTTTTCAGGTTGCGGTCGAATTTGTCTACATCGTATTGGAGGCTCAAACTTAGAGATTCTTTTATGAACATATTTGTACTCATACATGCACACATACACACCTGTGTTAACGTATTGATTATTGAGGTGATAGGGCATTGAAGCTGTCAAAAGATATAATGAATGAGCGGGATGTCAGTTAGCCGACCCAGCCATTAATCTCAATCAATGACATTCCCAAGTTGATGACTGTAGTAGCCACAAAGGGTTTGTGGTGAGTGAAACTGCAAGTCCTATTGGTTCATTCATTACTTGAGAGTTTAATTTCGATATGTTACTTAGTTAAAGATGTATTATACTCACTGTAGGGCTACTAAAAAAGATATTTGTTAACATATTATTTCTGTAACCTTGTTCTCTGTTTCTAAACATCTTAATTTTTTATAAATACATTGTTTTAGAAGAACCTATACATGTATATAGTGTTCCTGAACAAACAACACTTAAAATGAACTGAGAAATAGGTATCAATATGACTGAAAGAGGGAAGTTTAAATCATTTTACTGGGTGGATGAACATCAAAACAATACCAAAGCAGAAATAAATATTAGAAAACTTAGAAATTCTCTAGCCTATAAATTTTATTGTATGGGTTAAGCCATCTTTCTATTCCTATTTTTTTAAGCTATTATTTATTTTAACATTTAATCATTAATTTCAATGAAACATTCGGAAAATATTTTTCTAATTACGTTGTCTAATGTTGATTTTTATAGTTTTTTCATTTATAAATATTTTAATTAATTTGATTAAATATACGTAATGAATCATTATAAAGATTTTATGATTCCATACACTTAATTTTATAATTCAAAATTTGTATCTCTTTTGAGGACGAAGAATGTAACAAAAATTAAATCCATAAAAATCATGTTGGAAGGGTTTTGAGAGGCTTCAATATTTAATCCTGTCTCAATATCGTGATCCAGATCGGTAGCTATAACTGATATGTAATTTTGAATAAATTTAATAATCGACTTAAAATTACACGTGCTTAATCATTACTTGATTTATAGTTACATTTGGTAGAGACATGGAAGATGGATTCATCCAAACTGCAGTCCCTTCCCCCTCTACAGTTGCAAACACCTCATCCATTTATTCTGGTATATAAGTCCTCTAGAGGATGTACCTGGGGAGAATACTCCCAGACGTCAGGGGAGATAGGTCTACCTTTCTCCATCTCTTCCTCTGAAGTATTATGTTCTTAATTTTTAAACATAATACTTAAGTTAGTCGGTCCGCCCTTATTCTTTCATTACTTAAATAAGAGCTTTATTATGCCAAATGAAAAATCCAAAGATATCGCGAAAGCGTGGGAAAACGCATTGTTATATTTCGCACTTGTTAATGGTCACTTGGGCTGAAGTTAAGGAAGCATAAAGCATTGTTTGAATAAACTATCGAAAAATATGAAAAAGTAAATTTTAGAAATTTGATGTTGGCCGCCTTTGATTCTGAGCGCCTTATTAAAGCGTTAGTTTTCGTTAAATTAACAAACATTTCATTCAAATAAAATTTGATTCGTTCTAAACTAACTATGCTAGTCAAAGTTAGTATAGAACGACTCCAATTGTGAAAATATTATCTTGATCTGTTTGATGGAATTTTGAGAGCGAATTCATTTGATGATATATTAAGACTAATTTTTGTTTAGTTTGTATCGCTCTACAAAATATTTTAATAGTAATGTGATATGCATAAATAAATATACAAACTTGGAGTTTTAGACACAACGATTTATAGCTTTCGATAGATCTTGATTTATCTGATCCTCATCCTTTTTTTTTCATCCGTCGCTCCTATACTCCATTTTCAAACCCTTTCTTGCAATTTCTTGGAAAATATCATCATATTCATTAAAAAGTTCATTTTCAAATAATAAAAACTATTGCATTTAACTTGCTCATTATACTTTACTAAATATTGTTTTTACTTAATGTTTCAATCAAAACTTACACATTAAAAACTTACAAAATCGTCCGAATATATTATATATTTTTTTTTCAATTTAGAAAAATGATTCTGAAGAATACCAACATTTTCGTAAAATATTTTCCTTTATTTTCATATTTTTGAACAATTGCTGTTTGAACTTTTTTTTTATTGACTCCGAATGATTATTAGTGTTCTATTAATTTTTATTCTGTTTCTTATCTTGAATTAAATCACATATTCTATTGGTTGAAGCCATAATTGTCGGAGAATAATCAAGTTGCTATTAAATATTAACATTAGAAATTCGAAATGAAAAGACTTATAAAGTCATCATTTTAAAATAGTTTCAACTGGTAATAATTATTTAAAATTTAAATTAAAAAAAAATTGTATAACTCAATGTTCTGAAAACTCAATTTTATTTGTTTAATACAAAAATTGTTTTTGTTCATCTCATTCTTTAACATTTTTGACAACTCTAAGAAGAAGGTAATTTTACAACAGCAGTAATCGATTCTAAACTAGAACACAGGAAGTGAATTGATTGATTTAATGTCAAGATTAGTCCTAGAGAAGGGTTCCTGGTGATAATAAGTTTGGCGAATTGATTCACTCTCTATGAACGTGAATGAAAATACCAGGTATAAGGACCAATGGGGAAAATTGATATTTATAAATATCTTAATTTTATGAGGACATTTTTTTATAAATATAACAATATATTTATTTATGATATATTTTAAAATCGTTAATGTTAACATGATAAATCAATGTAATATTTACTACATCATATTAAGGATCTGTTTTGAATAATGGTCTGGAATGGGCTATATGGGGAAACTTTAAACACAAAAAACAATAGTTTAAAGAACTTAAATACACATTTTAATAAGAAATAAAATTAAAAAGTTGAAAATAATATAATAAGATTATAATAACAATAGTATGATGAAGAAAAAATTAATTTTATCGTAAAAAAAAAAAGAGCGGAGTGCTTTTATTTCATAGTGACTCAAATTTTACCAATATGAGTCAATAAAATATTTAGAACAATTAATATCATGTACCTCACACTTTTTTACGATAAAATGAATCTTTGGTTAATCACTCCATTCTTACTTTAAACTTATTGAAAATTATTTTCTACTGTTATTTCATGTTAAAGCTTGTTTTGAGTTTTTTAACTATTATTTAATTTCCACTTTTTGTTTTAGCTGGCTACAAAAGCTGATTTTTTTTTTTGCTACAAAAGTATACGAAACTCTCCAGTTGCTCTAGTAGTCTTATGCTTGTCTCAATGATTGAGTCATATATGTCATAGCACTTGGCACACAATACACTACCATGTCTTCGTATATGAAAAATAGCTAACCCTGAAGATCCTGGGCAGGATAATTAAACAAAAATATTTAATTATTGTATTGCCATCGGTCCTTGATAAAGGCAATTTTCAATTTAATTCTATGTTCTGAAATGGCCGAAAATCTAGATCAAAAATGCCTTTAACTAAATACTTATATGCAGGTGAAGCTAATATAAACGTGTTAAAAAAGGTTCATCTTGATCTGGAATTCAAGTAAAAATATAATAAATTGTTCATGAAAAAAGTAAAAAACGCTCTTCCATTTAAATACCAGAAAACAACATAACAAAAATGTTTGGAAAAGAACAAAAAATCTTTAATATCGGCGTAACAATCAATTCGTATGCAGACCTGAATTTAACACACTTTTGAACATCCAATTTTATCGTAATCTTCATCTTTTTAGGACCCCGATTTTCTTCTTTGGATAGTAAAATGTTTCTGAAGAAGTCACTTATGAAGAATTGACGGCTGCTATTGCAGTGCAAGACCTGCCAGATGTTTGCCATATCACTCGTTTTTTGTATGCATCTTTTTTTTTTTTATACGTTCCTCTATGATGGCTTTTTCTTCCAAGACATTAGTTCCAAACGTTTTCTTTTTGTAGCAACTTTCTCGCTACATGTTTTTATATTTTCTGAGCTATCTTCACTCTGGTTATTTCGTGTTGCATGATGCTGATTTCATTAAGGATAATTTATAATGATACATGACTTTAAGCTGTCATTTCTCATTTATTACTGAAAACGAAACCTCACTAATAATTTTTCCTGTCATGAAGCATCCTCACTAATGAAACGTGAAGCATTGAAGAGAATTTTGTTGGATTATACATAATTGTCTGGAATACCAATATATCCATAAACTCGTTTAGTGTATTGATAAACAATAAGTTTTGATTGATTGATATCCTTGGAAATAAATATTGTAAAATTTAATGCGAATATTTTAATTTAATAAGAAAAGGACGAATTAATGACTTCTGCTGCTGTTGAAGAAAGAAACATTCCTGCCTCAATGTTCAAGTAAATCACTTAAAACAACATTTATTACGAATGTTAATATTTACATTTAAAGAATAGAGTAGTTGGCACAATTAAAATGAGTTTTATTTATTTACTTATGAAATAATTTTAAAAAAATGAAAATCTTTAGGTCTGGATGTCTTCTAAACAAAGAATCTACGGGCATACCTCCATAGGAAATTTTTTTTGTTTTGATTTCCTTTGTTCAATTGTCAGTTCGGACAATTTTAAAAATTTCGGGCTGGACAATGATATATAAGTATATACTTGTAAGCTACATTCTATATACTTTATGCTAAATACATATACATATATCGTACTACATGTAGCTTTATATACCATACTTATAGTTGGATGGAATTGTATGAAAACACCAAAATCAAGAATTAATTCATATATTTGAAATGCCATACTTTTTTTACCATAATACTGAGGCATTTTTTAAATATCGTTATTATTCGAAACCCAGAGCTCAATATTTTTGAGTCAGAATCGGATAACGCCATGACTTTAATGACGTTCTCTTCCCCTTCCTTAATATCTAAATCAGTTTGCAATGATCGAATTATATTCTGTAGATATTTAAAATTCCTTAAAAACACCCAGGAATTATGTTACTTGGCTGTATGTAATTCATACCTCTAAAGAACACATGATAACCTCAAACTCCCTTCTACATATAAGTTTTTACTCTCAAATATCGATTCACATGAAACCAAGAGTCATGATCATTGAATATGACGTGGTTCCCAGAGAACATCACATCTTTTTCTAGACTTCACATTTTTTCCCTTAGTTGATGTCACGATAGTACTCACGAAGAATTGTGATGGTAACTTTTACCAGTTACTGTCATGACATACTTTCCTCAAAATCCATTGTAATATGAACAATATTTTACAAATCCAGACAGTTAAATTGTTAACATAAAGATTTTTCAAATAATGATTTTTTTTCAGTTACCTTTAATAATTTGAGTATACGAAAAGAAAATGGGTTTTTCTTCAAGATTTGATAAAAAAAAAATTCAGAAATTTATAAAAATATCTTTAAGCACCTGTATATAATATTTGTTAGTTGACAATACAAAAGGAACCTTGGGGGTAGAAAAGAGCTGGTAAGACACCAACATCTTATCAACAAAAAACTTTTTATGTAACAAAAGTTATTCTGAACAAGTATTGCCTTTATTGTACTTACTGTGTTAAAAAAAAAAAAAAATGGTTGGTTGATATCTATAAAAGTGTTTCAGGTGTATTTATATGAGGGTTTTCTCTCATACCCGCAGATCCTCTTGTGGCGCACTTATAATAATTAGTGAGTATCTATAAAGTAGGTACTCTTAATTGGCAATAAAACCTTGTTATTGAGTGTGCTTAAATTATGTACCTACACAACCGTTGGCTTAAAAACAGTATCATGTATCTCAGAATGTACCCATCATGTACTGAAGACCCTTCATGGATTGTAGTGTTTTTTTAAGCCGTATTCATAAATTAATAAAGCTTAATAACAAGTGAACTAATAAATATGATTGTCTAACACAGACCTCGACAGACGGACTACCCATTGTCTAGTGTTCTAGTAAAATTTTTAATGATGTTTATTCTATATATATACACACATACAATTTGTTTTTATTATTTTTTCGAATCAACAAGTGAACTACAATTGTATAATAAAATTAAACAAATTTTAATAAGCAATTTAACATCACAATCGTGATTACATTTAGATTAAGTTTAGATAGTATGTTCTTTAGTGCTCTTTCACCTTCTGCTACTAATAATTATTCAGTCAGTTAATGTCAATAACGAATATATTTATGTTGGCTCATGCGGACATGGAGGGAAGTGCATGGATTTACATTACTTATTTACCTGACTGCACGCATCCCTCATCTAATCACTATTGATATTTTTCGATCTTATCGACAGTTGATAATCGATTCTAGCCCATATCAGGATGTACTGAAATATTCGCATTTAGCCGCTCGACCATTGCTAATAATTATGCTAATTTCGCTTAAGGAAAGGGCGATCTTTCACATCCATAACCACTAAAATGAATAACCTTAGTGACCCACTGATGCAACTTGGCCTTTTTTACGGATTTGCTTTCACCATTTAATATCTGATGTTGTCTTTAATCTTATCAACGTAAATAATTTTTGTACTCTTAGTAAAGAAATGAGGTTCATGGTGTATATGATAAGCAATATATTACTATCGGGATAACCTTTACTATAAGTTACCACAGCGAAGGGAAGAAGTAACTGTAGCCCTTGATTACAGTTTGAAATTTGTGATGGATTATTGATCTTGACAGGGGACTGATAAAATAAAGGTTATATTATTGTTTTAGAAGTAATGTATCTGAATTGAATAAAATAAATAAATATTAAAATAAATTTTGTTTTAGACGCACCTTACCTTAGTTTCCAGAATACTATTAAAAACATTTAATAAGTTGCAATTCGTAATCAGCACAAAACATAAATGAACAGATTTTCAAAATCTTTCAGTTACCATGTACATATGGCTCCTGGCATTTTACGTCTAATAGGCATCTTCATACTTACTTCTTATCCAGTTCCAATACATGTTACTCCGGATATCACCGACGATCTGGACATCAATAGTTAAATTGCCGCTTAGTTCTAAGCTTGGTAGTTATGAAACATAAATGAACATAAACATAAACATAAATGAAAAAACAACCAGAGATCAAAGATCATTGTTTCTATTTGATGTCTGGACTGTTGGTGTGAGATGTACTGCACTTACATCTTTTGATATGTGTCCTGTTGTCTGAACGCCGAGTGTTTGGTTTTCCTAGTATTTTAGACACTTAAGGCTTTGTTTTTGCAATTTTTCCAATTATATCCTATGTGTTTGTATGTATGCATATATATATATATATATGAATGTATGCATCCATGGAGTAAGAACCTAGACATTAACTGGTCGCCATTGGAAAGTGAGGGAAGGCGGTCCTTTCTCCGGCACCCCTGACCTCTCCAACCTTTTCTCTTAAATCATCCTCTCCTCTCCATCTCGTGATTTGTGTGCATCTTATTAATTCCGGGATCCTCGCACACTATCTCGTGTCTCATTGATATTCTGTCATTCTAACCTCTTATTCAATTTCTCGATGCCCTTTCAAATGCCGTATATTTGACATAAAGATGCTTAAAATAGTACTCTTTTTACTAGGGTGATGGCTATAAAGTTATCCAATTTCGTAACTGAATTCCATAACACCAAAGGAGCCAGCTATTCTTTCATGCCAAAATTTTATCACCAGAAAATAATTGTTGTTTCATAATATAATTTTTGTCTAATATATAATTGCAGTTTTATTGATTTCCGGGTCACAGAAACAGGCAGTCCATGAATGAATTCAGTAGACGTAGCATTCATTTAAAGGCTAGTTTCATGAGTCAACTATAGGCAAAATATATATATATTTTTTTTTAAATACAACTCATGAATGGTCTTTTGTTGAGTACATGGTAGAGACTGTACTGTTTCTAGGATAATGGTTGTGCAGGTAGCTGATCTATCCGAGACCCCACTCAACCCCAAGGTTTTCCCTCAGTTAAGGGTACCTATTGTATAGAGACTGGGTGAGCCCCGGAAAGGTCTCTTGATCCCACAGGACCGTGATTATTAACAGATTAAATAGTTAATCTGCCATAACCGGATTTGAACACGGAATCTTGAGCCTAGCAATTCAGTGCTCTACACACTGAGGTACCCCTTTAAGTGAAATATAAGTTTTAAGAAAATAGGTAATAGCAATTTATGTTTTTCATTCTTCTTACCTATATAAAACATAGTAAGGAAATAAGGAAAAGAAGTAAGAGAATGCAATGCGATGGAGAAACATTTAGACCCGTTTTCTTCATGTCCCCTTTGTCAAAATAACCAAGTTCTGCAAAATATCTTGTGTTTGTGTGTGCATATACACTAAGTCTAGCTCAAAAACCAAAACTTGTTTGAAGCTGATGACTTGTGTTCAAGGAAAATAAACTTAACGACGTGTCTTCTCGTACAGTTCTCCCACTTCCCTCATATCCTATCTTCGGCTACGGCGATAAGCGAATCACAAGGCCTAACACTTCCAGTACTGATGATAGCACTTTATAACTAACTATGCTGCTTTATTGATATAGTTTCTTTAATATTTCTTAAGGTAGTTTCTTTGATTTGTTGTATATTTAATGCAAACTAGACTGAATAAATATAACGTATTTCTGCAAAACCACGTTGATATTAGAAGATTTGTGTTATCACTATAATAAAAAAATTGATTATGAAATAAAATTATGCCAATCGGTTGGTAAGGTCTATTGTTCTCAGGGAACTATTATTTACACTTAGGCGATTTCATTATATTGATTTACAATTGAATGGTCTTTAATTAATAAAAAAGGTATGTCTTATTAAACTTGGGGTAGTTTGACTGAAATCTCTTTTTTTTAATTCCATATTCATTATACAAGGTTTTTTTTCTTTCAACCTTTTCTCGAAGTTAGTAGTTATTAAAAACAATGTAAAATATTGATAATTACTAAAAGATAAAATAGGACGGATATTTTTCGAGGTTAAGAAAAAAAAATTAGAATAATTAAACAGCTACGGTATATAAAAGACAGACGTGAAGTTAAAAAGCTAACAATTTTAGAAAAAAAAATAGATAAAATATAAAATTGTATAAGGTAATAAAGGCTGATAAAAACAAAATCCTTTTGTTATTGTTGTCGATTATACGGACATTATTTTTATTTGCAGTTTAACCTCCTAAGTAATTCTCTTATGTTGAATCATCTACAGATTTTCGGTGAAAATAGGTATAATAAACATTACTTTATCTTATAGTAGGAAGGGCTCTCAGGAGAATAATTTAAGTAAATTTTATTAAAATTGTTTGGGCCTTTTTGCTATAGTCAATATATGTAGCTACAGTAAATATATTTTAATAAAAGTCCTTACAATGTTTCGATTTTGACCATTTTTGTTTCGCTTACATCTGGTTGAAAATAACTATCCAACGAAGTATTTATTTTCCCCATGATAAGTAAAACACATTTCTGGCTTATTAATTTATATATAGGTGTACTTTAGATTGGTGCAGTAGACCATGAAAATCTATGGTTGCGTGATGTGGTCTTCTCACAGACATATTACGTGCGGAAGAAGAGATAGTCTGAAGGAGGTCACCCAAACTCACATCGATGTTATTTATTTTCAAAGTTTTGTAATTATACTTTTACACGAAATAATTATATAGATCACAAAACATTTGACACTTGGAGGTGACCTTCTGACATTTCATCCGTGAAAATAAGTCGACCATTAAACGTCTTAGAGTTGATCACGAGCGTGTCGTTCAAATGCTTTGGTAGGTCGAGTGGAACATTTCTTTATTTGAGGATAGGGAAGTAGGTAACAGTTCGATGTATATTTCTCTCCAAAGAAAGGCAATTTGTTTTGTAGCTTTTTTACTTTATTAATAAATTGTCGGAACGATATTGGCTGGGTAAAATCAGTTGAATTGACGCCTTTATCATCAATAAAATTATAGTAAATACTCTTAAAATAATAGTAAACTTCTTGCTAAGATGACAGGCGTTTCCCAGTTGAGGCAGTCATGTTTAAAGTAGCGAACTTGGGAGGTAAGAATATTCCTTATCAGTATCTCTAAAAAAAGGGGAAACAAACTTAACTAATATAATTAAAACAAGTTCTGAATTGTTGCATTCATTGTCATTATAAAACTAAAAATTCATTGTATCTGGTATTATTATTTAGATGAGGCTTATCTTGCTAACACATTTACAAAAGTTAAGAGATAGTTTCTTAACATAACAAAAAGATGTTTTAATAATGTTATACACTTATAAAGAAAGTAATGATCTAAACATAAATCGCTTTTGGGATATACCATTTTAATTACCTTGTTTGTAAACCAGCTTAGTAAATCTCTTCTGGTTCATTTTAGATCAAAATTGCTCTGTGTCCAGTGTGATAGAACGCTGTAAAACCAGGTATAGAATGTTTCAGATACCTTTTTTGATTTTTCTGGCTTAAGATCAGGATTTTTATATTTAAAAATATCGATTTCACTTCTGGTTGGTAAAAGTTAGCTTTTACTTCGTGCGTGTCATCAAAAAATGCTTATGTGTTCACCTAATGAAGGGAACATTTAATACAACTATATAGTGTTTTTTAAATTTTGAAACCATGCATATTTTTTACAATTTAACTATAATATAAATTATAAATATAAAATGTTTAATATACAAATTTTCAATTTTGATTACGGTATAAAATTTGAAATTTCAAAAAAATACATATAAAACTTCTTAACTGTAGCATCCATACTCATATTTAATTTTAAATTTTTTAACCGTGTACGTATCGTATACTTTTTTTAAAAGTAGATATGAGAAAAAATTAATATTTTTAATTAGTAAAATTGTCAGTGACTTTTTTAGTGTAATGGTTTGAATTTTAAAAATATATATATATATATATTAAATTGTGGTTATTTTTAATACTAATTTATGCAAATACTTAATGTATTTAAAAAGTAATCGATTAATAATAAACAATTATCATAATTAATATTAGAATATCAAAATATATTTTTATAACCACTAAAAACAAATGAAGATGACTCCTAGAACTATATAATAAGTAAATAAATTTATGATGTATACATTTATCAGACATGAATTTCAGATAATGTTAAGAAAACCGATCGAAAGGAATTTAAACTTCCTATCTCTTCTCCCGAAAATTAGAATTTTAATCTTTCTATAGGCATTCCGAGTTACAAATACTTATAAATTTCTAGGATGTTATTTTCGCAAATTATTATTTAATGATAGATCTTAAAATAAATGAGTTATTAGAATTCTTCCTCATAGTAGCCAGTAGCGTATTCCACGAACGTAACTAGCCTCTTGTGCAACTGTACCTATTCCCAGGAGAGGGAGACCTCACTTTTTTACAGGAGATTTTAAACTCTGACCTATAAAGATAGGACCGACAAAGTAGTCTTATATAACTTTATTTTTTTTATAGGATCCATGATCTAATCTTCTGTTTACAACTAATGGATCTTCAATAGCAAGACCTAACGCAGAATTGGACTGTCTTAACTCTATAGCGAAGCTAAATTCAACGGAGTCATTTGAATTTCAAATTTCAAAATATTGAAAAACAATCACTAAATTATATTATTATTTATTATTATAGGCGTTCCAACATGGGTTGCCTCACTAAATCACTAAATTAAAAAGAAAATAAACACAAAAAGAAAAGCATAACGGGTAAGTGGCAAAGCACTTTTCTATAACAATGTGTTATCCAAAATAACAATATTTTGAGTTTTGTCCCATCTGGAATGTTAAGAGAACCTGCTCTGTAACGTTTAAAAGATTTTAATTTTCAAAATTCACTAAATCAAAACTATATATAGGATGCAACAGGAAAGATAAAAATAAAATGAAAAAGAATTGTTTGTGGAGCGTCTTGTTGCAATGTAGCTCTGTCTCTATTTGATGAGTCTGTTTGGACAGTTAGTGTGAGATGTGCAGCATTTTGTCTTCTTTGATGTGATTTTATTTTTGACTGTGAGTCCTGATGATGTATAAATTGGCAAAACGTTAGCTGGTTGGTTTTACCAGTATTTTATTGGCTTAAGGCTTTGTTTTGGGATTTTTCCTTTTGCATCCTATTTGTAATTTACGTCTCATTTTGAGTTTTTATTCACTTTTATTGAATGTGGTATAAAAAAAACCTGTACCACTACAACCCATGAAGGGTCTGGGGTTCAGTACATGGTAGAGAGTATACTGTTTCGTGGACAACGGTTCTGCAAGGAGGTGACTTGTCCTAGGTCACGCTCGACCGCCAGACTTTTCCCCCTTATTTTGGGTACCCTGTTTTTATAATATTTTATAGAGGCTGGGTGGGCCCCAGGAGGGTCCTAGATCCTATATGATCCATCTCCCGCTGCAAACAGACTAAATAAAAATCATGGCCTGCAGCGGGAATTGAACCAGGATTTCCGGCATGGCAGCTCAGTACTCTACCACTGAGCCACTCCTCTCCCTGAGGTATATGCTTTTTGAAAATACAACCATTTTTTTTTTTTAAGACCTACAAAATCTGCTAACACTTACATAAGATTACTTATATCTATATCAGTTGGATATATTTGAATTTTATTACATAACTGACACCGTACAATGAGATGGGAGGGTGTTTATTTTTAGAACAAGGAGGTTCTGAGAGTTTATAATGTGTCCAGAATTATTTTATGCAGTTAGATAATTTACAGGACGGTTGGGGAATAAAATAAATAGTTAAGGTTTAATTTTTTTTTGTTTATATTCTACCTCTATAAGTTATAGAGAAAAAATAAAATTTATATATACTGTAATCGTCAATTTTAACGCCAGCTGACAGCAAAAGAAAAACTACTGTTTAAATCCATTTTTGAATTAATACTTAAAGAAATTGTATGGTTTTGAATTCTTCCCATCTTATAACTTTTGTTCTCGTTGAAGTTATTTTTTTTAATCTATGAGAGAACTTTAACTAGTTTCAGAAGCACGAGCTTACCATAGAGTCAAAAAATCTATTGTTGAATCCTTCACACTCTCTTTAGAACAACAAATTAATTTAATATATTTTTTGTTTAGTTATACAATCTTATCCTTCCAAATTTACATAACATTTAGTCAATGTTAAAAACTACTGCAAAAGACGTACATGGTTGAGGGATTGTATCATCTAAACTAATATTTCTATTGCCTTAAGTAGAAGTATTAAATTACAGTGACATGAAATAGTAGTGGTATGACCAAACCGAGAGGAAATTGATAAAAACCGAACTGCGGGTATTTTTGGTTAGGATGCCTTTCATATTGGGACGAATAAGATAATGCATCGAAACCATAGACTTTTTTTTTCTTGGCTGCAGTGAAGGTACTTTCTCTACTTCTTTATTTTTCTTATGACATTCACCACAATGTTAAAAGTCAAAGGTTTAATAATTTTAGTAAGGATGATAAATATGCCCCATCGGTTTTGTTTAACGTTTTATTGAATGACATGAACATATGTCATACGAAATAGGACAGTAGGATGCGGAAAGATCCTTAGATTTATATTTACAGGGTATTTCAGGAAATAAGGAGTATGCCTGCACGTCCAATTCATTGATTGGGATAATTAACATTTAGCTGTTGTCCTGGACTTCTTCAGTAATCTGCAGGACAACCATCCAATTGAAACCACATTTTCCTTCTCAGTTGTATTGGATTAATTACTGGATTTATGATAGGATTACTGAATCTTATGAAACAAGAGCACATATCCTGTGCTGTTCTCCCACTGTTGCTGTTGAAGAAAGATGCCGAGCATGTCTTAATGGTCAAGGAAATCACTTTGAACATCGTTTAATTTGGATATTAATGTTTAAATTTAATGAATAAAGTAGTTTTATTTATTTACTATGCCTAAATAATTCATAACAATAAAAAATCTTTAGGTTTGAGTATACCCTAAAAAACAAGCGTTTGAGGACTTACCATAGGAATTTTTTTTCTTGTTTTGAGGTTCTTAGTTCAAATTTTCAGTTTGGCTAATTAACCCTGAAACACCCTGTATATATATATATATATATATATATATATATATATATATATATATATATATATATATATATATATATATGTATATATTGTGTACATGTTAATCAGTGTTTGTATTTAACTCACAAAGTGTATATGCTGTTTAGTGATATTTTCTCAAATATTTTTATATTATTTTTTTTACTTCTAATAAAATAGTAAACTGCGACATTATAAGGGTTTACTATGATTAAAACATTTTGCTGTACTTCAAATTGTTTTATTTCAGATTTTGTTTCTTGAGATCTCATGGCGCAAATATATTTTACTAAACTGATACTTAATCTTTCCTTCTGAATCTTAATATAATATTTTTCTTTCCTAAAATTTGCAAAATGATTTAAAGAAAAATTGAAATGTCTGTTTTAATAAAGCATTGCTCAGTAGTTTAGGGATAGCTGCTAACATGGTTTAATCTTCATCAGCGGTTGGTCTTCCCTGCAGCTCTCCAGTTCCTGATGCTCAGTGCACCCTGAATCCGCTGCAACGCCATCCATCTATCGCAGTCGAGATCCTCTCTTCCCGTTCTCTAAACCATTTCATCCAAGACTCTCTTAGGAATCCTCTCCGGGATCTATCGGTATATAAGTAATTTTCCAACATCCAGATTGCAACCAAATTATCGTTTGTAGTATTTGTTTAAGAATAATATGCTGACTTAACGAATTTCCCGAAGGAGTTCTATAGGAATTTTGAGAAGTTTTTGAAAATCATCGCTGGCTTCAAACTTGAAACTCACTGTAAAAAACGTCTACAATAGAAAAAATAAAATAAAATTAGACTA
This sequence comes from Troilus luridus, assembly GCA_964056705.1. NCBI lineage: Eukaryota > Metazoa > Arthropoda > Insecta > Hemiptera > Pentatomidae > Troilus > Troilus luridus. Next base: position 93,847,867 of record OZ057414.1, on the reverse strand, counting down.
CAAGAATGAAGCTATTAATATTGACGAGGTTATGAGAAGACGTTATTAGGCAGCTACTGCTCAGAAGTTGACGACAGAAGCCGACAATGAATTTACATAATCACCCAACTATTGATGATTGATTATCCGTCCTAATGTTACTAGGCTTATCTGATGGAAGGTGATTTGGAGATTGTAGCTATCTGGCCTTAATGATATATCTTTCTTTAATAAAGAATCATCAAGATGTGTATCACCTTCTTCTGCTTCATATATTTTTTATTAATTTATAAATCAACTACCAAGGTTAATTTTAAGTACATCTATAAGCGGACTGCAATGATGATCTTTTCATTTTTATTTTCATGCAAACCACATTAAATGTTTTTTTTTATATTGGCGCTACAACTCAGTTACTAGTCTTGGCCTCCTCCAAATAAGGTCTTGTACCGACGCTATCCAACTCCTAATTCCTAGGATGTTGCGATAATTACCAGCCACTCCATCTGACCACCCCAGCTTGAGTATTTCTCTTCTTCTTTCAACAATGTTTTTTGAATATTGTATTATAAGGTCTTCATTGGCCTTCATTCTTTCAGGAAGATCCGATGATCCGACATGATCCAACTCGGAGGGTCTTATGTTATAAATACCCCGATCATAAGGATTTGGAAAATTCCTATCAAGCATTTCTTCAGAAAATGACTTGCATTAGCTCTCGGGATGTCAGGTTGGAAGCACTGCATCAGGCTAAATGATATTTATCATCCTGTTGAAGAATAATTTACTGGAACTATAGGGTTGGTAATACTAATACTTTATGCAGAATAGATAACTGGGATAGAACATATCACTTCAATAATTTCGCTTAAATAAACACGAGAAAAGGTTTGAATATCTGAGGGAGAATACTTTTATAGGAGTTAATCTGTAACCAAAAATGTACAATTAAAACTTTATTATAGGAACTGATTATAAACATCTCATTTTTGGAGTTGTCTCTTTTATTCACTTTTGAAACTTGGATCTTTGTGTTGTTTTAAAATTTATCCAGATCGGACCTGGAATTTAGTTTCCCCCTTTTTAAGTATTGATTGTATATTTTCATTTTCTCACGGTTATTTGGTTGGTTCTATGTCTTTAAACCCTCCAGCCACTGCAGAAATTATGTCCAACATTTCTGATTACTGATAAAATGTTTATATTTTTTTGTATTCTATTTGTAAACTGGTTGAAAATATTGGCCCCAAATTTGTTTGGATACTATTTTCGTTTTTCTATAATGTTTTTTGATCTTTTGACGTGAACTGTATTCGGTAATAATTTCACCAATAACGTTCTATTAGCTCTTGATAAAAATATTTAGAGTTTTTGTTAATAAGTAGATTTATATTACCTTCTGAAATGCCTAAATTCTTTTTTTAGATCACTAATTTAACCCAAGACAAGAAACGTAAATATTAAATGAAATATTTAATTTATTTTTTTAATTTATCATTCTTCCTGTGTCTTCCGGTCTTAAGCCCAAAACAGAGCGGTATATTCAAATTAAAATTTTAGCTCTTTCTTAGTTAGGAATCAGACTTGCTGCTTATTATTTACGATAGTTCCCTTGTAGTTACTCATCCAATTGTTCAAATACTATTACGCCGACATGTTTCACTATAAATTATTTATAGATCCTTAAGTTAGTACCTTCCTAGACGACCACTCCTGCAATCACTACACGTCACGGTTTGGCCGACGCCCCATCTAACTTGAGGGGCACAAGTCCAATTGTATTCCCGGGAAGTGAAAGTCTTTCCAGAGCACTCTGCTCATAGGTACTTAGGATACGAGCTTAATCTTTCACAACGCCGAGTCGTCACGACTAATAAAACGGTCTAGGAGTAGTACCAACATAAGAAACATAATAATATTTTACTTTATTTTTGTTAGCAACAAACTTGTTTTGCATTAAAATAGAATAGAAAAGTAACTTTATTCTGGGACTGACTCCCTTTAGAATAACACACATGAACAGGAATAGAAACATAATATATATCTGCCCAGAAGGCTACATGATACCAATCATAAAGCGTATAAAAAGTTACAAAGCAATAAAAAAAAAAAAATAAACAGTACGATTCCTGACAAGATATTAAGCAATTAAAAGAATAGATAAATCAATAACAACTATTGATTCCACGAGCTAGCAAGTAATACTTTCTTTACTTGATGTACATTTTCTTAAAACGAAATTAAAACCCCGAAATAACACAATAAATTATTCAATACATTTCATTCTAGGGAAATGACTAACCAGCTTAGAGAGCATCTTTTTGGGAAGCCGGGAGATGTTGGAAAAGCAAGGAATTAAATGAGGATAGTGAGGGAGCATGACGGATGTTAGAAGGGATTGAGTTCTACACTGTGATGGAACGGGCGAGGAAGAAACGTTTGAATTCTTTGGTTCTGTGGGAAGGAATAAAGATATCGGAAATGCGAGATCTTGTTTTATGGTGCTGGACTGAGGATTTGAATTGGAGGAGACTGCAGATATATGAAGGGTGTATGGATTGGAATAAGAGTGAACAGAGTGAATGAAATATTGTCTTCTTCAGGGAGGAAAGAGACACTTTAACTCATCATATAGGTGGGAAACGCGCGAACCATTATGCTATTATATAAACATTTGTACATAAATATATCTTCACACTTTTAAGGATACGAATGAACGCTGGTGTAAAATAATAATAATAAACAATATACATGTCTCCAACAAATAACATAACCCGTGCTTACCGCCAATGGATTCGACATTACGGCCTATGGTGGATTTTTAAAACTACTGAAATGTAATATATTAAATATTTTCTAGAACCACAAGATTACAACACGGTGTTCGATTTTCAACTTGATTGCGTTCTGTGATAGATATTTCTTTTTAAATAAACAATATTTATTTTTTCTTAAAAGAAATTTTTCATTTACTCACTATAAGTTGTGTTTATTCATTTAATTTATTTATATTATATTTATTTATTTAACGTCACTTCATGCTGCTACGGCTTATCGGACGGTGCTTCAGTGGGCGCAAATTTTGCCTATCCAGTTATGTTTAGGATAGGTATCTATAAAGAGTACCTGACACCGTAGAGACTCAGGGTCCCCATTTTACGTCTCTTCCGAAGGACGGCATGCCCACGGATTTTTTACTTCCTTTAAATCCATCTGCCGGGTTGCGATCCCCCCATCTTGGGCATAGTAGGTTGTTTTGCTGACTACTGGATCACAGAATACTCGAGTTGTGTTATAATAAAAGTTCATTTGCGAGCCAGTATGTCAATTTGCCACGACTTTTGATTTTATTAGTGTTAATCATATTAATATATTTTATTATACAGCGGTTTTTTTGATTTTTGCCCACATTGATCATGCCGTAGAAAAAAATTGCTAAAACGTTAGGTGTAGGTAATTACATTTCCAGCTTAGTTCTAACATGTGTTATTTCAGAAGTTGAAGAAGAAATACTATTTTTATTTATAAAAATCTTTAATGACCATGAAGTAAGGTATTGCTATCAATGCTCATGTAATGACGATAAAGAAGAGTGCACAGTTAGGTATAACAATAACGATATTTCGATTTTCTGTAGTAAACGGTTTTTGAGTTAGATGCGAGACGTGCGTATGAATGTAAGAATGGATGTTATTTCGAAATGATTAAAATTATAGTTTAAGAAGTTATTTCATTTCAAAGGTATCAAACATTGTTTCGGCAATTTGAACGATTGTCAAATACTTTGGTGTTTTTAAAATCCCGATGTGTCATCTACCGCGGTAGGCGGAATGTGCTACATAGATCTAATCTCAGGACCCACTTTGGTTTCAAACGTTTACCAAGTTAGTGAGATTGGACCTGATTGTTGAATTCTTTGGTTTCTTAAAACCACCTACATTTTTGTCTATCTTCAGTTTTGGGGCGTCCCGTAAATGATTCAAGAAAACTGTTCTTCCATTGGTGTTGGCATTGTTGAGATTCCATTTGAACTACAAAAGGGAATCCGAATCAACTATATTAGGAAATTTTCTTTTTTCGTAAGTTCGTAAGATAGCACAGTTTTGACAATGCCTTCAATTATTGGTTAACTGTAGATAGGGAACTATAGTTAATTATAACTCTTTTTTATAGTCCAGCACAATCTGAAATCTGAAATGAAGAAAATTGTATATTAGGTTTAATATAATTTCAAAAACGATGTTAAATATTTAAATTTAACCTAACATTGAAGGTGGTTATAATCCGGTTAGTTCACACTTATCTTGGTTTCTTGTGTAACAAGGAAATAACACACTATAACTTGTAACCGCGTTGATTTTGATAGGAAAGCTCATTGTTGGGAAATGATTCGTCAATTGATTGTTGATTTACATTTTCTAAAACCTCATTTTGCCACTCGTCCTATAAAAGTGAAATGTTTAAATAGCAAACGATAAATGTCATATATATTTTAATATACAATTTTTTTTAATGTTGAAAAAAAAAGTAATTTATTTAGTATTGATATGATTAAAAAAATAATGCTTTGAGTCTTGAAGGATTTTTGAAAAAAAGGTAGACTGGATTAGAATTATTTTTCGGAGCCAATCTTATTTTTAGAAGTGAGCTGAAAATGTTTTGTAGTTTTTTGGATAATTTACCGCAGGTATGTTAGTAATTAAAGATTTTCTTTCCTTATGTTAGGAAGAAATAATAAGAACTCTGATTAAATATATTATATATCTACAACCCCGGTGAATAAGTTGTTAAAATTTTCTAGAAGGTTTCGTGTTCTTAAGAAGGCGGAATCGTGTTATTTTCTTAGTGAATAAGGCGCTAAGTCAGGCATTGGCTTGAAATGGGGTTATGGCTTATATAAAAAACTCCATTTTATTCCAAAAACTACGATAATGGCACAATCCTGCTTCCCTCTGTACAATTAACTCACCCTGGACAAAATTCAACTAAACCGCTTATTCACCCGGGCTGCAGATATATAACTCGTACGTGTACGACAAAGAAAAATTAAGAATTTTTTTTTTTAGGATTGTATCGTCAAGCCCCACGAAAAAATTCGTATATTAATTCGTTTTAAAATTACTTTACCGTACAAAAAGTAATTTTAGAGCCGCATGACGTGTAACTGGTAGATTTCAAAGAAGTCTCAAACTTATTTCAGGCCACCCAAGTGGGATGCTCAAGTTTCTTTCTGATTCTCAAACATTCTACAATTTGAAGGTTTTGGGAGAGGTTATCTGCAATGTCCTGTATTGTCCTAACTCTTTTATTCAACGGAGGGCAGTTAAAAATATTTGTACCACGAAAATAAATTTGATTGAGATCGTGGATTTATCAAAACAGACCATCATAGGAAATTTTTTTTTGTTAAATTATTTATTGAAATTTTCAGCTGCATTATAACAATAATGTATAAAGTTAATATAATGGAAGGAATGATACATAATGGGAGGGATAAAGGCAAGTAAAGTAACTACCAAGCGGTAGTATGAAAATTAAAAGAAAAAGAACTAAATATATGAGACGGATTGTTTTTTTCTGGTAGAGTGGGTAAAAACTATTACTCCCCTCGCCATGTGCTGGAATGATTACGTAAAGGAGAAGATTATAACCGACTCGCATTGGATGCGGTTGCCATCGAGCATTGCGTTTTTAAAATTCATTCTAAACCAGGTTCCAACAAATCATTTCCTACTAGCTTTCCTTTCCTTGTTATAAGAACGTGTTTTATTTTGTTTTTCAGCTTTTATAAAAATTCTTTGAAAACTACTTTAGGTTTATATAATTAAGAAATCTAAATATTTCTATGGTTTCGAAAGTTCTGGTTTCAAATCGGGCTAAGGCAGATAAATTATTGAATCAGCTAACAAAATGGATTCTGTGGGATCTACAGACCCCAGCCTCTGTAATGTGAGTACCTTTGATTGGGAGAAAAACCAGTTGGTAAAGCTTGATCTAGGGCAAATCACCTCCCTGCACAACCGTTGTCATTGAAACATTACAGTTTTTACCATTTACTGAACCCTTCAATATATATGTATGCATGTAAAATCAATACTTAAAATACAATCTAGCATTAGTACATAGACCTTCCCTTTGCGTACGCCACTAAGGGTGATATTTATGTTGGTATTTTTATTTAATTAGGGATGCGACTTTTTTATTACATACAGAATTACATTATAGAATTAATTTTATGTTTGACTATTATGCTAACTCTTCCTTCATTTCTGCTCGGATTAAATTTAAATGATTTTAACTACTTCTGATTTAGTAAAATGATTTTTTGTATCGTCATTCTGCGGGTTCTAGGTTATAGGCCAATGAGGAAATATAATTTCACTACAAAATACATTCTGAAGAAATCGCCTACCGGCGTACCAAGAAATGCAAAAGACTGTATAGGATCTGAGATCTACAATGATATGAGACTTAATGTTCGGGTTGCTAACAGAATTCACTTCAGAGATGTACAACAACTTACACGAGTTGGTAAAGGAAATGTTTGTAATCGAGCAATGTATATTACAATAACACTTCGATAAACTGCCACTCGTAGTGGGAGAATTTCAAAGACAAATATTATAAGAGAATAGTGACACAGCGTACAACAATACTGACCGTAATTTCATGATACACCCACTATTTATATTTATTTATTTATATCTATACATATAAAATGCTTTGTCCTGAATGACTAACATGGACAACAGAAAACTTCTGTCCGTCCCGTTTGTTAATCAGGGTCAATGTATGTTTTACGGCTGTGCTGATCCGTCTGTAATGAAATTTGATATGGATAATCTCAAGCCTGGGAAAGGACATAGGCTACTTTTTATCAACACACCATACAGGCGAACTTAATATAAAACTGTTACCTTATTGACTAACACACCCAGTAGTCAACGCACCGCAGAAACCACTGAACTTAGCATTTTGAAATTCGCAGATAGGTTCTTTGTATAGCTCAAATGAGTCAATTCCACCCCCAAGGGTTTCCTCCTTAATATAATGGGGGCTCAAAGATTGTATGGAATCCGTCAGTTTTGAAGATAGAGATCTGAAATTTCGGATGTACGAGATGTACGGATTTAAAATGATTTGTCACGAAACTTTATGTGGAAGAGCAAATTCCACGCGAGCGAAGCCGTGGGCAAAAGCTAGTTTTATAGAAATAAGTTGGGAAAGTCAAATTATTATTTTTTAAAATCTATGTTTGTTTATTTAACGTCACTTGTATGCTGCGATGCCTAATCCGACGATGCTGCAGGAGGAGCTCTAAATTTTGTCTATCCAGTTTTAGTTAGAATAGTAATTTTTAACGAGTACCTGATTTCGTACAGGCTCGGGATCCCCGTTTAACGTCCCTTCCGAAGGTCGGCATAACCAAGGATTTTTTACCTCCTTTAAAAAATCTTAGGGCCACCTGCCGAGCAACGAGCCCGCGTTTTGGGTTTAGTATGTTGTTATGATAACCACTAGACCACAGGTCGCCCTCACTCATATAATGTAATTGATTTTAAAAGTAAATAATATTATATATAATATAATACAAATTCTAAACTAGAACTAAAAAGGCAGAAATTAGCTGTATGCAATTCTAAATGCTTTACTATACTTAATTCCTACTAAATTTTATATCACCAAATTTTTATCGAGGCGGGGCGTGAAAGTAAAGGGAGCTGGAACGAAAACCAAAACTTTGGGTGTATCTATTGTATCTCGATAGACCGCAATACCAAATCTCAATTTTCGGAAGTCACGAACCATGAACACGAAAACTTTCATGATAAATAGTCGAAGCCATATCTCACAAAATTCATAATAATTTTATCCAGCGGATGTCTGAATGAAGTAAATAAGAATGGAAATATACAAATTGTTGAATATTTGTTGGATTCCATGCTCTAACAGTTCGGTTTTGGTTTAGGAATACGTTATTTTGGAAATAAGTCTAATAATTATAATTGCCCTTGGTGAAAACTCTGCTCAGAATAACAAAAACTAGCACCCTGCAAAGTTTTTGCAAATGAACCCATTTTCTTACAAAATATTGTAAGGCCCTTTATGATACAACTTTCTAAAATTTTAATGAGTTTTCTGATGTTAAACAGCTAAATTTAAAATTATAAAACCGGTACATAATAAACAAGTTTAGCTTATTAGTGTATAATTCCACTGATCGCACTCACGAATGATACATAACTCATACATTGAATACACAACCCAGGACAGCGGTTAACCATTTCCACATCAAATAATATATTAATGATTGAATAATTAGCAAATAATTATTGTACTGACTATGACTATGTATCAAGGGAAGATCTTTTCTCTTAATAAAATAGGACTGTGGGGCTATCTAAAGCTGTGTATATGTCCTCATTGCGCATTATTAAAAATTACGTTTTACTGAATCAATAAGAAGTTAAACTAAGAATAAAATGGTAGCTTATCAAAATAGCAAAGGACAAAAATAGATTTAACCACAAGAATCCAGCGTTTTTTTTTGTCGCGTATGACTCAATATAGGCTTGTAGGCTAGTGTGTAACTTAAACCACATACCTTCCTGGGCGGAAGTTGTCTTTGAACTGGCTTCTGAGACCTTGCTACTACTTTCTTCTCAGCTAACAGATCGTATTTAATCGGAAATATAACGCAACACATACTCTATCACGCTGTACATAATTTATTTACGATATTACATAATAAAATACATAAAAGAACCACGCCGGTGGAAGTTATACAAATCATTTTAATCTACCAATCAACCCCGAAGATAATTGCATTAAATTTATTATTTTTATTTGCTAGGTTCATTGTTAATGAATACCTGAATTATTATTGAGGGATGATTTTAAGAAAGAAAATATCTGTTATTATTTTTTTCATTTTGGGATAAAATAATTAAAAACGCTTTTCTTTTTAATAATATTTTTGTGAATACTAAATTACCATTTTATAGGAACCAGATGTTCGATCGTTCAATAATAGGACCTTGGAAACTATGCCATACTATGGTCTTGCACCAATGGTCAGATGCCAGTAAAATTATTTTTATTTTTAACGTTTTCATAATTAAATGCTCACAGAATATGCAACGTTCAGGAGATACATAAGCGTTGCTAGACTTTAAAATATAAAAAAGTAAGTTGTGATCTCGAGCACTCACTATAGTTATTTACACATACAAACACCATATGTATTCATCTATGTTTATAGAGGGGAAGTTGTTGTACCTTATAGTCGATTATACTCCTGAAATACCTGAAATGTTTATGGAACTATCTACTTTCTTAAAAGCTTCCATGCGCTATGATATTCGATTAACAGATACATCATTCCGAAAATAAATACTTTAGAAACAACAGAAGCATAATGATCTTTTACTGGCATGTGTGTAAAATATTTATACATTTTCATTACTAAAAGTGTTTTATGAAATTATTTTCGAGTAAAGTTTTCATCTGAGTTACTTTTGATCAACTTAGTTTTTCCGTCTTTCCGCTCAGAAGATATGTAGCTAGGGTTATAAATTCAACTAAAATCTAGGACATCTTTGCAGATCTTGACTCAGAGTTTCTGTCAATTTTAGTTGTTTTTTCTTTACACAATTACAGTAAACGGGCAGGAGATCTTGGGTCATTACTATATTTATATCTTATCTAATTATTAATTACAGTTCGTAAATATTTGTCAAAGATACATATTAGTAAACTTAAATAAAAATTAAATCAACCTCTACTAGAGTAATCATTTTAAACATTCTTTGTTAAGTAAATATAGTATTAATAAATACAGGAAAAATTGTTTATTTTAATTTTGATTTTATGCTCACCAATCAACTACTTCCAAATAAAAAAAAATTAAAGAAAATTGGAATGAAATAGACTGTTTTTAAGAATATGTTTATTTATATACGTGTATAAATATATATTAATATAGGAGAACAACAGATCAAAAGAGACTTAAAAAATACTTTTTAAGACGTTAGAGGCAGAATTCTAATAAAAACCATTATGTCTCTAAACTATAAGCAGGAAACAAAAATACCTGTCAATATTTTGCCAATTTAGGCATCATAAGGACTGAAAGAGGATAATTACAAAGGAAAGAAACGATTAAAGCAGATCTTAATATCGACAGGGATCAGGAAAGTAGCCAAAGGAAATAACCGTACCAGCGAAACCTGTAGTATTTTCTTTTATACTTTTTCAAGTTTTGTGTATTGGATTGTATTTGGAAATTCTATTTAGATTTGTTATGGTTGGAGGAGACATGCTGCATTTATTTCTTCTTTTTTTAGCTCTGTATTTACGGCAGATCGACGGATTACAAGGATCAGTCTTCTATTGATAGGTTAAGTCATTGTTTGATGGGTTATCTGATGAAAACATGAAACCATCTTGACCTGGGCTGAGGTGTTGCGCAGGGACCGAATACCTGAAGAGCCTATCTAGGATAAGGTAATTAAGAGTGATTGTTTCCATTACATATTAATCATCTCACGGAGGCATTATCTGAAATTCCATCATTAGATTGCGACTGATGCTCATGCTGCAGCAATTAGATAGTGCAATAATACCTGGCACAGGTAATTTAACTTAGTAAAAGCTAGCACATCAACATAACTTCTGGGGGAAATTTATCTCAGCGATGGTTTGTCTTGCGTAAGGCATCCGCTCCTGAGTAGTGAGTAGTGAGTGAGTGGGCTTGCCGATGCTCATTCCATGGGATAGTCTGTACTTCTTCAGCGGCGGCCATTTATGGAGCACGGCTAATTTTAAAGTGCCCGTGAGCTATGTTAATAGGGTCATTGCAGCTTTGGGGCAATGACTACAACTAGGCAGGTTATCTCTTGCTGTTCTTAGATTATTAATTTTAAGTTCCCTAAGTTCGCCGTTTCAGGCTATTTCAACACTTTCTAAGCAAACGCTCTTAGCACCCGATTAAGTACAAAAAACTCGTATACATGTCTATCGTAAGACCCATTTACGGAGTAGAGCCTTGGGGCTCCATTAAGATATATTATTCCTCTCGAGCCAAATCTCACAATCCAAAACCCTTCGTAAAATCCTCAATGTTCCTTACTTTCTTACGAATAAAGTCATCCATAATGATCTTAATGCCCAATTTGTTACTGATATGGCCTGAGCCTCATACCAACCTTTCATGACAAACTGAATTCCCACTAAAATCTTACTTTCTCTTCAATTCCGAAAATCCTCCGAGACGTCTAAACTGAACATGGCGTCGTGACCTAACTTAAATGTCTTATCTTAACTTAAAATCTGTTATATATACTACCAGTGGATAATTTCTATATTAGTCTTACTTGCCATTACATTTACTTGTATTAATTAATTGTACAGCTATAAACTTCAATAAATAAAGTTAATAAATTTTATTCAAAAATGTTTAACCGATATGAAACATATTCAACTTTCGACTCAGTAGCCACTATTTTGTTTAAGGTTTAAATTAACCATTCCGATAATATTACGATTATAAATTATTTATAAAATATTAGGGTGTTCTGCCTTATTTCCCTTCCAAATTTTCTCCAAACATTACAATGGCAACTTCATCGATTGTTAGTGCATAGGAAGATCTCACATGTTCTCCTAGAGAAGTTTGCCAGCTCTGGTTACAACTTAATGATTACCAGATGGCATGAGATCCAGTGAGGTTTTAAACGATGTATTCAATTGATTGTTTTGATGAAACAAAATTTGTAATTGTTCTAAAGTAGACCTCCTCACTGAACTGTTATTTTTTATACGGAGATAAAGAAAAGAGTTGTTTTTATTATTTCCATCGCAATTTTCACGTTTTTTCTCTCCAAAAGAACCTTCTTTGGGCCTTTACAAATAAGGAAAAAAAAGCCGAATTGGTCGAGCCGTTCTCGAGTGTTGCGCTTAGCAACACATTTGGCGATTCATTTTTATTTATATAGATTGAAATACCTGCCATATTTCCTTGGGTAGTTTTCACTCTTCGGTGACGGCATAGTATTAATAGACTAACTACTAAAGATTGAAGATAATGAAGGCAAATGCTCTAGACATTAATGTTTAAGGTGAAACTCGACTGGAATACTATTCCAGAGTTCAATTTATTGGAATAATTATTCCTTACATGGAGCCAACACAGATAATTGGTTCCCGACTTCGTGTTTATATAATATAAAAAGAAACCGAAGGGACTCACCGACAAACCTCTTGATCTCAATGGAGCGGCAACCAGTTCACCGACCTTGACTCCTTCGTCCAGTCGTGACATATCTACTGCAAGGTTTTTTTTTAGTTCTTTCTTTTACAAAATATTGTTTACACAATACCGGTTCCTAAAATGGTATTTCTTATGCAGAAAGTTGGGGGACAATTATAACTGGTCTAATCAAGTAGCTGCTAGGATGATCAAGGAAAATATAGATATCAAACTTTTTAACTTTTTAACTTCTTAACTTAATAAGGATGTTGAGAGTATTTTTTAAGTTACATAAAAGTTTTAAGTCTGTTAGGTTTAGACTCAAATTTAGTAGATAGACTCTTCTCCCAGATCCTAAATTCATCTTCTCAGTAAAAGATTAACACACCATAGAGGCACCCAGAAGCCAAGTTCAAGATGGAAAATAAATAATTCTGTTAAAGCCATTAATCGACCCTGTTGGGATCTGGAGACGTATGGGGCTCATCCAGCCCCCATAAAGTGGGTAATTGGGAGAAAAAGCTGACGGTTAGGCATGATCCTGACCAAATCTCCCCTTAGCCTGTTATTGGTATGGCAACAGTATAAGCCCCGTTATGAACTAAACACAATACCTTTCATTAGTTGTAGTGGTTCTGGATTTGTGGAACCAATTGTTTTATTTATTATATTAGTATAGTATTTTAAATTAATAATAAAAGCTGTCATAAAAAAGTTACAAGTTATGTCAATTATATCCATTGAAATATAAGAATCGAACATATTTGCGATTACAATACTTCCTTTACCGTGAAAAAAGAAGTAAACATAGGATAATTAATACAGCTTTATACCTAGGACTCATAGATTTGATAAATTTGTTTAACACGAATAAGCGCGTTCAGCTAAGATGCAAAATTAAGACTAAGAATTGACAGGTAATGTAAACGATCTGCAGGGGTTTTTTTTGCCAAAATGTTTCTACTTTTTGACAACAAACTTTGCAAAGTTTTTAGGCAAGTAGACATAATAAAACATCACGTATCACGGAATCTCAAGATTTAGGAATTCCTACCGCCCGCCGCGGGAATACTTGTCTCATCAAGATACAAGCTGTTTACTTATTCCAAACCCGTATCGGAGTTACAAATTCTAGATTTGAACTCACAGAGTACGAATAAGTCTGAAAAGGATGGCTGTATTTCCATTATAAAAGGAGCAATCCTGATGAAATATTTCTTAATAAAAAAACCTGAAGTAATTCGGCCTTTTGGGGGTTTTGGCTGTTCAGTAAATATGTAGAAATTATATTTTTTGGACAACCCATCAGGGGAATGGAAATTACCTCTATTAGGAGATAATTACCTCTATTAGGAGATAATTACCTCTATTTTAATTTATTTATTATGTTCATTGGGCAATAAATACAAAACTGAAACTAACTTTTATTGTTTCGATAGTTAATTTATTGACTTCTCTAAAGCTACTACACTCTTGGCGCAAGCTGAAATATAGAGATTCACGTATATGGTCTTGGGTTAAAAGTTATCTGGTGGATTTGGGTCTGGGTAGGGGTTCGTGGGCGGAAATTGGTAAGGAGAGATTGGTGGTATCAGCATCGAGCCTTCGGGTTCGCTCAGCCCTACTAATATTATTTTTCTGAACAATAGTTATAAATATTGTTTTCGAATTTCAATGGATAGTCTATTCGTCTTCAGTCTACACTAAGACACTGACTTCAAGTTTCCGAGTTCGAGGCCCGAGACGCTGACATCTTTTCTGGGCTCACACAGCCGGTAAAACCAATCTGTCGGTTAACTGCGATCTTGGCCAAATCACCTCAATGTACCTTTGGCCTAAGAACAATACATATCATATAAAGAACTGGACCGAATACTCTTCATTATATTGGTACAGTGTTGGTTTTTTTTTTACTCAACAAATCTATTGATAGACTTATTAAATGTAATAGAATGGATAACCGTGTTTGGGCTTAGATAAATAAATGCTTGGGGCGCCCTATTACCTAACCCTATCGTTGTATAATCACTAACCCAAGTTCATTTATAATTTTCACAAAATAATTTCTTAGGTTCCCTATTATGCTATGCTTGTTAATAACATTTTGTTTCGTTTTTATTTGATCTATTGTTCTTTACTTCGTTTAGTACTATTATCTACTATAGATATGCAACCAGCCTGTTTCAGTAAAAGGAAAAATATAGAAATTTATTTTACGATTCATATAGAAAATATAAGTCAATCCTTTAAAAGTGCTTCAAGGCAATATGTCATGTCTTACCGATAAGTTGCCATAGCTTAACGATAAGTTGTATTTAAATTTTATACAGAAATTTAGGATATATTTGGAGTTTATGGACTTCACCACGATGACAAACTAAACGTGGCCATTTTTTGATGAGGTTGAATATACCATCAAATAACTGTATGCATCTGTTTAATAAGGTTCCGATGACTTAAGTCAAGTGCATATCTGCATTTCGTTTATCTTAAGAGAAAGTAGAGAGTAAACGTCGATACATGTATTCAAAGCCATATTAAAGTTGTGCTAATGTATCAATGTCCGGGAATCCGAATATACAATAGTAAGGTATTTTATTGACATTTTTATAACAATCAAATAAATACTCTCTTGTCAGAATTGCTAGTGTCATTTACTGTCATTCCCTTAGGTTAAGATGTACAGTAAAATCATGACTAGGATATTCTGATTAGGCTGTAGTTCGATTCGTTGGTAAATTAATGGGCTAATTCGGCCACTTAATAATATGAAAATTTTGATAGTTTTTCTTCTTAACTACGATTTAAATATAAACATTTGATATTCAGTAATTTGAAGTAATATAATATTAAGTAGATACTTAACTTTTCTTGAGAATAAAGTTTTGTATAGATTTGTGGTCCTTGCCTGGACACTTTATTTTATATTACTAGATTAAAAAATGAATAAAATGTACCATATATGCATACATACCATAGATAATAAAACAAAAATAAAAAATATTAAATAAATTATTTGTACATTTACGGTGATTTGTTTGTTTGTTGTTGCTTAGAGGCGTTAAACCCTAGAGTCATCAGCGCCTGTAGATTTTTGATTTGTATAATTAGTTATGTTTAAAAAAAAAAATATATATATATATATATATTCATATACACACATACTAACAAATAATATATATATAATAAGGAAATAAAACAATCGGGAAAAACAACAAATGCATCTATAGCAGGGAAAATGGATGATCAAATATTGCTTATTAATTTACAGTTTGTAAGGAATTTCACCACTTTGTCGATTTCAGATTTGCTGTCTCTAAGTGCTTCTCTAACATCGGGTGGTATTTTGTGCTGATTTAGTATTTTTTTATAGGAGTAGCATTCCTCAAATATATGTTTGATACAATGATTTTTGTTACACCTAGGGCATATCGGAGGTGCATCCCTTGTAATGAGATGTGCGTGGGTGTGTCCTATTCTAAGGCGAGCATTAGCCACCTCTTCATGGCGTTTACTGCTGATTAGATGTAGCCCAAGGCTTTACTTCCCTTTTTATATATTTCAATTTACTGGCTGGACTTTCATCCCACATTGCTTGCCATCTTTTATCTATACATTCTTTAAGGGGACGAGCAAGTTCTTGGACGGTTAGAATAGCCTCTACCTGGGAGGGTCAGAGCTGCTCGAGCAGCTTTGCCAGCCATCTCATTCCCGACAAAACCCACATGTTCCGGGGCCCAGATGAAGAATATTTTTTTGCTTATGTGGTTTAGCATTATTAGATATTCGTGAATGCGTTGGACTATGGGGTTGTGAAAGTACATAATGTTCAATCCCTGGAGGGTGCTAATTGAATCGGAAATTATTACTATATTGTCGGTTTGTATATTTGTCATGGAAAAATGTAGAGCGGCTTTTTTTATGGGTTGAATTGGGCGTAATAAAGGCAGATCCAGTTGAGCTGTCAAACTTGGAGCCATCTGTATATATGAACAGATGAGTCATCTGGTGTGGTAAAGATTGTATCAGTTCACAGAACATTTTTCGATATTGTGCGGTATTGTTTACGGAACTTGGACAGCTGTAGAAATACTTTGGGTGGCCTGTAAGACCAGGGTAGTTTATATATTATAATAGCTGATCCGGCCACGCGTTGCTGTGGCTGTTGTAATAGATTTAAAAAATATTACGTTTTTTTTAAAACAATTACAAAATTTTTAATTTTAAAGAAATAATGAATCAATGGAAAAATGAATTAAATATATTTTCGATATTACATTTTACAAAATAAAATAAAATAAATAAATAAATAAAATGAAAAAAATAATAAAAAATAAAAATAAAAATTAAATAAAAAAAAATAATATTAAATAAAAAAAATAAAATAAAATAAAATAATATTAAATAAAAATAAAAATAAAAATAATACAATATTAAATAAAAAAAAAAAAATAAAAAAAAAAAAAATAAAAAAAAATAAATAAATAAAAAAATAATAATAAAAAAAAACAAAAAAACAAAAAAAATAAAATAAAATAAAATAAAAAAATAAAATAAAATAATATTAAATAAAAATAAAAATAAAAATAAAAATAAAAATAAAAATAAAAAATAAAATAAAATAATAATAAACAAAAATTATAATAAATAAAAATAAAAAGTAAAATAAAATAAAATAAATAAAATAATATAAAATAAAAAAAAAAATAAAAAAAAATAAATAAATAAAAAATAAAATAATATTAAATAAAAATTAAAATAAAAAAAAAATACTAAAAAAAATAATAAAAATAAAAAAAAAAAAAAAATAAAAAAAAAAATAAAATAAAATAAAATAAATAAAAATAAAATAAAATAATATTAAATAAAAAATAAAATAATATTAAATAAAAAATAAATAATATTAAATAAAAATAAAAATAAAATAAAATAAAATAAATAAAATAAAATAATATTAAATAAAATAAATAAATAAATAAAAATAAAAATAAAAATAAAAAATAAAATAAAATAAAATAAAAAAAAATTAAAAAAAAAGATAAATAATAAAAATAAAATCAAAAATTAAAATATAATAAAATATTAAATAAAAATAAAAATAAAAATAAAATAATAATAAATAAAAAAAGTTTTAGTTTATTTTATTTTATTATCCGTTGTTCAACTCTCTCATTGGACCGGGCTTGAGCAGTTTGTATTCTAACCGCTTGTAATCTTGCTTCTCGCTGCTCACGTGTTTCTGAAGCTCGTTTTTTTTTTTCTTTCGTGCTTCAGATGTATATCGACCAATCGCTTGTCGCTTGGGGAGCCATCCCTTCACTAAAAAACGGGAAAATCTCGGAAGGATGAAAATCAAAATAAATCAATTATACTCACGATGAAATAAAGTACGATCCAAATGAAGAATTCGTGCGAAAAATTGTTACCGTTGACGGTGTGAATCAATCATGAACTGACGTTGAACAGATGAAAGATATGTAAAAAATCTAGAATTGATTTTGGAAAAAAATTATATAAATTCACCAAAAGTGGTAACGAATAGTGATGTAATTAACCAGAATAAGCCTCATGTAATTTTTTTTTTCTTACTCCCTTCTCAATCGTGCCTTCCTTCACACTTCACTGTCATTAAAATTTTTATTCAAATTTCTCTTGACATATATTTATTTCTTTCGTACGAAATTTGTTCCTACTCTCCCTTTATTGTTGACTTGATTACGAAAGAAATAACTTGATTTGCGACAAATAATTTTTTTTTCTAGAAATTTTTGAAAAAAAATTTCAAATCCAAAAAAAAAACTAGTTGGTAGAAACCTTTCCTAGAGTGTACTGAACAACTTCCCAAAGTGATGATCGGATGATTGGTATAGTAATGCATAAAGGACAAACACACATACATTCATTTTTATATATATAGATTATGGAGTGATATGTCTTTAAGGAAGGCGATTGCAAATGAGTTTCTTTCTGCGAGAGGGAGGGTCGAGTTCGGTCTATTACGGAAGGGAGAAGTAAACTTGGGTTTAAATATATATTTATGAGTGGGATGATCAGTTTGCAAGTATAGTTTGGAAACATAATTGATAGCCAGTTTCTGTCTTCTAAGTAAAAGGGGAGGAAAACCGGCTTCGGTGCACAGGTTAAGGATGGGACTTGTACATTTACGGTGATCAATTACCTGCATTAGGAGAACAAGTGCGTATTCCTTAGTATAGATATTTTTTTAAACCAAGGATTCTTGTTAAACTAATATATACAGTGGGTTCAGGTCCAACCTTTTTTTCGGCCTCATCTCTATCACAGGAATTTAATTTATTTACAGTATATTGTTAGGTTTTTTCAATTGTTACTAGGCAAGTAACAAGAATAATAAAAATTGGGAATTGGATGAATTTAGACTTCATTAATTAAATGAATCAGGGTTGTTAGAGATCTTAACCCATAGAATTCAAGTAAAGGTTAGCCCTATTTTTTCCATTCAAATTTATTTTAATGGAATTTATTTAATTTATCTTTATTTTAATGGAAAATTAATAATAAAAAACTGACAAAATATATTGTTTATTTTCGTTATTATTACACCTTATGAATTTTTTCGAAGTGTTATATATTTTTAAGTTTATCTATTTAGTAGAATATAATACAGTGTTAATGAGAGGTTTAAAATTACTGTTGATGATTTACTGCTTTTAAGTTGTCTAAAATAAGATATTTGGGAGTTTCTATTTGTTATCAATAAAGATGCCATTGACGTACATTGTTAGTGTCAGTTTTAATCATTCAATTTACGAATTAATTATCATTATTACAAAAAATAAAAGAATTATTCCACGTTTTATGTTTTTTTTTTTTTAAATTATAGCTGTGCAGGAAGTTGTCATCAGTAACTGCTTCTATGCAGCTGGAAGTTAATGGGATAGAAAACTTAAGCAGTTGGCACATCCTCCTCCTTCCCAGTCACATGAGACCCTTAGCAGAGCTCTTTAAAGAGACTAAATTCCCTGAGGTTTAGTTTGGGAAAGGGACCGATTGAGGAAATCAAGATGTTGAGAATGGTTTGCGCAAGTTTCTGAAGCGTTGCTCGCCTATTTACCAAGCATTAGCTCTCTTGCGAAAGAATGAATCCACTTTAAATCCAATTTTCATTTTGTCCTGTTGAGTTCGCCACTTCAAGGACCTCATGGGGCTTTGTCAGCAATTTCCATACAAAATTGCAATTTCCTTCCTTGTTTTTTATATTCGCAATGACAATAATTATTTCAATTTTGATAATTCAGCCTACCATGTTTCCGAAAGAATAAATGATGTCCAGTATGATTTTGAAGTTTGTTGCAATGCCTTTTTTTTTTTTTTTTTGTTAGTTTTAACTGTCGCCTTTACTTTTCCTACCACATCTGTGGGGAGATGCATGGTTGGAACTTTCCAGAATGAGTGACAATACTGTACATGGCTCATAATTAGATACGGTGTGCTCCATGGCATTTACATTATTTCACTATATGTTCTTTGTCTTAATTTTCTTGATTTATGTAAACTATTCATATAAATATGGTATGGTTGAATTTCTGAATCAATCTTTGATTATACTTAATTGAGACAATAATTACTTAGTAAAAACAATTTTTTCCATTAAACTTTAATGGAATGTTAATTTCTATGTTATTGAGGGCGTTTAAATTTAAACGATTGTAATACATTATGAAGAGGAGAATGGCTCAGTGGTAGAGCGCTGAGTTGCCATGCCGAAGGTCCTGGGTTCAAATCCCGCTGCAAGTTTTATTAAATCGGTTAGCAGCCGGAGATGGATCCTACGGGATCTAGGATTCTCCTGGGGCTCACCCAGCCTCTATAAAATGGGTACCCAAAATAAGAGGGAAAGTCTGGCGGTTTTGTGTGATCTAGGACAAATCCCTTCACAACCGTTGTCCAAGAAACAGTACAATCTCTACTATGTACTGACCCCAGACCCTTCATGGGTTGTAGTGGTATATATAATATATATAATATAATTCATTATTATATTTCGAAATCTATACCACTGTTTTTTAGAACCATTTATGATTTTTACTTGGTTTTGAAAGAAAGTATAACGGTAGGGTTCACATTCATAAAATTCAACCGATAAATACTTTTCTGGTGATTTAAATTACAAGTGAAGATATTACGTTCTAACATAATGACAGAAAACTGGGCTCAGTAAAGTTGGTCATTTTACATTCAATCTAGTTCCTCAATGTGTCTCTTCTTCAACCTCTTCTGTGGTCTATATTTTTGTTTTTTCTTAAAGTTTTATGTAGTAAATCGGTAATGTTAAGCGTTGCTTTTGACTATGTTAACTCCTTGTATCCGTTTTCCACGTTGCTATGATGCTAAGAAACATGGTAACCTTTAAAACAAACAAAATTGTCTTTATGCTCACGGAGAAATATTCCGAAACTGAGACATACTCAAAGACAAATTGGGTTATTTACAGCCATATAAATGAGTGAAAACTAGGAAGATGACCGGAGTGGGAAAGGAGTATTCCCAGTCATGGCGCGATGACGACCATGACTAGGCCCGCTATGACGGGGTGTGCTCGAGGATCCGGGGGGCGGTTTCACCGGAGGCTACCTGACGCAAAAGAGTTCCTCGACATTTCTTCGAGGACGTTTGTTCAAGTCACCCTTTGCATCCAGGTTCCTCATTTTATAAGACATTGCTATTGTCTGAGGTTATGTTTTTTGCAAAAACCCGCCAATGGGAGTGCTTTCGTCCATGGCATTTTTTTTCTCGAAAATATAATGGACATGAAAGATAATAAAAATTATGATTGATATTATTTATAATATATTTAGATATGAAATAGTCCTTTTCACAATTGCTGTGGGTATTTATAAGAATTAATCTGTTGGTCTGGAAAACCTATACGAATTATATAGCTCTTACACATTGCATATTTGAGATCTGTTATGGTGAACACCATAAAACCATTTTTTAAAATTCTTTTTTTTACATTAAAGTCTTTCCTGAGATGCTCTTATGTATGGTAAAACGATTTCTGAGAACCATAGAATTCAGACCTTTAACATTTGTTCTTTCGATCAATTTTTCAATGTTATAGTTGCCCTGAAAAATCGTCCTGTTTTCTTTTCAATTCACATCTTTCAGTTTTTCAACTTATTTTTTTTTTATTTAATAAAAATAACTTAATGGGGTTTGGCATAATAGACATCATTCCATCTATTATCAGATTTATGTATTGCCTGATTTAGCTTCCGGAGTAGATCTGTCGAAGGTAGGGATTTCCCATTTAAAAATCTGTGCAGTAGAGGACATTCATCCGTTGGGTAGAGACGGGAAATCAAATTTTTCACTAATTTTCTTTTTAAATGTTCATTAATTTTAAACATTTTTTTAATTATAATATTTTACAAAATATCTAATTAAAACACAGATGAACTTAATAGATTTGTTACAATAACTACATACATCAATTTAAAATTAGGTACACATTTAGAAAATATATTTAAGAATAGTTACTTTATGAAAATCTGTCACTAAAGTTTGCGATACTATTTGCACTCGATATATTCAAAAGTCTTAGACATCTTGAGATCAGAAAGAGAATGATAATACATTTTAACCTCAAAATGCAGGAAGAACATCAAAGTGCAGAAACCAGAGGAAAGATCCCACTTTCAAGGCACAAAAGAACCTGGTCATAGTAATAATAATTTTCATTTTTAAGTCCATCTGCTTTTAGATAGTAGTATAATGGTTAAAGATCGAAGGGGGCAGGATTTTGTGGGATGATGAAATATTATATATTTGATTTCTTTTACATAATATAGCTGAGCGAACGGCTATCTAGGATGTCGTAACTCGGGTTCACGCGGGGCAAATGTCGAGTCGGGGTGTATTTGGTAGAGGAAATGGCCAAACGGTCTGTTACGTGTATACCTATACAACAACAAAACAACAAAACAACTTTATTTGCAATTTTACATATACAAGCAGTATTTGTGAATACATGTTCCGGACTACCTTTACATGTTTAAAGACAGTGATTTTAATTAATTACAGTTGCCTTTTATAAATAAGTTTCACAATAGCAGGAAAAATGTAGAAAAAACCAGCTTAAGACAAAAAAAAAAAAAAAAAAAAAAAATAAAAATAAATAATAATAATAATACTAATATAATAAATAAATAAAAATGATAATAATAAAGTAAACATATATAATAATAATAATTACTTAGAAAATAAATGAATAATTGAAAAGAACTATAAAATAAATACAGATAACTTGATTACAATATCTGCAAATGGTGATTTATTAAGAAAGAAGTATATGTTTTGTTCTTTTGTGCGTGTAGCGTCGTAGCGAATGTTTGTCATAGTTACCGATTTCTCGGATTAATGGGTTTTCGGAAGCTGGAGTTTTTTCAAAGTATGTTTTTGTTTGGTCTGAAACATATTGTTTAATAGTGGGGAGTTCAAGATCTCTAAGCATAGTCGATATTTTCGTGTAGCGGGGATAATTATTGATAATCCTCATGCATAGGTTTTGTACCCTTTCAAACTTTCGATAATTTGTGGCGCAGGTTGAACTCCAGACAGGAGAGGCATAGGTTATCAATGGGCGGATTACTGTTTTGTAAAGGATTAATTTGTTTTTAGGGCTTAGCCTAGATTTTTTATTAAAATAGGGAAACATTTTGTAGATGATTTTTTTCGCTTTTTCGGTTTTCCTGTTGATGTGCTCTGTGAATGTTAAGGACTTATCTACAATTAAACCGAGGTATGTTACGGATTTAGACCAGGGGATGTGTTCGGAATTTAAGATGATGTGCTGGTCTATGTTAGGTCTGCGCTTTGTGAAGATTATGGCGGCCGATTTTATTGGATTGATTTTTAGTTTCCACTTTTGACAGAATTTATGGATTTTTTTGAAAGATTGTTGTAATCGGTTTACTATAGTATCGATTCGGTATGATGCTGTGTACAAAGCGGCGTCGTCTGCGTAAAGCGATGTGGTTACTTTATTATGTTTTGGGAGATCGGATATGAACAGGTTGAATAGGATTGGGGATAGGCATGAGCCTTGAGGAAGTCCAGCGGGTAGGGGAAGTGCTTTGGAGTTAGAATGGTTTATTTTAACATAGAATTGTCTATTAGAAAGGAAGGAATATATGATATGTATTAGGTATGGAGGAAATTCGTGCGATATTAATTTGTAAATAAGACCGTAATGCCAAACTGTGTCGAAAGCTTTTTCGAGATCTAACATGAGCATGCCTGTATGTTTTTTATTGTTGAACCCTTGTGTAATGAAATCGGTAAGACGGGCTAGTTGGTCGACAGTGGAATGGTGTTCTCTAAAACCGAACTGTTCATCTTTGATCAGTTTGTTCTGGTTTACATGCCTAACAATTCGTTTTAGAAGCAAGCGTTCCAGGATTTTGGATAAAATATTTAGCAGGCTAATTGGTCTGTAACTTGTAAAATTAATTGGGTTTTTATTAGGTTTTGGGATGGCGATTGTTTTGGAAATTTTCCAAGCGGCGGGAAAGTAATTAAGCCTTAATATTGAATTGAATATTTTTGTTATGTGGTAGATGGTTTTCCTGCTTAGGTTTTTTATAACCTGTACAGGGATGCCATCGTCTCCTGAGGCTTTCTTTGTTTTTAATTTTTTTATAATCTTTCCTGTTTCTTTGGGTGAAATAGCGGTGAAATTAATTTCGAATGACTTTTTTAAATAGTTTCGGACAGATTTATTTATTTTTCGATTGTGATGGTTAGAGCCAAAATTCGAAGTTGTAGAGTTCGTGTATTGGAAATTACGGGCTAATAAATCGGCTTTGTCTTTGTCCGTGTAGACATAACTATTGTTCTGTTTCAGTGGGGGAATTTTAGTAGCTTTTTTGGTCAGAATTTTATGTATTTTCCACATTTTATTTTCACCAGGTTTACATGATTTTAAAGTTGCTGCCCAGTTATCATTTCTCCATTGATTGATACGGGATCTAACGAAGTTGTTAAAATTATAAAA
The DNA here is from genome assembly GCA_964056705.1 of Troilus luridus. Classification (NCBI taxonomy): domain Eukaryota; kingdom Metazoa; phylum Arthropoda; class Insecta; order Hemiptera; family Pentatomidae; genus Troilus; species Troilus luridus. Next base: position 93,823,601 of record OZ057414.1, on the reverse strand, counting down.
AACTGTCTTAATTTGAGGGCTTTTGGTACGTTGGTATTTTCTCCTAAGTCTATTTTTAATTTGTATGAGTGCTAGTAGAGGAGACGGTAAATTATAATTACGGTAAGACTGTGAAGAATGTTGAGGGATAGTTTCTGCCATGGCTTGTTTGATTAGTATGTTTAAATTATTAAGGTTGCAGTCAATCTCATGAGAGTTATTAATTATTGGGTTGTAGTTTATTTTAGAATCTATTATTTTTCGAAATTTTTGCCAGTCAGCCTGTTTGAATGCAAATTTACTTGTTTTCGGGTTAGTGGATAAAGATGACCCTAAACAGAAAATCACGGGGTTGTGGTCCGAGTTTAGGCATGATAATGCGATGAGTGGGGATACGTTATGTATATTTTTGGTAAGAGCAAGGTCTATTATGCTTGGTTTGTAACCGCGTTGCTTGGGAATGTGGGTTGGTTCGTAAGGGCTGTGTAATTCTATTTGATTGTTTACTATGTAGTTTAATAATAGTTTACCATTTTTATTGGTGCTGTGGCAGTTCCACTGTAAGCTTTTTGCATTCAGATCACCGTATATTAATATATTTTTATTTAACCGAAATAATTTAGCAATGTCTTTAATATTTAATTTATTTGGAGGTATATAGACCGATATGATTGTAGTTAGTTTATTATTTATTATTGTGTTAATGGCTACTGCTTCGGTAAATTCTAATTTTGGCACCTGTATGAAGTGGTGTTGAGTGTCGGAACGAACTAATAGCATGACGCCCCCTCCCGCCCTGTTACGATCTTTACGATAAATGTCGTATCCCGGAACTGAAAATCTATCCTGCGGAGCCAGCCGGGTTTCACATACTGAAACAAAGTGTGGTTTGTTTTGCTCTAGGAATAATTTAAATTCCACATCGTTACCACGAATTGTTTGTGCGTTCCACATCATTAATTTAATTTTATCCTTATTAACTGTCATATATTCTTGGTTTGCAATTGGTATTAGAAATAAATAAATCGAGATAAAAAAGCAGTGAAGACACTAAAATAAGAGTTTGTTTGATATTTGTATTGATAAAGAGCGGAGACTGTAAGCAGTTTGTTTTGAGTGAGATATAATAAACTAGTGTGGCCTTAGCCTTCGTGATAAGAGGAACGAGACAAGGTGTACTGAGAAAGTATTTATTGTGAAGTTCGGAATTATGCGTTATTGACGAAATGTTGCTGCTGTGCCTGATGTGAATAGCATTAGTGGAGTCCAAGTACGTACGTAATTCTACATCACTAGAGTTTATGAAATGTATATACCTGTAAGTATTATGTATATTTATATCAATTATCATGATCATTAATCTATTAAAGAGATTAATCCCTCTATTAGAATAAATACTTTGGACATACCGTCATCCGCATTTTTTAGTTGAGATAACGTGTTTTTAAATTTAGTAATAATCTTACCTATGTTAAACGAACTAAAAATGTTTTTTATTTCTTTGAAGCAGTCTGAAAATGAAGGTTCACTATTGTTCTGATTTTGATTTCTTGAGAAGGTATTTTGAGGCCATTGTGATTTCGGTGTTGGAAGGGAGGGAAATGCTTGCTCGGTTGGTTTGAAGTTTTTTCGAGGTGCTGCCTTTAGAGTAGGTTTCTTTTTACTTAACTGTAGTTCTAAATTTCTTCTGTATTTGGTGCATTGTGGTGAGTTGGAAAAGTGTGCTTCAGAGCAATTACAGCATTTCGGGGTGAATCCGTCGATTAAAGAATTTGGACAGTTTTTGGATAGGTGCTCTTCCGAGCATTTTAAGCATTTAGGTTTTTTGAAGCAATTTCTTGCTACGTGATTGAATTCTTGGCAAATAAAACATTGAGTTATTTCTTTATTTGACCTGTATTTTTCCCATTTTATTACTATGTTACAGCAGTAATTTATTTTATTTATTTTGTTCAGTTGATCCTTATTTTCCAGAATGACTACTGCTACTGGTAATTTTATGGGCCCATGTTCAGATTTTTTTTCCATTTGATATATTTTAAAAATTTCCAACCCTTGGTTCCGTAGGTCGGCTGTGATCTCTTCTGAAGTGGATTCTGGTGGCATTCCTTTTAAGATTACTTTTGGTTTTACTTCATTTTTCGGTGTATAGGAATGAAAACCGAGATTTTTTTCTTTTAATTCATTTTTGATAGTGGAGAAATCTTCACTGTTATAAACATAGAAGGTTGTTTTATTTCCAGAGCATTTCATATGTACCTCATTTATTTTTGTTTTTATTTTATTAATTGTTTCCTTCATGCTATTATATGATCCACTCACAATTATTGGAGGAAATTGATTATTCTTTTTCCGTCTAATGTTGGCGGCTGATAAGTCGGTGATAACTTCTTCGTCGTCTAAATCGGAAAATATATCATAGCTGTTAGAAATGTCTACATTATATTGTAATACATCTCCCCTTTTTCTTTTTGGAGGGTTATTGACTCCTGATGTGCCTGGTGTGGCCGCATCCATATCGGTTTCTGCCCCCCCTAGGGGCATTGTATAGGATTTCGTAGTCCAATTAAAAATAAAAAGTAATCACTTGTTGAGGTGAAAAATAAAGAAAGAAATATAATAGTCTAAAATAATTAACACTGTAAAAGAAACTTAAATTGTTAACGACACTCTGTACACTGCGGCTGCTACTGAGCGACTGTATACCTATAATTTACGGGTATCATGTGGTGTAATATGACAATATGAGTCATTACAGATAAGTTAAATATTAGCGTTGTAGATTGGTCCACAACTAACTTGGCGCCATCGTGACTATTTATTGTAAAATAAAAGCCATTACAACTTTAATGTACTGATTTAATTGTGTAATAACTTTAACTAGACCTTATCAATATGCAGTTCATATTATCAATAACGGATGTGTACCCATATCATTGCATTATGTAGATATCTAATAATCACAATTCGATGAATTAGTTGTAATACAATACATTTATTTTTTTAAATTGGTTTCTTAATGATATTTCATCGGTGGTCTCTGTACTTTTAATTATATTTGGGGTGAGGGGAAAGATGAGATCATTTTTTTCTTTATGAAGCGTAGTTACTTCGTTAATCGTAACTTGATATTTAATGATAAAGAAACATTATATTCTTATAATTTAAATCCGAATAACAGCCCTGTACCATCTCATTCCATGATGTTTCGTTGGCATTTTGGATAGTCAGGAATTTATTTAAGTAATTTTTAATAAATCTTTAATATGGCATCATGAAAAAGAGAAGTTTATTGCAGACGACGTGGTACAATTCCCATATTACATCGTTGCGGGGCTACGAAGGCTGGGATTTATTGCTATGTTATTGAGAACAGAGCAAATCGGCGAGTTACGAATTCAACTAATCCAACTGTCGAGACCGGTTATGGCAGATAATAATTTGTTATGGTATCAGAATTGTCCTACCCCGAGGCTCGTTCTAGGAGCTCACCTAGCTTCTGTAAAGTGGTGTTATATTTGAAACTATTTAGAATGTTATGAACATTTAAATAAACCTGTGAAAGGTTACTGAGCAGGTTGGGTAAGGGTATGGTAAATGAGAGATGACACAGTGGGAGGCAGGACGGCAGAGATCCAAGACACACATATATAATGAGATTGGATTTATTGTAAGTAGTCATACATGTTTCTAACCGTGATCACCATTTAATAAAAGTAAAGTTTTTGGATCTGATGTAAACCTGAAATCTGTACCACTACGACCCGTGAATGAGTCTGGGGGTTCAGTACATAGTTGAGACTGTACTGCTTCATGGACAACGGTTGTGCAAGGAGGTGAGGATCTGATGTAAAAAGATCTTTATTTATTAAAACTACTCCCAATAAATCAGCAGTGTACCTTTGGAAATGAGAGGGATCTGTATTTTAATTAATAACTGCATAATATTTCTGTACCTCAGTTTTAATGATTTAAGGGTGGCTATCATATTATTAATTAAATTAGAATTAGATTAATCGATCTTAACTTTGTCTGGCTTGAGCCACGGTAGAGTTGACACGCTCGTCATTGATTTCATAGTGAAAGGTGCTTCAATCGCGATACAATTTCGCATATGTGTGCGATTATAGTCAGTTGGAAAGCTGACAAATTCTGGTGCCGTTACAGGGTTCCTGGGAAGAAATATTGGAAGAGAAGTATTGGTCCACTGTTCTTGGGATTAGCAAGCGGCCGGTAGGAGGAGGGATATTTAATACCAACAAGTCTAACAGCTGGCACCACTGATCAACTGTCAAGATCAAAACAATATCAGCTGATTTACGTAAGTAAAATCAGTTTAAAATTATTCAAAATGGAAAATAAGTTAGACAAAATCTTGCAGAAATTAAATAAATTAGATAATTTAGAACAGCACGTAAATGAAATTAAGGAAAAATTAAACGAGGATATAACAGTTATTAAAGAAGACATACTAAAAATAAAAGAAGAATTGGAATTGTACAGAACAAGGGAAGATAAAGAGAAACGAAAATATAATATATTGATATTTGGTATAAAGGGAAAACATACGAATCTATTCTCAGTGAAATAGAAAACATTCTTAAACAAATGAACCTGCTCTCTCAGTTGCAACACATAGATTATTTTTATAAAACCAATCATAACAAATAAAAAATCCCTGTGTTAGTAAAATTTAATTCAATGGTAACTAAAAATCGTATTATAAAAACAAGAAAATACTAAAATCATCTGAACATAACAATAACAGAAGATTTTCAGCAATCAGAAAAATAAGAGAACAATTATTCACCTACTTATTAGAAGCAAAGAATAAGAAGCCAAAAAGCCACGATAAATTAATTATAAATAGCCAGATCTTCAGCTTAGAAGAACTCCAAGCACAAGAGATTCTTCCGGGAAAAGGGTTCAGAAGAAAAATCACCGATTGTTATTAGAAAAGAAATGAATATTCCAAGAAACAAGAAAAAACCCAAATCAGATCTGGAAAAATCCAAAAATAGTTCGATGAGCTTGGAACAAAGGTCAAGAACGAATTCTCACTATAATGATAAAAGTGACGTGTCAGAAGACGAATATCACGATATAAAAACATAGCAATAGAAGCATAAAAATGAATCGATTATCGGCACTTTAAATACCCGGACACTCCTTGTTCTATAGGACATGAAAGATTATGGGAATTGGAAGAAGCTCTGGGATCTATCAGATGGGATATCGTTGGGCTTGCGGAAATAAGACGTAACAGTGAAGCAATAGCAGACACATCCAAGGGAAATATGTTAATGCATTCGAGTAGCCAATTTGGAGTCGGATTCATAGCCAAACAATATTTGAAAAACTAAATTATGGAATTCAAACCAGTTTCCAAAAGACTCGCATGCCTGAAAATAAAGATAAAAATATCATCCTTAACGATAATGCAAGTTCATGCTCCCACTTCCGAGAGTACCCAAGAAGACTTCTATGACAAACTTGAGGAAGAAATTTACCTTGTTAAAGATAAATTTCTAACAATTATTGGATACTATAATGCAAATGTTGGTCGAAAGAAATGGGGAGATTCTTATGCTATGGGACCTAATGGAGTTGGGACTAGGAATGATAGACGTGAAATGATGATACATTTTTCCAATAGAAATAATTTACATATATTAAATACATACAATAACTCAAGACCGGCATGTAAATGGACATGGTGCTCTCCTAACGACTCAAAACATGAAATAGATTATATTCTGGGTAGGAGGAACCTTTTTTAAGAGAACATCAGAATTCAACAAAATTTTAATTTCGAATCAGATTATAGACTAATAATAGGACAAGTCAAGATGTCTTCAAGACATTTTTATGTAAAGGAAAAAATGATAAAGAAGGACAGGAGAGCCAATTTATAGAAGCTTTTGAAAATAAAGATATTAGCACAGGAAAGACAATGCAGCAACTCTACGACCGACTGGAATATAATATTAAGGAATTTTTAAAAATAGCCCAAAGAGATCCAAAACCAACCGAGAAATGAAAGAATAATAAGCTTTCTCCCACCACTGTTAGGATGATCAATAGAAGGGAAGAATTTAATAGAATTCAAAACAAGACCTCAAAAGAAAACATTGAGCACTGCGAAATAAGGAAAATTGTAAGAAGGAGGATAAGGTGTGAGCTTAAGGAATATGAAACAGCAAGAATTAGAGAGATTTTACAGCCCTCTGGATCTACAAGAAGCATTAATAAAGAGCTATCGGACCTGAAAAGAAAATGGATTCTCAAACTTAGAACTGATTCCGGAAAAAAAACAACCAATAGAAATGAAATTAAAATGTCGATCAATAAATTCTATGAATCGTTATATCACCCTTCAACACACTGCTATAAACACGAGGAACAAGAAACAGGACAGTTCAAAGAAAGCGTTCTGCAAGAAGAAGTAACAAGAGCATTAAATAAATTAAAAAAAGGGAAATCACCTGGCCCAGGTGGAATAACTAATGACATCCTTATTCTAGGGAAGAATTCCATTGTTAAACCGCTGTAGCTCTTATTTGAAAGAATGCTTCAGGAAGGATTTGTACAGCAACAGTGGAGTACAAGTAAAATAGTCTTATTGTATAAAAAAGGAGATCCCAATGATATCGAAAACTACAGACCAATAACGCTTTTTTCTTCATTGTACAAAGTATTTGCAACAATTAATAAAAATAGACTAATCCCAGTTATTTATGAAAACCATCATTATGAACAAGCTGGTTTCAGACCTCAATTCCCCACCATCGAACACCTGCATACAATATACCAGATTCTAGAGAAAACTAAAGAACATAACGTGCCGCTATATTTGGTATTTATAGACTTTAAAAAAGCGTTTGATTCCATCCATCACACCAATTTATGAAAGGCTCTACAAGAGCATGGCATTAATCGTGTATGCATAAATATATTAAAAACTATTTACAAAAACAGTAAGGCATACATAGTCATCGATGGGAATAATAGAACATTTGAAGTCCGAAGAGGTGTTAAACAGGGTTGTCCACTATCCCCAATGTTATTTAATTGCCTACTAAATTATGTGTTTAATAAGTTAAAGTGGGAAGAAAAGGACGTAAGTATAAGTGGGTACAAGCTATCAAATTTGAGGTTTACTGACGATATAGTTATTTTTGGCAATTCATTAACTGAGACGGAACAAATGATGAACGAACTCCTTGAACAGTGTGAACTCGTGGGGTTGAAGATAAATATAGAAAAAACAAAAATAATGACAAATTCACAGAAAGGAGAAATAAAAAACTGATTCCATGATTTTTTTTCGTTGAGCAATATAATTATTTAGGACAATCCATTTCATTTAAAGATAGAAAAGATGAAATCAACAAAAGGATTAACCTGGGATGGAAAAAATACTGGTGCTTGAAACACATTTTTAAAAGTCAACTACCAGGATTAAAGGCAAAGTTATTGGAATCATGTGTTTACCCGGTTAACATTGTATGGTTCGTAGACATGGTCAGCAACAGAAAGCTATTAAAAAAAATTAGAGTGGACACAAATACAATTTTCAAGAAGTATGGTGGGTATCAGAACAAAATACCACATCAGCAACAGAAACGAACAGGCTAGGATTAAAGTTAAAAGCCTAATAACACCTAACCTAATAAGCACAGCAACTGAAACGGAGGTGGGGCGGACCGGACATGTTGCCAGGCTCGATACGAAAAGATGGTCGAAAATTGCAACAGAATGGATACCAAGAGACCACAAGAGAAGGAAAGGAAGACCATTTACAAGACGGCGAGATGTGATCGTGGAAAGAGTTGGAGACTGTTGGGCTACTGTGGCAAGGAACAGGAACACATGGACCAAAGTTATAAAGAACTTGCAATAAACAAATGAGAATAACATTTTATTTAATTATTGGCAAACAAAAATGTTTTTCTTACTTTTTTATAACCTTATGTAAATACTGTATTTATTGAAGAAAAGGAAATTTTGTAAATTTTTTCTCATATCTATCATTCATACTCATACCTCCCAAGGGAGAGGTTTTTTTATTCTGTAAAGGATGTATCAATAAAAGCTGATATGATTATCTTAACTTTACCTGAGATCATTTTCGGGCAAGTGAGTGCCCTTAATTTAGAGAAAATCTAACAGTGTTGATTTATACCAGTAAGGTTCTGACCATGTATTCAACCCAAGATCTTTCTTCCCCTGTGGACTGGCAAGGTCACTTTTTTTAAATAACTGATCTATAATTTAGTATATTAATTTTTGATGTATTAGATAGAGGCAAGTATCCAACATTTATTGACGCATTACGATTCTTTGGAGCTTCGGAAAATTATATTTTTAATAATAACTTTGCTTAATTTCCCATATCAGTAGTCAAGAAAAAGGATCTGAAAATTTCGATAAAGTTCGAAATATTAGAATAATCTAACAAGTTTATCATATATCGGTATTTTGTGATTCGTTGTATTGTTAATACCACGTATTTACTATTTTTTTAGTGAGAGGGTTTTTCTTCCCCCCCCCTCCATTTTGCCACTATAAGAGGGTCAAGTTAGACATAGAGTTCAAGATAATATCCGAAGCCTTGTCTCGAAGACGGCTGAAATAGAAATCCTCCTACAGCAGCACCGACCATCCGTGGTGGCGTTGACTGATACCCTGCTGCCCACCTCTGCCCGAGTACGCTTCAGGGGGTATACCATGTACAGAGAGGTCTGTGCACCGGGGACTCTTGAAGGCGTCGCCATCCTGGTCCGAAATGATGTACCATCCAGGAGGGTTCCAAACCCTGTGTGCCCAACTGACGGTACTCACATACTCACAGTTGACGTGCGGTTCAAGACCCGTTTCACGTTCAGCTGTGTCTATAGGAGACCCTGGGCTGTCCATACAGCTCTCAGGCTACTTTTGCAACATGCACAGTCAGTCAGCCGGTGCATAGTCCTAGGAGACTTTAATGCCAAACACACTGCCTGGCTGTGTAGTAGAAATAACACACTGGGGACCTACATCACCAAGACTAGGCTGGAAGTCTTTCACCCCGGGGTGCATACCTTCCGGCATGCAGCCGGACATGGTGCGACCTCAACCCTAGACCTCCTCCTAACCAGGGATCTGCACACCGTAACGAGCTGTATAGCGCTTCCATACGGACCGTCAGATCACCGGCCGATTGTATATACTTTCGAAGGTACTCCCGCAGCACCGCCTGCGAGTAAGTACCTCCTAAACAAGGCCAACTGGAAGGGATTTAGAGCTAGCATTGAGGAAGATCTACCCAAGATCAAATATCTCAGTACAGAGGCAGAGGTGGACAGTGCGGTGGAAGTCATCTCCACCAAAATTCTGGACTCAGCAAACCGAAATATCCCTAAGTTCTGCCCACAACCCAACGCCCTCAGGAAACCTCCTAAGCACATACTAGCCCTCATTAGCCAAAGGAACAACCTGAGGAATATTTTCCATCGCTCGCGTGACTATGAGCTAAAACCGGCCATCAATGCGATGACCCGGCAGATAGCCAGCCTCATGCGAGACTGGAAAACATCCCTCTGGCATGAGCAGGTACGTAGGACTCATGACGACCACCGCCAGTTCTGGCGACTCGTCAAGAACCACGTAACTAAAAAGAGGACTGTGCACCTAACATCAGGAGGCGACCTGCTGACGCCTGGGGAACAAGCTGAGCTTCTAGCAAAGGCATATGAGGCGAGTGATTCTGCTCGGCTGGTAGATGCTCCACCAATCCCAGAGGGGCCACTCCCGTGCCCCAATGAAAAACCTATGTTTTCCACCTTCAACCAACTTGAGTCGGTACTAAGGCGCGTCAAAGGCAAAAAATCCTCGGGGCTGGATGACATCCCCTATGTGATGCTGAGGATGCTTCCTAGAAAAGGCAAAGCCTTTCTACTGAGCATCTTCAACACCTGCATGCGGATCTCATACTTCCCCCAAGCATGGAAACTAGCCGTCGTGGTGCCTCTACTCAAGTCGGGGAAGGCTGGAAATCTACCCGAGCACTACCGGCCAATCAGCTTGCTCTCCCATATGAGTAAAATATTCGAGAGGCTGGTCCACCACCATATGCTGAACCACTGTAGGGAGGAAAATATTATCCCACCGGAACAAACCGGTTTCCTTAAGGGTGTTTCCTGTGACCACCACCTAGCCAAGCTCCAAGCGCACACCATTGAGCAGATGTATAGTAACAAAGCTACGGCTTTCATTTCTTTAGATTGCACTCAGGCCTTTGACAGTGTGTCTCACGCGCTGCTACTCCGACGCCTGGAAGAGTTAAACTTCCCAGTCTCGCTATGCCGTCTGATCCGAAGCTATCTTAGCGGAAGATCTTTCGTCGTACGAGTCGGGGACAGTTACTCGACTTCTGGCACCACCTCTTGTGGAGTACCTCAAGGTTCTGTGCTGGGGCCACTGATGTTCGTGATATACACATCACCGGTGGTCTCGACCAAGCATGACGGAGCAGTAGTAGCGGCCTTTGCGGACGATATAGGGATATACGCTTCTAGCGCCAACGCCCGGCATGCCCTTAAAAAGGCACAAAAGGCGTCGGTCCCCATTGTTAAAGATTTAAAGCTGAGTGGCATCAGGGTGAATCCGACTAAAACGGACGCCATCGTGATGTCATATCAGCAAAATAAGAAACGCCTACCGGCGACCTTCACAATTGAAGATGAAGATCGTCGCGTATCGAACACTCTACTCTACCTTGGCGTCACTCTAGATAGGCATTTCACCTTCTCGAGTCACGTCAGGCAGAGGCTGAAGCTGGCCCGATATAAGTCCAATAGGCTCTACCACTTGCTCTGCTCGCAGCAGCTCTCGCTGCGACTAAAGTCACAGATTTACAAATCTATAATTAGACCCACACTGCTCCATGGTGCGCCGCTACTTAAACACCTATATCAATCCAGCCTCAAAGCCCTACAACAGTTCCAGTCCTCTATCCTGAGGCGCATAGTGAGAGGCACGTCTCTCCAAAGAGCACGAAATGAAATTATCCACGAGGAACTAAAAATCCCTCGCATTGCTAACTACATCAGCCGGAGGCACACTAAATTCTTTGAGAGGCTGAAGGCCTGTGAAAATCCTTTGTTCAAAAATATAGTGTCCCCTCCCAGACCAGGGAGGTGGCAAGGTAGTGCCCCTTTGGTCGACGTCCTCTCATTGGCCTAGGGTAGGGGTCTGGACGCTCTTGTCCAATCACCCACTTCCTTTTCCTCCTTCCTCTTCCCTCTTTCTTCTTCTTCTTATCCCCTAACCTCGAAAAGCGGTCTCTCGCCGACTTTGACTTATATACAGCCAGCGGCCTTGTGCCGGTGATAGAGTACACGCCTTCAGCGGTCTCGGATCATGTAATTTCTTAAAATACCTAAGGTAAAAGAAGAAACTAGCTTTAAGTGATGTATATCCTATTATATTGCTGTATATACTGCAAAAGTTGTAAATATTTGTTTAATAAAGAGATTTGAAACAAAAATAGAGTTCAAGTAAAAAACGGGTATTATTATTATAAAACTGGCACTACGGGCCTGCAAGATCCCGGGCCTCCTGAACCAGAGTCAACCAATCTGCGTAATTAAACGCTATTCTACTCCATTCTTCTACACAATAATAAAACCCTTATAGTTGGATAAAATATTAAGTGTGCATTTTTCATTCTTCTTGTCCCAAAATGATTTAATGTTTTTGGATTACCTAAGATAAAAAGTTGGATTTATACCCACCTGTTAAAACGCTATATTTAACAAACAATTGAAACTGCTCTCTTTTTTGCAAATATTCATAATTAAAACTTTAATAAGAGCCAAATAAGTGTACATCTTACCGCAGGTCTATATGGGAAATAGTTAATCTATATTTAAGTCAATTTAAAACATCATTGATAAAAAAGATACCTGGTAATCAACTCTCGGGGATTTTATATGAAAATGTTGACCCAGAAATGTAAACGGTTGGCATAAATAATGTTTTTAAAGTAGAGGCAAGAAGCTGTATATATATTATTGAATAATCTTGGAAGGAACCTGGTAAATGGTTCCACTCGTACTATTCCCTCCCTATCCGTGGTCATGCGCTACCTTAATGCGAACCTCCTACCAGGAATTCCTATTCTTCGTGACATCTACAATCTCGCTAATGTGTCATTTGTTCGCTTGATTGTTGAGGTTCCTGTATGTATATGTTTTCGCCAATTACTTTACTGTATAATTCTTGAATCGCTATGCAAAACACCATACTCCAGCTGACTGCCTACCGTGATGATCCCATAAGAGATATGAAGGGATGTTTAGCAAGAGGACAGGAGAATTACTTAACGGTCAGGGGTTAGCAAAGCTCCCTCATCAACTTACTAATACAGATCTTGCGGAGGCTGACCAGGCCTGGAAGATATACTTTCGAAACATTTCCCACGATTTCATAGTACTATTTAGTAATTCGGATGCGGGCCTGAGGAATACATAACGAAACCATTATAACTGGCCTATTAGTTTTCATGCTTCACGAATTAGTAATAATTCAAGTGGTAATATTAAATTAACGCAGCCCACATGAGTCCTATTTAAATAGATAGATGTAATATATAAGACATTTTACTTTTCATTTCACACAAAGTACACAAGGTCATTCCAGTAGTCGCTTCGAAGTCCTCTTGCTGATATTTCTTCCTCAAGCTCTGCTCATTCGCATTTTTTGGAACTATTTTTCTCTTCGGGCGAATAGATACAAATAATTGTTCTGTAATATAGTAATTTTTATGAAAGACTTAAGAGTTTCCTCAGATTGAGGTTTCCTTCAAACAAAATTTTCCTTTAATTCATTTCTCCGTTTTGGTCTATCTTCATCCCTCAGACCTTGGCCGTGCATACTTTCCTCAATCTCTCCTATCCATCTTTTTCGTGATCTTCCTCGCCTTTTCCGCCCTTCAGCACTCCAATTGAAAATTAAATTGGGCAATACTTTTCCTTCGTTCTTCTTATCTAGCCATACGATTCCATTATTTATTTTCACTCTATATTTCGGAGGACGTTTTGCTGAGTTTGTATTCATTCTATAATTTCGGCATTGGTCCTTCTTTCTAGTGTAGATACCCTGACAGCTGTCCACCAATATTCCATCTCAGTAGCAAGTAGCTTTTTTCCTAGAGCAGCGCTTGAAAAATGTGAACTTAATTCTTACAGCTATTCAATATTTTTGGAATATTTTTATATTTGCTGAAAAAATATAAATATGATAAAAATAATTATAAAGAAAGAAAACTGTTAACATTTACATATATACAAGTTTTATGGAAAAGAAAACAACAACAAAATATTTAAGAAATTAAAGAAAAAAACTATAATTATTTAAAAAATAAGTGTGTGTATAAATACTCCCTTACATGTATATTTATATACTACTGGTCATCATTCATCCATCCAAAAATTTTAAATCATAAAACTAATTAAAGCTGTTTCGTTTTATTTTCCTTTTATTGTCCTCTGTAATATTTTCAAAATTAATTTTGGTCGAAAGAAACTCTAAGCGAAAAGAGTTTCTTTCTTCCTTGGGTGAATCAAACATTATTCAACAAAATATAATCTCGAAATAAAGTACTGTTATTATTGACTGACCAATTCTATCCTTAATTATCTACTTTACATTTCATATTCATATTATTAACAATGTATAATCAACATAATATGTTTTTTGTAATTTTAAATAAGAAAATAGAGTGAATACCTCTTATACAGTTTAGAAAAAGACAGTGTGTTTTATCAAATTACAATCAGAACTTTAAGTAAGACTCCGTATAAAGTCCGTTATAAATTTATTAATAACGATGAGAAAGCATGGACAAAGTACCTCAACTGACCGAGTTCCATTATGGTGGCAGGAAGTCGAAGGTGCTGCAATTTGGACGACATAAGAAACAGTAATGACCGTTCCCATCACGAATACGTTAGAAGTGTACACGAACGAGTTGATTTGGGCACTAGGATATTTCCGTTCATTATTTCTATTGAAGAAACATAAAATCGATGATTACTTAAAATTGATATTCATTAATGAGGTGATGTTCCGAGTTACTGGCAAATAAAATTCGTGAAAGAGATATTGATTTAAATATAGATCGTTGTAAGAAAATAAAGAGATAGGGATAGCTCACTGGTAAAGCACTGAGCTGCCGAGCCGAAAGTCTAAGGTTCAAATCCGATTGTGGCAGATAATTTAATTAAATTGAGGGATGAATCATGTGGAATCTGTAAATCCTCCTAGGGCTCATCTAGGCTCTACAAAATTGATACGCTCTATAGGGAAAGAACCTGGTGGTTGAGTGTGATCTCAAACAGTACAACCCCTATCACGTACTCGACCCAAGACCCATTCATGGGTTGTAGTGTTACAGCTTTATATTTTTTTGTATAAGAAAAAAATTAATAAATCCTGATGTGTAATACCAATGATTCGATTTATCGATAATCTGTGTATAATGATATAATCCTTGGTTATAAGGATGTTCTTTGAATCGGCAGACTTACCCAATGCACGGTGGAGAATGTCACAGTAATTTGAAGTGCTAATAAGAGACAGCTCTAATAAGTGCTCAGTGTTGACTTGCTAAAACATCCCGATTGCCAGTTTTGTCACTACCTGAAGGTAATTCAGGTCACAACAAATCACTCTTGGTGTTTAGGTGAACCTCATGGTAAGTTTAAGAAGGCAACGGCTTGACAATACGTGCTACAAATGAAATAACAGTTGTTTTTTTCCAGTTGTGTCTACATTTTAGTTTTTTCTTTTGTTCTGGAAGTAATTTTTATTAAAGAATTGTTAATTTCATAAGGGTCGATTGTGATTTGCTATACTTAAGCATCCTACTTTAACAAACTGTAAGTGTTCTGGAATCAACTTTGGTGTTAGGGTTAGCATAGCACCCTTCTATGAAGAAGGCCGTTAGATCTCAACCTGGTTCTAGCATTTTTCTAAAGGTTGTAAAAAATTTCCTAATTATAACTGGATAAGTAAAATTTAAGACTTGTCCGATTATCCACAGTAACATAAAGTGACTTTGAATGAATTAGTTACTACTTTCATAACACTAGTTTCAAACCGATCATTATTTTAAGTTCTTCCCATTAAGTTAATCATATTATAATTGGCTATAAAATAATTGACACGTCAGGTATGAGCGAGTTAAAGATTATTTAAATTATTTAAAGATAAAGATTAGTTTAAAATTATTTAAATTATTTTTAAAATTACAACGGATTCTCAAAACACATATCAACAACGACGATGGTAAGTGGTTACCTCGAATTTTGTTCAAAACGAGTTCCTTGAACATAAGAAAGCGGAATCGTGTTATTTTTGTAGAGCATTAGGGACTAAGTCCAATATTGGCTGAAAAAGGAGGCATTGCATATATTATAACTCCATTTCAGGCCAAAAACTACGAGAATCACACGATTTCACTTCCTTCAATACAATTACCTCACTTCGGACAAAATTCGACTTAACCACTCAACTATTCACCCGGGCTGCAGATTATGTATATTAGCTGATCAGTGTAATCTTCTCTTTGAATTTTCTAGAAGAGTGTTGCATCGCTTCGTTCCATCGCATCCAAGGTCTTCGCGACAGTTAGTTGGGAAAGGTATTCCAAAAGGAGATCTCCATATTGTCAGCAGTCCCGACGTACGAGACAGCGGCAGTGTGTACTCCCGAGCTGGACAGGTCCTGGCAGACCAAGAAGTCGCTCTGATGCAACCAGCCCTTCACTGACACTTTTTATGGAGGATTGCCTCGTCCTCTTTCACAAGCGGTTCTCATCTCCAAGATAAAAGGGTATTATAAATCCGCAATTACTATCGAAAGACATGATCTGGATAATTGATCCCAGAGACCGAGGACACTTTCTGGATGTTGTGTGGGAAAGGATCCAGGGTTTCGGAGGGTGATATGTTTATTAAACCTGTACCACAACAACCCATGAAGGATTTCGGTTCAGTACGAGGTGGAGACTGTACTGTTTCTAGGAAGATGATTGTGCAGTGAGGTAATTTGTCCAAGGTCACGTTCAACCGCCTAAATTGTCCCTCCCTTTTTTGGGGGTACCCACTTAGTAGAGGCTGGGTTTGAGGGTCCTAGATCAAAAAAGATCTATCTCCGGCTGCTAGAAGATTAAATAAAAGCATGCCAGCAAACGGGATTTGAACCCAGGACCTCAACTCAACGTTCTACCACTGATCCACTCCGCTCCTTGATTAGTTTATAATATATCTATCAATGAAAATTCTTTAAGTAGTAACAGACATTAAGATTGCAGTATTTCGGATGTTAAGATAGTAGGAAACCCAGCTTCGCTTTAGGGATTTCATTTGTACAGGAATAGGAACGTAATTTAATTCATTTTAACCTGTTTATGATTTTATTGATTGAAAATAAATGTTGTTTAAAACCGAGCAAAATCGGATTCATACGAATGTTGACTATAATCACAACGATTATAATTTTGATTGCAACATCCGCGTTTTCTCTCAATCTTTCCCTGGGCTATAGGTTATAGTGTAGATGATTAGATGAATTATAAAATGAAACTCAGGACTGAAAAGTAATGATACCTGCCTTTACCAATTCTTGCTAGTACTTAACGTTAGCGGTAATTACTGTTAACTCGACATTTACGTCTTATTTCTTTCTGCAGTGATTGTTATTGATAAAGTGCAAATCCACGTTGATGAAATTGGATTCTCATATGGACAGTACATATAAGACATCGTATCTATTAATCGTATAATTATGTTTGGTTTTAATGGCAGGCTTTGTACTGTTTCTTGGACAACGACTGTGCAAGGAAATGATTTGTCCAAAATCCAGCTCAACCGCCATGTTTGTCCCTCAACCAAAGATACCCACTTAATAGAAACTTAGTGAGCCCCAATAGGGTCAGTAAATCACACCCGGTCAATTCATGGCTGTTGAAAAATTAAATAATTTATCTACCACAGCTAGATTTGATACCATAGCAACTTGGCATTCTGAACTAAGCTCTTCACTTTTAAAAGGAAATGAACGAAGATATGGGAGCAATAAAAGGAAATTATGACATTGGTTTATATCTCCTATTAGACCTGAGTAATGGGAATATTGCTCAATTTAAGCATTAAGAGAAAAAAGCTATAAATAGTATCATATGGTAGCGAAGAATGTTAAGGGGAATTGTATTTTAATTAGGAATTACTATTTGTATACATTCCAACTGGGTGAGGAAAGTATTCTAGGAAGCAATTTAAGTACGTAAAGTATAATTGATAGCCAAGTACAGAAAAAAAAAGTTTTTTATACTAAATATTTACTAACACCTTAAGTTAATTAAAAATTTA
The DNA here is from genome assembly GCA_964056705.1 of Troilus luridus. Lineage (NCBI taxonomy): Eukaryota > Metazoa > Arthropoda > Insecta > Hemiptera > Pentatomidae > Troilus > Troilus luridus. The sequence goes on along the minus strand of OZ057414.1, from coordinate 93,806,205 downwards.
CTTAAATGCACTGAGCACTAAGATCTTAGTACTTAATTGGTTAGTGATTTAAGATATCCATTTAAACGTCAATTTACTGCAAATCGGCCGAATGGCGGCCTCTCTTGTTGCGAAATGGTACAGAAAATTTACAATTCTTAAAGTCAGCAAGTAGATTTTTTAAGTCCTAATCGAATAAAGATTTTTGGAGGAACCGCTTAATTAAAATCTGAATCGCAAATAAGTTTTATTTTACACTTAGTACGTTCTTCTGATTAAAATATATGTTGATTTTAATTAACAATGCTCATCTAAGTGCTAATCAGGTTTTTATCGGCTTTTGAAGTATGTTTATTCATTTTGTAGTTGTAAATTTAAAATGTTTATTCGCCCCTAAACTTTCCCGGTTAAGATTCGAAATTTGGGTCGTAGCCATCTTAAGCTTTGATGGTGCGATTAATGCTTGATCGGTAAAACAGTCGGAGATATAAAGTTGCGAGTAGTTAAGTGCCTAGCTAAGTCCCTCAATTTACTGGCTTCTCCTTTTTCTTCAGCCTTGGGTTTACGTTTAGGTTTAATTTATTCAGGAAAGGTTCTTCTTTTGGTAGCTAGTCTTGTATCTTGGCCTGCATTTTTCCGAGCATGATTAGTGAAAGATAGTTAATTTGTTAATATCATGAATTTAATTATACTTCATAACGGTGTTCTATGAAGGAACCCATTCTCAATTACCTCATAATGTAGATGGACCCAAAATAGGAAATCAATAAATAATATTTATATATCATTTGTCATTTTTACCTTACACTAATTAAAATAGAACATTATCCATGATATTCATTAAGAAATAATAAAATAAGGATTAGGAAGGCTCATTATGAGTGGTTATAATAACAGGAAAATTAGAAACCGAGGTATTTATTTCTTTATTCTTAAACAAAATAAGAGAATCATTTTGAAAAGAAAACAATAGCTACTGAAAAAAAATTCATTTTTCCGAAGAGGTAGGGCAAATCAAGTTTCTTCATTTTTATGAATAGATGATTCCCACCGACTAAAAACCTACTTAGTTTCTTTTATAAGTCACTCCCCTTAGAGTGTTGCCCCTAAACATCGTTATCTATATCAATGCTTCACAAGCATTGTCTCCTGGCGGGCTTATCTACGATTCCAAGGGAGAGGAGGGGAGAAGTAGGAAAATTCCTGTTCAAAAAAATAAATACGAACTAATTAACAACGACTAGGGATAGAAGTAGGTCAGTCTGCAGAGCGCTGAGTTACTGTGCTGATGGACCCTAGTTCAAATCCGGGCGGAGTCCTACAGATTGACTCTATAAAGTGGGTTCTCGTGGTTGGAGGAAGAACCTGGCGGTCGAGCGTGATCTCGAATAGATCACCTCCCTGCATAACTATGATCTTTGAAACAGTGCGGTCTCTGCCATAGCATTAGTCTGCCCGAAAATCAACCATTCTCATCAAATTCCAGCTCATTTGATCCAAAGCTAATTGCTTCCTGTCTATGCGAAGCGGAGAGATATGTACACTAAGATGTTATGAATGTATAATCCATTTTTTAACTAGTTTTGGCTTATGCAGATAAAGATATACTACTTTCCTTCAAGTCTAATCCGGAGTAATATGGATTGTCTTATGTGATCTTAGATGCCTTCCTGGATTATTCATATGAGTAGCGGAAGATTTTGTCTAGCGATAGTTCCACTCCACATTCTGTAAATTGTTGTTCCAATATATCTTGGCATCCTTTGATAGTCATATTTTTTATAGTCTGATAAATATGACTTTTTATCGTCAAGAAACTGCAAAGAAAAACAATTAATAACGCCGCCTTGTTATCTTATCTTATCTTTTTATCTTCCTAACTTTTGTCGCTGTTAAGAAATTGAAAATTTGCATTTTTGTTTGACTCAGTACCTCGGAAGTTATTCAAAATATTACAACTGAGTTATTCAAAAAGTTGGATTAAATACCGTTTTATGGGGGTGTTTTTCAACCACTTCACTTATTGTAATTAACTTATTGTAATAGATTCACCAAATTAATAGATTGCAGTACTCAAAATTATTCACTGCCAAGGGCTAAAAATCAAATAGGTCTGCAATTCTCAACGTTTGTGGCTGGCTAAAGGTCTCCCAAGAACACTCAAGCCTGCATTTTTCACATGAAACCAAATAACTAACATTTTAAAACAAATTAATATCATCTTTGCTACGTATCGCATCGTAGATCCCTATTTTACTCCTCAACAGATTGCTTCAGAAAATTTAACATGAACTAAGATGATGGTATTCATGAAATAGTTCTGATATGTTTCTTTTGATACAATCTTTTCCGCTTATCTATTATTTTCTTTTTAGGTAACTACTATAATGCTTACCCTACATACCTTACATGGGATAATCGAAGAGAAAATATAAAGGTAATTTATTTACACCAATATTATGACGATTGTATCTTTTCAGAGAGTAATATTTTGCTTTTAGATCTAGTAAATGTCTACAATTTTTATGTACCATGACAAGTGTAAAGTTAACCACAACATAAAGTAGGACAGGCCTAAATAGCAGATAGCCGCTAGTCACAGCTACAATTAAAACTTGAACGTTTCTCCATTTTAGGATCGACCGCTGACTCCAGCCAGTCATCTCTGAGATAATCTAACTTTCAGTCGTCCCTCTTCTAAATGTTTCGACTGGTTGTCATGGGTTATGAAACTATTAAATTGTCACAAGAACCTTTCATAACAAGAATCTCTTCCAAGACTCCCTCCATCTACCTGATATAAATTTATATTATAAAGAAATACTACCAATTCAAAGATATTATTTTTATATATTATTATTAACTTAAGAAGTTGAAATAACCGACTGAAACTCAAGAATCAAACCATAATATTTCCATAGCAGTCAAGATAAGTAGAAACCGATGTATATATATATTAACCAGATAATAATATTCTTGTTTAAATAATTAAGGAAAACATTTAAAACAAAAAGTTGATTTTTTTTTCAAATTAATTTTAATAATAATTAAAAAAGTTTATTATTTTATTACCAAAACTATGATGATACTGTTATTAAGTTCAGATTACATGTTTTTATTTATTTTTAATAAACTTTCTCAGAAACAAAAATCGAGTATTTGTTTTTTGAATTATTTCCCTCATTTTTGTCCTAACAAGAGTTGTGAAGAAAAAGTTTGTGATGATTTTATCCTGGCGAGTTCTGAGACCCTAAATTCACCCATTCCCCAGTAAATTTTTAAAACATTTTCAAGTGGAAAATTTTAAAACAATTGAAATGGAAACGGTTACAATTGAAATAAAAAGGGTGACAATTGAGTTGTAAAGAGTTACATTTGCTTTGGAAAGGGTTACATTTGAATTGGAAAGGGTTGCATTTGATTTGTGAAAGGTTACAGTTGACTTGGAAAAGGTTCAAATACACCTGGAAATGCTATGTATATACTTATCATCCCAAAACTTTATTTGGGTGAATGACGTGAGATCATATAAAGGTTGAGAGGTAGACTCCGATCACATTCTGGTAGTAATGAAAGTGAAATTAAGATGTTACAAGTATTTTGATATTATCAATATTGCAGCATCAATTCTATGCGGAATGTGAGGAGGCTGTAAAAATGCGTAATAACAAACGGCCCATACTTCTTATACATGATACTCGTCAAACAAGGAAAGAATTCCCAGAAGCTCGGACACAGGAAAAGAAAATCTGCAGGAAGAAAATGAGGTTGGCATTGGTACAACAATTTAGGAATCTAGAAACATCTCGGGCCAAGAACCCAAGGGAAACAATGATTAGAGACGAGAATGGGCCGATACTACTAATAGAGGAAGCAGTGTTGAATAGAAGGAAGAGGTACTTCAGTTATGAACTGAATCACAGTAATAGTAATGGGGAAGAAGGTACTATAGAAAAAGACAACCAGTCTGACCAAACTGACGAAGAAGAAATACCCCCAGAAGTAGAGGATATTAGTGACATCGTGGATAAACTCAGAAATAACAAAGCCCCGGGGACAGATGACATCACAGATAAACTGTACACTGGTAGCACACATATGGCAAGAGGAAAGACTACCTGAAAAATGGAAGGAATCTGTAGTTGTTCCGATATTTAAGAACAAAAGGGATCCCACAGAATACAGAAACTTCAGAAGGATTAGCCTTCTTAACGTTGCTTACAAGATCATTTTATTGCAGGCTGGCACCTTACATGGAAAGCACAGTTGGCGATTATCAAGTAGGCTTCCGATCAAATAGATCAACAATAGACCAAATCTTCTTCCTCAGGCAACTGGGAGAAATGATGTGTGAATTCGGCCCCAAATTTTGGGTGCTTTTTGTAGGCTTTGAGAAAGCGTAAGATTCAGTGACCAGAAAGTAGCTATACCGTACAATGGAAGAGATGGCTATCCCTAGAAAGCTTTAACGAGATGCACTATGGAAGGGAATACCAGCCAAGTACGAATAAAGGGAAGAGTAGTGGAGCGTTCAGTGTCCAGGGCTAAGGCAGGGTGACGCATTGGCACCACTACTGTTTAACATAGTCCTACATAGAATAATAATAAGATCCATAGAACAATGAGCAGGATAGGATAGGATCATGGCGGCACGGTATTCACAAGAATGGTGCAAGTACAAGCATACGCGGATGATGTGGCCATTATTTGTAGGTCACTAGGCAGTGTAGAGGAGGCTTTTATAAAGATAGACAAAGAATGTAAATACATGTGTCTCAGAGTCAATAAGAATAAAACAAAGATGATGTGCATTAGGAGAAAAGACACGGTCCCAGAACAAGTAAAGCTAGGAAACTGCAGTTTCCAGGTTGTCCCTAGCTTTCAATATCTGGGATCTACTATAACTTAAAACATGAACGAGGAGGCTGAAATAAAGAACAGACTGGCAGCAGCAAACAGAGCGTACTTCTCCCTCGTAAAAATTATAAGGAGTAGATAATTAAGCCTGCTACGAAAATGAGGATCTATAGATGTCTCATAGATCCTATACGCAGTAGCATCCTCTACGTGTGAGGCGTGGACAAGTCCGATGCACAGAAGGTGGATCGCTTCAAAAGAAAGATCCTGACGACAAATAATAGGGCCTATCAAAGAAAATGGATCCTGTCGACTACGCCGGGATACGGAGTTATATAGTGAATACCAGGATTTCAGCCTTTCTAATTTAGTCAAGGTGCAGAGAGTAAAATTGCTCGGACACGTTATTAGAATAGTGGATGGGAGGTGTCCCTCGAATGTGTACAAAAATACTACAATCGGGACCAGACCAGGGGATGATCTAGATCTCGGTGGACGGAAAATGTACTATTAGACATTAGACAAGAAGGAAGAAATGTAGCCCCAGCTGCAGATAGACAATCCTATGGCAAAATGGTTGAGCTGGCCAAGGACCGCTTTAGGCGTCTGCCGTGCCCCCAGATGAAGAAGATTTTATATATATATCTATAGTACACCTTCGAGGGACACCTCCCATCCACTATTCTAATAACGTGTCCGAGCAATTTTACTCTCTGCACCTTGACTATCCACGAAGCATTGCACATTCATTCTGATCACTTCCGATGAAATCACTGCCGGTAATGTCATTAATGCGTATGTAACAACTTGGCTGATTTCCAAATAGCCTAAACGGTGGTTTTATTATCAGCACTTAATCTGGCGGCAGCGGGCCAACCCTGAAGGAGACAGCACGTAGCCTAATTATATGTCTGTGAGTTACCTAACGCTATGGCCGGATGAAAGCTGAAGTCTATCTCATCCCCGTCTCTATCTCTATAACCTCTTCAATTTAGATAATTCGATTTGATTTAAGATGTTGAAACAGCTTTTCAAAATTAAAATTGAAGATTTTTTCCAATCCTTACCATTTTTTGATTAAAAAATCCTTATAATCCTGATTATTAGTAGGGTCCTCTAATAAGATTATAGTTAAGGAAGAAAATAGTTGGGGGTGCAGTCAAATAAAACACTAAATAAGTGGGTACTTATTTAATTATGTGCCGACGGTTTGTGGGTCATCTTCAGTGCTATTGGAAGCTGAAGCTAGACTCAAACTAAACTGAAACTAGACTCTTTCTTTTGAGTCTAGCTTCAGCTTCCAATAGCCCTGAAGATGGCCCACAAAGTGGGTCGAAACGTCGGCACATAATTAAATAAGTACCCACTTATTAAGTGTTTTATTTGACTGCACCCCCAACTATTTTCTTCCTTACTCTACCTTCCAGTCAACCAACCCCTCGCTTCTCATGATTATAATTAAATTAAGATTATAGTCCTCAGTGCCCTCCTAATAAGATTAATAAGTCATCTAACTTCAACCATTTGATGTCTTTGCTCCTATTATCCTAAAAATAATGCACTCGCTTTAATTTTACTATACTCTGTGCCATAAAGCTGTGAATCTTTGTGAAGAACAAATTATATAACAACGAGTTTATTCTATAGAAAAGAAGTGTTTCATTGATACCGGAAAATATTGAAAACAAACAGCTTCACCGCTGAGGCCTGGCGATAGACCAAACTTTTTTTGCTGAATCAGCCAGAATTAAAGAAGAAAAGAGGATAACTTAGAAGAAGATAGACGGAGCATGTTAAGGAGAGGATTCGTAAGAGGTTCTGAAGCGTTATGAGTCGCAGTGAATGTTGCGATGCATTGAATAAAAATGAAATAAAGAAAATAAATATTTATTTATTGTGATTGTTTTTGTTTACTCATTTAACGTCACTTTTATTCTACTATGGCTAATTGGACGATGCTAGAATGTACCCTCAGACGGGTGTTACAGTCCTAGGTTTTACCTACCCATGTATAATTTGGATAAGGATATGCAACGTGTGCGCCTGACAACAAACTTGCTCGTGACAGTGATTTTACGTCTCTTCCAAAATACAGCATTAACAAGGACTTTTTTGATCTTTTTAAAAGAATTCTGAGGTCACCTGCCGGGCTGCGAATCCGCGACTTTGAACATAGAAGGTTATAATGCTCCGACTACACTACAGGTGGCCTTTTATTTATTTTATGTTTTATCAGTGTTTGTTTTGTCACTAATAAAATAATTATAACATAAGTCAGTAATGAATATTACGAGGGACGTCAGGTTTTACTCTACGATGTTTACTCGAAAGTAGGAACGTACGTTTAAGGGAACGAGGAGAAAAACAGGTAGTCTGAGTTTATTTCAATATTACCTCTGATAATATTTACAAAATTTGCAGTAAAACTTCACGGACTGAATTCGGCATGCCAGTATCTACAAATAACATCATAGGGAAATGAATACATTTACTAACCCTATAAATACTTTTTACAGTTTTTACAAATCGAAAATAAAATTTTGAAAGTATTGATTTGCTAGATAGAAATAAAAAGAAGAAGGAACGTGTGAATCAAGTGGTTCCTCAAAGGTGGGCAGTTGATAGGCACTTCCTTTAAGACTGGCGTGAATACTAAAACACCTGGAGGTATCTTCAAGATATTCCACAACATGGGCTTCGGAGGTAATTATTATCGGCAGGAAGTGGCTGGAGGTGTTGTGTAAGTAGCCTATACTTAAACCCGAAGGAGGGAGTCCGGCTTCAAAGACTTGAAGACATTGCGTCACTTCGATTCCCCGCAATGTTTTAAAGAATTTTTCCTCGGGCGCATTTGGACAAGAACCACCTGACAATCATGTCTACAACAATCGTCGTTTGAATTCGTGATTGCATGAAGCAATCCAAGTTGTTTTACTGCTCATCGTCTTCTTCAATTGAATAGTTAATAGCTTTTCTAGTTGTTATTTATCCTCATGAAATAACGTTAGACAATTTATAATACAGAAACAGGTTCTTTTACGTTCAGCATTGCTTTTCTGTCGATGTATTTGCAGATAAGTACGGAACGCTTTCACACACTTGCATTTGTTCAATAATTTGGAATTTTACAAAACTGTTATAGAAAAAACAGTTATGTCATTTAATTCGATGAGTTCATTTTATAAATTCGTGTTTAGTATTCCAAGATAATAATATGAATCGCATGTTACTTAAGATTCAGTCGATCCTATGCGAACATGAATATTAGATTTTTTCCTCCTAATATCCTTATTCAATAATTCAGTAATTCTGCATATTATATTTTTAAAATGAGGTCTAACAAGTTTGTAGAGAACAACGTATAGAAAAATTATGCCTAGGATAACGAAGATACGAATATATAAAACTCTGATCACCCGTTCTCACAATCAATCGAAATGCTGGACGGCGACGAAAGCCTTACAGTTGTGCTTAGTTAAATTTGGAAGGATTCTGAGAAGGATTGTTGAGATTGTGTTTGACAGCGGTATATGGAGATTGATGAAAAAACACTGAGCTTATTATTCTCTATAAAGACTAGGATATTATACAGCCTGAGATGGGGGGCATATTGCATAGAACGATACCAAAATCCTCAAAAATGAATAGATTTTTGGGCGCAGAAAAGTGGGTAGAACTTGCCCACGGTGGATGGATTGTGTGGGTGTAGATGAGTAGAAAATGCTTTTGATCAGAAATTGGCACTCAGCACAAAACAGAGAAGATTGGTGGCTCAGACTACGGGAGGCATTGACTTCACGATTTGCAGAGCCATCGAAGAAGATTACAAAATATAGCAGGTTTCTTGAAAATATTCGCCATCAATTGAGTATGAATCAGTTGTTACTCTTGTTGCAGAAGTAGAAATTAGTTCATCCATATTATCAGAATCCGTTCTATTCAAGACAGATTTCATTGAGTAATTCCGTAATTCATAAATCATAAATCATAAAGTTAAATCATAAATCGTATAGCTCTGGTTTAAAACCATAAAATGCCCTGTAGAAGGAACTTGGTTGTAACGAAATTACCATTTATCAGTGTTTCTTGATTCGTTATATCAGTATTCTTAGACCCACAAACAACTTGGTGATAAAAGAGAGAACCATTAAAAATATTTATGATGTAAATACTATCACTGACACTAATTAGAAAATAGTAATATCCGGTTGGTGAAGAATGTTCAAAAGGACGAAAATGGCCTGATATCCATCAATCTAGTGTGAGTTAGAAAGGTGAAATGCTTCAGGAGGAACTTCGTGACGCTAATGTCACCTTGATTAATGGATACCGAGTGGTGCTGACAATCTGATCGCTAACCATATGTTTGTAGCCGTTCATTATATTTATAGAGTCACCGTAACAGTATCCATCTATTATATTTATATTTTTTGTCTTATAGAGTTTTGTTTTCAGTTATCAGTTAAAACTCCTTAGCATAAACGTTAATCTTATAAGTTTGAATGCACTTACATGCAATACATCATAGAAGAAAAGACGAATCAAAATGCATCAGTGGTCATCGTCTAATAACAACTATACTAAAGTCAAATAAAGAATTGACTATTCCCTCTACTTAGAATATCACAGAATATCTAAATAACTAATAAACGTAATTATTTGATGTAGGGTGTTGAACAAGATAAAGGAAGAATTATCTATATTTGTTGAATAGTATTAGTGGACCTTATATATACCCAGTCCAGTGTCAACTCCTGATCTCACCAGCCGTGAAGAAGACCTGCAATGTGGGTCGAAACGTCGGCTTCCAATTAAACAGTTCTTACTATGTAAGATAATTTTTTGGCCTCCACCCGAACCATTTTCTTCCTCAATTATCTATATACATAAATATTAATTGTAGTATTCATAAAAGGACATAGAATTGCAATCAACTGCCGAAAATGGCTACGTTGGAAGCTTTGTGACATATAATGGGATTTTAAGTAACAGGCGAAGGTCCTAATGCGTGACAGTCACACCCTAACGGACGTCACTTTACCTGTAACTATAACTGATATATTTCCGTAGGGATCGTCCCTATTTGTTGGAGATGATGCATTTATTAAGAGATCTTTTTGTAAAATTAAAAGATGTTTAAAATAGGTTGTAATTAGTGTGTGGACCTTGTCTCTCCTTTAACTGGCATTACACTGATTGCAAGGAAGGTAAGTGTAAAGCGCGTGATAGGCAAAGGCTCATTTAAGGATCAAATCTACACACAAGCTTTAGCTTCTTTTTCCGTTTGTATCAATTATAAGTACTTCTGAGGTTTTTGCTTCGTTATTTGGTTTAAAATTAATTTTATGGTTATTCTGTTAATTATTAAGCGTGGTAGCTTGTATGGTATATATTTGCATTGTGCATAGTAGTAAGCTATACATTTTTTATCATTGGAAGATTTGATTATCATCTATAAAATATGAATGCGAACATGATTTTCGTTTCTTAGAGTAAATCCCTGAAAGATAATTTGAACAAACAGAACTTTTTAATGCACGCTACTCAAAGAATACAAGACCTCTAATTGCTGGGAGTGGTATAAAATAAAAGTTTTATAAATAAAAGTTGCTAATTTAATTTATTTGGCCACAATATCATCCATTATGTCAAAACTCGTGACTTGTGAAACATCATCTACTAAACGAGGCGAGTCAGCTGTTTCCCTTTGTCATATTAAACTGCTGCTTGAAAACGCATATTAGTGCATTCAAGCCATAATTGAGCTCAAATAAAGCAACTGTTGCAACAGATCTAAGTTTATGTTTCATTGCTGCAATATGAAAGAAACCCCTGTACGATTTCCTCTTTGGCAACTATAGTTCCCCAGACAAGATTATAAACTTGACTTGTATTGTTTGATCTAAATGGAATACTTGACCCGCTTCCTGGGAGGTTTAACCTGCCATTTGTGGGATTGAAATGGTACGAATGCACACTCGTCCCAGAAATATCAAACATGGAGATCATACATTTTTTTTTTATTATAGAACCAAGTTAATCAATTACAATCATTAATTAATTATTATGCATTTTTTCATAAAACGGGATAGCCTTTGAGGCAGCTGTATGCAATAAAAAGAAGAAAGACACAGATTTAATCTTTATTATCTATTAATCCAGGTGCTAATCGTTCTATCTGGAAGTTATTTTATTTAATGCATGGAGAATTTAAATTGTCAAAAAATATCTTTCAGAAGAAAACTAATATTCTTTAAGTGGTTAAATACTTTTTATGAAAGATCTGGATTCGTGGATCTTGGAGGTAAATTTAAGCCTTAGCTTTCCTTTTTATATTTTTTTAAAAATAAAAGGTTGGGGAAAAAGAAATCCACTATTTTGGCTGTAGTGATCGATATCTCGTAAAGTATCGATCAAGCAATTGCAAGTTTATGCTCGTTGTCAAGGTGACATCTCTTCGTCACTTTCAGCCAAAAAACTTCTTTGGCTGGTTTTTGTTTGTTCCATTCAGTTGTTACAGAGTTACAGGGTGTTAACAATGGAAGTCAACAAAGAGAAAATTCGGTACGTTTTACAGTTTTTCTTTGATAAAGACGAAATCCACATACTGTAACAGCTAATTACGTGCAATTTTGGTTTCGTCGATTCCGTTCAGGAATTTTTTGTGTTAACGTTGCACCTCGCACAGGCAGTCCCGCCGTAGAAAATGTCGCTTAAATCACAGAAATAATCGAGGTTGACCGGCATGTTAGTAGTCGTAGCATCATCGCCCAGGAGCTAAAGATCGACCATAAAACAGTTTTAAACCATTTGCACAAACCTGGATTCAAAAAGAAGCTCGATGTTTGGGTGCCACACCAATTAACACCAAAAAGCATGATGGATGGAATTCCCATCTGCGAAGCCTTGGCCAAACGGAATGAAATCGACCAATTTCGTAAACGGATGGTGACTGGGGATGAGAAATGGGTCACATACGACAATAATGTGCGAAAACGATCGTGGTCAAAGTTGGTGAAGCAACTCAAACGGTGGGCAAACCAGGGCAAACTAACGGCCAGGAAGTTCTACTGTGTATTTGATGGGACTTGACAGGAATCATTTCTTACGAGTTGCTTCTGTATGGCCAATCACTAAATTCAGATCTCTACTGTCAACAACTGGACCGTTTGAAGTGAGCGATTGACCAGAAACGGGCAGAATCGTCCAACAAAGAGGTGTTGTGTTTCATCAGGACAAAGCAAGGCCACACACGTCTGTAGTGACGCGCCAGAAACTCCGGGAGCTTGGTTGGGAAGTTTTAATGCCTCCACCATATAGTCCGGACCTGGCACCAAGCGATTACCACCTTTTTCTCGCATTGCAAAACTTCCTGAGTGATAAGAAATTGGGATCAAGAGAAGATTGTGAAAATCGATTACTAGAGTTTTTCGCCAATAAGGACCAAGTCTTCTATGAGAGAGGTATTATGAAGCTACCTTTAAAATAGCAAAAAATTATACAAAAAACCGGTGGATATTTGACCCAAATCGGACAATCCGAAACATCTTTAATTAAGTTTTGAATTTCACGCAAAAATAATGGATTTCTTTTTCCCCAACCTATCATTATTTGAGCCTATTATTGTATATTCTTTTTTCACCCTATTATTAACCTATTATTTCAGCAGGAATCACTTAATTTCTGGTTTCGGGAAGAGAATAGCTACAGTGCCAAACGATATCAAGTATGACGCTCATTCATACATATAATGAACCTGTGGCATGATCAATCAAGAGCCTGTTCGCCGTAGATTTTCTAATGAACTTTATTTAAAATTAAATTATGTTTTAATTCGATGACCACTGCATAACAATACTAATATGCTATATATGATTACTGGAGATTCACAAGTATGTTTTTGATTGTCTGAAACAAACGTTTATGGTATAAATAATGCTATAGCAATTAGTTATTTAAGACAGAAAGAAAGGCAATTTTCAGTGTTAAAAGAGGGATAAGAAGAACTCAGGAAACAGAAACAAAAAATATTTCTAGAAAGCATTTCTTAATAAATAGGATTTAGCGCTAGACCACTTGTCTAGTTGGTTTCTTGGTTGACCTGAAGTTATCGTAAAGAAGATTTATTGTGAACATTAAAATCATGCCGATCGTTTATGAGGAATCATAAAGTAAAGGGGGACATATTGCAACACGATAGTTTTGGGAAACGCATTTTAACAAGAGATTTTTTTATAAAACCTAAGACGTTTAAACGTGAGTAATATGTATATATAAGTATGTTATGCCTTTGATTTTTGTTCCGTGAGTAGAGAGCAATAAAGCGCTGTTGGAAAACATCTTATGTATATTAACAATCCATAGCCGCACCTAATTTTATATTCGGATAACAAGTTACATGTTACATTGGCTTATGTAACCATTTTATGTTTTATATGTAATCAATATATAATACACCTTAGATTAGGAATATTTTTTTACTCTAATGTTATACACTGATTATTGAAGGAGGAAAAAGGAAAGAAATGTAACTATAGATGCATGAAATTACTTCACGCGGACAAAACCGAGAAGAACATACGTTGCTTTTCAGCATTTAATTGTTATTAAGATTTATTTGGGTGTAAAAGAATATAATTTTAAAATTAGTTTAGAATGATTTTTACCTGGTGTATAATCAAAATTGTAAAAAAAAAAAACATTTAACGTTAAAATATTTAAATGAAGCGAATTCCAGGACGTCGATACCAAGGATTAAGTCCGTAAGGCTTAATCAATCCCTACTAAAAAGAAAAAAATATTTATATAAATACTAATTAAATAGTTTTGCAACATCAACGCTATACTTTTAAAAACATAGGCTACAGCTTAAAATGTCGGTTTTTCGATACAATAAACAAACTACATAAATCAAACTAAATTAATATTTCAAGCGTGATAGAGCGAATAATTTATTCAGTTTTGGTTGAATAATAATGAAAAGAAATCCATTAGCAGCGTAACGGACTATAAAATTGTCAACTCGATCTTTTAATCGCTCTTCCCATAGTAGTTACAGAGGTATGCTGTCTGAAGATAACTTTTTTATACGTACGTAATCTTTTTAAATATTATGTAGCTAGTTCCTGATAAGTAATATGATAAAGTGTTGCTAATCAAAATAGCGTTAGTAGAACATTTTTTCGGGTAGGTAAAAAAAAGGATACTACAGTGAGAGTCCTCGATTTTGCATACCCATATATACTTCGGATAGGGATCAAACAGACTCGGGATCTACATTTTCCTTTCGAACGACGAAATAACCGAGGATTTTACTGCCACACCAAAACGATCACAAAAGGGTGTTCTGCTCGAAGGAAAAACATTTAAAAATAATATTGACTGACTCCTACCTTTGCCTTCTGACCGGAGGACACAATAGAAATATAGAAGTGAAAACGACCTGTCTCAAGCTAATCAAGAAGAGTTCAAGGAAGATCCTAAAAATGGCATATTAGTAATCACAGAAAGATCCAGTATAGATTCATTCTATTACTCTAAGCCATTTTTGCGCTATTGCTGATATTCTGTAGGCTATAAGTTTATAGCCTAAAAAAAAATTATCATTTTAATTGATAGCTCTAAAAAGGTAATTATCAATTGATTGGGCCACAGTGATCGATTCCTTTTCAGCTTATGAACTTAACCTTGAAAATGAAAAAGATGGTGAGGTGTGTTTAACATATTGATTTCAAAACCAATAGTTTTACTTTCTCTCACTCGTTTCAACAGTAACGATAATCGAAGCTGACTTGAATAAGCTAAAGTTTAAACTATATAATGTATCTCAGAACGAATATTAGCCAATATTACAAATTCTAGAATTAATTCTATTCCTCGACAGATCCTGATGCACAGAAGGTTCCAGGAACAGAAGATGCCATTCCGAAGACGTTGAGGATACACCTTTGTTTTCGCCTCGGGCGTAGTACCCATTAATTACGCCCTGAAAGGGATCCATTACATTTCATTAGCGACCCATTTGAGTAATTATTTCAGCATTATTATCCTCAGCTGTTGGCTTCTTGAATAGGTCTCTGCAAGGAGCTGATTTATTGTTTACCAGAATAGTTGTCGCCTATGAAGAGAATAATATGGATAATGATATTTAATATGAACTGAGCTTAAACCTCAAGTTCTTTATAAGTATTATTATAATGGAAATTTTGGATGATTCTGAAACAAGTGTGACTAAAAAATCTCACAAAAAATATGCCTTTTAACCTTTCAACAAATGGTGAATCATAAATTCTACCTTGTCCTCAATGAAAGAACTTAATGTCTTATCACTTCACGACTAATAGGTAATTACTATCTGATTTTAATATTAGTATGCATAAGAAATATTCTCTCGAATCGATTATCACTAAGCAAGATCATATTTCAAGGCCTCCTGATATCACCCCATTGAATTTTTTTCTGCATTCAAGTCACTTTGATAATCATGTGCTAAATATTTCGTAAGCCCATTCAGTTATGACCTATGGACCACTGCCGAAGCAAATTTCATTCCTCAAGGTATTCATTTAAGTATGAGATAATGATTAAAATAAGATTTTTTTTTACATTAATATAACAGAAGATATGTACTTCACGTACCACATTAACTAGCTTTTCTCTTGAGTTCCGAACCATAACTCAGGTTTTGGGGTCAAGAAATACTTGACTAAGACCAGACAACCGCAACAAGTTCAAAGGTTGCATCCTGCCATTCCATCCTTATTGCTCCCATGGCATTCCACCACAAGTTGCATTCCCTGGGGTGCAACCAGGATTTCGCTGAGGAAATGGCCAGCAACCGCAAGCTATAAGGACACCCTGTTCCTAAGTATTCTTTCTCCAGAACTACCTCAAAAACGGAGAAATAGATAAACTTAATGAAGTGTGCTGGAAAATGCACAGCGAACAGAAATGACAGAGTACAAATAAATATTATTATGGTGTTACCTAAAGAAGAACAGGTTTATAGGTTTTCCAGAAAATACTACATAAACTGTAGATTTTAGCATTTCATCGAAAAACCCCCTCAAAAAAATCGCTATGATTTTCATGGACCCAAGCGGGACTTGTGTACCAGATGGACCCCTCCAATGAGGGATTTGGTTGTACTACATTGTAATTAACGAAATGAAATCTCTTAAAATGTTAAAATAATTGCTGTTTACCAAGTCCAACTAACCAAAATTTGCATATCATTGTGTTTACATAAACATATCAAAACATAAAATAAAAATATTTCTTTTAGATTCAACAATCTATAAATTAGTGTTTAAGAAATCAGGCGGTGCCAAAAAACTATATTTGAAAAACCAAATTACATATTATGTTTTACGACATAGTTCCTGAGAATCCAAACAGTTTCTAATTTAAATTAAAGTTACTCGTTCAAGTTATTACGGTGGTTAAATAATGACATTATAAATAAATGGCTTTATTATATAATAGCAATGACTGTTTTTAATAAAAATAGGCAGCTATTATAAATTAAAAATAAATCAATAAATAAGTTTTATAACATAAAATTGTCACTGAGGAGAGTGCTTCTTTTTTTGACGTAAATTTTTTTTGCATGGAGTATATTTTACAATTTATTTATTCTCATATGAAATATTATGTTATGAATAAAATATTATAAATAAATATACAGGCATTTTCGAAACACCGGACTTTCATCTTGCAGGAGATGATCACGTACCCCAGCGATTTGCTCACCTGCGGTTTCTAAAACCCGCCTAGGAAGATATAATCCTCGTTGATGTTATTTACTTTCTTCAACTGCCAATCTGCCGCGGCTTCCAATTAATGGTTAGTCTATATAATTATCATCTTGCCTTCCAATAATTGGTTAATATTGCCGAACTTATCTCAATTCCCTCTACCGCATTTAGAGAAGAAAGTCAACAATAGGACCTAAAGTCTTAAAGATCCTGATAACTCATATTATCTTTATTAAATAAAATTTGTTTAAAAAATATTATTATTTTAAATTTGATGATCAAATATAAATTTACATTTCATTAAAAAATCTTTGAAGACACAAAAACTTGTGTCCAAAAACCGCCTTTTAAAGTCATAAACTGGATACTGATATTGTTGAAATCTTTATGAGTAAAATTCATAAGATATACAATGACATATACGACACACACACACACACACACACACACACACATATACACATATACAGGGTGTCCTATTTCAAGTGGATCAAACGTTTTTAACTTTTAAACGAAAGAAAATTCAGAAAAAACGATTCAGGTAAAAGTTGTAGTTATTTAGGCCTAGTTTGAAGAAATAAAATTTTTTTTTTTTTTTTCCACTTTAGAGAGTCAATATCGACCTTCAAAATATGTAGTTTCCTCTTGACCCCCATTTATTTTTATTTTTCAGAAATGTACAATCCAAAACATGGGAAAAATGTATGTAACATTTTTATCTATCTTTCATACTTACAGTTGAAAACGCATTCAAAGTTCACTACTTTAGTATACCTCCTTTACAAGGAAACGTATTGTAGCATTAAGTTGTTTTATTTAAGAGTTTTTAGTCGTAATAACTTACTTATCAAGGTATTTTGAATCTTTCAAAAAATGTCTGGACATTTAAAACCTTTTGTTTCGACGGTTTTATAGAAAAAATTGTTAATTTTTTACATTTTCCAGCCACTGTTAATAATTAAAGAATGTATATTTTTATATAAATTTATATTTTGCCACTTTAATTAAGTTTGGGGAAATTGGGTTAAGAAAAGTGAAGTTCATTACTACATTACAATTTTTATTTTAAATTACAAGTATTTCATCATAAAATGTTTGACATACCTAATTATTGAATTACTTATAGAACTTTCCCTGATATATTTTTATGTTATTACTAATGGGGTTTGTAGAATATGTATTGTGGTACTTACATATTGGTATATTGTGGTTCAATGACTAAGGGAATAGGTCGGATCCTCAGCATACATTATAAAAAGCAAAGGCTCTTCGTTTTGGGATGAGAATGCAACCTAGTAGTATATTAAAAAAAACCTGAACCACAGCAGCATATGAAGTGTCTTGGGTTCAGTACATGGTAGAAGCTGGTCTGTTTCTTGGACAACGGTTGTACACGGAAATGATTGTCCTAGATTACTCTCAACCCCCAAATAATGGTACTCACTCTATAGAGGCTGGGTGAGTCCCAATAGGGTCTTCAGATCTCACAGGATCCAACCATGGCTGTTAAAAGATTAAATATTTTATCTGCCTCAGCCGAATTTGAAACAGGAGTCTTCGGCATATTAACTCTGACCAATGAGCCACCCTACTCACCTGATTGTATATTAGATTTAAAATATACTTTATATTTGGTATGAACCAAAAATCACTCTTATTGTTAAAATGTAGCTTTAATAAAGGTAATTATTTCTGTAATATCTTTCGAATCTGCAAGTTAAGGTAAAATCAACATTTCCTTAAGTGAAAATATGTAGTTTTGAAAAATATATCTTAACACATCCTAATGACACTTGAAAGAAGCTGAAGTTATCTTATAAATACAATATATGAACAATATTTCTAATTTATTTTATTTGCCTTTCGAATTTTTGGCAACATTGCTTATTCTACGACAAAAGGAAGACGACCCAATGACCAGAAAGAACCGCCGAAGAAGCGCTTTCTATTCCATTCCCACGAAGGACGCTTGACCTCCGGGTCGTATCTTTAATGGGCTACCAGTGATTTTTTTTATCTGGCTAGTTATCGCACACCTGTTAGTGGCTAGAAAGCGTCACTTAGCAAACTTATTGTGAAACCGAAAAAGGGGGATACTCAGGAGCATTGGTAGGCGTATCTCAATATCAAAGCGGTTCTCTTTCATATGAGATCTACTGTTCTGTATCGGGCCGGGATGGACTTTTCTAGTCAAATGGTAATCGTATCTGTTGAGGTTTAGATAAGATCCTCATGGTGCTATACTGTAATTCAATATCATAGAAGTATCAAGAGAATCAATATCATAGGTGTTTGAATTTGTTTTTACTTACCAAAGGAAAAACACTGTAGCACTATAGCCCATGAAGGTTCTTAGATTTATTACCGATCAAATTCTTTCTTTTTTAAAATGTATTTATTGAAATTTACAACTGAATTATAACTGTGCAACAAGTAAGTATGATGAATGATACATAATGCCATGGATGAAGGCAAGTAGAGAAATAACCCATTATGATGAATTCATCATGGAATGTCACAAGGCTAAGTTTGAAAAATAATAAGGAGCATTCAGAATTTTCGTAAGCGGTTCGGATTGTAAGGATTGGATAAGAGAGAATTTCGATGGCCTCAAAGCTTTACTCTGTAACTCCAAATGGGTATTATAATAACCATGTATATGAGTCCTTTGAAATTAATCTGGAAATTAAAGCGTTTGTCTGGTATGTGCAGAAGTAGCCTGAAACGGCCCCGATTGCATTCAATACAGATTTAGTATTTTAACTACCTCAGCCGTATTCGAACCCGGGACTTTGAGGACAGTAAATCAATGCAAAAAAACTGAACAATACCGCTCCCTTACCTAAGACAAAAACAAAAAATGATACAGAGCATTATTATTATTTTAAAATAACATAGTATATTCTATTATCTTCCTTAATTGAGACTACTTCTAATCTAATTATTTTTTTTTAATCATCCTCCCTTTGTCATATATGCTCATGCTCATATGGGGTCTGTCATACGTTTTATGCGTTCCTAAAAAATTATTGCTAGAGAGAAACATCTCTCTTGCTTGGATAGGGCAACACAGGCCTGCCATCATTACCTGGATCATGTAATATTGAAATCCGTATAAAAGATCCTGGAGATAAAAAAACCTTGCATATGCATCGGTTGCAATAAAAAAAAACATTTTGCTGAAAGTTTTTACCCGCTAACAGTGGATATGAAAGTGAAGCTGGAAATTTGTTGTTGGTTTTTTGCATTGCTGTCGGCACGAGGCTCGCTCATCCGTGACGCGGGAAGACCTCCTTTCTACCTCTCGCATGCTTTACCACTTTCGGTGATATGTCTGCTTTGGATGTTAGTCATTCTACGCTACACATAGTGGACGTCTTCCTCATATGAGTAAATCTGAACAGCTGATGGCAAAGATAAAATATTTCTAGAAGTATCAACGAAATATTTTATTAGTGTATGAGATATAATTACTGAAAATATCGAAAGTGAATAGTATATGAATTGACAACATAACCTCCTTTCACAACCCTTATCCAAGAAACACTGTAAAAGATAACACATGCTGAAACCAAGACTCTTCATGAATTGTAATGGTACAGGAAAAAAAAAAAATTTGATAGCATTAAAAATATATATTCTAATGAAAATCTACATTGTTAAAAAAAGGCAAACATAAAATTTAAGATAACGGTAATGTGGTATACAATTTTCCCAACCCTAACAATATAAAATCTATATCAGACCTTTAAAGAATATTTGTGATACTTCAGGATACGGGAAACAATGGGTGGATATTAATGCCAAAGCTTATTCATCTATGTTCAAGTAATCCTGAAATATCTCGTTTAAAAAGTCGAAATATTTCGAATTTATTGTTAGCTCATTGTACTTAAAAGAAGCCAATATGAACTGTTGTTTGTGGCGTTCAAGAAGATTAGTTTAATTTGGTAATAGATATAATGCAATAGGAAAAATCTCCCCAAAAAGCTTTAAGTCTTTAAAATACTGGAAAAACCAACTAGTTGATGTTTCGCCAACTCAGACAATAGTTTTACAACAGGAGTTGTAAGTGGAGAGTCTTGGAGCAAGATTGGTGTCTCTATTTGTCTGTTTGGACTGTTAGTGTGAGATGTGCTGCACTTTGTTTTATTTGATGGGATTTTCTTTTGATATGTGTTCTGATGATGCCTGAATTGGTAAAACGGTGATTGGTTGGATTTTCCCTATTGGATCCAATTTATAATTTATCTTTCTTTTTGAGTTGTAGATGTATCAATTGACTGTAAAAGAAGAACACAGCCACCTACCGCTCCAATTTGACTTTCTAAGAGATTTGTGAAGAGGGTTTAGAAGGAAGCCGTCCCTGATTTGCAGACATAAGAGAAAGTGAGGAATACATCTGAGAGATCTTACTATGTAGAAAAAAAAGAGACAAATTGATTTTGCACAGTCCGGATGACGGAAAGGTATGAGCTATGAAAAACATTCTCATTAGATTCAGAACACTTTTCAAAATGTGGATAATGGATATTCATTTTTCATAACGATTCATAACAACTTTTATGTTTTTTCATACATATCTTAGTTCTTCCTGTATGTTCAAAATACAAGTAAGCAACAAGAGTGTACCTATTTTAAAATATGTCCTGAACAAGAAAAGATTACAGATTTAATCAATCAATAGTCAATCAATAATAAAAGATTATTATTTAGGGGCTTAAACAATTCTTTGTTGTGAGTAGAAATGGGTATGAAATAAGAAGGAAAATGTGTTATCACCAAACAATGAGTATGTAGGATCAGCAATAGATTTTAATAGATTATAATATCTATTCTCCAAGGTGTTCGTTTATCGTAATTAGTGTATTATGTTTCTTGAATTATAGTTGACCTAATATATATGAGGAAGAATGCATCAATCATTTTTAGGTTGTTTTTTTTTTCCTGTAGTCTAATTTTAAATATTTTTTATCTTATCTATCCAGGCCTATGGGCCATGTGGGTCGAAACGTTAGTTTCTACTAGATAATATATATTTGTGATATATAATACATAAATGAATCACGATTTATATTATTGATTCTTTGACTTCCACTCGGACATTGTTATATGATGGTTTAAATAATTTTCAAAATAAAAATATATTTTTTCATAAACTTCTGGGTTGATAAATCTTTTAATTCTTTCTACTTGCGTACGAAACTGCCCATGATAAAATAATGACATACTGTCCATTCATAGATAAAGTTTATCAATACGTCAAATTAGATACACGCAGATCTTAACTATTTTTAAATTTAGCACAGCTGTACCATTGATATAAACTTGGAGAAATTTTGACTGTTTTAAAGTATATGTCTAGTTTCTGATCTGCATAGGTGCATCATTTTCTTAAATTTATCAAAAAATTATTTTAAGTGAGATATAAAATTATTCCTAATTAAGCAATAGATACAGGATCGGCTTCCATTTTAAAGATTTTTTTATTTCTCCTTTCTAATATACAATATATTATCTTTTAAAATAAAAAAAAAATCTAAAAACCCAATATAAAATTTTAAAATATGTATAAGAACAAATATAAATCGACGATACATAATTTTATATGTATATTAAAACTTATTCTGAGAAGATTCCTTTTTCAAACCTTTTTAAATCTAAACCAATATTATTGTTTCATAACGCTGTGTTTATCCCAGTTAATTAATTAATCAATCCTAACTGCTTCCCAAGACGTTAGATGGAATGCCCAAACGAAACTGATACACTCAGAAACTTTACTTTTTTTCAACATTTACTTTTAAAAAGCGCAGATTTTCTTGTTCATTTCAAAAGTATAGGTTCATTAGCATGACTATGCTAAACTAAGTTATGTTTAAACAAATTTAAACAACTTTTAACATTACTAACAGTACTAAGTGCAAACATTTTTACCCTTAGACGCCCTTCAGACCCACCTCAATGGCAGCAACCTCCCGTGGAATAAAGAAGCTGTAAAATATCTCGGAGTTTATTTAGATCGTCGCCTCACCTGGAACCAGCATATCAACATTAAATTAACACAGGCCTACGCAAGACTAGCTCTACTTTATCCGATAATCAATAGAAAATCCAGATTAAAACCAGAAACAGCCTTATTAATTTATAAAACCAATGCTACCTCTGCTAATGTACGGTTGTGAAGTGTGGGGTGCAGTGTCTACAACAAAGAGAAAACAATTTCAAACTTTCCAAAATAAAATCCTACGGATCGCAGTAAACGCGCCTTGTTTTGTACGAAACAGTCAACTTCACAAAGAGCTAAACCTAGAGTCGATTGATGAATTTATTAAAAAGCGTTACACCAGATTTATGACCGGATTACCAGCAGTCCAAGGAGCTGTAGCATCCAACATAGGCGAACCTATTTCATCCGCAAGACTAAAACCAAGACTATTAAAATATATTCGGATGTGATCTCAATAGATAACGTTTCTCACCAATCGTTTTAACAAAATGTAATATAATCCTGTTTTCTTTTAGTTTTCCGTTTTATAGTACTATAGCTCTGTTGATTATTACATTAATTTTAAATTTTGTTTACTTATTTACATGTTTTATATTTAAACTACTATCATTCTTTTATATGAAAAAACACTATTATATATTTACATCTTCTCTGTAAATAATCTGATAATGTACAATTAGGGGTGTCTCTTGCATGAGACGAAACCCACACTTTCACCTTGTGTTAAAGTTTAAAATTCAGTATTAAAAAAACCATGTAAGGCTAGGAATAGCCGATCTGGAAATAAAGAGAATAAAAAAAAAAAAACAGTACTAAGTCTTAAAAATAAAAATATTCTTCTTAATTATGTCGCAAACGAAATTATCCACAAACCCCTCGTTTTGTCCTCTCTTTATACTTTATACTTATTCAAACCACTAGTTACTATCGTTGCTTCATCAGGAGACCGCCGTCTTAAGTAACCTTCAAGGCGTATCTTATAGCATGCAAATGTATATATATATATAGGTTTCTAAACCATTAATTAAGTGATATCTTAATAAAAAAATATCTCTGAGATTATATGTCCATTCAAATCTAAAAGAGTTTGAGGTATTAAAACCGTTTACGTTTTAGTTTTACAGTAAAAGTCTGTATTTCAGAAAATATACTACAAAGTGTAAGTACCCATCGTTAAGCTATGTTGATACATCCTTGGATTACCGCCAAATGGCATACCGCAAGGGAAACATCAGTCTAGAACTTGTTTTTCTCTCTTACAGAAATAATGTCGACATTATTTAAATGAGGACTGGGCTCAGTATCTTCTTTCACTCTCTATCTCCATCTCTCTCTCTCTCTCTCTCTCTCTCTCTCTCTCTCTCTCTCTCTGTCTATATATATATATATATATATATATATTATATATATATATAATGTATTTGTATGTTGGTATGTATGTATGCAAGGATATATACCTCAGACACATTCATAAATTTTTGACGATACAATTTTTGAATATTGTCAGGTTAATGGAGGTGAAAACTTTGAGGTCCAGTTTTGTAATATATAAACATTAATTACCAGACAACACCACCAACTATTTTCAAAATCATTCAAAGTTCAAGGAAATTGGCTTGATAAATACTTCAGAAAAAGAGAGAGGCATTCAAATCATATCATATCATGAAATTCATACGTTCTGGTTCCTTTTCATTAAAATTTACCACAGCTTAGAGTAATAATTGGGATTCACGATAAGTAGACGACTCAACTGGTTATTACACGCCAATAATCTAAGAAGATAAAAAAATGTCTGAACCTTTCGTCTATGACGACTGCCACATCATCACAACAAGCAGTCACGTGTTTCCTTATATTGACATTAGTAAATAGGATTATAACTGAACGGCGTACTGCGGAAAGTAACCATCGGACATGCTAAGCGTAAATTCTGCAAAAAAACAAACAAAAAAAAGCAAATGGCTTTAGAAAATCTGGAGGCTTTGATTAATTTTGTTTTAGTAAAAAATTTACAACTTAAATTTGAATATTACGTCAGCAAGTTTGAAAAGTAATCAACGATGACAGTCGATGAAGTAATAGTTACCTGCCTTTCTTCTTATTAAGATGTAGTCAAAATTATAAGTCTCTCATGCCAATTTGAAAGATATATATATTCCCTTTCAAAGTAACACTCTGAATTGACCGTTTATTGGCACATTCCATACTACAGTACAAAAACATTATTACTTGTATTCTGTTAGACTTCAGTCATAAATTATATGTTTAAATGTCCGTTCTTCATTGTCTTTTTTATCTTATTAATATTAAAATATTTTCCTAACATTTTTGTAGATCTTCTTACATACCAATAACTGAAAATGTTAATTCTTCCGTTGTATCTGATTTTTTATTTTAATCATCCAAAATCATTTATATTCTTGACATATATCTGTATCAAGTATGGTTTTTTTATTCATATCTTGTTAGTAGAAATGTTAAATAAATTTCTTTTTTATTTCTTATTTTCATATGACAATAAAATTAATCATGAAGATACCACTGAGTGTGGAGTGGACAATTTTATCTATAAAACTTTAAATATAACTATTTTAATGAAAACAATTTGACAGGAGCTTTCACATCGTAAGGACTAAATCATATTCTTATTTTCCTCTTTCATAACAGACACCGCCTAGACGCCAGAATGGTTTTCTGGGAACGGAGAACAATCTCCTAGAGATATCTAACTGCGAATTCCATCTTCAATTGAAGATGGTATTTTGATGCAACTCCTGAGCCCAATATTGCACCTAGGTACTTTCTAAAGAAAATGGATTACGAAGAGAAATCCCATTATGATGAGCGATGCCCATCTCGGTTTTTCACAAGATGCTCCAGATTACTTTCTGTCTATTCATTAAAACTGATACTTTTGGGCCGTTTCATATTAAGTGTCCATTTTCAAAGGAAAGGGTATTTAGTAAAACCACTTTATGAAATCAAAGCATTTTTATTCAAAATATTCATCCTCATGTTCTGTACATTTTTCCCAATGTGTTATCAAATTTTCAATCCCAGAAATGAAAAATTCAGTGTATGGGAACGTAATAAAGTCTGAAAACGCGTTTTTTACTAGAGAAACATTTTAAAAAATTGTGCTCTTAAGGAAATTGTCAAAATTTCTGAGCAGATAGAAATCTGTTGGAGATAAGTGTGAAGACTTCTTAACCCAGCTCGTTCAAACGTGAGAGTATAGGTTCCGATTAATAAGTGCAGATTGTTGTTTAATAAGTTTTTTTTTATAATGTTAATATCCATGCAGTTGTGTGTATGTTATGATTTTCCCTCTGGGTAGGAAGGAAAAATAAATTATTCCTGCCATTGACCACCGCACAGAAACCAATAATATCCTGGTGGAATATTTCTCGAACCAAAGGCGAACAGTCTGTTCGATATAACACCCTTCAATAAAAGTGTTTTGCAGCTTGGGCTGCTGAATGTCCAAGTTCAATCTCATAAAAAAAATTACACGAAAATCTCACGTTTCCATATTCATATTTGATAGCATACTGAACAGTGTTCGTTAATAGTAGGGATAAACAATATTGTAAGAGAGGATTAATAACATCTCATTAAAATTTTTTAAACATAAAAATAGGAAAAAACAGAATTCCACTAATCCCACTTTTAATTTTAGATATAATAAAAACGGACAATTCATATCACACACCCTAATAGCAGGAACACGTCGGAATCATGAGTGCATCAATAAAATAAATCATAATCAACGTTTTATGCAGGTACATGATTTTTTAAATGATTTGCTTTATCATATTTATTGCAGTATGTTATATTAAAACTCTCAGAAAGCTGAATCCAATTGTATATCAATCGAAATAATTAGAACTGAGGAGCAGATGTAGAAGGCTAAGAGAACTTTATGATATTATTGACACAACTTTTCTGATAGGATCGGGCGATTCGAGTGCAGATGGAGCAAGTAGAAGAATAAGCACACTTATTCTCAATTTTTTCTTTTCTTCTCCAATTCCACTTTGTTTCTTTAAAAAAATATTCGAATTTCAACAAAATATCAATCTATTGTTTGAAATATATATTATACATATATTTTGTATGGTAACTTCAGTTTCTAGACCTACTTAACTTGATTGAATTTGCTCTACCTTCATTTTTAACTCGAATATCACTACTATCACTATTATTATTATTACCTCTATTCGTAATTTTTGAACCCAACAATTACTTAGCACGAATATGTGTGTTAGTGCATGTAAGTGGTTACATGAGTAGCAAATTCGCCGGATCTTCTCTGTTACCATCCCGAGTACTCTGTCATAAAAGGATACTCAGGGAATATCCCACGTTGTTGGCCAACGCTTCTCACACTTCGTGTAACCGAGGATCTTCCCAGGGGATAGCCATTCCCTTCCGTCCAGGAAGAGTCGTCCTGAAAAGAGGTTTGTCTATTGGGTCTGCCTGATGGTGTTTCTATGCACTAATTAGACTCCGATTATTGTATTTCTTGCTATAGATCATTTACCTTCAGGATCATGAATAATAAAAACAAGCTATCTCTTGAAGGATGATTTGTTTGCGTTACGTAAAGTATTTTAATGTTATCAACGGATTATGGACATTGCTTTGTCTCCGGAATTCCATTTTTTTTTTATGTTGAAATTATAATACAATAAGTGGTAGCGAGAAAAAAAAAGAAAAAAAAAGCCTTTAATATTTCATTTACATAAACCGTGTTTTTAATTTGTGTCTAAAGCATTAGTAAAATATGCAGCATTAAAATTAATGCATTTATTTTTATTATTGTTCACTTTATGATGTGAATCAAGATAGCGTTTTCGTTTGGAACTCACTTCCATTTATTGACTAGGATTTAAATCGCTTTTGCATAAAACATTTTGAAATAATTAAGTTATCAATTCTTATTTGTGTGGAAAATTGTTTGTATTCTTCCAGTAACATTATGATATATTTATTATAATATTCACTGTAGACATTTTGGGAGCGGGGTGTCACAATAAGTGGGTTGGTGGGTTACTGAGCCCTTCGTCGCGAGTTCGAGGCCTTTATTAATTAAAAAACATCTTATATCAAGGAATATCTAGATTTAGGAATCCCTATAGTCCACTGCGGGAATATTTTGCCCATCAAGATAAAAACCGTTTACTTATTCCAAATTCTTAAGAGAGTTTCAAACTCCAGATTAGAAGTTTCAAAAGATCATTCATAACATCAAATCTATTTATTCTCATTATAAATATAGTGCATAAACCTGAATTGCGATTGAAGTAGAACAAATCACATTTTCCAAAATCACACTCATAATGATCAGATTCCTTCTGACGGAACATTCATTCGCAGACCTAAGCCACAAATCATTTAGTGCGTCCTTAGTCTTGAGCCAGAATGAAAGAAAAAATGTTAAATTCGTGCCCAGCGTTCGTGCCCGCTTACAATGGAAAAACCGAACAACTACCTCGTAAAATTAGATCTATTTCGATTGCAGAACACATGCAGCGACAGCATAACCTCTTATATAACCAAAGAACTGCAGCTCTGGGTTCGCTGTTGTTAGTGGCTGTATATCGCAAAGGTTAGGGTAATAACACTTCTGCCAATAAAAGGCGAACTAATGAATAAGTCCCTTAGAGCATCGCAGTGTTTCGAAAGGGATTTCGAAATGCATATAAAATCTAACAAAATATATATTGTGAATTTGAAAGCCTTTTTAGTAGTTTCGTCTCATACTAGCTAAATAATTATTAATTCTGTTTGGGGTCATCTGTGGTTTAGTGGTTTGCATAACTACATTCAATGGCCAAGGTGCGGGTTCTGTTACACCGGCAGTTGGCCCTAGGATTTTTTAGAGGGAGTTAACAATTTTCGGTTAAGCCTTCCTTCGTAGGGATGTAAAAATCCGTGCTCGGAAGGGGTCCCAAGCCTATGCGCATGAATCAAGTACTTAAACATTCATTAAGGTAAAATTTAGAGCTCCCATTGCAGCACCGTTCGATTAGCCGTAGCATATATAGTTTTAAACAAACAACAATTTCTTTATTTGTTCTGGAACAAGTCCGTTTAGAATGATAATAAATTAAATAATGTATGAAATATAGAACCTATATAAGTAATATATAGTTACAATTTAATCGATTAAGTAAATAAATTAAGAGCTAACTCCTACAAAAGAAATTAAAAAGAAATTCAGATTACAAAAATATAAATATATAAAGATTTACAAATGTATGAAGAAAAAAGAAATAAACATGTATTAAAAAATATTTTAACTGTTACAATTAACAAATATGGTAAATGACCTAAAAAAACAGGCCCCAGTGTAATGAAGACGTAAATATTTATTTTGGAGGGAGGAGGGGACAAACTTCTTACAAATAGAAACTATTTTTAAACACTAGGTTCTAAAATTTATTTCAAAACACAACTACCTTTGAAGAAGTTAATTGTGAATCTCGAACAGAATGTACATTTAAAGGTTTCTATAGAAATAAATATTGGTATTAATTTTTTATTCGGTTCTTAAGATTCAGTCAATTGATATTAACAATTAACACACACACGCTCACATGTACGCACACACATGCACGCACACACACACACACATATATATATATATATATATATATATATATATATATATATATATATATATATAAATAACCTTGACGCGGTTTTTGATGAATTTACAACAATGTTTGAATTTCGAAACTTCAAGTTCAGTAATAGGATGTTGATAGTTGTCGTAAAATTCAAGTTCATTAGTTTATTGAAATTGATTCAGTGATTTGAGCATCTTCAACGGATCCAAAATGGCTATAATATTATCCAATAATCTAATCGTGTTTGTACTGATAAAAATCTAATAGAAACATAAAGGATTTGCAATAGTCTTATCGTTGACAGTGTGACTGTAATACTATACTAGTTATTTCACAACTTGAGCCTCATCCAGCTAGACTGGCATAGCCTAGCCTCTTATTATATGCAGTCAGGGAAATGCAATCCATTGAGTTCAATCGATTATGTAAAACTGCAATCGATCGTAAATTTTCACAGAGTGGTCGGACCGCTTGTAGAGTTCTCCTTCAGCTCTGTCTGCAACCGATCCTGTAAATGTGTTCATTGAGCGCTGTGTACGTCATGGGAGGGCTACTGAATTGAATTAGTTGACCACATTGATTTGATTTGCTTTTGTATGTTTTTATTCATCCAAATTTTAATTATACATATAGTAAATTCACTTGGTTAGTGAATTTACTAAACATGTATAATGTTTAGACATTTTTTAATAATATTGTATAATGTTTATAAAGAAACATTTTTATACTGTGCAATTCCGACAGTTTGAAATGCCAAGCTAGGTACTTGAAATTTAGTAATATTCAAAGTTATTTTATATAAAGATTTATTATTATTTAAATTAATTTTAATTATATTTATAATACAAAGCTGTTTTTCCAAAAATAGTTCAAGGCTTCTCATTCAGTTCCGATTGGCTTTTAATTGGCTGGTTCAGGGGAGTTAAGTCCAATAGATCAATTAAATAACAAAATTTAAACAATTATAAAACTTACCTCTGATATTTGCTTAGTCTACCTAAATTTGGGTTTCTTCCCCAGTGAGGCGGAGTATTCAAAAGTAGTTTGCTGCACAAAGTATGTCGAATTAGAAACTATTTCTTATATATCTTTTGTTTCTTAAAGTTCTGATGATTTAGTCGAAACGTTTTTGATTGATCGCTTTCTATTCCCTAAAAAAGTGTTTTATATAAAAAATTAAAACGTACATTCTGTGTAGAAACGGACAACGGATCCTTTTCCTTTTCAATTTTTGCAATACTACCTTCGCATTTTATTTTATTTTTTTAATTCGGTATTATTTCAATTATTATCCTGTTAA
This sequence comes from Troilus luridus, assembly GCA_964056705.1. Lineage (NCBI taxonomy): Eukaryota > Metazoa > Arthropoda > Insecta > Hemiptera > Pentatomidae > Troilus > Troilus luridus. The sequence continues at coordinate 93,775,665 of OZ057414.1, read as the reverse complement.
TCGACCAGAGACGTTAAATAATTCATACATTACTGTTGGTATATATTTATGTATCTAATAGACATTAAGTACGATTGATGACACCGATTAATACCTATTCTAAAGAAAAGAAGACCAAACCAGCCTGGTTCGAAGAGGTAGAAAAAGACTTACAGGAGTTGGAGATTACTGGGGAAGATATTCAAGAATGCAACCGTCTATGGATGAAACTATAAGCCCACCAGGGTTTAGGGAAAACCAAAGCTGACGACGGGAAAGAGATGGACGAGGAAAGAAAAGGAGGAACACCGGCAACGTTCGAAAGAACAAAAATAAAAAAACTAGACAAAAATCAAGGCTAGGAGAGGACAGTTGAAATGACGTGGTCCTTAATAGGCCAATTCGAAAAAAAAAAATATGTAGGCTTTTAAAGTGCTAAGGGTGACTGATATTGATGCATATTGATAGTCAAAGACTATATTATACATATTGATCCGTATTTCTGAGTATGTAAATATTACTTGTTGTAAATAATCAAAGTTGATCATTTTGTATGATTATTTGTAGGTTATTTTGTATGAATCAAAGTAGATGGAAACAAAAAACATAATGTTACTTAATTGTAATTGTAATTATATTGTATTTGTACAAATTTATCTAAATAGTTAAGTTATTTAGTATTAGCAATATCTTATATTATTTCAGTAACTAGATAACAGTTAGGCCTAGGTTATAATCTGTAGAATATTGTTATTGTAATTTTGCCCCGGCTGAGATTCTTTTCTCTTCAAAATAAAAATAAATATTTGTAATTCGCAAAACATCTCTCGGAATACTGAGTATAATTAATGGAATGTAATGAATATCTTATCAGGAAACAAACTTTTACTAGAAAATTATTTCTTGCAAAGCACTGACGAATTGTTGCTGTGAACTTTTAGGTATATTATTCATTATAATAACATACCCACGCACATTTCGAAATGAAACATCTAAGTACCAGAGTAAAGGCTATTGATTGACAAATGAAAATTGATAGGGCAGCGCCTCGGCGATGGTGCCTTGGGGTAAACCGCATCCTAGATGGGTGAGAAAACGCCAGGGTTGGGGGGTCAGCCTAGGCGGTCATTGTTACGTCGTCCGGTGAAAGTGAGGTCGAGGGCCGTCCGCAGGAAAAGGCGGAAAGGGGTAGCCGTAACGTAACTCCTCTTCGACGGATCTCTGCGAGGCGATGCTCAGGATGTCGTAAGGAGGAGAGCGATGCTTCTGATGGAGTCACTAGTTGCGGATCTTGTAGAAGGTGCATGATGGAGTACTCTGGTGAGTAGGTGCATCCACCTTTAAAGGGAAGAGCTTTTATTAACTATAAGTATTTCAATTATAACATGCTTAAGAGTAAACCAATATGCAAGACTATGTTTAATTAAATAATTTTGAAGACTGCTGTACCTTGATGAGGGTGTAGCTGGGACCATTCATTTATTATTCCTTTAGATAAAATTAGATATAAAACCTTCAATTTGATTTGGACTAGAGAAATTTTCTGTCATGTTTTTTCAAGATTTAAATTATCATTAGATTTTATACAAATACAAAACTAATTAATACTATTTCACATGGTAATGTGAACTCTCTATTCAAATTTCTCGGTTTACACGTGATGTAGAAGTGAACTTTTAAAACACCTAACTGATTTTAGTCATAACCCTACTTACACTCCTATTCACGATTCTTAGTTTGGTTTATCTGTTGAGGTACTTAACGGAATATAAATATGTATTTACTAAAAATAAAAATGTATTATGATTTGGAGAATATTATGCTATTAAATGTACATAGATGATTCTTACTTCACATAATTATAAATCGTTCCATTTACAACCAAAAAAATGTTAGCCATTTTAATTTCAATCTTATAAACTTCCCCTGTTATGTGTTTAGTGACAAGGGCAGGTATCTGGTTTACATTGTACCGAGTAGGCTAACTGGGAAATCTTCAAGGAAGTAAGCCTAAAATTGAATATTTGTTATAAACATTTTTATTTGGATCTTCTGAAATAATTTGGAATATTCAATAAGTAATAATATAATGATATAAGGTTTAATCTAAGCGATAAGAAGAAAGCGGAGTGGCTCAATGGTAGAGCGATGAGTCGCAATGCTGAAGATTCCGACTTCAAATTCCGCTGCTGGCAGGACTTTTATTTAATCCGTTAGCAGTCGGAGATGAATTATTTGGGATATAGGAACCTCATGGGGCTCACCCAGCCTCTATAATGTGGGTACCCAAAATAAGGGGGGGTTTGGCGGTTGAGCGTGATCTAGGACAAATCACCTCCCTGCATGACCGTTATCCAAGAAACAGTACAGTCTCTACCATGTACTGAACCTCAGACCCGTCCACGGGTTGTAGTGGTACTGGTGTTTTGTTTTCATCTAAGCTTATACGCTAAAACATTTTATAGCTTTTAACTAAAAAATAACAATATTCTTCAGTTCCCCACCCATTGAAACTACTTGAATGTTAAACATCCTCAGCAAATATTTATGTAATAACTTCTAATTTAATATCGTAGATCGTGCACGAGAAAGCAACTACTCTAGGTTGGCCAGAACTACGGAATGGAGGCGGAGTCTACTCAGCCAAGCGTGGAAATTGAACTTTCTGGCCGCCCTCATTACCGCCAATTATTTCTTAGCCTCAGGAAAGTCGAGCGAGCTTCGTCGGCGAGCTTAACTTGGCTGCTTACCTTGAATCAAATCCGAGGATCATTAAAACTTTTTAGCCAAACATGGATTTCATAAAGTCGGCTCGTAAAACTTGTAAAATTATATATTAATGCTAGGTTAACTTTATATTTTATAAGTAAACTAGCTTTTGCCCACGGCTTTGCTCGCGTGGAATTTGGTCTGCCACATAAAGTTTCGTGACAGATCATTTTAAATAAATAATTTAATTTTTTTCACTATAAATTACTCGTACATCCGAAATATCAGTAATCTAACTTCAAAACTGACGGATTCCATACAATATTTGATCCCCTATTATATTAAGGGGGGGGGAGCTTGGGGGTTGAATTGCCCAAATTCCTTTCATAGTGCTCATTTAAGCAATAAAAAAAACCTTTTTGCGAATTTCAAGATGCTAAGTTCAGTGGTTTCTGCTGTGGGTTGACCGCTGGGTGTGTTAGTCAATCAGGTTACAGTTTTATATAAACTTCGCCTGTGTGGCGTGTTCATAAAAAGTAGCCTATGTCCTTCCCAAGGCTTGACATTATCCATGTCAAATTTCATCACAGACGGATCAGCAGAGCCGTGAAACATACATTAACACTGATTAACAAACGGGACGGAGAGAAGTTTACTGTTGTTCGTGTCAGTAAAGGATTACTTAGTATAATGGTTTCACTTGTCGTACGGCATTAGCGATAAATTAAAACTGAAAGGATTAGAATTATGTACATATGTAGGTAATTTATCGATGTGTTGTAATTTAGCGGTTCTACTTACCTACTGAAATTTACTCCAGTAGACTATGTTACTTGCTTTGTTTCGTTCAGCGAAAATATGTAGATTTTTGGGGTTCTAACCTTGCCTTTTAATTAATCTGTTAGTACCAGAGATGGGTCCATAGGGATCTGGGACCGCCCTGGGGTAATGAAACCCTGAACAAAATAGGAGGAAACCCTGGCGGATTGACCGTGATACAGGACAAATCTCCTCTCTTCACAACCGTTGTCCAAGTACAGCATCTACCACATACTGAACCCAAATCTCTTCATCTGTTGTAGTTAGACAGGTAATAAAATACACATGCCGGTTCTTGTATCCTTATCCATAAATCCATACTTCATACTCTTATTCCTTCTACTCCAACTGACGCCATTCAATCAACTTCAGTAACCATTTCAACTAGTCCTTCCCATATAACATTCTCAGCTGTATACTCCCCTCCCGGCAACTCCCTTTCTCATAACCTCCTCGAATCCTTATTCCGATCCCTCGGACGGCGTTTTATTGACGGAGAAGATCACAACGCCAAACATCAACGATGGGGTTGTCGAACATCCAATTCCCGGGGTAGCATCTTATCCTGAATTTCATCCTCTAATAGTTTCTCTATCCTCGCACCCATAAACCCTACTTATTGGCCTACATCACTCAAAAAATGTCGAGATATTCTTGATATATTTGTTTCCTAACAGAATTCCTGCAATCAAACAACTATAAAATCCCTGGATGACCTCTGATAACAGTCCAGTTCTATTTCAAGTACATTCAATTCCCATTCCTAAGCTCTCTCCTCTCAGACTGATTACTGGACGTGTAGACTGGGATAAATTTCGATCGATTCTGGAAAATAATTTAGACCTCAAAATTCCGCTTAAAACAAAAAGAGACGTCAATTCCGCAATAGACAAACTAACAGAAGCAATACAGATCAATAACACTACCTTGGTAAAAATAATTATCAACAGAATAACTTTGGGCACTTCATATTTGCGAGTTATAAAAGAAAAACGACGGGCTAGAGCGAAGTGGCACCGCACGAGATATCCATCGGACAGGAGTCATTATACCAAACTAACCAACAAATTAAAATCAGAGATCAGAACATTCAAAATTCAAGATTTGTATTACCGTACAGAAAATATCAGTACTACTGACAAATCCTTTTGGAATACAACTAAGTAACTCCTAAAATATAAAATTTTAAACCACCCACTTTTAACCGAATCCCAAACCTGGACAAAATCTGATGAAGAAAAATCACTAATTTTCGGCGAGCACCTATTCAAAACATTTAATCCTCATCCAGATATCCTTAATCCAACCCACTCTGAATGCATTGAAGCAGAATTAAGTATTCCTCTTCAGTTGTCCCCTCCTCCTAAAGCATTCCATCCTTCCGAAATATCAAACATTATTCACAGATTTCCCGCCAACAAAGCCCCTGGGCACGATCTAATCACATCCCACATTCTATAACGCCTTCCTCGGAAAGCGATCACCACTCCGCATCACATACTTTCCTGATTCCTGGAAATTAACCATAGTTAAGATGATTAAGAAAACATAAAAAACACCTTAACTCCCATCTTCTTACCGTCCTATATCTCTCCTGCCCATAATGGGCAAACTACTTGAAAAACTCATTCTGAAACGTCTTCATCCTATCATTGAATCCATTCAAATAATCCCAAATCACCAATTTCCGAACATCAAACTCCACTATCCAACAATCTCATCGTGTGGTGGACGTTGTCTCATCCGCATTAGAGCGGGGAATGTACTGCACGGGAGCTCTTCTTTTGATCGAATCTGGCATCCGGATCTGCTGTACAAACTCCCTAAATTCTTACCTTCTACTTACTTCCTTATTATCAGTTCCTAGCTCAGTAATAGAACCTTTAAAGTAAACCATAATTTTACCAACTCTTCCCACTTCACCCTCACCACGTACGCTGATCAGTAAATAAGGATCCATTTGTTGCATCCCAATCTCTTGAATACCATATCTCAAACCTCAAGAATGGTGTCAAAATTGGAGGGTTAAAATAAATCCTAACAAATCCCAACAAATTACCTTCACCCTTCGTCGTAAACCTACGAATTCCTGCCCTACTGTATCCTTTAATAATATGCCACTGAACCCTGTCGAACAGATACGTTACCTCTGGACAAACGTCTCACTTGGAGTCCTCATACAAGACTGAAAAGACAAGAAACTGCTCGACGTTTTCGCCTACTTCAACATTTACATGACAGTTATCAGACCTATTTGGACATACGGAGTTGAACTTTGGGGCTCTACTAAACCATCCAATTCATCTCGTATCCAATCTTTACAATCCTTCGTAAAATCCTCAATGCTCCTTATTATGTCACAAACAAACTCATCCATCATGACCTTAATATCATCCCATATGTAAATCAGTAACATAAACTACTGATTTACATATGGTCCAAACTAGATGCCTATCCTTCCATGACAAGCTCCATACACACTTGAATCCGCTAGTCTCTCAACTTGTTTCCCATACTATTCCTGATAACCGTCCGAGACTTCTGAAAAGATGATAGCCTCGAGAACATCTACTATAGAACTTTATTGGAGTGCTACCGATGGGTAGCTTCTCCACAAGTGTTTTTCATGTCATATTGTACATCTTAGCAGATTTACTTGTCGTAATCTTATTATAGTTTTAATTATCAATAAATTATATTTAAAAAAAAAACACTTCGCCAAAAGTTGTAAAGTTTCTTCAATAAAACCATGTTGATAAATTATTGAACTCACGAAGTCTGTAAATAACACATGGATACCAATTATTATATAACCAGGGAGAGTAATCTCAATTGACGGTTGTCGAAATGACATAAATGGAAAGGGACTAGCCAGAGAAGGATTTAGTTATTGCTATAAGATTGCCAAGCACAGCCCTATCATGTCGGTCTTTAGGGAAATGCCGATGCGGCAACCAATGCTCTTATATTACATCATATTCTAATCAGTAATTAACATAAACTTGTAGGAGATGGATTTAATATTAATAATAAAACATTATTTAATAATATAAATATTGGAGACCGAAAGAATGTAGTACATTTTTTAGTATTGAGAGTAATGGATACATTATGTGTGCTGTCTACAGTAGTGAACATAAATCGCTCTTTCGAAAGAACAACGACTGAATAAATTACTGATTGTATTAAAAACGACGAAATTAACATTAAAATGAATCAGACGCTATTAATAATTAACACACATTATTTAGACAATTTTCAGACTTCGCATACTGTGTTAAAATTCCCTAGAACTAAAATCCTCTATATAGTACTGGAGACCAGTACTGGAGTATATATATATATATATATATATATATATATATATATATATATATATATATATATATATATATATAAAATACTGCATTTTGAATTGCAATCACTTTCTACCGCTACTAGTCTTCTACTACTAGCCTCCTGAGATATCGATTGAGGATACACAGACTCCTTGATCTTAATTGAACTTAAGAGGCTTAGGTGTCAGATGTGGTGTATGGGTTATGCCATCTTTCAGAGGGGATGTAAAATGACGGCCTGAGCGCTGTTAGCTCCTCGTTAAAGATGGGGAATTTGAATATACCTGGATTGGTAAAATTTAGGAATCCCATTGTAGCATCGTCCGATTAGCCATAGCTGCATACAGTTACGTTGAATGAATAAACAAATTACAAACTTTAAATACTTGAGAAATCTGAGTAAGATACTTAAAACAATGATTGGAAAGCAAGAAATGAGTAGAGAAGTTACACTTATACTATAATCATTGTTCCTTCCAGTAACGCTATATAGATCAGAAAGCTGGGTATATCCTCGATTTCAGCGTCCAAAATGAGACTCCTGGTCCAAGATGGTGGGCAAGACCACGACATATGGTCTGAATGGACTAATACTGCAACTCCACGTTTAGCCCAGGAGTTCAGGCGGAAAAAGAAGAAAAAATTGAAGTCGACTCCATTCTCCTCCATTATTGGTCTTTTAAATCCTTAGTGAGAACGGGTTCACCTTATTTTTAATTATTCCATTTCACAAAAAGTTCTGCTGTGCTTATTTCATCAATTCGGATATTTCAGAACAATGTAAATTAAAAGGGAAATTTATTTTTTATTTCACGTACCTCAGTGTTTGGTACGATTAATGGAATTTTAAGAGCACTTAATAAATATAGAATGTTAAAACTTATGATTTTAGGGGGCTGTAAAGTGGCTGTCGCTAGTCTCTACTGTGTCAGGTACTCGTTTAAGATCCATTTCCTAATTATATTACATTTATTATTTGTAAATATTATGACGTTAAAGTTTATAAGTCCATCGCGTTTTGCCTAATTTTAACAAATATTTTTTAGCAATTTAATATTTGTAGTATCATGTTTATTTCAAAACTGACTCAAATGTTTATTTTTAATAATACCTGATTTTTTAAAAAAATCACAGTTAAAACATTAACAGCTGATTAAATAAAGGTATATTAAAAAGCCACTTCTCACAAAGTACGTGACTCGGTTGGTTTGACTTTCTCGAAGCACTTCTCCTTTGGATAAGTCCCAACTCTTCAACGTCCTCTTCGAGAGAAAGGTACTTGCGGAGGTGAATAGAAGTGCCACAATCACGACAAACTATTGGTTTAATATTCGCTACATTGCACCATAGCAGTTTGCATCAACTGACTGGGATTGGTAAAGAGTTCTTACCACTGCAGAAGGGAAGAAATCTGGCCCTAAAGTTGTCAGTACCAATGTGAATACGGTCGAACCCAGTCCTAGTACGAGACTGTTGGAACAGTCTTGAAGGTGTCACTGTTACTAGAACAATAAAGTTTGTATTATTTTTATTCATTGAGAGCATCACGAAAAGCATTCTGACATCGTTTTTTCCATACTCCCTTCATCTTTTCTCCAAGTATCCTTATATCTCCTCATCATATTTCGTTCCTGGTCTCTTTAATGGCATTACTATCCAATTGTCTGCCTCTTTTTCGATTACTATCCACTTCGTCTGTCCAACGTTTAATTTTTTCAAGTGTGATTACTCAAATTACTCATTTTGAAAAAAATACCTAAAAACATTTAAATTAAAAATATATTGTGTTATAATCTATGAAGGAAGTAACCATTTTTTATGTTTTTAATGTTAACGTGAAGGTATAATGAAAACTGGTGTAGTATCTCTTCCATGGAACGGGAGATTCACAGAATGCATCTGTGCATTTTAAAATACGTATAGCTTCTTCTGGTGTATTGCGAAATTTGTCTGGTGTATTGATGAAAATAGTCTTAATTATGTAGCGTTGCGGTGTGGAAGATTACCTGCCAACGCTCTAACTTTCAATACTGATAAAAGAAGTTGACTACACTAAACTACTCAATTCTCATTGCATTTAAGTATACATAAAAGTACATTCCATTTTCAAATTAGATTTAGGGTTATTAGAAATTTTCTCATTATTTAAGGAGTGGGATAACGATGAGTTGCCGTTCCGAAGGTCCCTGATCCGAATCCGACTATGACTGATAATTTATTTAATCTGTTAACAGTCGGGGATGGATCCTCTAGGGGCTCACCCGGCCACTATAATTTAGGGACCCATTATAGGAGGGGAATCTGGTGGTTGAGCGTGATCACGGACAAATCACCGTTATACTAACACCACACACTAGATTCAAACCCTTCATGAGTTATAGTGGTACAGTTTGTTTTGTTTTTTTAAATTACCTTATTTATATTTTATTTCTGAGAAGCGAGGGATAAAATATAAATTATCCAAAAAATCTTTTTGGCATCACCACCGTTTTGTACATTTTCTCTGTAATTTTTTATTCATATATAACCCTCACTTTTTTTCTAAATTTCTACCTCTCTACATATATATTTTTCTCATTTATCATATACTTAGTCTGCAATGTATTTTTATAGTTCTGTTATTTTGTCTGTTTTTCTTTCTTAGCCCTGAAGATGACCCACAAAGTGGGTCGAAACGTCGGCACGTAATTAAAATAAGTAACCACTTATTTAGTGTCTTATTTGACTGCACCCCCAACTATTTTCTTCCTTATATTTTATTTCATTACTTTTTCAGTAATATATTTTTTTAATTTATTAATAATAATGCCATAAAATACTTTAAGTTTGAAGTTTGTAGCATTTAATGTTTGTATAGTAATTAAATATTCCAAAAATTTTTATTAATGGAGTAAAATTGGTTTGTTAGGTCGTATGTGGTAGGAAGTGCATCCACAAATCTATCATAATCAGATTACTTCATGTTCCAGCGGACTCTTGCCCAAGTGACCTGTCAGGAAACTTGTTCTGCATCCGTCCAAACGCACATCGGCAGTTTATAACTGCTCTGTTATACAAGAGTGATTCGGATGATGTATCTTACATAAAGTTGTTCTGGAAAGCAGAAATGAAGCGTTGGTGGAAAAAAAAAAACCTAATCTAAACCACATAACTCGGAGAGAGTGTTTTAATGTTAGTTACATAGAAGAAAACGTCCACCTTAAAAAGTGATAGATGGGGTATTACCTTGGACTAAAGAAAGCTTTCTGGGGAGTTAAGGTCAGGAATGTTGAGAGGGATTCAAGTAAATCGACAATCTTGAAGTAGTTTTGTTTTTATTTAAATAATGCTGTGTTAAAAAGGGAGAATAAAAAATATGGAGCTAAATAATAATCAGAAGGTGGGCTGATTTAATGATGTTAAGCTGATTAAAAGATTAATCACATTCATACTTTCATTCAAATTAATGAAGAGATTGTCGGTAAATTGTAATGTATTCGTAGATTACCTGTAATTAATTAGTTCTGTTTGCAAAAACAGAGAAAGGTATTAAAATGATGGTTAAAATTAAACGGAGTAGGCAATAAATGTATATTCCGATACTGTAGATATCGAACCTAATCATTTCATACTTTTACATGTCATTAAATACTAACAATACCAAAAACATAATTTTATCAATTATATTTACTAAAAAAAACCTGTAGCCCTACTACCTATGAAGGCCTAGGGCTCATTAAATGGTAGAGACTGCACTGTTTTAGGTTAACGGTTGTATATGGAGGTGTGTCCAAGGTGACGCTCAACCGTATGCTTTCTACGTAAACCCCAGAAGAGATGTAGATCCCACTGTGTCCACCCGTGGCTGTTAACAGAATAAATAATTTATGTGCCACAACCGGATTTGAACGCGGAACCTTCTGAGGATTTCACCACTGAACTACTTTGTGATTGTTCAGTGGAAACAGAATTTTCCAATATTTGACATCCTTATTCTTATTTTTGATTTTTCATAGTCCAGGATCCATGGTCCAATTTTGCACTTGATCAGTATCAAGCTGAATCTTCGTGAAAAGCTTCGTTTAAATGAACGCCCAACAACTTCCTGAGCGAAAATACGTCGATTTGATGATTCTCAAAAATGTATTACTAACTGGGTTTTCAACCAGTAAAAATGGACCATGGATCCTGGACTATCAGCAATCCAATGATGAATCTAAACTACATCAAGCAAAGGTTATATCTTTTATAGAATACATTTTTCCATTAATTATATCCTAGAACCGCGTCTCACTCCAATTTATTGTAAGTTTTACAATAAATTTACTAAGCATGTGTTAGATATATATTTTGTGTTCTTCTTTGGCGAAATTTTGTTTTTCGTTTGCAAATTTGATTCATCAAGCAGGATAAATTAAACAGTTTTGTAGAGTTAAAAAAGAAACTACAATAAATATTTAAAATCTTTTAATATTTTAGACGTACCGAACTAAACATTAATGATTAAATATATCTGTTCTCGATAATCCTCTGATGAAATAAGATGGTGGTCTTAATGTCATCATGTGTTTTGTATATCTTCTGAGCCCTCAAAAAAAGTAAAATATAATTATTTAAAAGTATAATAAGTTTAAAGGAAAAAAAAACTTCAGTGTATCATAGCTACAATTAGAACTGAAGAAATTGCATTCGAACAATCTTCAGCACATTTTTAAATAATTTAATAATTCAAAATTAATTAATTAATATATTTATTAATAATGCCCTTTTGTAACATTTTTTGTAATTTGTACGTAAAGTTTTATTGTTACTGACGATATTAAGGTTGGAATATTTCGTTGGAAAATATGGTGAAATCGAACTGTTTATTACGCAATCTGTAAGAAATTATATTCTTATTGAATAAATGTCGAAGAGAGTCCTAAATATATCCAGCACTAATTAGGACCAACGTAAATGCAATGAAGTATCGCATCGCTACCATAAAACGTCTTTAAACGTTACATAAGCTAATTGGTAAATTTCGATAGTAAATATTGAATGTATATTTCATTTACCATAGGATTCAATTACAGCCAGTATTCATTAGAAGTTTACGTGCATGAAATCGAGAATTATTTTATTTTCTTCGCTGGATTTATAATAATAGTCCCGGAAGAAGGATCTCAAACCCATATGGTTTTATGCAATCTAGGCAGTAACGTTATTAAGTAATAGATTTTGCAAGAACTTATTGCAATTAAATAAAAAGATTTAATATTAATTTTATCCTTCTTCACCTATAATGAGAAAACGTCGTGTAGTTCAAATCTTGGCACATCTTCTAGAAAAAGGAAATGGGATTCGAATGAGCTTCTCACCTTATTCAGTTTTGTTGAAAAACACTTGTTACTCTAAACAGACATTAATTACTAGGGTAAGAAGAAAATTGTTTGTTTCTCTTAGACTCCATAATTTATTTTTTTTAAATGGATATGCAAACAAGTATCAAGTGTAACTTAAGTGTGTGAAAAAAAAATTGTGATCTTATGAGGTACTTCTCTAAAGCCTGCTTCTCACTACAAATTTATCGCAAATATCGCGAGGATATCAGCGATTTCTTTTAGATTTATATACCTTAATTTAGCCAAAAAATTACTGCATGAAGCTAATTTACAACTTTAAATAGGTAACGTTAAATATTGTGTAGTGGTTAGTATAACAACATATTATGCCCGAAATCGTGGGTTCGTAGCTCGGCTATAGCCCTTAGGATTTTTTAAAGTTAGTGAAAAATCCTCAGTTATGCCTTCCTTTGGAAGTGCCTTCTCCATCCTAATTATTCTTGGATAGACAAAAAATTTAGGAGCATAGTCAGATTAGCCATATCAGCATAAAGGGACGTTAAATCAATAAACAAAATAATTTAAATAAAAGCCTTCCCTGATAAACTGATGTTATCGACAATGTTTAGCTCAGTATAGAATATGTGGAAATAAAAACCAATAATCGTATGATTTTAGAATTGATACTATCGTCTATGAACAACAGAAAAATCAAATGTTGCTATCAGCTCTGCTCTGAAACGATGGTATCAAAAGTGGAAGCAGTCTGAGATACCAGTTACAAATATAGAATGTATCTAAAGTTTTTATATATTATACGTTTAATTTAGCTTATATAATGGAGTGTCGTGGAGAAGATTAAGATGGACTATTTAAGTTCTTAGACTGAGTAATGAACGAATTCCTAAAAGGTGTTGTGCTGACTGTTAAACGTCTATGGGGTAAACGTAGGTGGGAGGATTGCGTTAGCAGTGATCTGGCAGATTTGAGTTTAGGTTGTGGCCATGGACGGTAGTTTAAAAGCAGAGATTGGTGGTATCGGCATCGAACCTTTGGGTTTGCTGATTGTTATTATTATTATATAACGAAGCAATTTCTCGTGAATGAGAAGAAACTATCTGACTAAGGAGGATCCTGGTAGCGTGTGGAAGGTGCTTGCCTATCTCGTCCTGATGGAACAACTTTTCCCCCGAAGGATGGGGTAATTGCTTCCGCATCTATAGCAGCGTTAATAAACTGAATATTTAATTAGCCCCCATTAAAGCCCAGTTACGGTGGTTTTATTGCTATATCGAGGATGATGTATAATGTAGTGTAATTTAGAGGCTTCTTTTAACTTGTTAAATATTATTTTAGTAAGGTGAAAGATATTAACAAATTTCAATCACTTATAAAGTATCGCTTTTCACCATCGGCTAACACTTTTCTGAACTGTCAATAATTTACATTATTGCATATATGAAAAATATATGGATTTTTTGATTATCTGAGCTTAGTAATACATAGGCTTATTTTACGTACCATGTGTTGGACATACTTACTACGATGAGGAATATATTTGTATCTATTTATTATTAGCGGAAAATAAATATCATATTCAGTTTATTTAAAATCATATTGATAAGGAAATATAAAGTGAATGCAAATGGGATTCCCAGTTACCAGTGGATTTGCCTCTTAAGGACATAGTAAAGGTTGAAACGAATGAACCAAATGATTAGTATAAGAGGGCAACCCACGTTTTGTATATATTTATTGTAAAACCTAGTTTAGCGTTGATACGCCTTTTCGGATTAGCACTGCTGACAAAGAAAATCAAAATATTCTAAGTCTGATTAAATTATGCATAGAAATAGAAAAGGCAGAAGGTTTGGAGATATATAAAAGCTATACCATTTGCCAGAGTCTGTTTATTTTAATTGAGGATGTAGTGTATTTATTTCTGTATAGATATCTTTTTATTAAGGTACCTAGTATATTGTCCTTGAGAAAGGGGAAAAAATATGAATCTGTATAGTTTTAGTTGTTCCGTGTACCATTACTGTCTTGCCAGGAAATCAATGAATGTTTTGTCAAAACTAGGACGTTTGTTTACAAATAATATTTTTTTGTTTAATTTAATTTATTGATATTTACAACTATAATATGATTATAACTAGTAAATCTGCTGATATGTACATTATGACATGAAAAACACATGTGGAGTAACTACCCATCGGCAGCACTCCATACACAAATAATAGTAATTGCAAAAAGTGATTTGTGAAAATTATTAACTCGTCTGTTGTCTTTTAAATCTTTACGATTTTATTTTACTTAGCCTGCCAATAAGTTTGACATCCATACTTATATTTATTCGTACAGTTGGGTATATATTAGTGTCAGTCAGGACTACTAGCTCCTTGTCGTCAATTATCACAAGTAGCCATAAAGTATTTCTCTTAAAGCGTTATGTTGGTTCATGAACGAATCGTATATCAAGAAAAATTTACGACAGACGACTGATAAGGAAATATATATATATCGCACGAAGAAGAATGTCTGACTCGTGATACCATAGATCTTCATTTTAGGGGAAATTTAAAAAATGTCAAATCTGATGTTGACATGTATTAAAAAATTTCAATACTTCAAAATTGAAATATTTCTGACCTACATTAGCTGTTTGAGAATTCTGATGTTTTATATCTCTTTAATTTAAGATTTAAAATATAATGTAAAAAAATAAGCTATATATATTTTTTTTTAATGTAATTTATTTTATAATGTAAAGTGAATAATTTTATGACTTATGTCATACAGAATGATGCTGCTGGCTAAGCTAGTTCTTCCCATCAAATGCAATTTAATTTTGAGGAGGGCTATAGCGCTGAAATAAACAATAATCGGTGCTGTAAAGTTGTTGTAAAAAGTAAAGTAAAAAATAAAATAAACTTTCGAGAAGACGGTCTTAATTTTAATCAAATTTAAATTTATTATTACAGAATGGATATGAAAAGTGAACTCTTTTTTTCAATTTTTTTGGATGTGGTTGTTGCTTCGAGTGTCCCAGACCCGTTGGGCAAGAACATCAGTGAACGAGGCGGTACCACGGAGAATGGACTCCAAAACACACCCAATCCCGCCATCAAAGACAAAGAGGACCGCATACTTTAGGAACATCATTCTCCATTAGGTACAATTTCCATTGATACTTGGAGGGAAAACCGAGGGAAAGCGTTGTAGGGAACGGGAAAAGAAATCACGGCTAAGAAATATCAGAGAACCGGGAGAGTTATGATGGAAATGTCCTCATGCATCAACCCCAGCTGAGAGAATTATGTGTCATCACCGCAATAGAGGCGGTGCTTTGGAGCAGATTACTCACTTCACAATTGTATTTATTGGACCAATATGGGGGTAAATGCTTGGAGGTGACTTGTTGAAAATATGTTATTACACCATACATAATTTTAGAACCTTAGCTAATTTAAAAAAAAATAGGAGCTGGACAGTTCAGTGTGTAGAGAGCTGTTGAGCTGTTTCGATCCCGGATTTGAATCTGAGGGTGACATATGAATTATTTGATCCGTTGATAGTCTAAGATAGACCCTTTAGGATCAACAGACCCTCCCGGGATTCATCCAACGTTTTCTTTGGAACAGTATAGTCTCTAATATGCAATAAATTCGGGTTGTATTGAAACAGTTTTTTATTTTATTGTTTTTCCTCCGTTAAATATGGCAATTACTTGTTATTTAAATATAAATATATGTCAATACTTCACATTATAAGTATTGACGTAATTCGTAAAAGAATTAATTCGGGAAAAATCACTTTCTCATTTTAAATACATATTGGAAATCCGCTTAAAACTCTTTCAGCTCTAAATGAAATTGTAACATTCAATGAAATATGTTATGAACAACAGATAACGATCGGACCCCCCCCCCCATATGTAAAATACATATAATTGTAACTTTTTTTCGTAATCAAAAGTAAACGAAAAATTATTTATAGAAATGTCGTTGAGATATTATAAATACCTTATAGATTAAAAAAAGAAAGAACCGAGGTGCCTGAATAGATCTTTTATCACTGATCTTTTATCACACTTATTCTTTGAAAAACCGATAATTGTGCTATGAGAAGATATTTTTGTTGTTGATGACATTTTAATAATTACGTTAACAAATATTTAAAAGTAAATTTTGATACTAAGTAAAATGCCTTTTACATTAATATACTGTCTACACACTTTGTAAAAATTAACAATTTTCGAATTTTCTTTGGAGTTTACTTGACTAGAAAAATGGAATGTTTCTACTGGTGAAACCCACTAAGTCATATCTGTATTTATTTATTTTTTCAATGCTTCTTTATCACCAAGTACATACTACAGCCTATTCATCAGCGTTCTCTAAAAATCAGGTTGTTGACCTAGTATATTTCTCTTGTAACCCCACTATATAGTATTAATTTAATCGTCTTAGTATTATTTCAAAGTTGCAAATGATGTGATATTATTGGTGTTATTGACTAATGTAATTTTAATCAGTTAAATAACAAACAAGTTGTGTAACATTCAAACAGATGTTCTTTTGTTTTATTTTTTTTCAATTGTATGTTTATTTTAAACATATGATTTAAGTTTAAGCCTGCTTATTTTCATATTAAACTTCCATATGGCTTCTATGGCACTGCTGGAAGATAAGATAATATTATGATATTCTGGGTTACAAAACCTGACCTACTAACTCTTTTGGGTTATGACTAAAACGTTTTAGCCTGCTCCAGTTTAGCCTGTCTTCCTGATTGACCCCACTTTTGAATAAATCACAAAATTATATAAATACAGTGAATTATATTTCAGTTTTAATGCTAATTATAGTTGATCTGAATATATTCTACTGATTAACTCATTTTATAACAACTATTGATGATTCGATTCACACCTCCGGTTACTCTGTACCAGAGTATCATCGCCGTTCAGGACAATGCGATATGACCATCCGCAGTCAGAGCTTCTCGGCGACACAGCATGCCTTAAAGGGTATTTGATAATGAGCCGGGGACAATGGAAGATACTAACTCAGAGATCTGTTCGCTTTGTTCATTCACTGCATACCGACTGCTGTTCACTCCACCGTAACATACGACAGTAATCAGACTATTACCAGCGAAGCATGGCTCTTTGATCCTGATACGGTCGCTTTGCGATCCTTTAATGAACCTCATTTCTTTTTAAGTTACGATGGGATTTAAACATAGTGAAGAAGTTAATACTGCCGCAACATTGAATGCAAGAACTACAGCAGGGAAAATATATTATTATAATATTTTCGATTCGTCTCACTAATTATAAAACCTCGTAATCCCACAAAGGTTTTACAGGTTATGTTTTTGTTTTTTTTACATTGATTTAAGTAAATTCCTTCATTGAAAGCGTAGTATAATCGGGAAAAAAGGCTTTTTGTATTCTAAAGAGCTTATTTGACATTATTTATAGATTAAACCACGCCCTCAATAAAGGAATTTATTCATATTAATTTTAAAAAACAACGAACGCGTAATGGAGTTACGATGTTTTATAAATGGTCTGACGAATCGATATATGAATAAATAGGTTCGATTATAAGAAATCTTTTCGTTTTTGTCTACTAGTTACTTCCTAATAATAATCACCTTAAACGAATAACTTTAAAAAAGTTTTGAATTAAATATTGGAGACTTCATAACTTGATAATATGCTCGTTAATTGCTAGTAAATTTTTAATGATCGTTTTATTCAACTAATAACATTTTCTGCCACATTATGTATTCTTTACCCCAAGACTTGTTTCTTAATTATCAGCGATTTGGCCCATGAAAGGAAAAATATTTAACATTCGAGGTTTCTGCTGAAACTAGAAAGAACTTCTTTTTAATAATTGTTTACATTAAAAAAAAGTTTTCCGAATCCAGTTGGTTAACTAATTTTTTTTTGTTGATGTGTAAGTGTATTGTAGATTTACTAATTATGTAGAGATTTGTCGTAGGTGCGGCCAGTAAAAATATTTATTTTGTTTATTTACTATTGATTATGGTATAAATTATGTAACAACACCGGGGTTGTTTTTTCCACATAGATTCGGTTGATAATGGTGTATGGTTTCCCTGATATCATTTAATCATTCTGGCTGCACTCAAATTAACCATATTTAATTTATATTGTGGTATATTTAAATAAACCATATTGTGATTCGGCGACTTTATACGATCATACTACAATGACGGCTTCTGTTTTTTTTGTACCAGATATTTGAAAATATTACAAAGTTAAATGTCATTTGTTGTCGGACATTAAAATTGCTTTTGTTTTATTAAAAATCTATGAATAGTTACTATTTCAAAAAACAATCTTGCAGCTTTCTTAATACATATTGCAGAAAATCCCTAATATTTTACATTTGTTATTTACTTTCATTTTTTATGTGTGATTTAACTATTTCAAAGTTTTGTTAATTTAAAAGATAAATATCGTCTACATTTACAAACATATTATCAAAATATTGAATATTATTTTCAAAATAGCATTTACAACTATTACTACTTGTATCATACAAGATTTTTTTTTTGTGTAGAAAATAACCGTTATATTCATATAAGTGAAGTCTAAATAAAAAATAAATTTATTAAATACTTATGTTATCGTAACGTATAATTGATATCATCATAGCAAAATATAATTTCTAAAAAGCAACCATCCCTTACTAGTGAAGCGGTCAAAATTCTGGATTTAAAAAAAATATTAATGATCTAATTTAGTACTAAAATAAAGATTTGTGAGCAAATCAATTTTCGTTCAAACGTATTAATTGTTTATGAATGTATTCATTCACAGTCGACCACAAGCCTTTGACCATTGATGGGATATTTATAATTGCCAAATCGGCACTGGCCAATTACTGTTCCTTCAATGTGAAAACTCCTTAAACATCAAGTATTGCGTCAAGGTCCGCCAGTAAATACCCCTACCATCTGCAATTCGTAAAGTGTAGTAGAGACGTCCGGCCATTTATCTATAGTCGGAAAAAAACTGTTTACGTTCTTTCCACACAGTCTTTCAGGTCTTCAATTCCATAAAGGTTACACTGACGTAACTGGCCTAAAAGAGAGGAAAAAACTTTAAGAAATAATTTTTTCTCCTCTAAAAGAAACATCGGACGTGTACTAATGGCTACCGCAATAGTTCACAGCCTCTTGTATAAATATGGTGGAACCGGAGGCTCAATGGAACTCGCCATGCAGACCCAGCTTCCGGTCTTGCGCAACAGCCCCGCCCCACATGTGTGAATTTGAGATTCCTCTAAAATTATCTAGGTCTCTTTCGTAACTGTAATTGATAGCTTTAACTGCTTACATGTTCTACCAATTTTCTTCGCTCTAATGGACGGGTGGAAAGATCTAATGATTCATAAACAGATGGTTTGCGAAATACTTTTTCTTCTGTTGTATAAAGGAAATGCTAATTAGTGTTGATGTTGATGAAGATATTCTTCCGTGAAGCAATTAATAGAAATCACTATGTATCTATCTCTCTCTCAGTTTATCTGTCTCTCTCCACTGCAGGTCAAATATACTACTTCTCAGAATCAAACTTATTTAATAAAAACTGGTTGTTCAGGTGTATAATGTGATTTAAATGCTCGAATCCAAATCGGTTCGAAACATACATTATAAGTTGGTACTGAACTACAGAGCCATGTTCTAAGAAATCAGTCCTATATACTTATTGTGTACATGAAAAGCTTAAGAATGGAAAAGGTGGTAGATGAAAAAGTGAGTTTCAGAGACCAAAATTTTAGAGCTTCAACCCAATTCAAGTACCTGGGAAGTGTAGTTACAATTGACAACAAAGTAGAGGAGGCGAAATACAAGCCCGGTTAAGAGCAGGTCAAAAATAAATAGATAATGTTCCTCATTGCAAAGAGTGTTGCAGTTTAAATCGCTCTAAAACATAATGAAACTCCAAATATATAAAACTGGTAGTCATGTATTGACGCGATTCATAGCCCCTGGCCATAAGAGACCAAAAAAAGACAAAACGAAGAAAATATGAGGATCTGATGGAGCTGTGTGGAGATCCTGACGTGGTAGTATTGATAAAGCGAATTCGAAAAAAATGGATGGTACATATGGAAAGAGCGTCAAACCATGGAATAAGTAGAAAAAGAAAGAAGATGCTCAGTGGGAATCCGGATGGCAAGAAAAGTTATACATCTAGAAGACATCCTTGGATCAGATGGCTGGAATATGTGGAGGTGGACCTATGATGGGTTTACGAAGATGGAGAAAAATAGCGCAGGAGCGCGGAGATTGGTTTGGTGTGGTGGAGGAGGGCCAGATTCTTACACGACCTTTGTACTATTATAATAATAACGTACATTTCGTACCTCAAGAATGTTAAATATTTGATGCAATTTTAAAATAAAAATTAATTAAAAGTGTTTTTGAATCTAGTAGAATAAAGAATATCACAGAATCACAACATTCTTTGCTATGATTTGTGCTTCCTATAATAAAGTATACCGAGCAAACCCAATCGTATTTGATGATGATGGAAACGGTTTAACCCCAAAAATGTTTGTTATTTAACTACTGCTGTTGAACTGAGATTGATATTACTTTTGAGAATGAGTTATGTAATACAATTTCGAAACGTTATTAAAATATAATAAGATTCCAAGACAGATATAGATGACGTCCCTTTCTATACTAGATGGTTAGAAGCAGATATATCCTCGGGGCGGACGATCGCTCATAGCATAATGGCTCCTAGACAGGCCTCCGGTACACTTCACGAAAATTATATAACCTCAAACTCTTCTAGTAAACCTCAAACTATATGGAAGAATGTGTCTCTTGTACAGTCTATGTCGTGCTCGTTAGCAGGTTATAGCCTTCTGACTGACGTGTTTTTTATTTATTTTTATTTCCCCGCATGTTTCTTACGCCGCAGTGAGATCTTTAGGGAAGTTCGTGCCGGTTCTATTACGGGGCGGTGCACCGCTATGCAGTGAACCGTATTTTAATGGTTACATAAGAGATCGCGGCCTGGCTAACTTTAAGGAGGATGTGAGATATATCGTGACTACCACTGATCGCTGTCTTTACGCTTTACCTCGCATTGTAATTACATTACCTGATAAGAACTAACTCCACCTCAGCGGGTTGAATACTTGTTTAAAATGGTTTCGGTAAGAATGTTTATGCAATTATTTAAAAATAATTGAATACTACAGGGGGAAACTCGGTAACTCTCCCTTCTTTCTAAATATGTTGTTTGTTTGTTTATTTAACGTCACTTCATTCTGCCAAGGCTAATCGGACGATGTTACAAAGGGAGTTCTAAATATTGCCTATCCAGGTTTAATTAGGATAGTGGTTTTTGACGAGTACCTGGCATAGAGGATCGGGACACCAGTTTAATGTCCCTTTCGAAGGACGGCATAACCAAGGATTTTTTACTCTCTTTCAAAAATCCTAAGGCTACCTGCCGGGCTACAAACGCGTGATCTTGGGTTTAGTAGGTTGTTATGCTAAACACTAAACCACAGGTGACCCTGTTTCTGAAAAAGGTTTAATGAATAAAATTAATGTAAAAAAAGACTAAACTACAGGTCGCCCTTAAATGTTAAGTAAACCAATTTTACCGCGGAATAGGTATTATTGTTTTTATTAAACTCCATTCTGCTTGGTGGTCTCCTGCCAGTCTAACAATGAAGACGTTGGTTGAGGGGCTTCAAGCCTCATTTTCTTGACTTCTTTATGAGTTCCACCTGGTAAATGTAACCTTACCTTGTTTTGACCACTACATCATAATTTGAGTTATGCAGACTTCAATCATTCTGGTGATTTTTACACTAAACAATTTTGAAGTGATTGCTTCATTTATTTGTTTTTATGAGTCAAACCGAATAGTTAAGTATCAGTGAGAATAATAAGTAAGTAGTAGTAATTAAGTAATTACTCAGTTTGTTTAAGTCACTTGACCGATTATACCCAGGTAATGAAATGAGTAAGCGGATAGTGGGAGAACTTACTGGACAGAAACAGGACTATCTTCTCTCCATGGTCACGCCTCGATCACTCTCCCTTACCAGGCCGAATAATGAATGTCAACCACTGGGTCTAACTAAAACTGATGTAACAGAGCGTCCTTTTTCCTGAAAAACAGAAAGGAATGATTGTATGGGAAAACTTTTGAAGCTAAGTTACTTAACAGTCATTACTATTAGAATCTAGTTGAAATTAATTACAATATATAACATTACGTCGAGTCGAGAATAATTGAATATGGTATACACGAACATTATTAATCCATGTGAAAACAATATAAACAACTATTCGATACTAATTTCAATCCATATAAAAAAAAACTGTACCACTACAACCTATGAACGATTCTGGGGTTCTGAACATAAGGGAGACTATAATTTTTCATGGACAGCGGTTGTGCAAGGAGGTGATTTTTCCTAGATCGCGCTCAACCGCAAGATTTTCCGCTCCCTTATTTTTGGGTACCCACTTTTAGAGTCTGAATGAGCCCCAGGGGGGTCCTAGCTCCTCTAGGTCTATCAATCTCCGGCCGCTAACAGACTAAAATAAGTAATGCCTGGATTTGAACCAGAATTTTTTGCATGTTAATCCATATCAAGCCATCAATTACTTAATTATGCATAAGAAAGCATAATTATTTCAGAAATTGTGAGAAGGGTTATGCCAGGGAATAGAGCTTATTTCTTAAATTATTCAGGTCTCTGTTTTTGCTCAAAATTTGTAAGATCAAGTTGTATAAAGTGTAGTAAGAAGTTTAAGTAACATTCGGTTCAGAAACATGTTGTCTGTCTAATCTATAAATGAATTATTCGAGCGAAAAATAAGAAAAGATTTTATGGTGCAACCAAGGTAGATGGGATATGGAGAGTGAAAAACATGTATGAAGTTTAAGAGATAAGTAATGCAGATATAGAGGGTTACTCGTACATTAAAATAAATAGATTAAAATGAGCAGGACACGTTGTGCGAAAGAGCACAAAAGAAAACTATGAACCGATTCTTGCATGGCAAAAGAAGACGATGCAGGCTAAGAACCTGTTGGAACGATGAAATTTCCAAAGGTTTGGTAGTGTAAGGTTGGAAGCTTCCAGCTACTGAATTCTGTGGAAAAGAGTCGATCTGTAGCGCCGGGGAGACAGTTACATACCAAGCTTTTGAAATTGAGAATAAATTAAATATTATTATGACTTTATGTTACTTAAAAATCTAATAATTCCTAATAGAAAAGGACTGTTGCTTTTATTAAGCGCAAAATCGTCCTTATGCTTTCTCCCCCAGTTACCTAACGACCCAATCGTGAGAACATTTCTCTCTAACTATTGATTAATTGAAAGGGTAGTGATCTATTTTAATTAGGATTCATAAGACAATTAGCAGGTAATAATCTTAATCTCCAGGAGATTTCATCTTTTATCTGCTATCTGCTGATATCTGAAGCCAATGTATACAAATGAAATTGAGCATCGTACTGTTATACTACCGGTGTGTTATATATTTTTGTATATATATATATATATATATATATATATATATATATATATATATATATATATATATATATATGGTTGTCGAGTCGCTTTTGAAAGATAAGAATTGTCTCTTAGAAATTTTGCTTAACCCTATAATTGTATATTCAACAAACCGAGAGAGGCCATAAATATTGATCATTTGCAAGTGTTTGCCGTGCAAATGAATAATTGAAGAGACATCAGCGGTTGATGTTCAGTCGTGGGCATCGAGTTGGAGGAGGCGCTATCCAAGATTGTAACCTTATCATCACGCCTCTGAAGCAATGGTGTATCAAGTTACATTGAGATGTTTTTTGGAGTAACGTGTAAAATATATTTGCATTTTCCAACAATAACCATTTACAACTCAAAAGGTATACTATATTGGAACCACGCTTTTAATAAACTCAAAGAGTCTACAGTTTATCCTTATGCCACAGACTTGGACGCCGTCAAATAAGTAATTTAATTAAAAATTATACTAACTGTTGCATATTCATAATGTTAAAAATAGAGCAAGACAGCGTGGTACCTCAGTTGTAGAGCGCGCTGAGTTGTCGTGCCAAAGGTTCCGGGTTCAAATTTGGATGTGACAGAATAATTTATTTATCTGATAACACCCGGGGATGGACCCGGTGGAATCTAGGTACCCAGCCTCTATAAAGTGAGTACCTTTAATTGGAGGAAAAAACTGGCTGTTGAGCATGATCTAGGACAATTCGCCTACCTGCACAATTGTCTTTGAAACAGCATACAGCTCTGTCACGTACTGGACCTAAAACCATTTATGTTTTAATGCTGCAAGTATCAAAATCCAGCAAATAAAGGAAATCTGAATTGACTAATTACACTTTTTTTATTTTATAAATGGTTGATGTTTATTATAATATGAATTATTATTTACAAATAAATTTTTATATCACCATTTAATTTAATTTAAAGTTTCCTCAAGGTATTCATTGGCCCAATCCTTTATACAGTTTATACAGCTGACATCCCAACACATCCTAATACTATCCTTCCCACGTATGCTCCTATGATACTAATACACATGTATCATATGTCAACACCAATCCAGTTATTGCATCCCAAAGCCTCCAATCCCGTATCACTGATCTTGAAGAATGGTGCCAAAACTGGAGAATTAATGAGAAATAAATTCTCAAAAATCCCATCAAATCACTTTTACCTTAAGCCGTAACCAATGACTTCCTGCCCTTCAGTATCCTTTAATAATATCCCACTTGTGCCTGTAGAACAGATCCGATACTTAGCGTTGCATCTCGACAAACGATTAACCTGGAATCCTCATAGAAGACTGAAAAGACAAGTAACCGCTAGACGTTTCAGGCTACTTCAACACTTACTAGATAAACGCTCGAAGCTCCCAATTAACTTCAAAAGACTCATATACATGACCATCATACGACCTATTTGGACTTACGGAGTAGAGCTTTGGGGCTCCACTAAGCCATCGAATTCCTTTCGTATCCATTCCCTACAATCCAAAATCCTTCGTAAAATCCTCAATGCTCCTTATTTTGTTAAGAATAAAGTCATCCATAATGACCTTAATGTTCCATTTGTTTCTGATTTGGCTCGAACCCGCTATCTATCCTTTCATAACAAACTTCATTTCCACTCAAACCCTCTAGTTTCAAACCTAGCTTCCTCTTCAATTCCCGATAATCCTCCGAGGCATCTGAAAAGAAGATGACCACGTGACCTTCTTAGTTGAACTTGCGATTTGAGTACCAGTGGGTAGTTTCTCTACATTATATCATGTTATTATGTATCACTTAGCCTATTTACTTGTTATATTATTGTAATATAGTTATAAATATCAATAAATAAATAATAAAAAAAATAAAATTTAAAGTTTGTTTTTTTTATGGTAAATTATTGATGAATTACCTTTTTTCTTCTATGATCATTATGAAAAAAAAAAATAGTCATATACGAGTGCCTTTCTTTAGAAAAGAATAAAAACTAAATAATTTACTTTAAAAATTAATTTTTACAACCGTTAATGCTAACAAAAATAGCTCTAGGTAATAAATAAATAATAATAACATATTTTTCCCGTTTCACATGAAATACCTAGAATTAAAAAAATGAATGCAGTAAAAAATATTTATTCATGATAAATCATTAATACTTTATGAAATATTGATATATAGGTGAATTTTGAAAATTCGAAAAACATAAAATAGAAACATAAAAATTTTAACGAAAATAAAGTTGATTGTGTAGTTGATGTAATAGTGATATCGAAATTTATTTTCAGAGAAAAATTATTTATTTTGTTCTGTTGTGTGATTTGTATTAACTTCAATTGCTAGTCCATCTTGGCTTTTGGTACAACTTAAATATCTTCATATTAGCTTTTAATATCATAGAAGATTGGCTAGAATTTTCTGCATTCACGCTAACACCCAAGACACTCCTAACAGATCGAGATAACACATTTTATAAATGGCTTACATTGTGGTTTGACATTTCGAGCTTGCTACGAGCTCTCACTTCATAAATTCTCATAAATCCCTCTCCAAATCAGGTAACACTTCTTCTTGTTAAACTTATATCTTTCAGTTTTACTTGTTCTCTTAACATCATACTATTAGTTAATCCTGCAGTATATCATCTCAAAGTAATCTAGAAGTAACTCTATAATAGAAGCTATTATTTAGAAGTAAATATATACAGTGAATATTTTGCAGTACCATATTGCGTATTTAAAACTGCCCCCCTACGATTCAATTTTTATTTACCTATCGGTTGATTCATAAATAAAATAATAACACGATAAATTTATAATAACGATAAATAAATAATTGGGCAAAAACTCAAGAAGATGGATAAATTATAAATAGGGTGCATTAGAAAAAATACACAAACCAAAGCCTAAATCTCCAATACCCTGGAGCAAAAATAAACAGTCGACTTTTCCGGAACTATCAGAACATACCTCAAACAACACAAAGTGCAGCACATCTCACTCCAACAGTCCAGACAGACTGATCAAGTAAAGACAGCAACCCGACTCCAAGACGCTCCAAAACAGTTGTCTGTGATCATTGATGTGATTTTCTTCTGATGTGTCTTGGATATGCCGGACTAGCCAAACGTCGACTGTTTTTTTTAAAGTATTTTGGAGATTTAAGGTTTATTTTGTAGTTTTCCCTTTTGCACCATATAAATAATAGTCATAAGTAAAACAATAGCACCTCAAAGTTAAGATATTTGTTTGTATCTTCCACAGAAAGAAAAATATACGATATTACAATCACGCAACATTGGTGGTTTAAGTGATTTGAACGATTAGACAATTAGGACAAAAGGGGTTGATCCGCCACTAGACAATTGTGGAAGTAATTATAACTCTAAAAATATTTTTTCCAATTAACTGTTTTATAAAATTTTGCGATTTAGCATTTCAAAGTTTCCAAGAGAACATACTATTCCTGGAGATCGATTGGTCAGGAAACGTAGCTCTAGAAGTCATTGCCACCTCATGAGTTTATCGAACCTTAGAGAAACTTCCCTGCTACGACGCGGTGCCAAAAAATAGTCTATTTGCAGTCATGGGGCATTTCTACTTTCTTACTTAACGTAATTTCAAATTTTTGTAGCGGTGCAGTGAAAAACCAGACTTGGCCCATAACGGATTACTTTAGCTGGAAAGTGAGGCCCATGGCCCATGACTAAGTCTCATACGCAATAATTGTGTGATCTGTTTGATCAAGTACCGCTATCGTTCTGTTTTATCTAATTTACAATGCTTCGTTCGCTGAATAAAGATTAACCTAGTAATAGTCTATAGAAGTTTTAAATACTTAATATGGTTAGCGTTAACATTATGGAGAAATAATTAAATAGTTCTATTATAAAATTATTAACTCTTCAGACCAGTGGTTACCAAACGCTTTTGTACCTATTGAAAGCCTCTCAGCCATAATTTGTATGGGCGTATTATAAAAACAAAAAAAAGCAATTACATTGAAAACAAAGCATTTATTTCCATTGTCACATGATACAATTTTTACGTTTCAATTATTATAAAGAAGTACTGGTAAGACAATAGTAACTAAAATTAAGTGAGAATATTTTTTTATTGTTTAATTGGTCTCCCCCCCCCGACTTGTCGTCACGCTCCCAAGGTTGGGAACTCTATCTGTTGGCTCTTCTAGTTTTGACCGATTTTTGTTACCCACAGTTATAACCAGACACTATTTTGAGTAATACAAATATCAACCATCTCATTGCACTTCCTTTATGAAGATTTATGTTTATTTTTCTTACATTATTTGTTTATTTAGCGCCAGATCAAGTCTATGTTTTATTTGTTATTCCACAATTCGATGAGAGCGGGGTGGCTCATTGGTAAAGCGCTTAATTGCCGTACCGAAAGTGCCGGGTTCAAACCCGCCTGCTGCAGGTGGATAAATTCTTAAATCTGTTAACAGCCGGGAGTGGATCCTGTGAAATCCGGAGTCGTTGAGCGTGATCTAGGACAAATTAAATCTCTGCTGAACCGTTGTCCTAGAAACAGTACTGTCCCTACCATGAACCCATGGGTTGTAGTGGTATAATTTTTTTTCCCCCAGAATTCGACATCTTTGAATATTCATAAGAATTACTAATTTCAAATCTTTTAATCCTTTCACCCGCAACATCCTTAAATGAGAGGTCACAAAAGCCATAAACCTCACGTAGCTTATTAAAAACATCTCCGTTCGAAGGTTTCTAAAAGTGATATCATTGGAGGTATAGTAATTATATAAAATTCTTGAAGCCCATAAATAATACTTTTTAAAAATCGGAAACGATCCCGACCGATTTCCATCTCGGTTACGACACCTCTCACGGAGACTTCACGCCACCGTAAGGCACTGACGGCTCAATGTAACAGCTCGTGTCCGACACTCACAAGATGATTGCTATTGAGTGGTCGTGTCGAAGAACACTCTTATCGTGCTAAAATATTAGGTAATAAATGCTGATAATTCTTCGTTAGTCATGAAACGCATGGTGAAATGCCACGCTATCTCGAAAAAACACAGGGATGGCTGTAAAATTGGGTATTGGGATGTGTGAATAAAATAATAAAAGATTTCAATCCAGTCTGGAATTGGACAACATTAATTATGCACGAATGGACTCAGACGAGGATAAAACTCTTCTTCCCAAATTAGAGTTTCTCTCAGCAACAAATAATTTTCTACACCAATAAAACAACCCATATAATTAATACTGAAGACAATTGCCCTCCATGCTTAAATAATTCACTTGATGATTTAAAGCATATATTATTTACCTGTCCATTTTATGTACAACTTAGGACTAAATACTTAAGCTCATACGATCAAGATAGTAGTATTCAATTGAATCCATTACACTACTAGCTTATTGTTAACATTTAGTATTTTATACCTAAAGTTCTAAGTATTAGAATTGCTCTGACCCAATGACAGATATATGGTTGTTTATCCACATATCAATCTCTTTCATTAATAATTTTTTTCATTACCTTATATACTAGTTTTGCTAATCCATTTTTTCATAGCCTGATTTGGTATTAACTCAGAGCTATAATTCTAATTTTATATTCACAGTTATATTCAGTATTATCAAGTTGAACTATAAGTATATTTCTGTATGTTTACTTGTTCTTATGCACTTTTAATATTACAATTTTCTGACCAAACTCTCAGTATTTTACCAATTTAAAAATAAAAAATAAAACTGTTCTTCGAGATCAGCTGAGTATTTTTTAGTTTTAATTTATTAGGATTTGTACCGTAAAAGATACTAAACTACTTCCAGTTGTTAAGAATCCAATGGAAGTTTTTTTTTAATAAACTAATTCATCGTATTTTCAGATACGTCAGAGAATCGATTGAAAAGGTTTTGAAATCTATCAGCCAGAATAACGGCGTTTTCACACCGTCCGAAAATTATCGGTGTCGGATCCAAATTCGATTTACTTTACGTAATTGCATGAATGTATACTTAAGTCTTAAATAAAAAATAAAAATGCAATTAAAGACACGTAAAAGCTTTTTTTTTTTTTTTCAGTTTTTTTATTTCATAGGCATGTCAGGACATGGTACCTTATAAAAAAATATGACAATACCGTATATTCGATATGAAGACTGACGTCAATACTATTTTCGTAATAGCAGAACCAGGAATGCTACGCGCTACTTGATTTTATTTGGAGTTTTAACTGAACTTAAAGCTTAAACAAAATTATTTAATTATTAATTGTTGTTTTCAAAATTGAATATATTTAATAAGACATTTAAAAGTTCAAAATATAATCGTCTGTCCAGAAGCTAATCGTGGAAAGAACAAAAAAGATCCACGGCGAAAAGCATGTATCTTTTTTCCATCTGCAGGTCATAATGTGACCAAGGATCATACTTGCAGAAGCCCTGCAGTTCCTTAAACACCAGTGGTACATATTCGCAGTGCGATAGGATGCTTAATACATTACTGCACTGCTCAATAAGGCGTATGTTTACTGGCAGTGGTCCCATTTCTTTCTATAGACAAATTAGATAACTTTTTTAAAGATAAAATTTATATAAAAACGAGGCCTGTGGTGTACTGTTTAGAATAACAACCTACCATACCCAGGATCCAAGGTTCTCAACCCGGCCAGCGGCCCGAGTATTTTTCAAAAGGGAGTAAAAAATCGTTCGTCATGCTTTCTTTCGGAAGGGATGTAAAATCGGTGCCTCGGGACGTACGATGTCAGGTTCTTGTTAACGATCCCTTTTCTAATTATTCTTGGATAGACAAAATTTAAGACTCTCGCTGTAGTACTGTCCGATTAGCCATAGCAGTAGTAAGAAACCTTTAATGAATAAGAAAACAATAAAAATATCCACTTTTAGCTGTATACAATAAAATAAATAAATAATACATTATTGCTACTGTCATAACTTTTGCTCGATGGTGTAGTTCCTGTAGTAAAAAATTGAACATTCACAGCGTGTTTTTTCCCTCAAGTTCTATAGACATCAGATCTTGAGTATTTTCATTTATCACTTTTTATTTATTTTGTTTTGTAAGAACACTGGTAACCCTTCTTGTTATACTTTGTATAATAAACTAAAATAACTTTTTGAGTTATTTGCAAATATAGTATAATATTAATAATAAATAATAAATATTAAGAACTTCTTCATTAGAGATGTAGTTAATGTGAGCATGGTTAAAGAGTGTTAAAGAAAAGACATCCAGCAGATTTTATTAAATATTTCTGAACGATTTTATCGCTACTCTCCAGGGAAGACGTGGTTTTTCGGCTATTGCGCAGCCGCTATATCTACCATGGTAAATTTTCATATTACTTAACCACCTGAGGACCATGAAGATGATGTTAACAATTTGGTAAAGATTAATCTAGTTCTTTTTGCGGTTAGTGATTACAAAAAAAAAATGGGTTGTCCTTTTATATAATAGTGAGATGTTAAGAGAGATTTACGGGAACGATGCCCTTAAAAACCCGTTCATTTTCATATAATCTCAAAAACATTAATTTTCGTTGAATCTTCAGGTTTAAAGGAACATCATATCTGAAAGATAATACTTACTATTGCACTTTTGTAAACAAGTTTGTTAAACCACCAGATCCCCCCCTTATTTTGGTTTCCCACTTTATTGAGGCTGTATATAACGGGTCCATCTTCGTCTGCTATAATAATAAATAAAAGTCTTGCCGGCAGCGGGTTTTGAAACCAGAACCTTTGGGGTGACAACTCAGTGCTTTTCCACTCAGCCACTCCGCTCCTAGTATAGTATATATTATAATAGTATAGTTATTATATATTGATTATTATAAGGTACCACCTCATATTCTGAGTGATGAGTCGAAGCGTTCCGCTCTATATCACTAAAACTTTCATCTGATCCTTATTAATTTTATTTAAGATAAAAACATTCAGATTGTAAGTATAATTCCTTAAATTGGTTATAAATATTAGTTCAACAAATACAGAGAACCTCTCAATTAGCTTTGAAGTCGAATAAAAACGCATTGGACAGCGGAGGATTTCGTTCAAGAAGTCCAGGATAGTTCATCGTAATTCAAACCTGATATTTTTCTTGTAAATGCGATGTTTATAATAAATTCCAATTCTAATTATCCTAGTAGCTGTTGTGCAAGGAAACGAATACTCATCCTCAGTGCTATTATAGGATTTAATGATAGTGACTCGTTCTAATCGATTTAACGGCGTAACTATCAAATTACGATTAGCAGTATAATTCTTTCCTAATCTCGAATCGACTTATGCCAAAGGTATATTCGGTGCTAGATATATGCTATCATTTAATCTATTTTTCATGCCAGACTTCGCCTCAAGAGGCGAAGAAGCTATTGAAGCCTAATCCTGATGTACATATCAGTAATTTGAGATAATCTTCTGCTATCGGCAACAGTTTAGCATTGAGGAAGTTGCGGTTTCTCGATACCTCCTCGTACGAAGATATCTTAACAGGAAGCTAAGAAAGTATGACCCTGAATATTTATCGAGAAAGTGGGAAGTGAGTAAGCAATGTCCTTTGTTCCTAGATCCTCCGAGAAGAGACTCAAGAATACCTTTTCCATAATCTCTTGTTAGCTACCATCCTCTCAATACGGCGTCTCTATTTCGAACTTCGTTAGTTCGTTGCATTCTAAATAGGAGCTTTGAGCAGTTCTCGTCACTTCCTTATTTGGTTATTTTCATTATCGGAGTTGGAAATCGTCGAAATAGAAAGTTTATCTAGCATCTAATGGAATTTGCTATTTATGATTGGGATAAGAAATGTTTCAGTAAGACCGGAACGGATTGGTATCGTCCATTGTTGTGTTCATTCTCTTGGGGGAAATCAGTGCTACTGAAAAAAATGTACTATTGTTAGATTAAAAAAAATATATATGCCTGAAAGTATTCTAAACAAAAACAGAGTTGTTTTTAGAAATGAAAAATAATAATTTTTGATTACCGTAACGCGATACTGTGAAAATCTGCTAGTTCACGCTTTTGACCATCAATAATAGACTACTTATATTTTATTATCTCAAATGTTATAGTTTTAGGTAAAGGAAGATCAATAATCCTGTAATTTCTTATAAGAGTAGATACAAATTATCTCTGGATTTTTTGTTGTGACATTTCGGTACTTTTCAGGGATGTTTCTGCTGGTTCATGCTGTAATGACTTGATTACGTCTAAAGTTAGCCACCGATATTAGTATAAAAAACTCAAAACTTTGGAATAATTGTTGTTGTTGTTTGTTTGAATTTATAAATCAATTATAGTCTGAATTATTAAAATTTCAAATTTGTGAATTTCAATTATTAACAATAGTCTGGTTTTCACATACGCTGACACTCCAAACAATAATTTTATAGATTTTCAAGTAGTTTATTCATTAATCAAAACATAAGAATAGTTTAATTTAAATTGGAGCACTGGTGAATAAGTGGTTAAGTCTAATTTTCTTCAAAATGAGTTTCTTGTACTTAAGTAAGCAGAATCGACGTATTTTCGTAGTGAATAAGAGGCTTAGTAAGGAATTGGCATAGTAAGGAATGGCTTAGTAAGGAGTTATTGATTCTAATACAACTCCATTTCAAACCAAAAATTACGAGATTGGAGTTAACTGTCTCTGGACAAAATCCGACTTGACCACTTATTCACCGGGACTGTAGATATATGTTAATGAACTTTATTTTCATTTTTAGCATTATTATCATCGTTAAGTTCAATAATATTTAGATTATTTTCATCAATCAATCATTTAATAAAACGAGGCATTTAGCTATAAGAAATAAAATCTTTTAGGGACAACGGAAAGTTCAACTAGTCAGTGATGTATTAAGTTATTACTAGTATCAATTGCACAACTTTTAAACGTCCTTTTACTTAAATGTTATTATTCTTATATAAATTCTAACCTTTAAACTAAAGTTGATTAAAAACAAATTGTATAACTCATACACAGGCCGATAGGTGTCGCTAGTCTCGCGTAAAACGTTACGAGCATATCACGCATGTCGGTGACGCGAAACTATAAGTATTTCCCCTGCTAAAAGTCGCTAAACGCGTCTTTAGAAGTTTTCACTAAAAAAATACAACAACAGATAAATGTGAATTTACCCATTTTTCAATATTCTGTTGTTCGTTAGTTATCAATACAATTCACCCAGAGCTTGCAGAATGTACTAGTGATAAAACGCCCTGAGGTAACCCTAAGCCGAGGACTTGGGATGAAAGTCTCGCCCGGTGCTTTCTCCGTTGCAGCGCTTCATCAGCCCACTTTCTCTTCTTATTGTCCTTGCAGCGGGTGTGGGTTATGACCTTTCTTACCACTAAGGTATCGCATACTCTTGATTAGTAATATAGGTAACATTACTTATGCTATAATGCAAATGGAAAAAACCACAAGCAGAGCCTTATGTTTCAAATCTGGTATAAAATACAAACACTTATACAAACAGTCGACGTTTCGCCCATTCAGGCATTATCAAGACACAATAAAAAGTAAGTTCACTCACATCTCAAAACAGAAGTGCAATACATCCCAACGAATAATCGCTCAAAAAGGCTCATAATCCGGGACCGCACCTCCACCCCAAGACGTTCAACCCAAAAAAACTCTTATTCACACTTATGGAGTTTTTTTGGGTTGAACGTCTTGGGGTGGAGGTGCGGTCCCGGATTATGAGCCTTTTTGAGCGATTATTCGTTGGGATGTATTGCACTTCTGTTTTGAGATGTGAGTGAACTTACTTTTTATTGTGTCTTGATAATGCCTGAATGGGCGAAACGTCGACTGTTTGTATAAGTGTTTGTATTTTATACCAGATTTGAAACATAAGGCTCTGCTTGTGGTTTTTTCCATTTGCATTATAATAAAAATTTAGTGTTTCATTTTGAGTTTTGGCTCTATTTTATTGATTACTTATGCTAGTTTTAGAGTATTAGAAGAAAAAATAAATACTTATTGGATTTAATTTACGCTTGCCGTTTCAGGCAAAATAAGAACTTAATAGGCGCTAATAAATTATATTAATTAATAGCTCCTCATTAGTTATAAGACTCTTATACATGACTATTATAAGACCCATTTGGACTTACGGAGTAGGGCATTGGTGCTACACTAAACCATCCTCTCGTATCCAATCCTTACAATCCAAAACCGTTTGTAAAATCCTCAATGCTGCTTACATTGTTACAAATAAAGTCATTCATAATGTCCTCAATTTCCCATTTGTTGCTGATTTGGCCCGAACCCGTTACCATTACTATTTACTACTATGGAAAGAAATGGCTTCATTTGTAATTTGTATCCTACCACAGTGTAATTTCTCTGTTTGCCTTTATCTATGCCAATACGTGTCATTCATTATATTTAATTGTTTTATTGTTATAATACAGTTCAATAAATACATTTAAAAAAAATCAATTAATGCCTAGATTAGCTTTAATATAGATATGAGGCATCTCCGGAGGAATTAGGACATTAAGGTTTTTAACAGAAGGGAAAACGTGAATTATTTAAAAAACTGTTTAAAAAGAACCTCAATTTGTGATTAAAAATTTCACGGACATTAAACGCCTCAAAATATTATATTAATAACCATAATAAAAAACTTATTGTTTAGACGACTGAAGCCAACTTTTACAAACAATAACTTGTTTTAAAAAACAGATTTCCAACAAGTAATCTAAGCCAAATAATTAAAAATTACAATATATTAAAAAAAATCTTCAAATAATTTGTGTAAATATATTTTTGTTCCTGTAATTTTATCTGTTTTAATCATAAAAAATCATAATTAATCATTTAATACCCTCTGTTGTACGTCAGTTCTAAAATACTCTGTACTCCCCTCATCTCTCCAAATAAAATATTTTAGTCGATATTGCTTCAATTAAGAGGGAAATAATAAACGTTTATAAATATTAGGTATTGACCAAGTGTATGAGTTTGTTCAATATATAAATATTTTTACAACTACACACACAAAAAAAGACTTGAAAATAAAGCAATACAATTATTGAAGAAATAAAAGTCAGACTATTTTATACTTTCATGGCTCATCATATAAAAACAATAACAAATAAGAAAAGGACAACACTTCATAAAACAATTTGAATGACAAATTTCTTAAGAATCCTAATAAATTTTCAAACGATAAATGTGTTGATACGAATGTGAAATTCGTGCTTCTGATAAGGTCGATGACGACATCCTCGCACTTTTGAAACACCTGAAGAAGTAAAAGGATGATTTTTACTTCGTCATCAGCTGTCCTCGTTGATTACCTTTCACATATGGTCATATCATTTTCGTAGGAGTCTGATATCATGTCCATAATCGATTACAGATGTCTTAGTAGCGGATACGCTAATCACAGTGTAGGGATATCTTAAAATTGTATTTTAATATCTAAATTGCTGAGTCCTGATACAAGAATAGGTCCGATTCTTATTATTCTAGAAAAAGAAAAACACTTCTTGGAATTTTAATCAAGAAACATAATTAACATAAAAAATTGGAAGAAAGTTCTTTCCTCAGATGAGATTGTTTCCATAATGAAATAACTGTAATGATTTAAGGTACATATTCTCACTAAACATAATATAAGTTATCGTTACACTGATTACATATCTTAAAAAAAAAGGGGGTTTTGTGGCAAAACCATAGAGAACAATTAAACTTTATTTCTATTATCGCCTTTATATATAGTCAGCTAGTATATTCATAACTTACAATATAACAAAACCTTAATTCTAACCTAACTACATTTTGTATTCATATTTAGAGTCTATTTACACTGATAACTTATATAAATATATTTATCGAATATTCTAATGTAAAAGTAACTGTTGCAGAAGAGACTTTTCTTAATTCTAAAAAAGGAACTAAAATATAAGATAAAATTTAAAGAAAGGAAATAGAACACAAGTCGGTAATAACACTTTGTAGTTATTAAAACTTTTAAAAAATGAAATGCACTATACGATTGATAAGAGCAGAAAAATCCAGAAACTACAATAAAGAATCATCGATAATGAATAAAATCTTTGCCACTGACGAACATTCAAGAAACATCTCAGAAAGTGACTGTGGCAATATTTTTAAGCGTCTTAACAAGAGACGCTTAAAAATGTCTGTTGTCTTAATAAGAGATTGGAGTATCTCAGTGTGTAAGGAACTGTCTACTAATCTGTAAGGTTCGGTGTTCGAGACCGTGTAAAATAGATAAATAATTTATTATCTTATTGACCGAGGATTGGCAGTGTGGAACTAGAATGCCCTTCTGGGGCTCACAGGGTATCTTTAAGGTGGTATCGGCCAAGTTGGCTTCCTGCACAATCGTTGGCTTGATCCTTACCAAGTCCTTAACCCAAGACTTTCAAGGTTAGTGGTGCAGCTTTTTTTGTTTTACTTTACTTTTTGTCTTAGTAAGAATTTCCACGTTAATAAAGTAAATTGTTTATTATGTTTAATGGATCACTACGGTGCTTAAGGATAAATGTTTGTTGTTTCCACATTGTGTTAATTAAGTGAATTTATGAGGTCTTGACGAATTCCACTTACTTGACATGATCTCCAATTATTAAGGTTACATTTTGTATAAAAGTCTCAAAACTTAACAGTTTCATAAGTTCCTCTTATTTTCAATATTTTTAAAAATTCGAAGTGACGATATAAGAATTCTTTTTTAAGTTTTGAAGCTTATAAATTACAAGATATACATTTACGTATATCTCTTCCTTTTACAATAATTTCTGCAGTGAAGGAAATCGTAAGCTGTTAATTATTGTGAGGAAGTTGCCTCTATAATGAGCAACTCCTCTGTATTCCTATCATATGAGAATCTGACCGTTCACGTAGAGACGGCAATTACAAGAGATATTAGAAAGTACGTAAATAATAATCAGAAAGGCTGTAATAATGAGAGAAAACTGGCAAAAGGCTAGTTCACTAGTGCTGTTTTAATTGTCTATAAATTAAATTTATTCATTAAGGTAATCATAACAATATTCATATTTAACACATTGACCTAGGAAGAAAGAAATATGGCAATCTATTTAAAAAAAAAAAGCTTCACGAGTTCCAAAAAATTTATAATTTTAAGGAAAGTATCACTTAACATGTATACTTGATCTGTAATA
This sequence comes from Troilus luridus, assembly GCA_964056705.1. Taxonomy (NCBI): domain Eukaryota; kingdom Metazoa; phylum Arthropoda; class Insecta; order Hemiptera; family Pentatomidae; genus Troilus; species Troilus luridus. Next base: position 93,737,743 of record OZ057414.1, on the reverse strand, counting down.
AATAATATAGCATATAGAACTGTCGCTTTATTAATAGGATTTCTTAAAACAAATCATATATATGTCATAGGTTCCTTACGTTCATACTCGGAGTACATCCAAGGACTAGGCCAGAAAAGAGGCAAGACCCTGGCCCAGCTGAAGGAATAGGCGAGAGACCGAGATGTGTGGACAAGGTGGTTGGAGGCTCCTTCACGCTGAAAGTCACAATAGGAGGAAGAGAAAAAAGAAGAAGGTTTCTTACGTTCATTTTTTCACTTTCATTGGTTTTTCTATATTTAAATTAGCCATAAGTAACCATTAGTACCTTATCTTATTCCTGAGTTTTGTAAAATCTGAACACTACCTTTTCATTATTTCTGGTACTTCCTTCTTCCGTTGCTCCGATAGTTCATTTTTGGGCTTCTTTAAAACTTCATAGAACCTTCTACCTTCATTATTAATCATTTTATTTTATGATATTTGAAGTAAGTAGACGGCAAATCTTCTTTTTCTTATTTTATCAGAGATTTTTTCTACTTTGTAATAGTTAATTCATTTAGCGTCACTTTATAATGCTATGGCTAATCAGAAGATGCTAAAGCATCAGTAACATATACTAATAGCCCAGAAGGTGGAAAGGTTAAATAGATTTTAAACTCTTGCATATAAATGGTGGGAACAGAGGTGAATCCAGTGGGAACATTATAGACATAGGAATTGCAAAGGAATTATCAACGGCCTTTTTTAGCGATTCCTTTGGCTCACTTTCTTTTTTTTAAATAATTTATATTAGTATTTCTTTCGTTGTTTAATTTAACATCACTTTATGCTACTATGGCCAGTCGGACGATGCTCCAGTGAGGTACCTTAAATTTTGACTATAACGAATTTTTAACGAGTACCTGTAACAGTACAGCTGGGTACCTCAATTTTATACTATATTATACTGCATTCGTATAAAATGCAGTGTCGACTGCATATTATACTGCATTTTATACGAAACTCATTGTACTGATCAACGTCCGGTAGTAGATGGCCACCTTTAAGCTGGAAGCGATTAATTTGAGATGACAATTAAAGTAATTCGGACTAATGGCTTACAAGAACTATAAAAATAATATATCCTTTAAAAATATGGAGTCTAGACATATTTAATTCTATCATCAACCATAAATACTATAAATGAGGTAATCATTAGGAAAAAAAGCCTAAGTACCAATTATTCTTGAAATCGTTTTATCGGCTGCATATTATACTATACTCATTATACTGATCAATGCCCGTAAATAGAGCATCTTTATGTTTAGAGATGTTTAGTTGAGACGTTATTTAAAATAATTCGGACTAATAGTTTACACGAACTTTTAAAGAATAATATATCCTTAAACGAAAAAAGGTACCTCAATTTTAGTCCGAACTACGGCATAATCAAGGATTTTTCACTCTCTTTTTAAACATCCTCAGGCCATCTGCCGGGCTGTGAACCCGCATATTTTGGAATTAATTTTACCAGGTTATTTTAAAATTTTGTTCCTAGAATTTTCCTTATTATTATTCTTTCTTTCTTTTCCAAATTACCAATAAGACTCTTGTAGTATAGACTTTATCACTGTTTTATAGCGATTAAATTATTAGTTCCAGGATTAGGACAGGAATTTGTTATAAAGTTAATACGAATAATTAAAAATTTATTCTCAACAGATAAATACCACCGATATACTTTGTTATGCGACCGTATACTTATGGAGGAACATGCTTTGTGCTTGGACCACTCAGAGGATTTAAAAGCTAGGGAATCCCACTTCCACTTGGTATTCCAACGAGCTATCAACGGATCACCTTCCGGTTTCTTACATAACGCCGAAGAAGCATCCGGTACTTCTTCATTCGGTGGTAGCTAGGCCCAACGTCATGAAATGCAGATCTCTTCCCCGATGTGAACCCCAACGGAATGCAACCAGAGGCACAGGAAGATCAATAATCGAACGGCAATCAATTAGACGGAAACAATTAGTGGTGATCCCGAACCCACACCGGAGTTTCATCAGGATGCTCCGAGGGGAGACAGGACGCAGGACACTATCGGCAGGTGTTGCGCAAGGAGCAGTGAAAGTCAAGGGAAAGCGACCTTGACCCTGAACTACACGTCGGTCGCTGGCTCCAGCCCCGTCCTTCGGTTAATGTATTAGTCCATTAATTGTAATATTCAATGAATTAATTTTCGACTCTAATGGTTGATGTACTGATCATCTATTCGGACTAATAGCTTACAAGAACGTTTACACTATGCTATATCCTTTATACAAAACAAAAATAAATGGAGTCTAGACATCTCTAATTCAATCAGTAACCACAAACACTACAAACGAGGTAATCATTGGGGAAAAAAATAAGTACCAATTATTCTTCCTATTTATCCTTGTGTCGATTGCATTTTATACTATACTCATTGTACTGATCAACGCCCGTTTGTAGACATAAGATATAACTTTAACCACCTCTAAGGTAAGAGAGATTAATTTGAGATGACAATTAAAGTAATTCGGACTAATGGCTTACAAGAAATATAAAAATAAAAATAATCTATCCTTTAAAACAAATATAGAGTCCAAACATATTTAATTCTATGATCAACCATGAATACTATAAATGAGGTAATCATTCGGAAAAAAAGCCTAAGCACCAATTATTCTTGAAATCGTTTTATCGGCTGCATATTATACTATACTCATTTTACTGATCAATGGCCGTAAATAGAGCATCTTTATGTTTACAGATGTTTATTGGAGACGTTATATAAAATAATTCGGACTAATAGTTTACACGAACTTTTATAGATTAATATATCTTATAAGAAAAAAAAAAACATGTTTTCTTGACATCTCTAATATCATCAACCAGAAATACTAGAAATGATGTAATCATCGAAAAAAAAAATTAAGTACCGATTATTCTTGAAATCCTTGTAACCACTGCATATTATGTTTTACTCACTATACAGATCGACTTCTGCTAGTAGATGACCATTTTTATGTTAGAAGAGATTTATTTGAGACGGTGATTAAAATTATTCGGGCTAACGCATTACAGTAGCTTTTTAAAAATTATATATATCCTTTGGGATGTAAAAAACCTTCAGTCCAATTCATTGAATTTCATCATTTATTATACGTTTCGACCTGTATGGTGATTTTCAATACATATATATTGATCCCATCAAACACTTCTTATGTCAGAAATAAATTAGTCAACCAGGTATAACATTTTTTTCTGTAAAAGACATAAATTGGAAACAATTGAAACAATTAAAAATTCATAAATTAGAATCAATCGCATAAAAATAACAAATTTAGTATTTTAAGCTGTTACAAATTTATATAATGTACTATAAATTTATATTCTAAAACATTATTATTTATATATCCTCATTATCCTAACAATAGTAAAATAGTAGATACCTTTATGGAAAGTTATTAGTTCCAATTGTCATTATATAAAACAAAATTCTGATTTTTCATTAATAATATGTTGGGTGTATCTTATCCCATAGTCAGACACCTAATAAGTAGACCTGAGACTTTGAACCAGTTCAGATTAACAGAATGAAAACAGGGGCTTATTATAGTTTATATTTATTATATATTAATTTTCACTTTTAAGAATTAAAACTATTTAAAAAAATATTTAAAAAAAAAATTCTTTTTATAAGTAAGTAATGATATTTATTGCTAAATACATAGACGATCTGTTGATTGTAACCAACGAAGATAACTTGTAACAATTCACTAAAATACTCAATGAACAAAAGTATTAACTTTACACAAGAATTAGGAAAAAATTAAACATTAAACTATTTGGATATTACGGCCATTAGAAACCCTATGAGCAACACCCTCTCTACAAAATGGTTTAAAAACGATATTGCTTCAAAAAGACTTTTAAATTTCTTCTCAACCCACCCAAAGCACCAATTTATAAATACAGCACAAAATTTAATTAATAAGGCTCTTAAACTAACAGATATTGAACACATAAAAGAAACAAAAAGTAAAATGACATTCTTAAAAGTAATGCTTTCCCTTAAAAGTTATTAATAACCTATGGTATAAACAAATTAATTTAACTAATAAGAAAAAGGAAAAAGATAAGGAGGATGTCGTATTAACAGAGAACAAACTTAACAATAATGAAAATAACCAAAATTTAAGATCTAATAACCCAAAATCTGAAAACTGTAATAACAATGTAATAACAAAATCTGAAAACTGTAATAATAACCAAGATTACAAAATTCTTCCCAAAAGAAACCAATTATAATCCACCAATAACAATAATATATTAAATAATTTAGAGGATTCCACAATATCAGAAAAAAAACGAGAAATAAAAACGAGGATATATAAATAATAATTTTTTAGAGTATAAATTTATAGTACTTGTATAAAACTGTAACTGCTTAAAATACTAAATTTGTTATTTTTATGCAATTGGTTCTAATTTATGAATTTTTAATTGTTTAAATTGTTTCCAATTTATGTCTTTTACAGAAAAAAATGTTATACCTGGTTGACTAATTTATTTCTGACATAAGAATTGTTTGATGGGATCAATATATATTGAAAATCACCATACAGGTCGAAACGTATAATAAATGATGAAATTCAATGAATTGGACTGAAGGTTTTTTACATCCCAAAGAAAAATACCTAATTAGAGTCCATTACCCTCAAACCTTAATTAAATAATATATCCTTAAAAAAAACATAGTGTCTAACTTGCAAACTTGAATTCCATCAGCGACCATAAGTACTACAAATTTGGTAATCATTAAAAAACTAACCTAAGCACCAATTATTCTTAAAATCCTTCTAATTACTGCAATATGCTCACACTATTATTGCTTTTTATAATTTATAACAGCTGTGGGTGAAAACATTTATGGGCCTTTTAATATATACACTCAGTAATAATAAAATCAATGAAATTAAACTTGGTTTTTATTTCAATTAACATACCGTTCGCATTTTGCATTTCCGTTCGTAGAACTTTCAATGTCTCTGCTATTTGGAATCTTGTATTTATAGGTAGGAAACCTTATGGAAGTAAATAGAAGAACCTCATATACTGCTTTAGACAGTAACGCAGATTTTAAATACGTATTTGATGTATGCGTATGGCCTGTACCCTACAACCCATATTAAGTCACTCACTGTCTTTTATTGGATCATAATCGGAATTTCAAAGGATTAAAGTAACTCACTTTGACTATTCGTTACAAACCCATATATTACGTACGGACTGTAATAACTACTGTTTAGTTCTGTTACATTCATAATTTTTATTCCGATTAAAAACGCTATTTATTAACCACAATTATTTTCAAATTATTTATTAATTTACTAGATATACGGTTTATCATTTCTTATCATTATTACATAAGCATATTCAGATGAATATAATATAGCCAATTTTTAAAAAATTCCTTTAGGATATACTTCAGATTTTATCTAGTTATTTCATCAGCTTTTTAAAACACATAACTACACATCAGTTTGTAATGTTTCATCTTATTTCTTTCAGATAATACTCGATGACGTCGACTAACATCGTAAGTACTGTTAAATGTAACATTCATATCGTCGTTGTCAAAATAATACCGCCTATCTACAACTTTTTATGAAAATGAGTTAGTAACGGTAACGCATTCTACAGGTTGAATTACTCACTTAGGAAGGAACGTATTAAGGTCAGCAACATGGCAGAGTATGTTTTTTTGATACTTCTCTTCGATAGTTCTGAAAAAATTTCCAAATCTACAGTCGGCATGGTTTTTTTTCTCTCCTGTAAAATCGCACAAAGTGTACATAGGCGGTACTGTTTTGACAGTGACTATGTAAATTTAGTATATCATTTTTAAAAACCGTTGAAATCATTTTATACTTGGTAACCTTGTAACTGAAATTCTACTAAAGCACTAGGCGGGCTATTACGTGAAACAATAAGGAAACGTATCCCTTTCGTATTTTGATTACTATTACATAAAATCCATTCACTTTCTAATGTTAGGGACAATTATATTTTATTCATTTACCTAATATTGTCTTTGTGTTCCCTTTTTTAGGACGCTGTTGTAGGGAATGTCTCAAACTCCAGACCATTTGACCATTCTGTTTCATTAAAAGTTAATCTCATAACTTGGATAGAGCACATCTTAATGGGCTGTAGAAAGGTGATGTGACCCACTTACAGGTAACTCTGCAGTTTTATTTAAATCGTCCATGATCTTAGAATACTTAGGATATATACAATACATTCAAGGAAAGCTTTATTGTTTTTAATTGTTTCGTTTAAGTTAATTTTTCACTTTTTAAATATATATCTGATTTAAAATTGATCTAGTTACTTCAACAGCTGTACCACTGCAATTGACCATAATGAGAATATTAAAAACTTATATTTATTATTTTCACTTTGGTCCAGAACTTTCTCTATGAATGATTTGATTTAGAGATGCTGAAAAAATATTGTTACATCAATTTATTAGTTAAATACATTAATATTATCATCCAAAACTTTTTTTTCAATGTTTAGTTATATCGGTGTATTATGAGTATCAGCGATATTTTTTCATTAAGAATAAAATCTACGATGGCGGCGGATTCTACAAACAAAGAACCCAAATGAAATGGTGTTGAGTGTTCGTGTAATCATCTAAAGTATCTATGTTTAAGGCAGCCATCTTAACTGATTCAGTCAGTGTTCTTGTGGCTGATATTTTATCGATCTATCAGATATGTTATAATGTTTATACAAATATATGTTATAATCTATAAACGTATAATCGAAAAAATACCCTCCTTACAAAAAAATTCAAGACTAATATATCGATTTTTTATATTTATCGATCAAATGATATCATCAGGGAATCACACCTCTCTTTCCCACTTCTTATTACTATCATACAGACTACCGGTGTTTAATCCCGCTACATACCTGGCAGCAACGGTTCGGCGTACCGCTTCCACTGTCTGTAGGTAGTCACTTTCCGTGAATAGGTCCGAGAACTTAATAAGAAAAAGGGTACAAAACCTATGCATGAGGGTTATCAATAATTATCCCCGCTACACGAAAATATCGACTCTGCTTAGTGATCTTGAACTTCCCACTATTAAACAATATGTTTCAGCCCAAACAAAAACATACTTCGAAAAAACTCCAGCTTCCGAAAACCCATTAATCCGAGAAATCGGTAACTATGATAAACATTCGCTACGACGCTAGACGCACAAAAGAACAAAGCATATACTTCTATCTTAATAAATCACTATTTGCAGGTATTGTAATCTTTTAAAAGATTACAGTACTTTGTAAAATTTTATTGTTATTTTTAATTGTTTATTTATTTTCTATTTAATTATTATTATAATATTTTTTTACTGTATTATTATAATTTTTATTTATTTATTATATTATTATTTATTAATTTTTTTTAAGCGGGTTTTTTCTACATTTTTCCTGCTATTGTAAAACTTATTTATAAAAGGTAACTGTAATTAATTAAAATCACTGTTCTTTAAACATGTAAAGGTAGTCCGGAACATGTATTCACATTTATGCTGCTTGTATATGTAAAATTGCAAATAAAGTTGGTTTTTGTTTGTTTTTTTAATAAGAAAAAAATAATTATAAGCTTGTATAGAGATGCCAACATTGCCAGGCTTATAAAAGTAAAAAGGCTACGAGGCACATCGCAGTTATGGGAGCAAATGAAGTCCTAAAAAATTCATTGTGCATTGAACAAGAAGGGTTGAGAGACCGAGGCTCCGATGGGCGGATGACATTGCTGCGGATGTAGGAACATCCTACACATCCGTAACTGCTCAGCAGATGGCTGGTTGACCCTTGTCTCATCTATGTATGTATGAAAATAAAAAGAATTATTCACAACTTCCTCAACTTCTTGAAATCGAGCTTCAAGATCCTAGTATGGGTGCAAGTGTGGATGTTCTGTGCAGAAAAATAAAAATGCTGGAAGCCTCTCCCAAGAACTAAGGAATCACTAAAAGTTCACCGAAGCAAAAGATCAAGGTGTTGGAATGAAAGGTAGCAGTCGCCAAGAAAAATCTGGAAACATATCCATACAATAAATGATTATAAAGTTATCCTTTATCTGCAGCGAGGGTGAATAAGTGGTTAAGTCGAATTTTGACCAGAGAGAGTTGCTCTATTGAGAGATTTGGAATAGTGTCATTCTCGTAGTTTTTGGTTTGGAATAGAGTTGTAATATAAGCAATAACTCCTTTCAAGCCAATGCCTGACTTATATATTATATATTCATATTCACTATGAAACTAACACGATTCCGATTAACTAAGTACAAGTAACTAATTTGGGAGAAGATTCGACTTAACCATTTATTCTCCAGGGCTGTATGTAAGCTTTGGCTATAGTCCACATAGTTCAAACCTGTTGTTTAGTAGTGATCAACTACCATCAAATTTAATATCCCTACATCTTCTGCTAATATTTCATAATAATAGATAAAGCGAACAGCATGGATTTTTGTCTTAATAAACTCGCCATATCAGTCAAATCAAATCAGACGGTCTCTCGACTGATGGCTATCAAAGAGATGTGAGATAGCCGGGAGGGAGACAATTTTCGAAAGGATGATTTCGGGAAGAAGAGAAATTTTGAACTCTGGCCCAGGGAGCGCATTTACGTAAGAGGTCTCTAATGGCCATCTGGGAAAGGAATATGGTGAAAGAATATTTAGTTTGTTAAAGCTTACGTAATTTCTATTCTCTTAAAACCCTATTCTGGTTCTAGGTTTTATCGCTTCTAACTTTTATGTCTGTCGTTCACATTTTAGGGATTCGTTAGATAAATTTGAAAAATGTCCTGTATCCTCCTCTTTGATATATAGTCGGGGGGGGGGGGACGACGTAATATGAAACACGTTCAGTCACGATATATAATTAAGGTGACCAGACGTCACGGACTGTACCGCTGGACACATAAATGTTATGTGAACCCAGAACCTCGATTATTCTTCCCCTGATTTACCAAATTTTTTAATGGTTCTCAAAATTTTAAAAATAAATGAAAATAATTATAATGAAGAAGGTTTTCTTGACAAGAAGGACTAGAATAAAACATCGTCATAAATGGTTGAAAAGAAACTCCAACTTGAGGGAACACTCAATAAAAAAAAATAATAAATTTTATTCCAACAACTATTACATACAATAGCCAACTATTTTACTATCTTTCGTATGAGTTATTTAGATGAAATAAGTTTTTAAAAAATTCGTTTTGTTTATACGAAGACTATAGGAGAAAAACGAGGTAATTCGATTATTAAAAAAAATTGGTTTCTAATATATTTTTCGGTGGTTCATACGATTTTGTTGTCAAAACAAGATAAAACGGGTTTAAATTGCTCACAACGGCTGAAGAACTAAGTCCGTGCAAGGGAAAAACAAGTTCATCCGAACGGTGTGGGAAAGAATGGAGAGTAGTGGTTTCCCCAAGTTTAGCTTCGAGCATCTCAAACATTTTCTTTGTTGTCAAATTGGCAGGAATAACAATATACGTGGATTTACAAAACTAAATTAGTAAAAATAGTGATGACAATAATAATGATAGATTATCCGAGTAATAATAATCCGAGAGTAATTTCGGCCTCCTGAATATTTAGGAAAATGTGAGTTACTTCATTTTCCCATGTAGTCGTCTTATGATAACGTATACTGTACGTTAATAGTAATGAAAACTATAGAAATAAGTTTTCAATTTAAATAACTGCCTAAATTAATTTTCTTTCGTCTCGCATTTAAAAAAACAACAACTTCATAGTGTTCCCCTTCAAGGCAGACAGAAAGTATTATAAAAATATTATATAAAATGACGATCAGGAACGACCCATTCCAGAATGAGGTTAATGAATCGTTATCATTACATCTCAGAAAGTTACTCTTAATAAAAATTACTATCTAGCGTCAAATATTCATCATCCGCACTTTCATTTCTATATACTGTTTAGTTTTAATTAATAAATACTATTTCTATTTAATTACTTGATAAAATCTGATTTTTAATTTGTAGTTTGTTATGTCAACGTAAAGAATACCCATTTCTGTTTTTTGTCGGATTAAGCTGCTTCCAAAGTGTGCCTCCTTATTTGTCTTTATTAGTGTACCTTTAATTGCCTGGAATTTGCGGATTTTAAAACAGCGAAGAACATCCGGAAATCTAAACTGAAGAGAATTAGACGACGCGGTAAAGGATCGTGATCCAGCGCCCCAGCTCACTTCCTCTAATCGTGAGGATTCTCTCCACTTGTACATCCTTCCTTACTAATTACGGAGCGGTTAATGAAGTTCATGTTCAAGATACTTAAAAAGCTTATAAGAGAAATCATTCCATTCTAATCTCAGAATACGATTGGTTTACTTCCATTTAGAAATGGGTGTAGTTAATGTTTTTACAATTAGAAGAAAATATAGACCCGTTGTGAGAAAAATCGATACTTAAATATCCATGCTTCGACTTATCGGATAAAGACTACCCTGTAAAAATATTAGTATATATAAAATTAATATATTGAGGAGGCCGGCAGGTGGCCCTTGGACTATTAAAGGGGCGTAAAAGAACTTAGTTATGCCGTCCTACAGAAGGGGCTTAAAATGGAGGGTCCCGATCCTGTGCGGTGTGAGTTAAACATCCCTACCCTATTTAAACTTGGATAGTCAAAATTTAGAGCTCCCAATGTAGCATCCTCATATTAGCCGTAGCAGCATAAAGTGACGTTAAATGGACAAACAAACATAAATTATCTATGATTGAGAGGAAAACAGTTGGCTGGAAGATCTAATGTGGGATATAGATAGTCTGGAGGTGCTGTAAAAATAACACTAAATAAGAAAAACTTCTTTATTTTAAGTGCCGACGTTTCGACCTACGTTGTAGGCCATCTTCAGGGCTGATAGAAAGCGGAGCCACAATGAATCATCATTCTATCAGCCCTGAAGATGGCCTACAACGTAGGTCGAAACGTCGGCACTTAAAATAAAGAAGTTTTTCATATTTAGTGTTATTTTTACAGCACCTCCAGACTATCTATATCCCACATAATGTATCTATATATAAATCTTTCATTAATCCAATATATATAATGATTTTGGTTATGGACATCGCTAATCATCTAAAGAGAAAGGGATGCATGTCTGTGCAATTATAAAGGGTTTAAAATAGTTTTGAAAAACACGACTTTAGATTTGATGAAGACATTCATGGTGAAATTGTTGTTACTATACTATGCTATGCTGCCACTTAACTCTAACTTTACGACTCTTAAATGATTGCGGATGAATGAACATGTCTTGTTAATAGTTTTGCGACGTATGCCTGCTAGCGATGCCAAGATGCTTAGGAGCCTGAAATTACTTTGAACCTTTACCATCACTTAAACAACATTACTGTTTGATTGCCATACTGAAAAGTTCAGGTAGCATTTATTTGATTATTTTTTAATAGTATTACATAATGTTATATCGCTCCTTCAATTGGCATTTTATTGGTTGAAGTTTTTAAATCCAGAAATGCCATATCTTATATTTTATTTCCATCAAATGGTATAATGACTTTTTTTTTAAACTCAAGTCGTATTTAGTTGTATCATTTTTGAATCTGATGTTTTAGGGTAATAATGCCTTCTCATCCCTATTTCCTCAATCAGTGTCCCGTGTTCCTCAAGGCAGTTTCCTCAGCCCAATCCTATCGACAGCTTATACAGCTGACATCCGAACCCATCCTGATACTATCCTTACCACACGTGCCGATTATTATCAGTCAACACTGATCCAGTTATATTTACATCCCACTGATTCCTGTAGAACAGATCCAGTACTTAGGACTACACCTATACAAATGTTTAAATTGGAATCCTCATACTAGACTGAAATGACAAGAAACAGCTAGCCACTACTTCAACATTTACTAGACAAACGTTCTAAGTTCCCAATTAATAACAAAAGACTCATATATATGACAATCATTAGACCTATCTGGACTTATGGAGTAGAGCTTTGGGGCTGCACTAAGCCATCGAATTCCTATCGTATTCAATCCTTTCAATCCAAAATCCTCAATGGTTACGAACAAAGTAATCCATAATGTCCCATTTACTACTGACTTGCCCCGAATCCGATATCAATCTTATCATGACAATCTTTATTCCCACTCAAACCCACTGATTTCTAACTAGGAACCTCTTCAATTCCTGATAATCCTCCAAGGCTTGTGAAAAGAAGATTACCTTGTTACCTCCTTAGTTAAATTTGTTATTTGTCTTTATCCATGCCATTATGTACCATTCCTGCCATTTACGTGTATTGTTATAATATAGTGTTAAATATCAATGAATAAATTTTTTTTTTTTTAAATAGAGAAGTTTTATGGGGATAATGAGATAAATTTCAGTACCATCATTCCAATAGGAATCCATTGCTTTGCCAATACCCAAATATTTATTTTTTTAACTCAATCTGGTTTAGTTATGACAAGGCATGGAACTTTCAAAAACCTCAATTGAAAAATTAGTTTTTTTGAGTTACAACTTTGTTCTTTTGAAGGAGTGTTATGTCTAGCATGAACAGTGATAATGTATTCCCTAAAATATTTTTTTGGGGGGTTCAGTTTTTTATCTGCTTAGCATGATCTTCGACATATCACTTCTGTGCACAGCCGTTGTTCTAAAAACAATACAGTATCTACCCTGAAACCAAGAGCTCAATCTTCAAAGTGAGAAAATCATTATTAAGCTCTAAAACTGTTCATTTTAGGTCTTCAGGGCGGGTTTAAACTTGTAAGGGTTTACCTGTTGCAAGTTTTTCTTGTGGACAATAAACTGTCTTCCTTCCGATGAGGTGAGTAAAATCATTATTTCAGTAAATAACGTTGATTGGTTATCATAGCAGAAGAGAACAATGATCTGGAAGATGATATATTTTTAATTTGTGTTTAGTTTATGGAATAAAAACATCATCATAATAAAAGCTCCAGTCCTCGATTTTTTGGGGCAATTTTTGCACCATTAATAATTAACACGTAAAATGAACATAACAGTAGCGGCATTACGTGCCTCGTCACGCTCTCCTTCTGTATGCACCAGAAGATGTAATGTTTTTCTAACCCATTTGCAATCCCAAAGGAAAGCTCATGCATTCGAAACAGATCTCGGAGTACCTTGAACTTGCTAACCAGTCGTCGAGTGCGAACTCTACGTTTTCTATCTCCTGGTGCGAATTAGAGGAGAAAGCAGGAGCGCAAATAAAGCGAAGTGAAAAGCATTATTATATCAGTTATCTCCACACTCTCTTAGATAAGAAAATAATAATATAAATTAAAGAAAATTACAAAATTTAATAATAATGCTGTAAAAATTCAATTTCAAAATTTTTCTTACAATCTAAAGTGTTTAATTAAACTAAATATTAAGGAAACTAAGGTAATTAACAATATATATATATATAAAAATATAAAAGAAATACTGGATTATTAGACGAAGAATGATAGAAATTTGCTTAATCCTATATGTATTGGAAGATATATATCTATTTCAGAAAGGTTTGTTTATTTAACACTACTTCATTCTTCTATATAATTTATTACTCTTTGTACAAAATAAAAAAAAAATAAAAAGTAATCAACACTATATAAAATATTAATAGTTTTAACGAAGTTTAAGAATCCAGTCTATGAACGATATACGAGAATATCCGAGATGAAACAGACAGTAAATACTTATTGTTATAACGAGGCTAAGAAAATAAGTATATTTTAAATACGAAAAGAAATATGTGAAAACTGAAATAAAATACAAAAATAATAATGAAAAAATTGTGAATCCTGTTCCCCAAGCTATGTTAAAATTCCTGGCATTCCTTTCTGTAATTTTCTTTCTATAAGTTTCGAAAGTATTATTTAATAGAGATAAGCTGTAGCCACATTTCGAACTGTTCAGTTACACAACAATAGAGCTATAAATATAACTTGCACAAATACAGGCAATTCTATAAAACTCATTGGATGACTGGATGTGGTAATACAGGATGAAAATATGCCCAAGTCAGTGGAAGTTGAAGAAAAACTTGCCAAAATGGCTAAATAATTAAATCAATTATCAATAATGAATATTTATTCATTCGATGGCGGTGGTTGGTGTACCACAATAATGCTTAATCTGAGATCCTACTTTTCAGTACATTGTCATAACTAATCGTGTGTATATGTATATATATATATACGAAAGCAAGAAGAGGGTGGGTGTATATATAACAACATGACACAACACCTCGCATATGCTGATGATGTGGTTATCACATCAAGAAATGAAAACGTGCTCTTGGAAGCATTATGGGAATGTGAAGAGGCAGCTAGGAAGGAAGGGCTCATTATAAATAAAGATAAAACAAAATACATGCTCTCATCCAGGAAACTGTCATCAAGAGGATGCAGGGTTGGAAAATGTTAAGACATTTAAATATCTTGGCACCAGTATAACAGACTGGAACATGAAATAAATGCCAGAATTGAAAACGGTAACAGATGCTATTGGTCCCTCAGTAACGTGTTCCAAAATAGAGCTGTACCCCGTAATCTCAAAATAAGGGTATATAAGACAATACTTCGTCCTGTCGTTGCCTATGGTGGGGAGGCGTGGACTCTAACCAAACAGCATGAGAGATTATTGAATACATGGGAGAGAAAGATTCTTAGAAGAGTGTATGGCCCAACTAAGGAAGAAAATTGTTTCCACACGAAAAGGAACCAAGAACTTAAGGACCTATATGGAGAACCTGACATAGTTTCTTGTTTAAAAAAGCAAGATTGAGATGGTTGGGGCACGTTCACAGAATGGACAAAAAAAGGCTCCCAAAGCTGATTCTGGAGGGACGTCCAGAGAAAGAGGAAGATGAAGGCCTAGAATGCGATGACTGGACGATGTGGAAGCAGACCTTAAGCTCCTGGGGGTAAGATCATGGAGAAGAGCGGTCAAAGTGGAGGAGAATTGTGGAGGACCATTCATGTGATGATGATGATATGTATATATATATATATATATATATATATATATATATATATATATATATATATATATATATATATATATATATATATATATATACATAATACATAAGTAAGACTTGTTAATGTTAATTTTTTTGCCCCTGAATCAGCAAGGCATTGACTGATTAGATGTTTTCCTGTCGAGCTTTGCTCTAATTCTTATTTTATGTTTATTAATTTTAGCTCATTTTTACTAATTAAATTAAAATTAAAAGCAATCTTAAGTTAGATGTAGTGTATTTTGCATGGCATATTTATCACCGAGATATATTTTTCTAAAAAATAATAATAATAATAATAATTAATAAATTTCAATTGAAAAAATCACCAAAACAAAGCGTTAAGTGTCCAAAAGTCTTAATAACCAAAACAACCTGTCCGCATTTCGCCTAATACCGGAATTCGTGAAATGTCGACTGGTTGTTGTTGTTTTAGTATATTGGAGACTTAAAGGATTGTTTTGGGGATTTTTTTTCTAAAACTTATTTCTAATTCAAGCCTTTATTTGAGTTTTTCTCACTTTTATTGATAAAATTCATAAATTTCACTTATAAACTGTTATTTTCTCTTTCTAAAATCCTAAATGGACAGCGACAAAAGCGGTAAATGAAGCTATTGTCGCGAACCCCTTGGTAAATGATGTGTGTCAGATGACGGCCATCAAGAGGAAACTTGGCAGAGAGCAGAATGGGACAGCCTCCCGATGAGCGGGAGTCCCTCGCTAACGACCTGGTGAAGGGCTTCTGGCGAAAGTAACCTTCATCATCGCTCTTCCTATTCAAGTGAGCTTTTAAACTATTACTTTTGTTTATTTTACTGTATATTTTCGTATAGTTTTATCAAAACCTTTGTAATTAAATAGCAAGATAGTAAAAATATTTAAGATTAAAATATTAGAATTACAAAAAAATTAATCTTTTTCGGTTCCATCAGAGATGAACGCTATCATGCGCCACGGGGATCTATAAATCTGTTTACAATGCTTTTTTACTGACACGCCAGGTTGAGTAATGGTTTGATGGTGAGTGATGAATATTTTTTCATTATAAAGTAGGCTTAATAGTAGTATTTATAATGTATGTAAAATTTTGTGAGGAAGATAATTTATCAAGAAATCGTTGTATGGAAGTATTAATATTTCAAAGTATTTAGAAGGTTTTTGTACAAGGTTGTTTTGTGTTTTAAATAAATTATAACTTCAATTATTCATTTTTGTCATTTTAACAGTCATTTTTTTTTTATCCCAACCTTCTTAGCTAATCCATAATTCGTTGAAGACAATCATAAAAATAAGTTCATAATTTGTTTAAAACCTTCTTCGGGCACGTTGGCCGTACACCACACACCAATAGTGCGGAAGTAACGCCGTATTCTCCGAATTTTGTATAGTGTGTATATAGAAAAGATCAATAAATCGCAATATCCAAAAAGTGGATAATAGAACACATGGGCCACATCATGCGAAATGACAAATATCGTCTACAGCTAGTTATGTAGAGAAAGATTGACTGTATGAAGGGACCAGGACTATGGATACACTTCTGACTGCCACATTTAAAGCAACGGCTTAGTCTCGCTATTGTACAATCATTTAGAAGTAGCCAAAAACATTAAGTTTCCATTGCGTTTAACCTCAATGTGTTTAGATTCGTTTAGACATCTCTCTCACATCTAGATCTTACTGAATACATGCAAACGCTACTAATAGCACAGAAAGTGGAAAGGTTAAATAGATTTTGAACTCATATAAATGGTGGGAACTGAGGTGAATCCAATTGCGAACATTATAGACATATAAATTGCATAGGGCTTTCTTAGCGATACTTCCTTTCCCTCACTTTCTTTTTATCATTTATATTAGTATTTCCTACGTGGTTGTAAATTCATTTAACATCACTTCATGCTGCTATAACTAATCGGACGATGCTACAGTGAGAATCCTAAATTTTGCCTATCCAGCACCTGCTCGGAACCTCCCATTTTACGTCTCTTCCAAAGGATGGCATAATCAAAGATTTTTGATTCCTCTTAAAAAATTCTAAGGCCACCTAGCGGGCTGCAAACCCCTCTTGGGTATAGTTGGTTGTTATAATAGCCACTATACCACAGTCGACCCCTATATTTCTTTCGCTTTTGTTTTCTCATAGTATGCATTGTAATCTATAATGTACCCTTAATGATTTTGTAAATATTATTAATAAATACAATTTAAAGCGATATTTTTTCCACTGAGATTCCTAAACTAAAATCATCCATATTCATTGATAACATTAAAGTTTTTCTCCCTAAATCCCTAAAAAAAGTGAACATGAATTTTTGATGTTACAATTCGTGGAATATTGAGTTCTGCAAGTAATAAAAATAATTGGCAATAATTATCTTGTAATTATTTTTTTGAATATATTTTACCTTTTCTTCTCTGGTAATTTTTTATTGTTTTTAATGCAAAACAAGTATTTTTATCGTATCAACCTGCTTCTAATTATCTAAAAATATGCGCTAGTAAGTTAGGTTAATTAACCTTCATTGATTCGTATAACCATCGTATATCAATAAAATTTAATTAATTTTCTTCGACAAAATAAAATTTATATAAATTTTAAATAGTACTTGTATATACAATCTCTTAGGATTTCGTGCTCCGCAACGAACGCCTTAAAGGACTGTAGCTACTAAATCCGCAGAGTTTAAAAGTCATTACCGATAGTGGAATGCATTTCTTCAGGCGAATATGAAAGAATTTTTATAATATGAAGTTAAGAAGTTACAAGAAACCAATAGGCACTTTATAATAAATAATTGTTTATCTATTTAGCGAACAATGAATGAATATTTATCCTTTATTTTTAGTTGTTTACGGGTGATTTATTGATTACTCAAACGATAATCTGAATCACCTGTTATTTGCTGTTCCTTATTTCTTAGTTTAACTAAGAAATAACGAATAATTTTAATTATCTAATAATAAAAAATTATTAATAAATACTGAAAGTAAATAAATTTTAAAAAAACTAATTTTATTCGATAGTTATAATAAAAAATAAAAAATATTAGTTATTCGTTGGTAAAAAAACCAACAAAATTATTTGTTCTCTTTTATTCAATAGTTGAAATAAACTTGGCCAAACAATACTAGATATTTAATTAACTAAGTACCACTAAAACAGACTTTTGACTCATTGATTTTCCCTAGTCACATATCTCGTGAGCGAATGAAATTCTAAAACTCTAAACTCTAAAACTTATTTAGAATTCTACCCGGGTTTTCCGCTACATAAAGGCAGATTAAAAAGAAAAAAGAGGTGAAATTTCCTAACTTTTCAGTCGCTATTCAATTTATATTTTGTGAACGGGAGAGCGGAATTTTGCGATTCAAACGATTTTCCGACTGTTTAGAGCTATACTTGGAGAGAAACCAAAGAACAAAAAATTGCAATGTTTCATTCGCATTTCCTCTATTTCATGGAAATACAAATGAATTTTGTAGTGGTATAAACCTTTTCTCGAATATTTAGATATTATTTAAAAAGATAACATGATGGTATTTTCCGAATTTTCTTTCGATTTTCCTTCTACATAGTCTGAACGGGATAAGTTTTCGCAGCCCAAATCCAACAAAATTACTCTCATCCGCAAATCTTTGCTCTACTCCTAGATTCCAAAACTTTTACTAGGAGAACCTTTTAATAGTACAAACAAAGCAATGAAAGACCGTTTGGGTCATCCATTGAATATATTTGGTTGTCACTGAATAGAGGCTAAATAGTTAGTTACCCAATTGATTTCCCCTTATTAACATCTGTTTATTTTATTTATATACAAAAAATATTCTTTTAAATTTTATTTTTCTTCTATAACGGTATACGTATAATATAATATTTTATTCACTTGTTCACTGGGACTATAGATATGTTTATAAGGGTAATTCAAATAGACCTTTTCTATATTGTTTAAATAAGTATTTTTAAAATATTGCATTGATTCTAGTCCTCTGTGTATAAATGAATATATATATTTTTTTTTTGACGTCTTTAGCCCATGTAGATCTTTGACCTAGCGATGTTCTCCGCCCAAAGATCCTGGAAATATACACGTATATTACTAATTACGGTGCTGGAATCATTGTTTCCATGGTGCAGCGGCTGGCTCCATAACCAGTCCATTTTGGATGCCGATTCACCTGTGTCCTTCCTATCGATACGGAGGACAAATCCTATTGACAAACCTAGTTTAAGGACGGAGTCAAATCAATGGTCAAGATCAAAGGATTTTTGCCGTTCTGAGTCAGCAGGCTCACTAGGGACTAATTTTTTTTCTCCAAAACGGACTCTCCATGGACTAAACCTCCGGCCAGCTATTTGACGTGGTGGAAACCCTCAAAGCTATTCCCGATTGATGTACACGGGGTAGGGTAATCACTCCTTCAACGGTTTTCGTGAATTGCATCCAACAGGTAGTTTGCTTCACATATCCAAGGGATTGGTGGGATGGTTGACAAGTCCCATGATTAGGATGCAAACCCCCAGTCTTTTTCTTTTTAAGCAGGTGAACTTTCGCAAGCGGTTTCACTCGGTGGACCACCACGACTCCCTATAGTTCCATATAACTTATAAAAAAATAATAACAAATAAACATTTTCTTTCCGTCATGTTTATCAAAATACTCACATAACATGTTTATCATCCAACATAACATTCCAGATCAATCAAATTGCAAAATATTTACACTAAGTTATGAAATATTCGCTCTGCTATATAACCAATGAAGTTGTCAACACACGATCCTATGACAATGAGCTTTCTTGCCTCTTCAGATATTCCTTTCCGCCATTGAAAGATCACCATCACGAAAAGAAAGTCAGGATGTTCTCTTGTTATTCCTCGACTGGCAATCCCCACACAACCTGTCTCCCCGTGATTCGATAATAATTGTGAATCATATCTTCATCATCCGCTCACTTCCTGTCATTTTGCTATTACACACGTATTCCGTAAAACCTGGTGTTTAGTCGGTTAGGTTGTTAAACCAACTAGACTTGATAATAGCGTGAATGATAGTTAATGTATACGGATCCCGAGAAGTCTTCATTATTCAATCTGTACTTTATTTCTTAAGCTGTTTCTACGCTGTGATTATTTTTGGAGGTTCTTTGCTTTCGTTTCAGATCTGCACTTCAATTCTGATTGAAAATATTCGGTTCTAAAGGTAAGCTAAGAAAGAAGAACCTATTAAAAGCAAAAGTCATTGTTTTGAGTAAAGTAGTGGAGGGAATAGAATTATTATTACTTTCATGCAAAGTATATAATTCAAATATTTGAGGATCTTAAGCGAATCCAAAGCAAGGTTATAGAAGGACTATATTATATACATATAATATAGTCCTTCTGTAACGGTTGTCAAACCTTTAGGTACGGCAGGTTCTTATGAACGAAGGAAAAATAGAACATAAAAATTCAAAAGTGAAATGATAAATGATCTTCAGATAAAAAATAAACAATATATGCTTACAATAAGAATTAATTAACAATTAGGACTAGACTTTTCAATATTAAGAGTCCATACACAGTAAATAAATTGGTCACACAAAATATACAGTAACCTAGTAAGTTAATATTATTATAAATCTTCACCCTAAACTGAACAAATAAACAACCCTAATAGCAGCAAGTTTTATTGGCTGTATATAAAAAAAAATTAATGAAAGAAAAAACTGTGATTAAATTCGTCTCTTAAAATTGATATACTTTCCTATTTTATTATTGAGAGATTATTTACAAATTTTTGACGGTTAAACCACGCAATTTATTCAAATTAATTAAAAATCAACGACGATAAAAAATGGAGTAACATAATGTTAAATCATAATTTGTTTTCAACCGCATGCCATTTTAAACAGTTTTAAAAACAAAACCAAAGACTCAGAAAAAAATTGAGAGATGGAAACTTTTAACATAATTTTAAAATATATATTCGACCGTGATTAAATCTCTAGAACGATTTTCTTAGTATTTTTAGACCTTAGAAATATATTATTCAACTTATTACTTTTAGTATTGTTATAAAACACGTTATACAATTGAAGCCACGAAAATAAAGAAGTAATTGAAAAGAGGAAAAATGTCCTAACGCCCTAACATAATTACATACCTAATTATGCCATGTCATAAAAAACTAATCGTTTGGAAGAGTGACTAATGTTATTGCGATCATTAAATTGAATAATGCCAATTTAAAACAGTTACTTGGCGCTTTAGCAGTCAAAATTATGAAATAAACATTAGGCAATATTCCACCCAAGATTATGCTTTTTTAAAAAGTATAATAAACGTTTTAACGTCGATAATATTGATAATAGAGAAGTTTAATTAAATAAACAAACATCTGATAGTAAAAATTTTTTTATTTATTTTTTTATATCGGTATTAATCCATTTCTAACAGTTATCAAATGATTTTCCGCACTAATGATTGTTCCCAATTATACAAAATAATTAATACACGACCTCTAGCACTATTATGAGCCAAGCTCCATGTTATCAAGAACTTTCGTTGTAAAATTCTGCCTTCATTTTAGAACGCTATGATTAAACACGGAATTAATTTTAATCCTTGAACAGTACTGGCCAATCAATCATCAAATACTCGAGTATTAACCAAAAAATATTCTCGATGCGCATAATTATTTAACTGTGATAAGAAACAAATCAATCAAACAGCGCAGGTGATATAACGCTGTCCGTTGCAGACCTTCCTACATCAGATCCACTCTTCTGATGAGTACTCCTCCTTTAATTGGTTTTCAGGCTTCTTTACATTGAACGGGCGATTTCTCTTCAATAGGCAATTTCGGGAACTCGTGCCAGAACAGTCGTCAGCACTAATTCAGTTAGGAGTGTATCTTGTAACGATTCATAGTCCTATTTCTGAGGGTCGTGCCTTTGAAATTGTTAAAATTAGTAACTTATTTCTTATTACGAAATAACCTTTATGCAATTAAATTAAAATCCTTGGTCCACTCCCATAACACCTGTTCTCGGTTCTCAAATATAAGTATGTACAACGCTCCATAGAACCGCAGCTAATGACAGATCTTTCCTTATCCGATCCTCGTTCATGTATATCCGAATACCCTTTATCCATACAATTTTCAAAAAATCGCCAATGGATGTTCAGTTTTAGAATCTTCCTTGTTTCTTTTTCTTTCACACAAGCCATTTCTAGCCTCGAGGGGACCCTAATGTTTTTTTTTCAAAGGCTATCCAGGTAAACAGCCTAAACTGGCATCCTCGGGACAACTAGTGGTTAGGCTGTACCCTCCAATATTGGGTCTTCTCAGGGTAGACGGTCCTGAATTGTGTACTCTATGGGAATTAATGTATGAATAAAGTATAATAAGTGCTAATAAACTATAAAGTGAATAAACTGCAAAGTTTACTCTTTTTTGATCGTTTAATCCACAGAAAATCACCAGTGCTGGATGGACCCAAATTTTATATTCTTCAGGCAGGACTCGTCAGGTCAAAGCAAATACGAAAAAAATCTTTTCAACTAATATAGTTTTTTAAAGCCAACTTTTCACTTTTACAAATATTGGACTCGTTTCATTCATACTTTTTTCGGTATCTCCGGAGTAAATGTGAACATAAAACAAATGAAACAAGTAACATAATGATGTATATAGTCATTTAGGTTTTTCTGTATATACACACCTTTCTCTATCTAATGATAATAGAACGTGGATTTTTTATTTACACAGTTTTATCTGATCCTACTTATTACAGGTTATTTATGCCTTAGAGGTGATGTAAAGTATACTTTATGAAATCACCTTTTAATTCCTTTAAAAGACGTTCGCTCCTCCAACCTATCATTTTGTTTCCTAATCAATTAGAGATTGCTATTAATACCTACTGTCGTTGATGCATGGTATTTCCAAACTTCAAAGCGTGGAAGATATCCTAATCCATAAAGAATTTTTAAACATAGGCTCCTAGACATTTACCTAATTATAAATAATTATCACATAAGATGTTGCGCTGACAATCAACAGTAGTAGCCTTTCTATGACCCAGATGGAGGCACCAGTTGAGGACGTGGCGATAGACTCTAACGAAGCTGCAAATGTCACTGCTTGTACACACCGTGTTTCTGTCTCTCCTATGTTTCGGCCAATTATTGGTTAAAGGTTACATCATTCATTTAAGGATTTTACTCATTAATAAATGATGTTTTCCGGAAATTGTTTTGTTCCGTCAACCAATAAATAAGATTATATGAAGCATATTTTATACGATATAAATAGCATATATTATCTATGCAATATAAAGAATTATTCATGTTTGATTGCAAAGGAACAATTTTATATAAAACTAAGACTATATTTATTTTTATTTTAAAAACGGAATACCGAAGAATTTAGTGTGATATGAACTTAGTCAAGATTCTGAACAAAAACAATGGCATTTCACTCATTGTAAACAGAGTGTAATTTCGTACATATGTATATTATGTGATTCTTTTATAGATAGATGTTTGGTTTTTGTTAAATACGGCCATGGGAACTTATTTTTTTAATTTTTCTTTATTTATTTATATAAATAAGGGAGAGCGGGATAGCCGAGCTGGGATAATCAAAGTTAAACAAACTCCAGTGTGTGTAGCACTTGGATAGGGGACCGATTTGCATGTGATCGCCCAACAGGCAACCACGAAAGCCGAGATTCAGCAAATGATTATCTCCCAAGTGTATGTTGGAGCTGTCAGCCTTCTGAAGACAACATAAATACCAAGTGGAAGAGTTATCAGCTTACCACGGATATCTCTATCGGCAGTTGCGTTGTGGTTTTTAAGAATGTTTACTGCCGCCAGGAGATTTGAGTTAGAGTTGGTCTGCTTCGGGGAAAGTAATATAGGTCTTCGTGCGCCTGCTGATCCTTAGACTTAGACTGTCTTCTTTCTCCTTCAAACAGATTGTTCATTGATTAAGACACTGGTGAATGGTTATGGAACTGTTAAAAGCTTGCTTGCTATTATTAGGATCTTCGCATACGGATCCCATCAACTGAGCATTGGGCCCTTCAGGCTGTCGGTTCTCCCGCAAGTTATTAATGTTTGTAAGCCATAGAAAGTCAATGGTTTAAACCCATATTATATATAATTCTCAATTTAAATTAACAAAACAGTATATCCGATTCTTTTCGTCAGATCATGCATTGTTACTTCAAATTTCGGCAAAAACTAACAAAGATTTTTGGCTAGTCAGGTGATAACCCAGATATTTATTACATTAAAAAATAAGCTCTGTTCGTAAATTACAGCGTTATCTGTTACATAAATTAATAATATATTTGAACATTGCTTAAAATATTATTTTTTAGCGAAAAAGGAGTGAAGAGAATGAAATAAACATCACACGTTACTTTCCGCGTTGCTTTAATGTTCGTTAATCAAAACAACAAATATATAGTGGGGGTATTTTAGGTGGTAATTGCTAGTGCTACCAGGCTAGGAAAAATAATGAACTTAACGATGCTAAAGTCTCGACAAAGTAATGTGGAACGGATTGAGGGACTAGAGTATAATGAGTTGTCCTTATCAAGCATATTATGCTCTTGAGGATGTTCCTTTAATTGCTTATTATGTTTTTGTTTTTCCTTTCAAACGCTGTTGAAAGTAAAAATTAACGACCTCGTAAAGACTAATGAGAATGGATTGAAGTAGTAATGTTTGATATTTAAAAATTAATAAAATAGTTGCTGATAAAATAAAATTATACAAATTGATCAGGTCAAAAGATGGGACAACAGGAAACATCAATTGTCCATTTTCTGGATGATTACTTTAAGTAGGTTGAGTACACTTAATTAGGATGCTTGAATTACTTTTTACAAAACTATTTATACTGTATTTATTGAAAATAAAAATTCTTGTGCCTTTGATTTTAGGGTTTTTAATGAAACTTTTTGTGTATAATTTATTTATATTGCATTAAGTAACAGTGCTCCCGCCAAACATTTCCTGCTTATATATATATATATATATATATATATATATATATATATATATATATATATATATATATATGAATTAAACGTAGTCAATTCCTTATCTGTGCTATTTATTTAGCGTTAATCTTAACAATTATTTACTTAGCCCAAAACGAATATACCACTCTAAATTAAGCCTTGTTTTTATATAAATATTTAGCTTTTGAGATTGATGGTTAGACTAATGTTAATGTTATTGCTAACATTAAATAATTATCAAAATAATTTTCTGTCGTGTTATTTGGTTTTTACTTGCAACGTATATAGTAATGGAGAGGCGTTGCTCAGTAGAGTGCAATGTAGTGTAGAGTCCTGAGTTGCTATGCTGATGGTTACAGGTTCATATCCAGCTGTGGCAGGTAAAACTTTTTAATCTTTTAAAAGCCAAGGATGGACCCTATGGCATCAACAGATCCCCCTGGCCTAATTTAAATGGGTTTATGAACTCATAATCAGGGGAAAACGTGACTGTTGAGTGTGATCTCGGAAAATTATCTCTTGCACAACCCCAAGTAGTCGCTACCATGTTCTGAATCCAAGACCCTTCATGGCTTGTAGTAGTACAGTTTTTCTTTCTTAGGTTTTTGTTTATATCGAAAAGAAAATATTATAATCGCAAAAATTTACAATTTTGTATTTTTAACAAATATATCCTTTTTTTTTACTATTCTTGAATCCATTTTTGACTAGTTTTGATGTTACATCTGCATGTATGTAACAAAAAAAAACTCATAATCAGTGAATTTTTTTTTTTTTAATCTCACTAAGATTCTAAGATTCTTACTTATAGATGAAATAATGCCGAGTTGGGTATAATTGCTTAGATCATAAACATTTATAAAACTTTCTGAAAAATCTAAATAAACTAACTGTAAAAGAAGGCTCGAATTCAATGATGGTATGAAAGGTGAAGGAAATCGATTTAGGAATTATTCCATTCTTACTAGAAAGAACTTCATGTATTTTACTATCATTAAAATTAAAAACATAATTCGAGTATTGATAATAATAAATTGTTTTAAATTAGCAGGTGATTGTAAATACTAAATACAATACGATACAATAGATTGCTAATAAAAAGTCTGGCCAGAGACACCAACCTGTGCACATCGTTCTATCTCCTAATTTCTTTCGCTCTTAGTTCCGTGTTTTTGGTAGTGCTGTTTTTACTTTTGTTTCTTTTCTTCTCTCCATATATATATATATATATATCTGTTATTATTTATAGTATACTATACTATAAACATACTCAAAAAACGCAGAGAGAAGGTTTTTCAATCGGTCTATCAAGTTAAGTTCGACGACCTTGAAGACGGCGAAGCATTTGTTCCTAATACCAACAGCATTAGGCATTATCCTAAACTTATAACCAATCTAAGTTATTTACATACGTAATTACTATTTGTTTTCATAATGGTTCGCTGCACTATTTGCAACAGCGTCATTGCCCGAGATGACAAAATCAATATAAGATGATCTAAATGCAATCTCATATTTCACGGTCGATGCATTAATCTCACCGATAAAGATTTAGAGGCCCTTATATCAGTAAAAAAAAATCTATGGGTACGCTCACAATGTGACCAGGCGAAAAAAAATACGGCAACGGGAAAAAAACTGAAAGCTGAATTTCATTATCAGATCTTCTAACGGCCGTAAAACAAATTGACAACAACGTTAAAGAGGAAATTAAAAATATAAAAACGGCTATTGATAAACAAGGGGACCTCACATTTGAGTTGAGTGATAGACTAACAATAATAGAAAAGCACCTATAGGGGAAATCAAAATTTATTGAAGATGTATTGGCGGAAAATAAAGCCTTAAAGGCCCGGATAGGGGATCTCGAAGTGCGGTTAAACAAAAGTGAACAGGGCCTATTATCTAATCCCTAGAGATCCGGGGGATCCCAGTCCGAGCCGGTGAGACCCCTTCCGGCCTATTAACTAGCATCGGTGCGGGGCTATGTATAAAATTAAATTTGGAGGACCTGGGCACAGTGAAACGACGGAGAGCCAGAAATAATGACCCGCGACTCCCACCTATCATAGCACGCTTCGTGAGGAAATCAGTGAGGGATGACTTAATACATAAAAGAAAATTCAAAATAGATTTCTCCACGCGAGATTTAGGGTGGCAGGAAAATGACTGTCACCGTATCTGTCTGAGCGAAGAAATGACAATATCAAACAAGCATCTCTACTGGTTAGCCCGTCAGAAGAAGGCAGTGGGAAAGATAAAGTATGTGTGGTTTTCCGCGGGCAGAGTGCACTGTAGAAAAGAAGATGGTCACCAGGAGGTCTTCATAGATCAGGCCCAGGATCTAGACGTCTTCGGGTGACTACTAAAGTTTTGTTTGCCCGCTAGCTGAATGACAACCTATGGCGCTCACCACGGAATTTTAGATTTTGCCCACGTCCTCTCTATACAATTAATCTCTATTTATTGGTCTATATTTTTATATCTTAGGAACTTGTGTTCTATATTTTTAAGTTTGTTCATGTTCCAGCAGTTATATATATTCTGTTACCTTACTTTTCTCATTATTTATTCTTTATTTTCTCTTTTTACATATTTTAACAGTATTATCATTTCTTTACTATTAATATTCTTATCTGTTTTTTGTTTTATCTTGCATGTCTTTAACTATCTGGAACATTTCATAGCTTTTTATCTAATCTACCTGCTAAAATTAATTGTTCACAGCATCTTCTCCTCTAATACTGGGATCTTCTCTCCTACCTCACCATCATGCCCAGTGTCCTGACCTCCTGTCACGTCAACACCCAATCCTTACCTGCCCATTTTGATGAATTCCTTCAATATTTTACCCAAAACTTTTATCATACCATTAGAATTTCTGAAACATGGCTAAAACCCCACATCCCCACCTCTGCAATATCCTTACCAGACTATTCATTCCTCCGCCACGACCGGGTAGACCGGACTGGTGGAGGAGTAGGTCTTTACGTACACAACTCCCTAAAATCACGTAAGCTTGATTCCTCACCCGCAACCAGTTATCCTCACACAGAATTCCTTCTTGTTGAAATCTCTTTTAACCCAAACCCTCTCCTTTATGTCGTAGTATATCGCCTTCCTTTGGTCTCTCTTGATTCAATCTTTGAATCTACCCTTTACGACTACATTCCTCTCTATAACCACATCATAATCTCCGGTTATTTTAATACCGATCTCCTTATCCAATCCAACGATCGACTACACCTGGAAAATCTCTTTTACTCTCTAAACCTTTCCATTGTTCCATTTTCTCCCACCCATCACACCTTCCCTCCGACACCTAGCTAGACCTGTTTGTCATTGATTCACGGCAGAACCTCCTTTCTTCCTCTCAACTACGCTTTCCATTTCTGTCCTCTCATGATATAATCCATATTTTATACAATATCCAAACTCCTGTGATACCACCTAAAACCGTAACCTTTCGCAACTTAGATACTCTCCCCCCAGAGAACATCTCACCCTCTCTTAAAACCTTGGATTGGAGAGAGATTTATTCTTGTGCCTCTCTCTATTGATTCGATGGTTGGCATACTTACTTCCAATCTCAAATATATCCTTGACACCCATGCCACACTGAAAACCTCAACCTTCCGTCACTAGCCCTGAATGTGTCAAAAAATTAAAGATCTTCAAAGAAAGCATGATGCGGCCCGAAGACGCTTTCGACGAACAAGGTTAACTGATGACTTTCAAGCGTTTAGGGCTCTCCACAATTTGACAAAGTCGAAAATCAGGCAGGAAAAAACCAAATACTTCCACGAAGTCCTTTCATCTGCTCCCGATTCTAAATCCAAATGGCATCTCCTTCGAAAGCTTTCTCTCCTTAATTCATCTTCTTATAGGCCCTTTCCAGTCTCTCCCAATCAAATAAACTCATATTTTTTGTCCACCTCAGTTAATAATTCAAATTCATCCTCTCCCGTATTTTCCCTGGCACCATTTTTCAACCCTGACAACTTTTACTTCGCTGACATTTCACCCAACGACATTATTTCCTCTGTTCTGGAATCCCACTCCATTTCCACAGGCTTCGATGGGATTCCTGTCAAACTGCTAAAATCCTGCCTTATCGATATTATACCTGTCCTTCTCTGTATGTAAAATTTTTCAGTGCAAAACGGAGTATTCCCAACCTCCTGGAAAAAAGCCATTGTCCACCCTATCAATAAATCCTCTAACCCTGTCTCACTCAAAGACTACCGCCCAATCTAAATCCCCTCCAACCTTTCCAAGCCTCTAGAAAGATTAGTCCAGTCACAAATGTCAAATTTCCTCGAACAGTCCAACCTTCTTGACCCACTTCAATCAGGTTTCCGTCCCGGTTTCTCCACACAATCGGCACTTACCAAAATCACCAATGACCGCTATGGACGACAAAAAACTAACAGTGCTTATCCTTCTTGATTTTACTAAAGCTTTTGATTCCTTGGACCATTCTATCCTTTTTAGCAAACTAAAATCAATGTTTCTAACAGTTCTATCCTTCCTCTCTGATAGATCTCAAGCAGTTTCCATACCTAATCATCCCCTTTCATCTTTCCTCAGGCGTGGCACAGGGCTCAAGTATCTCTCCTCTTCTGTTCAACTGCTATATCACCATCACCATATCACCATTGTTCCTACCATCTATATGCTGACGACTTCCAAATATATCTGTCCTTTCCTCCTTCCGAGCTATTTATTGCGTTCGCTAGTGTTCAGGAAGACCTAGGTAGGATCTGTGCCTGGGCAAAGCTGAACAAACTGGAATTGAACGCAATGAAAACTCGGGCCATTGTTTTAGGTTCCAATTCCCTCCTTACATCCATCCACACCCTCCCAACATTAATCCTAAACGATCATCCTATCACGATCACCTCCTCTGTAAAAAACCTAGGCATCACCATCGGCCAAAACCTTTCTTGGTAATCCCACGTCGCCCAGATATCCCGACGGTCAATTAGTTCCCTGAAGTTGTTCCATCATTCTCGCCATCTCCTTACACAATCTTCCCGTAAGCTTCTCGAATCTTCTCTCATCTTCCCAACTTTGACTATTGTAGCGTGGTATATGGAGGCCTCTCTAAAATGCTTGAAGACAGACTAAAGAGAATAATGAACTGCTCTCTAAGATTTGTGCTTGGTACTCCGAAGCGATTGCGCGTCTCCCACCTCTATGATGAGTTAAAGTGGCTCTTCCCTCCCTTCCGAAGACAATATTTTCTCTGTTCATTCTTATACCAATCCATTCACTCTCAACACCCTTCATATATCTACAGTCTCCTCCAATTCAAATCCTCAGTTCAATGCCATAAAACAAGATCCCGTCGGAAACCGATCTCTATATACGTTCACACAGAACTAAAGCATTCGAACGTTCCTTTCTCGCCCGCTCCACCACAGTGTGGAACTCAATACCTCCTAATATCCGTCATAGTCCCTCACTATCATCATTTAAATCCTTGCTTTTTCAACACCTCCTAGCTTCCCAAAAGGATGCTCTCTAAGCAGGTTAGTCATTTGCTTAGAATGCAATGTATAGAATAACTCATTGTGTTATTTAGTTCTTTTAATTTTGCTTTTTGAGAAGCTGTTTATTTACTTACTATTATTTTTGTTTAAGTATTTCTTTTTAATTTGTTTTCTGTCACTGTTTATACGGTTTATGATTTGTAACATTTACCCTTCTGGCCAGATAAATATTATATTTTTTTCCCCTGGTCATATCTGTTATTCTAAAGGGTCTTAGTCCCAGAATAAAGTTACTCTTCTATTCTATTTTAAAAATGGAGAAGTTAACACAACAACAAAAATTATCTTTAAAATTTTCTTAGAATTTATCATGTTTAGTTCTATTTTTCTTCAGAATAAGAACGTGTCAAGAAACATCTTTTAAGTTGATGATTATTTTTAACGAAATGCTAATTTGTCACTCTAAATAGCTGATTATGATATTATTTTGGATGCATTTCATAAGATAGTCCTATATTATCTAAACTCGCATCACAATAAAAAATAAAGCGTTTTCTTTAAAGTAATAATTACTTTCAAATATATAGCGTTCTTGCCACGAATTATTAAAAATAAATAAACTATTGAAAATTATTCCATCTAGAATCCGAAAAAAAAAAAATAGTTGCCGGTGTTGGTCGAATATTCGGCACGAATAAAAATAGATGAATACGCTAATCGTGACGTCTGACCAATCTTCCCATTGAAAGGCAGAACAATTATTTCAAATGGTTTTCTTTCTTTTTTTAGTTTAAACAATGCGAACTTAGTTAGGAAAAATAACTTAAAACCGTTATTAATTATTACTTTAAACCAAACCTATTAACTGATGTGAAAAGTCAATACAAATATTTAAAAAACGAATATTTAATCATTACTTTCAGCGTTAAAATATGCAACTAATGACGGTATGATAAAGCCAAATTAATAATCTGAGTTTTCGGCTGGGTGATAGTCTCTCGGCTGAGTAAGTTACTCGTATTTTTAATGAGCATTAGTGGACAAGCATGCTAATAATACTGGGTTTATTGTGGTACGCCATAAAGAGTTATAAATGGTATGATTTCGTCTTTGAGAAAAGGTAAGCACTCGGAAAGACAATTTAATTTTAAAGATTTTGTGCCACTGGCTGCTGAATCACAAAGCTTTTAGCGTTCAGGGGATCGGTGCGTGGAACAGGTCTCCACGTGGTGTGAAACAGTCATCACGTTAAACTCCTACTTCTTAAAAAAATGCGATCATGTAGATCCAAGTCCTAGACAAAACTCATGGAATGCTTTTGAGGCCAATTCGGAAATGCCGAATAAGGATAATTTTATGATTACGCAAAGATGATATAGTAGAACACAAACACGTGTTCTAAAACGAGAAAGAAGAGATGGAATCGATTTTATGAAGGAAGGTGGTCCTGGAATCCTGAATAATGGCTATGGTGGAGAATGCGGTAATTATTCAGCCCGTTTTAAAATGTCAAACAAGACTAGATGAAATGATTACCGAAGTATACAAATTTCCCATAATTACATTAAATTTACCATACTAAAGCTCACAATAACTTGCATCTTCGGCAAATATTAAAAATTAAACAAATAAACAGTTGAAACTTGTAACTCAACTCGAAGCAATAATTTGCGGAACAGATATCGCGATTGCTATAGTACCTAAACTATGGAACCATGAGTTGAAAAGCTATTTTCCCCTCAAACGTACAAATTCTGTGTCAAAAAAGGAAAAAAAACTGAAAATTTATTATATTCGTTTTTTATGACTTAAGGAACCAACAGGCATTCAGGGTATGACTACAATTCTGCAATAGAATGAAAAAATTAAATAGATGTCTGATGGAGCGTTTAAAACATGAATGATATTTGCTTAAAATTACAAGGAATCTTTAAAACAAATATTTTTAAATATTTAAGTGGCAACTGGCCATCTCGAAAAACATATCCCGAATGGAAAATAAGTCATCAATATAACTATTTAAACGTATTCAATAATATACTTTAATTTAAAATATCAATATATTTTACAATAATGATATACAAAGGGAAGCCAAAAGGAACTCCGAATGTAGATCGGGGGATTTTGACCACGCCTAGGTACTGCTCTGAAAGACTTTTCAAATAAGGATTGTATTGAATCCAATATACGTTTCTAATTAAAAATATTTAATTTATATTCAATAATTATTTAATTAGAGAATAATTTATTGAACTAATGAATATACTATAAGAAATCAAATATGTTTTGGCGGATAAAATGAATCAACACTGTTAGGGGAGGCTACATTACTACAGGTCTCAGATGACTCGATTTTTCGGTTTCCATCGATTAGGTTATAAGTGTTAAATTTTACCGAATATAATAATTAAGAAATTAGTACAATTAAATTATTTTTTTAAATAGTCAATTTTGCATTTTCCGTTTTATATAAATCTAATTTTAAGATCTGCTTATATTAAAATGGGTGATAATACTGAAAATAAAGAAGGAGGAGACAGCACAGGGGAAACTCAGGGCCAAGGAACTGTTTCTACTTCCAAAAGGTTTGATTTTGCAGTTAAAAAGCGTTTCACCATGTCCTTTTGATTCAGTATAAATAATGGACTTTATGTTTTGAGTTTTAAGTTCAGTGCAGAGTTAATTATTTCTTGAGAAGCATATGGAAGTTTATTTAATTTTCTGTATTTGGTTTTATTTATATTATAATATTACCTGTTTTATGTCTGATATTCTAGCTCTAAGAAAAGGAATCGTCGGAAAAATAAACAGAATAACAATAGCGACATGACTGTTCGTATAGATTCCGTGAAGCTAAATGTTAATGAAATAGAGTTGCCTGGCAGTTGCAATATTTCGTTTCAGGTCTGTATCTTTATTTTCAGTGTTTTGTCTCTTTTCAATCCACATTCCATAACAATGCAACCATTTTAGGAAATTAAAAAAGCTATGGAGGTTCTATCTATCCAACAGAAGGCTGCCAAGACTACTGAAGAAGCAATGCAAAAACAATATCAGTTTTGGAGCACTCAACCTGTTCCTCGAATGGGTAAGCAATATATAAAGAAAATCCTGATTATTGTTTTGTTGTAGTTCACACAATGCCATGACTTTGTTATGCTATCCCCTTCTTTATTTCGTCAAAATTACTATTTACATGAAGAGTTTTATTAAAATCGGACATAATAAAATAACATAATTTTAGAATTATGGACATGTTATCTTTTTAAAATATAATGACTTAATTACTTTCAATATCAGGAATCAGTTAGTTTATTGAAGCTGATATTGAATATTAAATTAACATTTTCTGTTTTTTGAGACACTAATTTATTTAAATTCTGAAATTATTCCTTTCTCTGTTTCCAAATAATTAGTTGCAGATATAGTTTGTCATCCAGGAAGTTAAAAAGTTTATAAAATTTATTTTACTCATCATCATTGAATTTAAAATAAGCGGTTACAGACCTTACGCTAATGTTACTAGTTTTTGAAACATAAAAGGAAACTGACAAATGTTTTTAATAAAAATATCTGTATGGTTAAAATGCCAATTTGTTTTATAATCTAAGTTCTCTGGTGGATTTTATAAAAAAAAAAAATGTTATGTATATTTTTATAATTCTATATATATATTAGTTTCACATATCTTAAAAATATATGTTGTCAGATTAAAAAATAATTTTACTTATAATATAAGTATTCTGATTTCTTAAGGGCAAATTTATTCCTATTGTTTAGCTTAAATTAATTTCATCCTAATTAGTATTTATTTTTTATTCTTGATAATTTGTATGCAAATTTTTTTTTGTAGATCAAACTATGCTTGCTAAAATGCTAGATAAAACTATACCCACGTTAGTACCGTTGTCATCAAAATCTTTTTATGTTTCTTAAGTTGGGAACAACGCTATAACTCCAAAATTATTTTTTTACAAGGCTGCCAATTTAAGTTATGAAAATCTTTTTAGTATTATTACATCATTAAGCATAACCGTAATAAGCTCATCGAGTATCAGAACTTGATTATCATTAACAAATTCAATTTTA
Source organism: Troilus luridus (assembly GCA_964056705.1). Classification (NCBI taxonomy): domain Eukaryota; kingdom Metazoa; phylum Arthropoda; class Insecta; order Hemiptera; family Pentatomidae; genus Troilus; species Troilus luridus. The sequence continues at coordinate 93,703,021 of OZ057414.1, read as the reverse complement.
GAGTAATCACAATTTTGATCCAAGGTTATGATTTGTGTGCTTAAACTATATTTTTCTGTCATAAACTTGAGGCCACCAAGTTGTTGGTATTATTTTCAAACCAAGGGGGAAATATTACTATTTATAATTCAAAACCATCACAAAATATGTTTAAATTATTACATAATAGAATGAAATGATGATATTCTGAACAAGCTTGTAGAGACCTTTCTTCTAATTTACTTGGTTTAATGATTTGGGTATAATTTTATTTAACATAGAACAATTTTGCATCATTTCAAGGTAGTTATTGAATTATTTATGCATTGTTCAAGTTTTTGCTGAAGGAGTATCAACTATGTAAAGAATACTTGATCCCATGACTTCCCCCAATTATGATCCTAACAGCCTCAGTGAGATGTTAACTGCTCAATAATAATATGTTTATTTTAGTAAGACAGTATATCACCAATTCTTCCTTGGACTTGTTGATGAATGATTAATTTTTTTCTTAATTTATTATTATTTTTTCTTACAAATATTTGTTTTTTCAATTGTATTGGGATTTATTTAAATCAAATATTGGTTTCTGGTCAATGATTGAATGAGATTTCTATCCCAAAATAATTAAAAAGATTTCTACTCGTGATATTTATATTTAAAAATAAAACCTTGTTGAAAATTGTAGTCTATTATGAAGAACAGAAGTATCTATATTTGTATTTATCATGTTTTAATTTTTATTGTAACTTTGCAGATGAGAAGATTACAGTTTGTGGTCCAATAGAGCCCGATAAACCAGTTTCTGAGATCCGACAAGAGCCTTATTCATTACCAGAAGGATTTACATGGGATACTTTGATCCTTGATGATCCATTGGTTTTGAAGGAGCTGTATACTCTTTTAACAGAAAACTACGTAGAGGATGACGATGCCATGTTTAGGTTTGATTACCCACCCCAATTTCTTAAGTGGTAAGATCAAATATTTTCTTTATATTAATTATAATTTACTTTGAGCTCTTTTATTTGCTATTATTCTTATTAATGTAAAAACTTATATTTTCATATAAAAGAGTTTTGGTTTTTTTTTAAACAACAATTAATTTTTTTTGTTTATAATAAATTAACTAGCTGATATTTGCTAATATCAAACCTATTGAAAATAAAAAAAATAAAATCAAGAAAGTTATTCAGTTGAAAAGATGAAGCCTTCATTAAAAATTGCTATTTGTTATGTATTTTTCAAAATAGGTTTTAATGAATTTTTGTTGTGATTAAAGTCAGTTTAATCAATAAATTATTAGTGCTATTATTGTATCCAAATAAGCTAAACAATTAGATTTTATATTCTGTTATAAGTTTTAACTAAATACTTAAAAAGTAGTTTCCTCTTTGTATTTATCATTGAACACAATTTAATCAGTTTGATATAGTACTAAAATACAACAAACAATTAACAATAAGTTGAAAGTGGAAAACTAAATATTTTAAAATAAGTGTTTGGAATATTTGAAATTTAACAACAGGGCTCCATTAAAATTTTCCAACTATATGTATTTTCGATGAATATAATATTTATTAAGGAAGTTTAATGCTCCTCGGATAATTTACTTAAAATCCTTATATCACAAGCAAGTATGGTGATCTTTATGGTTCCTTGGCTAGTATAAAGTTAAAAAAAAAAGAAGTAAAATAGAAAAATAAGGATTGGAGAGGGTTTGGCTCAAAACACAAAATAACTTGCTTGTTATTATTGAGCTATACAAGAATAAAGTTGATTCTTATCTTGTCCAGTTGATTTTCAACAAGTACCTTTGGGTGACAATGATTTTCGGAATTGGAGTTCTTAATTTCTAGGTTTAATCAATACTCATTTAAAACCAGATAAATCAAAATAAGGATCAAAATCTAATAATATTTTAACCTTATGTTTTATTTTTTTTTAATGTTTTATTTTATATTCCATTAATCTTTAATATTTATGATTGGTTACATAGGGCTTTGCAGCCACCAGGCTGGAAGAAAGATTGGCATTGTGGTGTCCGTGTGTCTAAAAGTGGCCGGCTCGTCGGCTTTATATCTGCAATCCCTGCCAAACTATCAATATACGGCCAGTATGTATTTTGTTAATGCCTGCTTCCCTGTTTACTTTAGATGCTTTTTTTAATTTTAGCTCAGATTAATAAATGTAGTTGCATTTATTTGTGATTAATACTGTTCCCAGTTGCACTTAAATGGTATATTCAAATATCACACTCCAATATTTTTATAATTTAATTTCCTCTTGGTAATTTAACAACAATTATGTAATCATCTGTTCAGATGATTTTCATCAGTAAAAATATGTTAGTCATTATGTCGATGAAAGCTCAAATGAAATGGGTAACAGCTTTTCTTTCTTTTTTTTCTTCAGGTTTTTAACCAAGGACTTGCTAATCTTCAGCTAATATTTTCTGGTATTTGTAAGTATTTTTAAAACAAAACAACTATTTTATGTATTAATAGTTGGTAAATTAAGAATTCCATTCTATTAATACTAACATTAACTGTGGCGGTTCTATTAATGTTAGAGGAGTATTTTTTATTACAGAAATAGCTTTTGTAAGATGTAGATAGTTTATGATAGTGTGTTAGATTTATTTTCAAGTTTTTGGGGGGGGGGGTTCTCTATCATTTACCAATAATAAGAAATGTTGTTTTTATTTTTTTTAATAATTTATATTATTATCACTTTGCATATTTGTACATTTGACCATGGAAGAAGGTTAACTTCCAGGACTTTATTGTAAAATTGATTTTAGATCCATTTTGACCTCAAGTGATGTTTTTACTTATGAATTTTAAAGGATGTTACGAAGAACAGGAATTGAAAATGACAAATGAATTTGTCGAAACGTATTTTTTAATCCTTCGTTAATGTTTTAACAAGATTTATCTGACTGGAATAAAGTTTTTTTGTTCATTAGTGAATTATATGATTATTATCACTTTTTGATCAGATTGAAGAGATAAAAACATATTTGTAATTGCTTAACTTTCTAAATAAATTTGTAACTTTTGATTGGGTACCATGTGGATCGGATGGGATTGATATATCTTACCTCTATAAATAATTCTATATCAGAGATGAAATCCACTCCCTATTTGGCCAAGCTAAGTCAGTCAAGGTTTGATATTTCTGGTACCTCTTTATATTTTTTTGTCACACACATTCATGGCTACATTACCATCATAAGTTATGACATTGAGAAAGAAAATTGAAAATGTACAATCATTTTCGAATTTGAAGCCTAATTTCTTAAGGAATTTTTGAGATACGCCTAAAATGTATTTGAAACTCGCTGTGAGTTGTAATGCATATTTTTTCAAATAATGTGGTGTACTTAGATCTATAGATTAGTCTTTTAGATGCTAACCATATTTTGGACTTGAAGTAAAGCCATTTTTCTTCAATTTTAAGGCCAATTTAGGTTTGGATGGGATGTTCAATGGCCAGAACTTAAGGAACCAAATTCTGTTATCATTTGTATTTACGAATGAGGCTTGTAAATGTCACAATAAACTACCTTCCCTGCTTTTCCCTCCTCCCTCATTGCTAGTAGTTCTCTAAATAACCAGAGATATCTTGGCATACCCAATGATATAACTATGTTGTAGACATCCTATTCTGCTATCTTCTGTATTACGCTCTGTAGCAAAAGAACTTTTTTATTTTCCTGCATTTTTTAATAAATTGCATTTTACGAATATATGGCTTTCGCTGTAATAAATTAAACAATTTCTGTTCATATTTTCAAGATTGGGGTAACAATTATGCATCAATTGGTGGTATAATTGTTTTTAGCTTGGTAGAGTATGCTCATATCCTTAATCTTTATTCCTTTTGCTATAAATGTATTTTATTTTAATACTATCTTATATTTCCAATGTGTTACTGGTATTTTACAGCTAATGTTGAACTTCATATAATAATTATGAAAATTGGGAACTTATTAGTGTGATTAACTCATTGTTTTTTTGTTGTTAATTTGTTCTTATTTTTAATACAATCAAAAGAGGCTTTGTATTTTTCTAATTATTTTCCCCAGAATGGATGTGTTAATTTTTAAATCATATTAAGATGATTTCTAAGTGTGATTTCTTCTAATAGAGATGTTTTAAGATACTTATGTGAAAATGCAGGTTTTCTTTCCACTAATAATTAATGCTTAATCTTGGTTTTTTATTTGTTTGCTGATCATCTTTTTTTAAACTGAAATTTTTGAGATATAGCGAATATAAGAAAGTAAACTAGTGCAATTATATTTTATTTAAAAGTTTTTTTGTTCCTTTTATTATTTACAAGTGAGTACAGAATAAGTTGAAGATTAGCAACTGCTTGGAGAATTTCATAAAAAAAATTGTTGATTGAATTGAGTTTTAATATTTTTTATATTATGTCTGAAGTATTTTTTTAATTTCACTATAGGAAGCAGTCGATAGTTGAAATTAATTTCCTTTGCGTGCATAAGAAGCTGCGGAGTAAGCGTGTTGCTCCTGTTCTGATAAGGGAAATAACAAGGCGTGTGAATCTCACAGGTATCTTCCAGGCAGTTTATACAGCTGGTGTTGTGCTACCAAAACCCGTGGGAACATGCAGGTCAGTTTTTTAAATTTGTAAATTTGCAGGCTTTGCTTAATTGAATCCAAATATATATTTTAAATTTATTTGTGCAGGTACTGGCATAGATCTCTTAATCCTAAAAAGCTGATAGAAGTCAAGTTCTCACATTTGAGTCGTAACATGACTATGCAGAGAACATTGAAACTTTATAAACTGCCAGAACAAACAAAAACTCCTGGTTTCAGAAAGCTCGTTCCAGCAGACCTTCCAAAAGCCAAAAAACTTCTGACAGATGTAGGAAATATGAATTTTTAATTAATTTTTGAAAAATATCGTGTGAAATAAAATTTTAGTAGGTTCATAATCTTAAGTGGTATATTTAATAAGCTTACTCTTCTCCATCTTTATGGAACGTAGAACCCTTTTCTTTTTTAATTCTTATAAAATTAAAGTGAAATATGTGATGTGGACATTTTTATTACAAAGTTCATCAATATTACTTTCTTTCCAAAACTATCCAATCATTACTTTTTTGATTTTTGATTTTGTTTTTATTTAAGTTTATTTCGAAGTAGTGATTGTAGTATAGGTTTTGCTGAAACTTTTGTTACTATGATTTATACTTTTTTTTTTTAAAACGACTGTTTCCTCCATATAAGTACTATCTTTTCTTTTTCAATTAATATATTAAGAATTTAGTTTTACTTGGCCATGAAAACTCTTTGAAATTTTGACCTGCAAATACTACTTTGGGAATCTCTTATATGTAGATTTTTATAGATTTTGGAATTGGAGTAAAGCTATTTTTGTTCACTGTTAAGGCCAATTTAGGTTTGGACGGGATGTTCAACAGACAGAACTTAAGGAAGCAAATTCTGTCATCATTTGTATTTAGGCTCGTTAATGTCACTTACAATAAACTACCTTAACTAACTAAAGATTGAATGTTAGTTAAGCAAAGAGTTCTTCGCTAGAGATCGATTTGTTCGATTAACAATTCTTGAATATCTCTGTATTTTATTACTGATCCTTTAAATTAATTAACTTTAGTTGTAAAATTAAATTAATTTTAACCATTTTATAGTACCTGTCTAAATTTGACCTTGCTCCTGTATTCTCTGACGAAGAAGTAAGGTATTGGTTTCTTCCACAACCTGGAATTGTGGATGCTTTTGTTGTTGAAGTGGATGGAGAAGTTACAGGTAAAATATCTTTTGCATATTTTTATTTTACATTTCTTTACTTTCTTCTTAATCCTTTGAGCTGACCATTAGCTACCAACTTTGAGCTCTTTGTTTACATTCTTTATCATTACTAATGGATAATCGAGAGTAAGTTATTTATTTATTTCACCTCACCAAGTTATTTGGCTTGAAAGTTATAAAAAAAATTCTAATTTTATTTATTTATTGAAATAATAATTGTGTAATATTAACACAATTAAATATTTGATGAGTGTTGTATTTAAAACTATGCATAACAGTGCAATTAAATTAATAAGGCTTGAGCTGTTTATTTGATAAGAAAAGCTTGCATCTGCTCCTAACCTCACAAGATTGTCATGTGACCAATTTGGTGTTCATTTTTATATAACCTCTTGCATTAAATCATAACCAGAACAATCATGTAAAAACTTAAAATTAATTTTGAATAATCAATGATTGGCCATATAAATTATATGGAGAAGATGGTTCAAGTGGAGATCGAAATAAATCTCAAATAGTAAGAAACAATTTGGCCTGTGTCAGAGCCATCTTCTCCATTTAAATCAAATAAAAATTCTCTTAACTATTTTAAGTTACATTAGTTGGAATGTGTGGAAGGTCAGTCTTGTTTGACAAGATGCATATAAACACTAAAGCCCTTTTGTTTAAATGTAAGTTTTAAAAAATAATTGAAATTATAGTCTTACTTTATATTTTCTAAAAAAATTTGAAAATAAATTATTTTGTTACTTCTTAAAAATAATGGGTACCTTGGAGCGTTGATTATCCAAATCAGTCAGTTATCTGAACGCAATTAACGGAACTGTTTCTTTTGGTTGTTTTTTTTCAAATGTAATTTTAATTAATTTGATCATATCATCTAGTTACTTATTTGTATTGTTATTTTAAATAAAATTTGACAAAAAATAAAATTATTTTTCCATGAACATCAATATGGGGGCCCTAATCATTTCTCGGAAACAGCAAAAAAATGAACTTAGACTTCAATAGGTATTTGTTTACTAAGAACTGTAAACCTAATTTGGTAATTTCATTTGTTTCTCTGAATCCCTACCTATTCATTTGGTTGGTATTTATTTTTTAGTCAATTTTGATTATCCAAATTTTTAATTACCTGAACCACCCCTGACAACATTAGTTATTATATTGTATATTAAAGTCAAAATTCATTTTTAATTATGAAATTTAAATTGCTTTTTCCAAGTCTGTTGGAATTTCAATGAGGAATAATATTTTTGGATTAAATTTATAGCCCTCATTATTAATCTAATAATAATTATTTTTTTATAATTTAGTTTGTTTTATTTTTTTATTATTATAATTTTTAAATATTTTAAAGATTTGTCCAGGACCGGGATTCGAACCCGGGTCATCTGCATTTCCGTTGCAATGCTCGGCCACTTCAGCTATCCTGGAACGATGAACATTCTTCCTCTTGTATACATCACAAATTGCGAGAACACAGGGATATGGGATCGGTGAAGAGAAGGGATTTGTCTGACCGAGGTGCGTGCCAGGATAGCTCAAGTGGTAGAGCATTGCAACGAAAATGCAGGCGACCCGAGTTCAAATCATAGTCCTGGACAAATCTTTTCTCTTCAAAATAAAAATATTTAAAAATAATTATTTATGTTAAATTTATTATATCAAATAAATTGCCTAATATACATGATGTACCCATTAAATTATTTTTCCTTACTCAATAGTAAACCATACCATACATCATATTACATATATTATATCAGCCTCTATTGCTATTTTCTACTTACTTCTGATTTGATTGTGACAACAGATCTGGTCAGCTACTATACACTGCCCTCGACTGTGATGCATCATCCTGTCTACAGAACTCTCAAAGCCGCTTACTCATTCTACAATGTTTCTACTAAAACTCCGTGGATCGACCTCATGACAGATGCTCTCATATCAGCCAAAAATGTAGGTTATGTACTTCTAGGTTAATTTTACTATATCAACTTGAATAACACCAATACTGGTTTTATCTCTCAATGTGTGTATAAATGATTAAATGTTTTTATTCTTAACTTGCAGGCTGGGTTTGATGTATTTAATGCTCTTGACTTAATGGAAAATAAGGAATTTTTAGAACCTCTTAAATTTGGAATCGGAGATGGAAATCTTCAATACTATTTATTCAACTGGAGGTGCCCTCCTATCCCACCCAATAAGGTACGTTTTTGAGATTAATGTTTATTTTATTTTATCTAATCATCAGTATGCTTGTACATAATGAACACTTTATTGATTAAAAAATGGAATTAAAATAATTTTTTAATCAAACTTATAATTTTGCATGACAACACATCAATCTTACTTAACATTTTGAAGTGCACGACTTAAATGGTCTCATATCAGCACATATCTAAAGTTTGTTGTTCCCAAGTGTAATACAGAATTCATTTTTAACAACAGTCAAGTTTTGTATGTTAACCATTTTGGTACGGCGCTCGCCGGCCACATACCATGCCCATGGCTGGCATTGCCACTAATTGGTTCGCGCAATACATTGAGCCAAAAATGATGAATCCATTTTGCTCATTTAATTAGAGTTCATCGTTTTATATAGGCGACGCTCGTATCGAAGTGGTTAAGGTTTGTTATGGTTCAAGAAAATAAGTTCACAACAATTAGAACTTTTTAAGAGAGATAAGGACAAATTACAACTCTCATTATCCAGATTAACACAGAATCTTGCTTGTTCTTTGACCCTGTTTCATTATTAAGTACAAGAGGGTCTATGGTTTACATGTTAATAATTATGATTAGCTATAAGTAACCTCTAAAAATTTCCACTTTTAATTTACTATGAAATAATATTCAATTTTTTTATATTTAAATTATTTACACCACTGATGGAAGTTATTTTACTGTTAAAGCCTTTTCCCACACAGCCCCACAAAAGTTTCAGTTTGTTTCAGCTGTGTTACATAGAAATTTCAACTTTTTACTAGTAGTTATAGAAATTTCAGTAATTAGTAAAGGTACAAATATATAATAATTTGCATTTGCCATTATTGGCTTATAAATGACTATTGTTCATTACATAATTATGTATTTTTTTTTTTCCAGATTGGGTTGGTATTGCAGTAGGCTAGCATTGGTACAATAACTATGACCTATGGTCATTTGATATCATTATCTCCCCCAACTAGTCGATTTTGTATTTCTGTGTCTTTTACCTACTTCTCTTTGTATGTTTCTCCTCTCGATCCAATTCCATTTTAAATTCTTGTTTGAATTTATGGGGCCTAAAGTATCTATCTTTAGAGGCTTACTGAAAGGATAGGATGAGGGTAACCTTAAATGTTACAATTACTGGAGCAATACCATCAAATAATGATACACCAAGTTATAAACAGAAGTAACAATTAACTGCTGAATCATATATTTTTCCTGGTTTTTTTTTATATTATTATTATTATTATGAATTGATTAATCTGTTACTTAAAATTGTGTCAATATTGAATCATTGCTTTGATTTTATAATCAAATTGATTGTTTAAGCATAATGTATGTATGCTGTCTTATTTATCACTATTTTACATATATAGGTTTTTTTTTAATTTTAATTTGCTCAGTTGGTATGAAAGCACTTTTTATTTCTGAGTTGCTGAAGTAATCTGAGCTGAAATGTTGGAGGTACAAGTTATAATGAAAATCAGCCATTGTTTTATATTTATATAAAGTTGTATAGTGAATTTATACATAATTTATCTTGCATTGTTGGTTAATATTGATGATGCATAATAAAAATTAAAGCACCAACCTAACATCTATTATTTATTTATCCTTATTCTCTTGATTATTTCTGTATAAGTCTTTAAAAAGTAATAAATAAAATTGTAATACTTAATATATTAACCTGATTTCCACCCCATCTTAGAGTGACAATTATTTCACGTTAGAGTTCATTTATATTTCAATTTTTAAATTAGAGTTTATGTATTTTTTTATTAGAAATAATTCCTTACTAGGCTTAAAATTATCATAAATAAGTTCACAAATAATATGGATAAAGACAAATGTGTTCATTTTTAATATTTAAATAATTGCTTTCATAGTTTTTCCTCCTTTGGTTAAATAAACTGAAGCCTTATGAATCAGACAGAATAAATAAAATGATTTAATTTAAAAAATACCTACTCTCTTAAAAAAAAATCCTTTTTATTTTTACATTAATAGTTTTATCTAAATAAAATAACTAATTGAATTATATATATGTTGATAAGTCAGACGTAATACTTTTCTTGAAACTGCTTTTTAAACCACATACCTAATAAATGGTAAGGTAGCCACAGGAATGTTAATAAAATGATCAATCCAGATTTTTTTCATCAGTAAAAAATCATTCATAATACCTATGTAGATTAATGTAATTTACTATCATTATTAGTTATTGTAGATTATTAATGTTAGTTGAAAATATCTGTTACTATAATACACCCATATAATCAAAGTTAAATACATAATTTCAGTACAATATATATATATTACATACTCACCGCCAATCTCAAAAGCATCCTGGATACCAATGCCCCACTCAAAACTTTAACCTTCTGTCACTACCCTGCTTCTTGGATGTGTCAAAAAATTAAAGACCTGCAAAGGAAACGTGTTGCTGCCCGTAGACGCACGAAGCTTACAGATGACTATCAAGCGTTCAGGGTTCTTCGCAATTTGACACAGTCTACAATCAGACAACCAAAATCCAAATATTTCCATGAAGCCCTTTCCACTGCTCCCAATCCTAAATCTAAATGGCAACTCCTCCGAAAGCTCTCCCTCTACAATATAACATCCTCTAGAGCCTTTCCTGCTTCTCCCAATGAAATGAATTCGTATTTTTTGTCCGCCTCAATTAACACATCAAAATCTTCCTATTCCGTCTTTTCACTAACGCCATCCTTGAACCCCAACAATTTTTATTTCTTAGACATTTCACCTACCGACATTATTTCCTCTGTTCTTTAAACCCGCTCCAGTTCTACTGGCTTTGACTAGATACCCATCAAACTACTCAAACTATGCCTCATCGATATCCTACCTGTCCTACTTTTCATATATAATTTTTCACTACAAAAAAGCCCTAGTCCATCCTATAAATAAAACCTCAACTCCACTATCTCCCAAAGACTACCGGCCAATCTCCATACTTTCCAAACCTCTCGAAAGAATAGTCCAGTCTCAAATTTCAAACTTTCTCGAACAGTCCAAACTCCTTGATCCGCTTCAATCAGGCTTTCGTCCTGGTTTTTCCACTCAATCTGCCCTTACCAAAATCACTACTGACATACATAAAGCCATGGACAACAAACAACTAACCGTGCTAATCCTACTGGACTTTTCAAAAGCTTTCGATTCCTTGGACCATTCTTCCCTTTTTTCCAAACTAAAGTCATTGTCCTTTTCCAACAGCTCTATTTTATGGTTCCAATCCTTCCTCTCTGACAGGTCCCAAGCGGTTTCTATGCCCAACCAACCCCTTTCCTCTTTCCTCACTCTATCCTCAGGTGTGGCACAGGGCTCAAGCATCTCTCTTCTCCTTTTCAACTGTTGCATCAACAATCTTCCTAAATCTGTTCACCACTGTTCCTACCATCTATATGCCAACGATTTCCAAATCTATTTATCCTTTCCTCCTTCTGAGCTTTCATTTGCGTTAGCCAGTATTCAGTAAAACATAGAGAGAATCAGTGCCTGGGCAAAGCTGAACAAACTGAATTTGAACGCAATGAAAACCCAGGCCATTGTTCTAGGTTCCAACTTCCTCCTTACAACTATCCCTACCCTCCCAACATTAATCCTAAACGACCACCCTATCAGTTTCAACTCCTCCGTTAAAAACCTAGGAATTACCATTGACCAAAACCTTTCCTGGAAGCCCCATGTCACCCAAATATCCCGACGATCAATTAGTTCCCTGAAATTATTTCATCGATCTCGGCATCTCCTTACACATTCAACCCGGAAGCTTCTCGTATCATCCCTCATCTTCCCCCACTTTGACTACTGTAGTGTGGTATACAGGGGCGTTTCGAAAATGCCTGCTTAAAAAGAATAATGAACTGCGCTTTAAGATTTGTTCTTGGTACTCCGAGGCGATTCTGGGTGTCACATCACTATGATGAGTTAAAGTGGCTCTTCCCTCCCATTCGTAGACAATATTTCCTTAGTGTTTTTCTATTCCAATCCATTAACTCGCAACACCCTTCATATGTCTATAGTCTCCTCCAATTCAAATCCTCTGTCCAGCACTACAAAACAAGATCCCGCCTTTCCGATCTCTACATTCCACCCCACAGAACTAAGGCATTCGTGCGTTCCTTCATCGACCGCTCCACCACTGTGTGGAACTCAATCCCTCTTTTCATCCGCCATTCTTCTTCACTGGCTTCATTTAAATCACTGCTTTTCCTTCATCTCTTGGCATCCCAAAAAGATGCTCTCCAGGCTGGTCAATCTTCCGCTTGAATAAATTAGTATTGAGTACTCGATCTTGTTACCGACGTGTTTTGTTTATTTTTCCAACAACAAAGAAGATACAGACTTCGTAAATACTTTATCGCATGCTATGCCATTCACTTATTTTATTTAGCAATTTCGTTGTTAACTGTTGTATTAATGTTATTTTGTTAATATAAATACCTTTATTTATTTGCGACAATTAGTTAAAATCCTGTCAAGTTTCGTACTTTTTATTTATTCATATATTTTTTTTCTTTCTATTTCTGATTTTATTATGTTTTGTCAATCTTGATTATTTCATGATTTGTATTATTATGTAGCCTTCTGGCCAGATGAATATTATGTTTATTTTATTTGTTCTTTATTGTTATTCTAAAGGGACTTGGTCCCAGAATAAAGTTTGTTTTCTATTCTATTCTATATATATATTTGATAATTTGGAATTATACTTAATGCTGCACAGGTTGATTTTAAATTGATATGGTATCAGTTTTTAAGCTGCCAAATTAGTTTAGTAGATGCACGAGAAAGTCATGTGTAGCCTAATCAGATATTTTTTAAAACATTTCAGCATGTGTTTTATAAATTATTAACAAATTGTTGAGCAGCAATTTTACTGAGAATGCATCTCATGCTACCAACATCGTATTTTCTGTTCATATGAGTCACTGTATATATATTCATTGAGACAGACAATATATTTCTGGTGGCTTTTTGCCTAGTTAGATTTTGAAGTTGCATATTAACCCACTCACATTTTTACTAAACACGTTGAATATGTATCATACAGGAGATGTATGTTGTGTATTATTATTTAAATGAAAAAATATAAGTATTTATTGAAATCACATTGTGGACATAGTTGTCTGAAATATTTGTTCTTAAACAAAAGGATCCATTGATCAATAATCTATCCACTGAAATTTTCTTGATTTGGCCCATCAATGTCAGTAGTCCAAGAAACTTTACTTTATTAGAGTAACGTCTAGTAGCGAGGTTAACTAGATCAAAACATTAAATAACCCCGATTAACGACCGTCCATCTGTTGGAGGTAATATTGGTAATGTTATGTGCAAGTACTGTTTATTAATAAATTATAATGGAATAATTTGAAGTATTAAATTTGTGTTAACAGGAAATTAAAATTGTAAACTTATAATAAAGGTGCATTTGCTGAAATAATTGATATTATTTTGCACGACGAGGTAACTGTCTGTTCATGCATCCACATTTGCAGAGATTTTATGTTACTATTTCATATGAGAGTGGTACAAATTGATTTGTGTAAAGAAGAATTTAAAAAATAAAGCATTACCTCACGGCAAATCATCAAGTTCAACATAACCAGGTATAATGTTTGTATCACTCTTCTAATTCATTGTCACAATCTGATTCTTTTAGATTTCGCTTTTGAAATTTTGGAGATTCACTATTCACTAATAAGTCCATACAATTTGATTCAAAATCGCTTGGGCAATCACATAAAATAGTCAGGTATAATTTATTAATTTTCGTTAGTTTGTTGCGACATCATTGAAATTTTTTGTTACAACAAATTATGCTAGCTGACGCAACAGTTCTAATAAGAGAGAGACACAGCTTGAGGTATGCTGACCAAGAATTTCATAATAGAATCTCCAACAGCACACTGAGAGAGCAACAGTGATGAAACAAAATCATATCAATTTAGTTTACTCAATGTCAGTCAGCTAAGTTCAACCATGAAAACAAGAGTTAACTCGTGGCCTGTCAACTATCATTAGAATTATAGGTATTTTTTATTTTACTCTTAGAACACATCAACATGCTTCAAATTATCACAACTTCTCAAAAGTTTAAATCTTCAAAAATGGTGGGGTGCTGTGATTTTTATAAAGTGAGAGTGTATAAAGGTCACATTTATAATTTCTGCTAAGATTATAGTTCCATAAACTAATAATTTGTTTGATAAAACCATTTAAATTCAGGTTGAAATTTTATTTTTGTTTTATTATAATTAGTTAAAATTTTAAACATTCCACAATCTAACTCTTAAAGCAATGGAATGATATGATATAGCCTAAATAAAACGGTATTCTCTTAACAGTATAGCATAAGCTAAAATAACATGGAGAACAACTAAAGCAACAGATAATTTTTAAAAACTGAAAACAAAAGGTGATTGTAAAAGCACTTCAATTTATTAATTTTGGACTAATGATTTTACAGCTTCCCTTTTTCGCAATAGGAAGTTAGAACTGTGTATGTACAATTATAACAATAGAATAAGGCAGCTACAGAAACTCCGCACCAACGCCAATCTGCAAACCGGTGACTGGGTTGTCTGACTCAGCTATCTTTATTGGATACACCAAATTCAACTCTACTCTGGCCATGTTTCCAAGTTTGAGGACAAAACCCAGCCCTGCTGCTATTCTTAGATTATCTTTCTGTTCTTCGAAGAAGCCTTGTACACTATCTGTAATCAACAAAAAAATTATTATTTAGATGTGAAAATGGTTGACTGGATAAATATATAAAGAGTGTGAAATGGTCGGAGGGTGGGAGAGGCAGTCAACTGACCACAACCCCATGCCAGTTCACACTCTTCAAACAACTTATTAGACAAAATAAAGTAGTGCTAATAATTGAAGGACTCGTGGCAAAAGCTAGACAAGACATTTATAAAATTATCATTCATACATGTTTTTAAAGTAAAACATAAAACCAAAAATGAAGGTTATTATATAAAAAATGTGTGCAAATATTAGGAATTCCTTACTTAAATCAAATTCCCCTATGTTTCCAATATTAGTGAAAAAATGTAATTTGAAGAGGTCTCCGACACCACCTTCAGCAGGCCTGAAAGGAAGAGGTGTGTAGAGATGGAGTCCGGTAGCCCAATACATCTGGAAACAAAAATATAGAAAATTCATACAAGTTGGAAACTTTTATTCTTAACAACTAATTATGGTGATAAATATGGCTTCATTTTTATGGATCATAGAGTAATTTCGTACAGCCTTACTCATATGACAGATTATCTAAGAAAATTTTTCAAATTGGACTGATAGTTTCTGAAATTAACAAGTCCAAAAAAACACACTCTTCAACTTATAAATTGATATGGATTTATTAACTATAATCGTACTGTGAATTGTTAAACATTGTGATAGAAGTAGTTCACATATTACACTAGTATTTCTAAGGTGACATGACAAACATTAGATTTTTTCTATGATGAGAAATGGGTGAATATATTTTCATCACTCATCAAAACTGAATCAACCTGGTTTTAGATCTTGTCTGAAAGAAGGCACTTGTGTCACTCTTGGTATCCTAATTCCATTCCAAACTCACTAATAGTTTTCCCTTTTTTCCAAAACTGTAGATTGGACGTCTGTTGCTTTAGAAATACTAGTTCTTTATTATGTTTTTTTGGTTTTGAATTTAAAAGTTTTTCTCGAGTCTAAATATATTTAAAATATAAAAGGTTCTTACTTTTCCTCCTATATAATCTTCACCAGATTTGGGTCCCATGCCCCTTCCAGTAAATCCTCGAAAACCTAAAGGACCACCTAGGAAAAAGGAGTCAATGACATCAACATTTCCATCACCAACTGGGTTTAGTAAACCCAAGTTCAGCCCACCTTGAAGGATCTGTAAATATTTAAATTTTTCAAAATATTAAAATTATTTTTTTTATTTTTTTAACAGAATGTCTAACACAAGCTTTATCAATAATTCGATTTCCTTTTTTTTAAAGGTAGAGAAGAAAACAATTTGAGGAAAACCTATTTATTTACCAACTTTTTTATTAAATGTGAATGGACTTTAGTCGAATTAAACCATTATCAACAAATAAACTAAAAACTGTAATTTCTTTATATCGAACTATCTTGAAGATAATAGATGGATATAAAGATAGAGAACTGTCAAGCTAGGAACCCTATGTTTATTATCAAATGCTGAGTTTAAAATGGCTAAAGAGTTCAAATGAGAGGTTTTTTTCAATGCTTACTGGAAAAGATGGATAAAAAAAAACTTGAAAATATATATAATCTGAGATTTGGATAGAAATCCAAACTAGAATGTATCTTTTGACATGTTACAAGTTATTTAAAAACCATCTTCAATAACAGTTTTCATCTATATGAATTTAAAAAAAGTAAAATCAACTGAGGATGGTTGAGATTTATAATAACTGTCTTATCAAGTTCATATTTAATAACCACTAATGATGTATAATTTTCTAATGCTTATAACTAAAAGTAACTATAAAAAGACATAAATATACTTACAAAGTCCCCTTTTGGGATAGTATTTTGAAGGCGGATTTCATTTTTGAGAAAATTAACATTTCCGCCAAGGCCAGCAAATTCCGATGTCATTTGCAACAAATGACCACAAGTTGGAAAAATGCTCGAATTTCTGGTGTCGATGTTCCATATATGTCGAATACTTGATTTTAATGTCGAACCTGCTTCATTTCGAACAAAAAATGAAGTCTGCTTGGTATCGGCTCCCATTAACCTCCAATTAGCCTCATATTGCAGTTTATGGTTCCACTGAAATGAAAAATTGTTATATTAATTATTTTCTAAAGCCTTTAACAGTAATAAGACAAATATCTGAAGAATGATTTAAATAAAAAATGAAGCCATCCATTAAAACAGAAATGATCAAAAATATATAGGAAATTCAAATTTAATTGTTTGCACAAAGAAGTTGTTCTGAGGTTAAAAAAATATGTTCTAACATTTGTATTAATACTTACAAGCTGTAGGCCATAGTTTCAAACACTTTTAATTTTAATAACTATTTGTAATATAATATTCGGCCTAATTTGTTAGAGACATTTTCAAATGAAATCGTCAAAATTACTGGGATATTTAATAATTTTTTTAAACATAAAACATTCATAATTAATGAATTATTGACTATAGTCACTGGTTATGGTTATGATACAAAATAATATTATTGAGAAGAATATTATACTGACCCCTGGAAAAGATGTAAAAGCACACTCTGCGACCAGCGCATTCTCAAAGAGCTTGTACCCTGAACCACCTGGCTCACTGTAACTTTTAATGGCCGAAAGAGATCCACTGTAAGGGTTAAAGAAAATAATTCAATAAGCAAGAAATAAAATTGTAACTAAATTGATGAAATTAAATGAAAAAAATCTTTAGAATTGTAATGTGGGATATAGATAGTCTGGAGGTGCAGTCAATATAACACTAAATAAGAAAAACTTATTTATTTTAAGTACCGACTTTTCGACCTACAACGTAGGTTTTTCTTATTTAGGTTATATTGACTGCACCCCCTGACTATCTATATCCCACATTAGATCTTCCTGTCAACTATTTTGCTCTCTATCTTTAGTAGTTTACGTAGGAAATAATTTTAAGACATCCACATCATTAAAAGGTAAAGAGGTTCAACAAATTATTCTAAATAAAAACTAAACATTAAACAATTTAATAACAATACTTCAGTATTTAAACATATTTTCATATATAAAAAGTAAATGGCAGGATGACTAAATTGTTTTTTTGTTTTTAAAAGTATAAATTAATAGCTCATTGTCTTATTAAAAACTATATGTTCAGGCCCTTGCTAATTAAATAAATATGGGTCATACAATGAAGAAACTGAATTTAATCTCTTTAAATAAGAACAGTTTATAACCTATCATTTCTATAAACAGTTCAGGTATATGTAATTAAATTACAATTGTCCAAAAACAAGAATTTGCTATATGTTATTAATATGGTTCATAGAGCATTATAAAAATAATTAAAATGTATAACTAAATGAAATTTTATCTACATCAATACTTATAATTTTATTTACATTTGCATCTGACTTTAAAATAATCCAGTCATGAAATTCATTTATTTATTTTTTAAATTAATGAAATCATATAAATTTAGATATAAGTTAAAAAAAAAAGAGGTTGTGTATAATAATACAAAAAAACAAACAAGGAATACAAAAGCCCTGATAGATAGATCAGATAAAAATACCGGTGATAATAAGATAAGCTTATTAGAGAGGAGTATCTGAAAGAGGCTATTTGGGTGATTGAAAAAAAAAAAAATCATGTGTATTTATTTCTAAACACAACTTGCTACATAGAATTTTAACATGGTGATAATATTTTTTTTTTATTATAAATATATCATAGTTGTATCCATACAACATAAGCTGTATCTACTACTAAAACTGAGGGTTGAAAAGACTAACCTGTACCACTGTAATCCACAAAAGTGCAAAGGGTATTGGGATCAATACATAGTAATGATTGTACTATTTCTAATAAAAAGACTAACAGAAATTTAAAAATAAGTCATAACAGCAAAAGAAGACCTGTATGAATCCCTTTAAACTTGTAAATTTTAAATATAGTATACAATCGGAATATAACAGACAATTAAAAAATAAAATATGTAAGTTAAACTCAACTAATAGAAGTGCCGGTCAGGGATGAAGCTGAAGCAAGCTTAAAATTAGACCAAAACTTTCATGATTATTACTTTTTTACCTATCAAATCCACGGAATTATTTAATTTAATGAACTTTTAACCTTGAGTGTCTTCGTATATATAATATTAACTGGCAAATATATATGAATATGAAATACATACACAAGATTATTTGGAGATATGAAAGGCTTGACAAATGTAACATTTGCAGTACTTGAACTGCCAGAGCCATAAGACACGTCTCCCTTTAAACTCTCCCCTCTACCCCATAAATTTGGAAAGATACCTCCAAACGAAAAAATGCCCTCGCCAGTATTGGAAATATTGGTAGTTATACCACCAGTTATTCTTTTTAACTCACTCACTTCATAGTTAACCTGAAAAAAATAATCTTCATAATTTTTGAATAATGTTACAATACCGTTACAAAAAGGCTAAAATAAAAAAACAATATTGAAACATAATTAATTATTAAAAAGTCATTAATAAAATTAATTTTGGCTGTCCAACAGAGAGAATGCTAAAACTCTTTTTAATACTATTCCTAAAATTGATTTGGCTTTTCAATTTTTTTTAAATTTGGCAATGATACCCTAGTTTGATTCATAGTGGACAAATACAGGTACATTATCATTGTCTAGTATTTGTGACTTTACGAAATTTACCAAAATAATTAACCCAGGATACATACACTAAGTATTACAGTTAAATAAACTTATAAGATCTTTTAATTTTTCTTTCTATTGGGCTTATGTGAAAATATTAAAGTAAAAATTCAACATTAAAGTAAAGTTAATAGAAACAAAATAATAAGCAAATGGTTAAACTAGAAAAAAAAAATCATGAAACCATGATTACTTCAAATCCAGTAGCAGTTGCTGATGAACCTGAACTAGTATCAATATGAATGGCAATGGATTTAAAACACCCAAGCTTTAGCAATTTCTGTCTGACAACATGAGCTTTTTTGATTATCTGAAAAAAAATAGATTGCTAAGTATGGTGCAGTGCCTGAAGATAAATAGATTGCAATACAATAATTTCACAATAATTTAATAACCATTAAATTACCTCTTCAAAGTTTGTTGCATTGAATAAGTCTTTCACAGTGTTCGCAACTATATCATCTTTAGTTCTCCGTAAACCATCCACAGTAACAACATCTACCCTCGCCTGCAAAAGAAAAAATCAATTATAAAAAATATATACAGATATATAAATGTGTATACATATATTTTAAAAACAACTTACTGAAATTCCTTGTAGATTGACACTTTGTGATTCAGTTTTGCTAGAACCCGATTCACAAGGGGTACCGCTACCGAATCGTGTTTCATTCTAAAAATCCAAAACTAATACATTTTTAGCAGTTTTACTTCAAGTATTTTATTTGTGTTTAGTTTTATTAAAAAATTATATTCATGCATTGGAATCAAGTAGAAAATACTAATGATGATATTACCTATAAGCATCCTTTAAGATAGGCAAAGTTAATCATTAACTGCTTGAATTAAAACCTTTCAATCCAATGATTTAATCTTCAATTTCGACCTCATATTAATGTTCTAGAACTGAACTAGAAAGGGAGAAATTCTAGAGAGGGAAATTATTGTAATATCTTCTTTTCTACATAAGAACCAATTTAAACATAACAGTTTAGGTTGCATAAGTCACCTTCAACCAGTTTAAATGATTGTCAACTGATCTTCAAAATACTTTTTACAAAGCATTCACCTCTTTCAAGAACATGACTAGTAAATCATATTTTCCAATAGCGATAATTACAATTGCTTTACTAACAGAATAGTCTTCTATTTCCAGAAAAGCCTTAATTAAAAAGTTCGTAGACACTTGGTTCAAAATTGTAAATGTCAATTTAGTAAATAAACTTAGTAAGGTAAAAAAGAAGAACACCAAGTTATAAAAATAATTTAAAATGTATTTTTAAACATCTACAATTGGAATAGACCAACTAAAATTTGATTAGTGGATCCTTTTAACTATCTTGAATTTGAAGCAAACTATTTTTCTGGCCAATATTGCATACATTTCGGTATATCACCTCACTGATAAGCCAATTTCGACAGAAAGTATATATTAAAAAACAAGTTTTTTCAATTAATAGACCGAACAATATATTTCTTAACAGGAAACGCTTAAGAAATACTTTCTTAGTAACTATGTTTTTTATATTACATAAATTTACTTACTAGATCAAAACCCAAGACACCTTTTCTTCGCTCCTGGAACATATCAAAAGTTCCCTAGTTTAAAATGAACTAAACAAATACTGATTAAAATGAGTTATTAAACGTCAAAATCCACTTAGCACTGTAATTTTAATAAAATAATCTTTAAAAAATCAATTTTAAGTACTATAACCTGCTCAGAGAGCAAACACTCATCACCAAAAATAGGCACTATTCAAATTTCTTTTTGCTAACAAGTACTTACTTTGGCATATACTTTGGGTATCATCGTGCTAATCAAAATAAGAGTATTTTTGAAAAGTCAAAGCAAAAAAAATCGTCTAATTTGAAATTGACATCGCTACAAGGACACAACCTGCTCAGAACTACATCATTATAGACTATGAAACTAAAACGACTTGGCCAGCTTTATTGCTCTTAGGGGAATTACATCTGTTTAGATTGATAATGCGACCGAAAGTGATTGACAAAATTTTAAGTTTCGTGATGCATCACAAATACTTTTGTTAATTTCAACTATAGTAAGTACATCAAATTTTTCTAAATTTTTTTTCATTAACTATCAATTGAGAATTAAATAGGATATAATTCAAGCTGGCATTATAATCAATGTAAATAACGTTTGTTTTTTGATAATTGGAGTTTTAATTTTTCATGGCTATAAATGTCAGATTATTCCAGTAGAATATGTATATCCAACCTACTTTATTGTTTACCAACTTATACACGTAAATGTATGACAAGTAAAGTGTATAAAACGAATATAAAATAAAAAATATGAGCTGAAGCACTGAAGGTTTCTAGCCTTATCATCATATACAGAATAATTTCACTAATGAACAAAAAACCTTTATTCCAGTCAGATAAATCTTGTTAAAACATTAAGGAAGGATTAAAAAATACGTTTCGACAAATTCATTTGTCATTTTCAATTCCTGTTCTTCGTAACATCCTTTAAAAATTCATAAGTAAAAACATCACTTGAGGTCAAAATGGATCTAAAATCAATTTTACAATAACGTCCTGGAAGAAGGTCAACTTCCAGGAGTTTATTGTAAAATTGATTTTAGATCCATTTTGACCTCAAGTGATGTTTTTACTTATGAATTTTTAAAGGATGTTACGAAGAACAGGAATTGAAAATGACAAATGAATTTGTCGAAACGTATTTTTTAATCCTTCCTTAATGTTTTAACAAGATTTATCTGACTGGAATAAAGGTTTTTTGTTCATTAGTGAATTATATGATTTTCAAAAGATAATCCAGTATATAAGAAAAAGCTTATAAAGAAAATACAGAATAAATTAAATGAAAATTATAATACGTAGATTTTATTGCAAGTTCTGTAATTAACAAATGGTGTGACATTTTTTCTTCGAAATTTGCTTAATATTGAGTGACTTTGCAATGACAGCTCCTTCTGAAGAAGGCTACAGCAGAGCAAAATGTCTTTAGTTGTATGACTTCCATCAGCCAACACGAAATGTTTCGAAACTACGGTACGTGAGCCAGGTCCGACCCGCCAAAGATTATCGTGATTACATTTAAATATGGTTTGGTTGTTGATGATTTAGTTAATCAAACTAATATTCAGAACTGCCTGAAATATGTTACTAACATACTACATATAATAGACTTGGAAATTGGCATTTTTCGGGGACAATGGTAGCCAATGGTTGTCTTCAAATTTATTCCTCTTATCCTGAAAGATTCTTTCACCCCGCCTTCCAACTTCAGTCTTTGTCTCTTTCTTTCTTACCCTCCATTCTAGCATTGTATGCACATTTTGCGATGCAGCTTGGCTCTATACGTAGCAGATGACCAAACCATGTGAGCACTTCCGTTCTATTAGTCCATAGACTGAAACTGTCTCGATATGCGCCTTTATTGTTTTGATTCATACCGGTCTCTTCTGGTCTTCCCTTCCACCTCCCTAAGAAACCTAATTTCGGCAGGTTGAACCCTTGATTTGTGCTTGGTTTTTGGAGTCCTTGGCCCTGAGGAGTTTGTCAAGATTGGCATAAAGATAGACTTGTTGACAAATTCTTTTTTTTTTTTTTCCCCAACTCGCGACAGTTTAAGAAACCTCCTTTCACGGCGTTGAACACCCTACTAGCAAGTGCTGCAGCAGCACCAATTCGCTCTTTTATTTTACCATCGATATAGCTACTTCTGTTTGGTTCTTATTGTCTTTAAACCGGAGAAGGCAACAACAATATTTTACATTATTTGTTTAGCTTTTACACCATTTCCTACTTTTTGTAAGATAAACTGAACACGTTATTATACACCTTCCGAATCAGAACGAACAAGTCGAGATCCTTTCCGTGGATCCATCAAAATAAATATCAACCTGTCGGTAAACAGATATTTCAGCCTGCTCCCACACAGCTATGACATCGCTATACTTCTTCTCTCAGCCATTTACGCAATTACAACTATTACACCGGTTCTCTACTACTGAGGCACCAGGAACCGTTCCTGATCATTTTCCTGAAGTTTGGCATTGAGCAAAGGATGGCTTTTGAAGCATTAACGGTTGACTTACCGAAAGAGCCTTGTTGAAAAGAAGCCGGGTAATGAAGAATGATGGATGTGCCGTGGATGCCGAGTCCTGCATCGCGCGGGCTCCGCGTTATTGAAAGTTTCTAAAACTTAATTTGAAGAAGAAGGAAAATGGGCCACTACGATATTTTAGCTTCATAATTGAATATGATGGTTAACTTACTTAATTAACATATATTATGTGGAAATGTAACGTTACATTAATTATAGGACCTATGATAAAAAGTTAAAATTACAATGCAAACTATTACTCTTTACCTATTATTGCGCATATGTTTTCGACA
Source organism: Troilus luridus (assembly GCA_964056705.1). Taxonomy (NCBI): domain Eukaryota; kingdom Metazoa; phylum Arthropoda; class Insecta; order Hemiptera; family Pentatomidae; genus Troilus; species Troilus luridus. The sequence goes on along the minus strand of OZ057414.1, from coordinate 93,679,194 downwards.
AAAAAGCTATTATTTATTTCCATAATATAATATAATATAATCTATATAATATGCCTTTGGGTGGCGCAAAACGACCTGATTGGAAATTTTTAAAGTTTAAGTATGTTCTGGATGATGGAACCAAACAGGTATTAAATTGATATTTTACCGTAAATATAATTCTTTTTAAAAGTTAATTTTCAATTATTACCAAAATCCAAATTGTCTAGAGCTCATTAAATTTACATAGACCATCGGCGATTCATTATTATGGTATGCCTAGACAATCAGGAGCGCTGAGTTGCAGTGTCGAAGGTCCTGGGTTCAAATCCAGCTCGCTGGCACACTCATATTTAATCTGTTTGCGGCCGGAGATGGATCCTATGGGATCTACGACCAGCCTGGGGCTCAGCCAGCCTCTAAAAAGTGGGTACCCAAAATGATGGGGAAAGAGAATAGAGGAAATAGAGGGAATCTGGCAGGTGAGCGTGATTTAGGACAAATAATCTCTCGTACAACAGTTGTCCAAGAAACAGTACAATCTCTACCATGTACTGAACCCCTGACCCTTCAAGGGTTGTAGTGATACAGGGTTATTTTTCTAGACAATCAGGATTAACATTTTATAAAAAACTTAAATATCTCTAATTTTTATGCTTAACATTATTCTCTTAGCTTAACTTGTTTTTTTGGTCATAAAAAGTTTTGATAGCTAAATTTTCGTCATTAATTGAAAAATAGACTTTTTTCTGACTTAATGAAACTTTAGTCCATAAGCATAAACCGGGTACTGAGGAGGATGAGGAGGAGGCTAAGGAAGAAAACCAAAGATTATCATTAATTTTTTTTAAAATGTGGATATCCGAGAAAGAATTAGCATGGGGAAGCTGGAATCCGTTACCTCATAAATGCAGAAACATCAGTAGTATTTATGAAAAATATATACAAGAGAATGCTTCACCATCTTTTTGATATGTACCAAGACACATTTATAGATAATAATAACCAGTACAAAGCGGAAATCCAATCTCATTTATCCAAATCTCAACCTTGGCTGATGTAAAACGAGAAAAAGGACCTTTTGAAAGTGTAAAACGAGAAAAAGGAATGGATGATGGACAGGATGCTTTCGAAAATAGCAACACCACTCATCATTAGTGACATCATCAGCAAATAAGGTAGCTCAAAATGGAATACCCATATGAAAGTTGTCGGGAAAATAAAACTGTAAGAAGAAGAAAATAACTTTAACTCATGGAGTAGTTAAAGAATGTTTAAGAACTTTTGATTTTTCAGAAAATATGGGTCATCAGCTAAGGATATTCACTTGTAAATAATTTGATAACATCCAGGAAAGCGTACTGCTGACTAAGCAGTGGTCTTCTTTATTTTAAGTACTGCAGAGTAAATAACAACATTTCCAGGAATTACTGAATGCTGCTGCAGTCGGTATGAAAGTCAATATGGAATATAGGTGTGGCATTGTAAAATGAAATTTTGCTGACATAATGTAAGAAGAAATGACCAATTCCTTTAACATTATAAACCCTTAGTATTAAATAATGGTAGGACATCGCAATGGTCCTTTTGCTGTTTTACTTTCCTCAGATTCTAGACGCCAAATTACGCCAGACTAACGATTCTATACAGTTTCCGTGCATAGGAGAGAAACTTGGGTAAGAACACATGGGAAAGGTTTTACACAGAATATCCTTTGATTGTATAAAAATGAAATATGGTGAATCAGGAAAAATAAAGACCTTTATGATTTGGATATTGATCTTATGTTGTAAATTATCATCACCTTAATATTAAAATAAGCTATGACCCGGTTAATTTCACTTTTGATTATTTTAAACGTCTAAGTATTCTTTTAATAAATTAGTACCTTATTCTCGAGGATACTGCCCATGGAATAAACCACTCCATTTAAAAAAAACAATTCGGATTTTTTAACCGTCTACAGTAATTTTTTAATACAACTCCTTAGTCCTTCCAATAAATTAATAAAAAAAATAAAAAATGGCGTTTTTTCTTTAAATGCTGCAATAATAATTCATTTTTTAAAATATACAGCCAACGGAAGCAGAGTACCCATGGGAGGCGGAAAAGATACGCGCTTTACTTGATCAAATTGCCACACCAGGTACATTCACAGAAGCTGACAAGAACTACAAATATATGGTATGAATATCTGTATTTATTTTAATATTTTTAGGTTTAAATTAATAAGATAATTATAATAAGTAACTTTACTAAGATAATTAATTATATTTTAAAGGTATCTGAAGAAAAGTCTACCCTTGCGGAAGTCAAAGAGTTAGGAAACAAAGTGCAGAAGATAATAAAAAGCCGTAATTTTCCAAATAGTGGAATACACCAGGAGAGGCATCTCATGTGCAGTGCATTATTTGGTAAACCTTTTTATTGATTTTATTGACAATTGAACTTATTGACAATTGAATTTATTGAATTTACTAAATTATTTTTCATATACATAATATATTTAACATATAATGAGCCACAAAAGCTAATTCTTGAAGCATTATGACAGCTATTTCCAAAAAACTTTTCGCCTTTTAGACCTAGTAGATGCTGGCCACTTTTTACCCCCATTGCATCTTTGAAATAAAATTTTTTATGCAATATAAAACAATCTCCCACACTTAAGGAAAACAAATATAAATGCTCTAAGAACACACTCACACGTAAATACATTATTTATTTACTACTCTAGGGATCTCCGAGCTCAGCTTCACTTCTAGAAAGCAGATCGGGGCCTCAGGGGATCCCAGCGCTTCTTTCCCAGACCCCGTTACTGGATTTGAGATCAATAGAGAATGAATAAGTGCACTGGAGCCGCAGATGTTCAAGTCATGAGTGCAGAAGCAGGCCACTGCCAGAACTCCAAATGGAGTGTTGTTATGGGATTTGGTTGATTAAACGTTAGTACGAAAGGGATATGAAGGTCGTTGTTGTTTGTTCATTCAATGTCACTTTTTGCTGGTATGGCTAATCGGAAGATGCTACAGTGGGAGCTCTACATTTTCCATATACAGGTTTAATTAGGATAGTGATTTTTAACGAGCACCTAACATCGTACCGTTTAACGCCCCTACCGAACGACGGCGTAACCAAGGATTTTTTACTCCCTTTAAAAAGTCCTAGGGCCACCTGCCGGGCTTCGAACCCGGGCTTAGTAGGTTGTTACGCTAACCACTAGACCACAGTTCGCCCCTGGATATAGAGGTCGTGATGAAGGGTTTTATAGGGAACGTAGTAGGGGCAATCAACTATGGTTCTTAGGACTTGGGATTGAACGGATTGCATGCGTTTAATGTTCGAAGCTTTTGTGGTCCTCCTCTGTTCAAGTCCATACATCCAAATAGATCTGTGAATAGTCTTGTAAATTAGTGTATTTTCGATTGAGTTATGAAGTCCTGCTTCTGTATAGTTGGATAAGTCTTCTGTTAAGTTCTTGTCTTTTAAGTCTTGTATGTGGGTTTCATGTGAGTCTTTTGTGTAAGGTGAATTCGATAATAACATTGCATTGAATCTGGATAAAGAAATATTATTAAATAGGACTAGTGGACAGGAGCTGTGACAAATTGTAAAAATTACACATGTGCATTTCGATTCGTTAACTTTTAAATAAATTTTCGAGCTGCAAAATGTTCATCGCTTACCCTAACGAACAGATATACTTTACGCCACGAAAACAAGCTTGAGTAGTTTTCAACTCTAAAGTTCAAACTTATGTGCTAAGTTTGTATTGAGAATTTCGTAATTAAACATAGTAGGTCCTAGTACATAACCTCCTAGGTCTAATTACGAAATTTTCGAAACTACCGAAAGATAAAAAGTTGGATTAACAAGTATGAAACATAATGTACGAGGCGCTCGTATGTAGTAAATTAGCAGCCTTATTGATTTTATGCTTCATACTTTATATTTTAGCATTCTTTTGTTTTATTTTCGAGGTAAATAATAAAAAAATAAATAAGGAATCAATTATTAGTTTGTTTGTTTGTTTGTTTGTTCATTTAACGTCACTTTATGCCGCTAAGGCTAATCGGACGATGCTACAGTGGGAGCACTAAATTTTGCCTATCCAGGTTTTATTAGGATAGGGATTTTTAACGAGTACCTGACATCGTACAGGCTCGGGACCCCCGTTTAACGTCCCTTCCGAAGGACGGCGTAACTAAGGATTTTTTACTCCCTTTAAAAAATCCTAGGGCCACCTTATTATTAGTTTGAAATCGTCAAAAGTGAATTTCTCGCATTGAATTTAATGTCATAAAACTAATTTTAGTCCAAGAATGTAAGCGTTATACAAAAATCTTCAATTACTAGTTTCTGCATCCTTAGTTTCTTTCATCATTTTTATATGCTGTAATAAATAACATTTGCAGACGAACTTATACGCCAGGTTATTATTGAGCACCCAGATCTCGGCGAAATCTTACTTAGAATCAGAGACCATTTCCAACAGGAAATATATAATTACGAACAGCTTTATACCGCTAGCCAGGCGTTTGGATTTCGGAAGCAATTTATGGAAAAAGTAAGCAAAGCTTCAATAACTAGAGCTCAAGGTTTTGGATATTTTGAAATTATTTAGGAGGAACTCATCATCAGGCCAAGGTGTAAGAAAACATTTGACATCTTTATCATGATGAGTTACTATGCTGAAGGTCCCGGGTTCAAATCCGGCTGTAGCAGATAAATTATTTAATCTGTTAACTGCCACGGATGAGATCTGTGAACCTCCTAAGGTCCACCCAGCCCGCTATAAGTGTGTACGTTTAAGTGATGGGAAAACCTGATTGTTAAGTTTGATCTCGGACAAATACATCCCTGCATAACCGTTGTCTAAGAAACAGTATAGTCTCTAGCATGTACTGGATCCATTATGGGTTATAGTAGTACTAGTTTTTATTCTTTGTAATTTGAGACTTAATAGCCGAGCACATTGAGGAGCTATAGTTGCTTCATATCAGGGAATGTTTTGTATACTATTCCCTCTAAGTTTATTTATTGTGAATGGATCTGGTCATTCCCGGAATGTTTTTTCGAGCCACAGAGCGGACCACTAGGGCCATTAGTTCATCAACTCATCGCTAAGAAAAAACCGCGCCTAAACTACCCTGAAGTTGTCATCCCATAAATCACATTGATGAGGAAGATCTCAAAGCCAATTAGGGCTTTTATTTCTTACAGTCTGGTTTATTTACTGCTACGGAGTCTTGAATAGTTCTGCACCATATTCCTGAATTATTTATTGGTAAAATTGGTGTTTTCTTGGATTATTTCGTCAGTAAAAAAAGTCGTGTAATTCTTAGCTACTTCAATCATGGAAGATGAGTTTCGGAGAGCCTGAGTGCCGCTGTCATGAAGAAAAGATGTGTTGATACTGACGTAAATGATCGGGAAAATCGTCCTACTGTCTGCATTCCACATTGAAGGTTTTTTTTGGGGGGGGGGAGTTAGTAGAAAAGTAAAGATAGTAGTCATTATTATAAATCCAGTGCAGACTCAAACTAAAAATGTATAATAGTATAAGATTTAACAACTCAAGTACACAATCCATTATACTTCACTCGACCTACTGAAGGACATTGTGATTCTGTTCGGAACTAGTGCATCGGTAGTTACAATATGGATATTCACCCTTGAAGTTGTAATCGTCTGCATCTATTGAACAGGTTAGTATAGACTTTATATTCTGCATTCTACAATTGGCTAATATTTCCAATAACCTTCCAAATCTATTTATAACCGTCTTGATTTTTTCCAAATCATTGGATTTATTCCACCCTCCGAACCTAACCTTAAATTATTAAATTATGGCATTCCTTTTAATAATTTATATGTACTTCTGGTTATCTTATTTTAAAATCCACTCCCTTTTCCAAAGCTTTTCTCCATATTGCTGTCACCATTTTTAGAATGACGAACGACTGAATGAACTGGAAGCAGAGGCTGAAAATCTCGTGAAAGAACAAAACAGGGCGCTCGAAGAAGTGGAAAAGGCTTATGAAGAGAACGTTAAATTGATAGCCGAGTACAATAAGATTGAGGTGGATGAGGTTGAGTACTGGAGGGCTGTAAAGTTTTTTCAAAAGTACATCAATTATCTTCTCGTAAGAAACATCATAAGTAATTATAAAAAATTAGATAACCCAAAAATACCTATAGGCCAGCGGCCAGGTGCCAAAAAAGGGCTTTAAGTCGCTATAAATTGAAGAGCGTTGCATTTTTGATAGGTTGTAAGGGCATGTCTGACTAGTGGAAATCCAAGTTTGCTACCGAAAAAACGGATGGGAAAACTTTTGGTGGCCAAAAAACCTCGACATTTTCGGAGTTATTTCAGTTTTTGACCTTTATCTCCTCATTGGTACGTTTTTCATTTTAAAAAACATTAGTGATCATTTGAATGTACATTAAATTTTCTATAATTTGAGCTTAATCGCAGCTCTGAATCTTTAATAGATTCTGAGTTACGTCCCTTTGAAAATTGGTAATTTTTCCATATTTTATTTATTTTTATTTTATTGGAAAATATCCAAATTTTTGGTTTTTGTGAGGAACTCCGGTCGAAGGAGTGATCCTACGATGAAAGTCATAGGAAATGAATCTGTTGGCTAATATATGTAATAGGACAACATATTTATTTGATATATTTATATTTGAAAAGATTCGAAGTCGGGTCTTCCATGTTTCCGTCATGGTGCCTCTGGCACCTGAGCTATCCTCGTTCTTATCTCAGTCAGACAAATCCATTCTCTTCACTGATCACATATCCCCGTGTTCTCGCAATGTGCGATGTATACAAGGGGAAGAATGTTCCTTGAGCATTATTTAATTAGAGTCTTGTTGACTTACGTCATTATATCTTATTATAATTTATTTTATTATATTTTTTATTAATTGTTATAATTTTCAATTTTTTTTTTGAAAAGAAAAAATATGTCCAGGGCCTGGACTCGAACCCGGATCTCCCATGCTTCCGTCATGGTGCTCTGCCACCTAAGCTATCCTGGTTTGTATCTCGGTCAGACACATCCTTTCTCTTCACTGATCCCATATCCCCGTGTTCTCGCAATTTGCGATGCTTACAAGGGAAGAATAAGACATATAGTTATTTCTACTCCTCATCATATTGAATTATCATCTCATCATCTTTAAAAACTCACCTCAAACTTTTCAAGAACTCAGTTATTTTTATTGATTCACTGACTATCAATATTCTTTGTTTTAAAACTCATTCTTTTTTTTTATTAAATAGTTTATTTCAAGTTTGTTTTGTAAAACTAATTAATCATACGTGCTTATTGCATTCTCTTTTTCATAATTTTTTATTTAGTTTTTTAAATAACTTTTTTTTGTATTTGCTTAGGTATAGATGTGCACATTCCCACTTTTGTAATTGTTCTCTCTTTATTTTTACATTGTATATCTATTAATTACTCATTTTGTATTTCTTTCATTTGTATTTAATTGATGAATTCTTTTACAGCCTTAATTTATATATTTGGAGAATAAATTTATCTGTTTTTTTTATTGAATTCACGACCGGAAAATTCGCTCGGATAGAAGGTTAGCGAATTATTATTAGGAGGAATACTCTTTAATGACAAGAAATTTACTTCATGATTTTTGCCAATTTTCTTCATACTTAAGCTTCTTTAACTTCGATGGGGATGGAATTAAAAATTTGTAATTCAGAAATGTTATAGTGATGTAAAAGAGATTTATGGTAAATAAAACCCTTGCTGGCTTATTACCTTAGTTTAAGATTGGTACTAAATATTTTAATGCGACGACCAATCTAAAAAAATACCTCTACTGTTCCACTGATGGTCAGTCTACAACTTCAATATATTTAGAACCATTAATTATGGATTGCCCCTCAAAGTAAAGGTATAATCTTATCAGTGCTATAATTGATACTACAAATATACTAATGTATAAAAAAAAGTATGTTATATCATATTGATATTAACTCTCACAATAATCGTTAAAATTAGATAAAAGTAAGTTCTGGCTTTTCATTTAAAAATACAGTAATTATAACTTATTTTTTAGTATTACTTTCACCTTCGGGCAGATGATCAATTGATAAAGGGAGAGTTCGAAGAGAAAGAAGAAGACACAGAAGAAGAAGATAAAGACAAAGATGAAGAAACTGACGCGTTTGAAAGTTTTACGATGGGTGATGACAAAGTGGAGGAAGAAGAAGAAGAACTCCCTAAAGTCCTAGAGGATGATGTCAAAGTGACAGCTACAAAACAACAAAAAGAAGAACCTATTGATAAAGACCTTATTTACCGTGAAAATGAAGAAGAAGTATTTGATTCGGACGTAGATACAGAACAAACTGTTGCTTCAGAATTACCTAAATCGCAGGATGATGATACAGAGATTACACCTCCAACAGAAACTGTTCCTAACGAGCAGATACAAATGCTGCTCGAGGAGGATTTGAAAAATGAAATCAGCTTTACTGATATGGTTAGAGGTTATATGAAGAAACCTTATGAAGAAGAACTGAAAGCCATTGAAGAGGAAAAAAGGCGCAAAGAAAAACAAAAGAGGCTAGAAGAAAAACGAAAGAGGTTAGAGTCGGAAGTGTCAAAACAAAAGAAGAGCCGAAGACAGTTTTCGGATATAAAGCAAATAGAAACTGGGGAGGAGTTGAGCGAAGAAGGTATGGAGGAAGAGGTGGAAGAAGAAGAAATTCTACCACAATCCGAAGAAATTGTGTCACATGAGATATCTAAAGATCGCGAGAGTTTAACCGTTTACCCCCGAGAGATTTGCAAAGCAAAAATTGATACAAAAATTTCTATCTTAGAAAAACCAAAATATGCTCTTCTCAGAAGGCTAGTTTATAATGTAAAGTGTAAAGATTTAGTGCAACGGATTTCAGATGCCAAACCTGCCAAAGAACGAAAAGTAAAGAAGGTTCTCGTCAAAAAAAGAAAAATCAGACCGAAAGCTCCTTCACTAGTTGAACCAATTCAACAAGTTCCCGAAACCGGTATAGCACCTGATGAAGAATCTTTAACTTTTGTCAGACCGTCAGATTTCAAATGGGGCTTGCCACTCATAGAATACTTTAAGCTAATCGGTCGTAAGGTTTCTGTGTATCCCACACGAATGTCGCTAGAGACTGCAGCAGATGTCCAAGATAAGAAGGAAGAGGATGGTACGGAGGACATTGCTAAGGTCCCTAAAGAAGATGAAGCTGTTCCCGAAGAAGAATCATCACTATACAGTTCATGTCCATCGATTGGCAGAAGCGAGAGTTTACAAAGCACCCGACAGAGCAAAAAAGACTCTTCAACAGATTCAATATCAATTGGTGAAGAGGAAGAAAGAGTGGTAGCAAAAAATGAACCAGATGATTTAGGAGAGGAAGAAGAAGATTACCCAAGTGTTTAGCAATTTTATCTTCTCAACGATATTATACATTTCAAATCCATTTCAAATGTTCAAATATACGCCTACCCTTTGTTTAATACTAATTAAATTGAATTATTTAAATCTATTTCATTCTGTATACAACTGCCAAATAATTGGACAATGGATAATTTGACTGGACAATGGATAATTGGACATTGGACAGAGAAAATTTGACTATAGAAAAATATCACATAAAAGTGCACACTCCCATTACTTTTTTATTACAGCTTTGGGTGTAAAGCACAATACAATAATTGATCGCTGTATCTTCGCTAATACCCGATTAAGCCAATATATATATATATATATATATATATATATAAATGGTCTTGCTGGAGCAATCGCATAAGGTCTGATCCTCATTATTGTAAAAAGCATTATACAAAATGCTTAATCTTCATCTCATGACTTGCTCTAATAGAGGTTACAATACCTCTATACCGCTCTATCAGTCCAAATTTAGTGAGTGTATATTGTACGTTTGTAAACGTCGCCATAAATATTAGTATTCGTCTTTCAAATCCAACCAGAACCAGTTCCTGATATTCTCGATCTTTCTGGAGTTTATGTGAGTTCTAACCTCATAAGAATATTACAAAGGCGGAATTAAGTGAGTTTCGGTACGACCAAGTATTTTAAGTAACATCTGTTGACGGAAAACCCCAACGCTTGCATATGTGGTTAAAGAATCATTCAAAAAGCATTTTACAAGTAAGAAAGCAGCATAAGATCCGGAATTCGGATTATATAGTATATTAAAAAAATTCTTTGAAACAATGGAACGTTCTTAGGTGGTTTAAGTTCTTAAATTTATTCTGTTTTATCAGAAGTTTTTGTAATATTTTAAATTTCCAGATATCCTTACGTGTTCATTAATTTTTGATCATGTCAGCACTGTTTTTATTTGTGAGTTTATGCAGGTGTCGATTATCTTATCACATTGTTTTATAAGAACTAATCACTATTGCGCTATTTTTTAAACTAACTAAATGGCTGAAACAAATCTAGACGAAAAATTAGTCGAAAAATCTCCTATTAAAAAACGGGAACTCATTACGAAGTTCTTGAAATGGTCTGCTTCGTCGATGGGTCGAAAAGAAGAGGCTAATGGCCGGAGTAGGGTATGAAAATTATTATTACTCTTACTTACTCATTCAGGTAAGAATTATTATGAGGAAACAAACTTCTAGACATAAATCAGTAAGTTTATTTGAATGATAAATTTCAAGGAAGAAGTTTCAAAGAAAAAGCTTTGAAAAGTATTGTTTCTTTACTTTTTTTTTTTTAATTGGGAAAACGTAGAACGGATGGGTCGTCGAAAACTTTGATTTTCACCCCCTTCGTTCGGATATGTCTTCTTGGATATTTAAACATGCTTAGAGAACATATGACCCGCTCATTTCCAAATCGTCCTTTATCCAATTTTTTTTCGAAATTGAGTTACTGTCACTATGACAATCTAAATAGTTTTTCCGGTACTTTTGTATTAACACCACAGATTTTGCGGTTTTTAAGTGCCGCCAGTCTACAACTGAAGTATTAGTGACAAATCATAAAATAAAACGCTTTATTAATGTTGTTAAGAATGTTATTCATGAAATATATTTATTGGGGTTAGAATTTTAATTTTTTTAAATAATCATCAACAATTAAAAATTACAAAAAGAATAAATTGTTTTAACATCAGCAATGTTTTCAATAATTGTATCAAGAACGGTAGAGCCAGTTCTATTAGGAACAGTGACAAACGAATCTTTTGTTTCTATACATGTACCAACCCAACACCCACTGTTCGGGTAATACTCGACCACAATTATTTTTACGTTTAGTAAACAAACTTTCATCAGTTTCCACAATACAATCTCGTACACCTACCTTCTTCTTAGGTCTATTCTCCATATTAAAGACACATAATTCACGCATGTAATTGGTGCTTTACGTAATTTAAAATTCTAACCCCAATAAATATATTTCATGGATAACATTCTTAACAACAACATTAATAATAAGTGTTTTATCATAATAATAAAGTGTTTTATTTTATGATTTGTCTTAAAAATTGTAGGCGTAGACTGGCTGCACTTAAAAATAAAAAAAACAGCAAAATCTGTAGCTGCGGTGACGTTAATACACGTACCGCTTTTCCTGTCAAATTAACCAAATATTTAGTTACAGAACGCCCGTCAAACCATTTAAAATAAATCTCAAAATTGTGAGAAATTCGTTTTTGATTTCTAAACGTCCTTTATCCAATCCAATATGGCCACCACCTAACAGGAACTATTTTGTTTTCAAATAGTCACACTTTGTAATAAATGGATGTATTCAATTTTGTTTTCAAACTGTATCTTATGTCAAGTGTAGTAGAGTAATATTTTTCTCTGTAATACAAATTTATACCTCGTTGTCCAATATTTCAAACCTGAAATTTGTTGTGGTAGAACTGCTGTTCAGCTAGAAAAAAACCATGCTATTTTTGAAGAAAGGTTGTGTTGTCATGCACCTTTGAAATTGATTGTTATAATACTCTTTCTGTTTTCCATACTACAGTGTTGTGTATTTTTAAGATTTATCATAAGTGTGCACTCTCTTTTTAAAGCCAGTATTTGCTAATTACAAGTTGTGAATTAAATAAAGCAACAGTATTATACTCATTCATGGGGAACATAAATGAGATAGAACTTCAGATTGTTGAAGAGGAGGCAATGGAAGGGCCAAGAGTGTAAGTAAGTGGAAAAATTATATTAAAAAAAAAGGAAATTGTATCTGTCTAAGACTCTTCCTCGCTTACCTCAGTGTCGTCATTCAGACAGTGTTGATCAGTGTAATGAACTAACCATGCAAGACATCAGAAAGTTTTACAAAGGGTTTTATGACAACGAAAATAAAGTTCATCAAGACAATTGCGTACTTAAACACGAAAGAGAGTACCTGTTAATCAGCGCAAGAAAACTATAGAAAACTGGAACAGGTACTTATCCCACACTCAAAATCAGGCCAAACTTCTCTTATCCAGATATATAAAAAGGCCTATTGTGGTATACTTAATATAAGTGAAAAAATAGAACAATGAGTGTGCAAGCGTCGTTTTATTACGAGAAAGTCAGCATCTGAAAATAGGGGCGGTGACCACAAGTCTCAGTTGTTTGAACCCAAAAAACATACTGTTGTACAGTCGTTTATTGAAAATCTTCGGCCAATTGAAAAACATTATTTTCGGAAATGAAAATCCAGAAAATGATACTACGCAGTCAGATGATGAAAACGAAGGTGGAGTTTTGGAGGACGCTGAAGAATTTTAAAAGAAATTTACATTCAGAACTATTTCCTTGAATTACAACCATTTTAACAAGTTTATATTATTCCTTTAAAGTTTTATTATTTTAAGGTTAGACAACAATAAACCTGTTTTTGTGAAATTTTTTATTCAAACTGTCATTTGTCCTATATTTTTAGATTCGATCAGTCTCTTATCCATATTTTGGTTCCGAAACGATCTTTATCCAACAATTTTTTTTAAATATCATAACTAAGTAAGATATCATTCTTGAATAAAAACAAATAAATGCAGCATTTTTTATGAATTTAAAGAACTAATTCCCAAATTGGTATGACTTAGTTTAAATTTATAGGTTTTATTTTGTTGTTTGCCAAAATTTTTAGTTGATGGATAAAGGACGATTTGGAAATGAGCAACTCATATGTCTTTTGTTATATGTTGAAATAAAGCACCCATTTCATACAATGGTATAACTGTATTGAATAACATAATAATAATCAGAAGCTAAGTATAAGTACAGCGAGCAAAAACACTACCACTTCCATGGCGTGCTTTACAAACAACTGCGCCAGTGGAAACGAGTGGAGGGTTTTTAACGGACACAGCATCATTTTTTAAAATAACTCGTATTGTTTTCTTCAACTACTGATCTTCTCAATTTAATTATGAATGGAATAGTATTTACAGTTTCATTTATTTTATCGCTCCTTCACACCAGGCCACACAGGATATTGAACGAACAATAGGGCGAGGAACCAAGTGTGGTGAACTGAGAGAGGTCCTCGACTGCATCCGCCCGCCTAGAACTTGGTATGAAGACGGCGTTTACTGGCGGCAAGAGGTGAGGTTCTTTGTACCCGAGCTTCTATTGTTCTAATTTAGCGATGTTTGTATATTCTAGAAGGACAAATTTTTTAACATTAACTATTAATAAATTAATACCAACCTCACGCTGCATGAGCGGAAGAGAGGATGGACTATAATGAATAAAGTAATCCAGATGCATAAAAAAAATCTTACTACCAATCATTATAAAGCGGCGTAGAAAACAGGAACCAGATTCGTGGCGAAATCTTGGGTTAGTGCCATCCATCTCCTTTGGAAAAGATATAACGTATATTTTTTTACTTTCCTCAAATTTATAAAGTAATTACTTTTCAAGTAAATGCAATAACTGATTTTTTATTTAATTTTATTAAAACGAGTCTTAAATAGCATATACTTAGAATCACCTTCTATTAATTTGTGGAATATTTTCGGACCAGTAAAAGCGGGAGGAATATTGAGAAGGCGATACAATGGTGAGGTATACGACCTTTATAAGACATCAGATGTTGTCAGAACAATTAAACTTGGCCGACTGCGATTGGGAGGTCACGTGGCACGGATGGAGGACACGCGGATTCCCAAGAAGATTCTCACAGAGGGAATCCATGGCACACGGAGAGTAGGGAAGTCAAATGTGAGGTGGATGGAGGCTGTAGTGGAGGATGCACGTACCCTTCTTAATGCTAGAAACTGGAGGGATGCTGCGCAGGATAGAGCTGACTGGTGGAGAATGCTGGAGGCGGCCCAGACTCGGTGACGAGTTGTTGCGCCAGATATTATTATTATGAATTAGGCATATGGCTGTCATGTACCAATCATCTGGCATTTGTTTACTTTGCCGTGTGACAACAGCCCTTCAACATTCTCTCCTTCACATTTAAATAAATTTCGTCTGGCCCTTGTGACATTATGTTATAGCACAGCACCTCTTCCCCGACTGAAACTCTGCTTATTATAATTCTTACAACTTATAGATGAGAATTTGAGATGTTATGTCGTAATTTATACTAATTTATAGAATAAGAAGTTAATATAAAATCAGCCCAAAATTAACTTTATAATTATTTAAGTAATATTGGCGAGATAACTAATCCATTTTACTATAAATTAGGATGGATCTAACAAAATACTATTGAAGTATTACAGGTGTCAGCTGAACCTGCAACTCGATCAGAAGTTCTTGCGTTACGTGATTGTCTTGACGAAGCACTTGCAAAGTTTCGTGCTAAGGAGACTGGGATTTGTGAAGTTCGTGAAATTATTTACGCAGATCTCTTTGGTAATTACTCAAAACATAGTGTACTTATTATCTTGAAATTAAGGGTATAATAATACCAAAAAGCTACAACCCTTATTTGTGTTCTGGTCTGACATGTTTTGTGCACTCACCTTTCAATTGCCAACAGTTAGCAGTTGAACTAATTAACGTTATACGTAATCATTAATCAATAGTGATTAAACATATTCACGTATGATTGTAATAGATTGAATGAATCGTTCGTGTACTTGTAGATGAACTGATCCGACAGGTAGCAATAAACTGCATAGAACGGGGACTACTCCTCTTAAGGATAAGAAACGAAGCAGAGGATTCCATTAGAGCTTTTCGGCGCCTGAACGTGAGCAGTTTAGCGTACGGTGTCAGGAAAACATTAGAAGTAAGGATATAAATTATACATATATATATATAGTTTTACATTGTTAAGTTATTGCACTTTTTTGATCGCTTTATAAAATATGATTATGAAGCTTTATTTATACAAAATAATTAATTTAGAATCAAAACGCATAGTGCTAAAAAGTGTCAATTTATGTAACTAACATCTGTGTAGTTCTTCAAACCTATTTTAGAATCTTTCCAAGTGGATTTTAGAGGGTACAATTATTTCTGCACCCCTAGCGAATAAGTAGTTAAGTCGAATTTTGCCCAGAATGAGTTTAATGAGATTAAGGGGATCAGAATTGTGTCTCGTAGTTTTTTGGCTTGAAATGGTGTTGTAAAATAAGCAATAACTTCTTTTCACGCCAATGTCTGACTTAGCTCCTATTTCACAAAGAAAATAACAGGTTTTCGCTTCCATAAGTACAAGAAATTCATTTTTAAAATAATACAATTTAACAGTTTATCTTTTGTGGCTGTTTTAATAACTTCATTCTTAAGTATACAATTTACCAGAACCTGACTTTTTCTTCTATATTCGGGATTTTATTCTCTTGATGAAAACATAAAATAAACCAAAATAAATAAATTTAAGGAAAACATTACTCTAAATTGCAAGAAAGAACTTACATCATTACTATTGTGTCCAATGTATATAAATTGCATTAATTCTTAACGATGCGGTACTGAAGAGTTAAAGCAATTTTGGTACAACTACACCATGGTCTCTATAGACCATGTATCTTTAACTAATATTCATCAATAAATTAATTCATATAATGCAGTTGCGTACTTATCCATAACAAAAATTTCACACAATGAAGTCAGTCTAATCCTGTTTCATTGGGAAATATTAATCGGTATTGTTAAACGTAGGCTGAAAAAGAAACAACTCTTCTAAAGGAGGAAGTCGATAAGCTTAATGGTGAGAAAGAAACCTTGGAAGAAGAACTGGAAAATGTTATGTACACTATTGCTACAAAGGAGAGAGAGTTGGCTGAGAGAATGGAAGAAATTCAAACAAAGCATATGAACCAACAGAAACTCCTAAAGGAAATTCAGGATAATCTAAAGGTGAGAAACTTGATTAAACATATCGACACTAGTTTAAAAGTATTTAACTTAAATAAACAATTTTTATATATGTTTTATAAACCTTATAAATAGAGGCATACTTAATTTTTGAAGAATAAAGGTTTTTTTTTAACACATTACTACATAAGGAGAAAAATTTATCCACGTTAAATCGCAGCCGTAAACTTAGGGAAGGGGGTGGCGAAAAGGTGATAACCTTCCCTTCGTTTAACCAATACAATATGAATCGATATAAGAATAAAAGTGCTTTATTACTTGCTTGAAAGATACGAATGGATACATTTTCTAAGAGACCAAGCCCCCCTAATATAGCACCAAAGTTTTATTGATTTAAATTATATTTCGAATTTCAATGATTTGCTTCCTCTTATTCAAGAAAATAAATGTACTTTGAGCTTTCCAGGTCCTTCAGACATCCTAAGCATCAGTTGTCAAGACAAAGTGGCAATATTTAAGAAAACTATCTACTTTAAACTCTATTTCTTGCAACTGAAGATTCGCCTTTATTCCTTGGAGCTTCCGTATTAAATTTAGCGTCTCCCTCCCTTCACAGATCACAACTTCAACAGAGACTATCTTCCTGTCTGCAAGATTACTTTTGAATATCCATCCAATTAGTTCTTACCTGGCTAGAGATTCGAATTTTCACATGTTCGTTTGCTTTTGAAAATGACATAGCCATTCTTAAATATAGTTTTACTTTGTCTTCTTTTATTTTTTTTTACATTAAATAACAAGTGGGGATGGTCCTCTTTCCTAAGGTCTGTGCTAACAGAAACTGAAGTGTTGAAATAAAAAATAATAACTTGATCATCACTCATTTTTTTCAAGATGATGTATCTAGGGTTAGGTTAATACATAAGCTTTATTTTGACATTATTAATTTTATAAGACAACCATAGATGTCACAAAAAAAACATAATTTTCACAAAAAAAGGGAATGCTCAAAGAACAAACCTGTTTCAATTGCCTGAACAGCAGTGCTGCCTTTTTGTAACTTTAAGTGGAGAAGAAGGTATGGGTAGTTCATATAAACATCCTTGACAGGGAAATGGTTATTAATATTACACCTATCATATGTTTTTTAAAAATTTAATTGTAATATTGGAATAGAAATATTTTTTAAATAATGTCATTTACTCATTTTACAGGAACAACTTCTCTCCCTTACATCTGTGAACAAAAACAAGACTTAAGGGAAGCTTTGTTGACTAAATTACATTTAAAAAAATAGTGGTGATAAATATAATGTTGATTTGGATTATTTTGCATGAAAGACACAGTCATTTTAATAATTCACTTAGTTGTATATAATTTTTAATGAAGAACTTGTTGTTGTTGTTTATTTATTTAACATCACTTTTTGCTGCTATGGCTAATCGGATGATGGTATATTGGGAGCTGTAAATTTTTGCCTATCCAGCTTTAATTAGGATAGGGATTTTTAATGAGTACCTGACATCATACAGGCTTGGGACCCCCGTTTAACGCCCCTTCCTTAACATCCCTTCCGAAGGACGGCGTAACTAAGGATTTTTACTCCCTTTAAAAAATCCTAGGGCCACCTGCTGGGCTACGAGCCCCCGCGGTCTTGGGCTTACTAGTTTGTTACGCTAACCACTAGACCACAGGTTGCCTCTGAAGAACTTGTTAAGGTACTCCACACTATATCAAATTAAACCATGGTTTGTATCTTGTATTTATTAAAGTATCATTTCCAGTGGTTATTTAACCATTTAGATGATTGCCATTATTTAATAAACTAATTGATATTTAGATTGGAACATGGTGCTCACCCGGCCTCTAAAAAGTGGCAATAATTTAATCACTAGACTTTTAAATAAAAATTATTCTTTTTATACCCATTGGTGCTTCTATTTATCAATGGCTTTTGTATTGGCAGTTTTTTTCTTGTTAAATTGTTTAGAATTTCATTTCTTTCTTATGGGTGTTATGTAAGTTTTTATATAGCTCATGTGAGTAACTTTTTTGTCTTATTAGTTTTGGTAATACTAAATTCATTTAAGTTTAAATAAAATATAGTTCATAAATGTAAAATAATGGTATTATAAAACATGCTTCAATGAATAATAAACTTTTTCTACATCACATTTATTTTAAGGTACATTTTCGGTAGAACAGCAACAAATGTAAACTACAATTAGTAATTAAATTAAAATAAATTAAATAATTACTACAAAGATAGTTTCAAAGTTGTAAAGTATTAACAAATAACAAAAAGAAAGAGACACTTTGTTGCAACTGACGATCACCAATTTTAATTATATGTTTAAACTGATGTGTATTCTAAATGGTTTATTTATTAAAAATATTACTTCAATTTTATACCAGTTAAGCTTTGATCTTTATACCTTTAAGGTTCAGTATTTTTAAGTTAAAAAACTCATGATACTGACATAATCACTACAGGACTCTATGAATCATCTAACTCTATCATTATTTTACTTTTAGTTGATTATAATAAATTTATAAAGTAAAACAATATGTTTTTGACTGATTTCTAATAATGATTATTTAGAATATATAACTAAATAAATCATTTATAAATAATAGTGTAGTATTGATATATATATATACAAGCATCAGAGATAAGTATGTGAAAATAATTATCCATCAGTAATTAAATATTTCAGATATTTCATCTTAAGCTATTTAGATTGTTAATGATTAAATTTAATTACCTAAATAAATTAAAAATTATTTACAAGTATTCTACGAATAATATTAATGCTTAATTAAACATAAAGCTTCAATGTATAATACATATAATCAGAGATTATTTTTTATTTACAATTATTTTAATTGATAAATAATGGTAACCATACATAGTAACCATGAAGATTATATTAAATCTAAATAATATGATCAACATAAGCAATATGAGAATATTTAGAATAATGTAAAGCCTTCAATCACTCGTTAATAAAAAAAATTAAGGTATGTGAATTGCCAAAGGGAACAAATTTTTTTATTTCATAACATAATATGCACAGTATTAACTCTAGAGTTACTATATTTCACATGATACAATGTGGTTTTAACAAAGATTAAAATGTGTAAATGAATTTTAATAAAATATATATTGCAAAGAGCTATTTTAAACCTGAATTTACTTTTAAAACTCTAGTCTAAGCACTAATTTTAGAATCTAAATGAGAGTTCTAAGAGTTTCACGTAGTTCTGAGACCTTTTTTATCTGCACAATGAACATTTTTTGTAATCAAATAATATTTTAAATATTAGGGTTAGATTCTTCCAATCTATTACATCATTAAAAAATCAGTATAAAGTTAGAATATGACTAAAATGATATTTTAATTATCTACATATAGCTACCACCAATTAGTAGTACTATTTTCTAAGCATTCAATAATGAATTGAATTGTGAATAAGCTTCAAGTTATATCAATGTGTTGTGATAAATGATATATAATAGATAATCTAAATTGAGATGTCTTGGTATAATCCTAAATATCTCGAATGAAGACTTTTTTTTTGTATAAAATAATGCATGAATTATTATATACTTCTTAATTTCGGTCAATAATAAACATACAAAAGTATTTACAATAATATACAATAAATAGATTAATATGCATAAACAAATATGGCATTGATTTTAACAATTATTTTTATATAATAAGGTAAATACACAGTTTTTATTTTTATTAAAGAGTGTAATAAATATTTTTAATTTTTTTCCAAGGCTTAAAATTCAAACAGTGACATATTGATGCATTTTATAAACTTGATACTTCTAATTATTAATTAAATAAATTTAACTGAGTATTTCTTACTAACAATATATATTAACTTAAATAGTGATTCTTTTAGTTAATACATGACAAACTTTTTATAAATAAATTAAGTATTTTATTACATTCAAATAAAAAGTAATGATATTACAAGTTTGGTGAAAAAATTGTTTATACCTACAAATGTTATGATCATTCTATTACTTTGAACATTGCTAAGGAAAATATTAGGCCCAGGACCTGAAAAAAAAGTTATTTATACATATAAATATAAGTTATGCTGATTGCTAGCATGTAGACAAGGAATAAATATATACTGATAAGGACTTACTTAAACTTACCATTTGTGACCAAATGATTAATAAGATACCTTGATAAGAAAATTTGTCTCTCGGATTTTTTTTTTTCTGGCTGGTTAAACATGTAGTGAAGTTGTCTAAGAGGCAGTAGCAGAAATTGAAGCTCTCTAATCTATTACTTTTCTAATGATAATCAATGTACAAATCAAACTACATGCTCTCATCCAGGAAACTGTCATCCAGTGGATATCTCCAAGGAAGAGGGTGCAGCTTTGAAAATGTTAAAACATTTAAGTATCTTGGCACGATTATAACAGAAGATAGACTGGAACATGAAATAATGGGGAGAATTGAAAACGGTAACAGATGCTATTGGTCCCTCAAAAAAATATTCCAAATTAGAGCTATACCCCTGTAGCATCAAAATAAAGGTATATAAGACGATACTTTGTCTTGTCGTCATGTATGGTGGGGGGGGGGGCGTGGAGTCTATCCAAGCAGCAAGAGAAATTATTGAATACTTGGGAGAGAAAGATTCTTAGAACAGTGTATGGCCCAATCAAGGAAGGAAATCATCAAATCAAAAAGGAATCCACAACATAAGGGCCTATATGGAGAACCTGATATAGTTTATTATATTAAAAAAGCAAAATTGAGATGGTTGGGCCACGTTCACAGAATGGATAAAAAAAGGGCTCAAAAGCTGATCATGGAGGGACATCCAGATGGAGAAAGAGGAAGAGGCAGGCCTAGAATGTGATGGCTGGACGATGTTGAAGTTGACCTTAGGCTCCTGGGGGTAAGAATATAGAGAAGAGCAGTTCAAAGTGGAGGACCTCGGCCAAGATCCTCCATAGACCATAGCACCACCCACAAAAAAAAATCAATGGATCAAGACTAATATGTGATTAGGAGTTAACGAAGATAGAATGAGAAATTTATATAACTTATAACAAAATGAAAAAGAGGTTTTAATAAACTTATTTCTCAATTCGTAAGATAGCAGGAAGCAGATTCTCAATTCGTAACATATTCAGTGACTTGAATATTTGAAATCTTGACCCCATCTAACTCAAATTGGTATTGTAATCTGATATAAATGTTTTCTTAGTTCAACTATAAGTTCAAAGGAATTGACATGTGAATTGTTATAGTGTTCTTAAAAAGAATGAAAAAATTCTTAAAAACTGATTGAACAATACTTACCATCAAACAGGAAACTGTAACAGCTCCAGCACCAATAATTGAGGCATGGTCTTTGACAAACTTTTCTGTCACATTAAGACAACCTTGTGAATGTATATTTAGTGAGTTTTGAAATACCTTACAACCTTGTTTCTGTAAAAGAGTTTTCCTTAGAATAATATGATTTCTTTCATTATTTTATGTTCCTTTAAGTTTTCCCTCAGGTTCACAAAGATGCACCGCTGATATCAATTGTAAAATTTAATTTATCCTATGTGTATTGAAAAAATGAAACAGAGGTACAGAAGTCATACTGCTTATTATTTATTATAGCGTACATTTTAAATTGAACAATTGGAGAATTGATGATGCCCTTTACATCACTTGAAATTGTCAAAAGGCTTATTCTATAAACGTTTTCTGCTTAATAACAACTAATGTAATCCAATGATTTATGCACTGAAACATTCTAATAATCTATCTATATAGAATGGCATTGTAAAGAAATCCTTGTGTCTCTTGATAGTTCTTTCTTTTCAGAATATAATTTAGCCAGATGTTATAAAAATTTATCTTGATAAATGTAAAGTAGGCTTAATACAATTTTTGTTATTTAGATCATCTTTTAGGGACTAACCAATACCTTTGTGGAAAAGGTATCTAAAAAATAATATCCTTGGTAAAGAAAAATGATTGTGCCTAGTGCCATGCTCAAATGAAGTGCTAAAAGAGTGCGAAACATTTATTCAGGAACCAAATAATTCACTAATCAAATATCTCTTTGAACACACATTAGCTTTAAATATCATTTGATTCAAATAAAAGTATAAATTCATATGGCAAATTTTGAATGCTCATTTACCCTGGATAAAAAAAATGTTAATCAAGATATGAAGAAAAAAAATCTGTTCTTCTTGGGCAACTCTCAAGGAGATGGTTATATTAAATTATCAATTATGATTATGAATGAGGACTCCTTAGGTACATTGAGAAGGGAAATACTGAAACTAAAAGAGAAAATTGTTGAAAAAGGATAATAAAGATTTTAATTTGAAAAAAGGACAGAATGTTTGAAGAAAAGTCAAGAAACGGATACCAGTTTTTGCTAAGCTTATAGCCATCTTCCTTGTTGAAATTGGTGGGTTCTTTGACAATTTTTATAGCTTCTCTTATGTTACAGAGATGGTAATTAGCTTCTTTTACAAGGATGGTGGTGTTTTCAAAGGGTATGTGGTGGTTGGTGTTGTTACACGTATTTTGTGTAAAATTCATTGACTAAACCCCCCCCCCCCCTCCTTGACCATTTCATACTCTTCTAAGAGTTTATGGCGAGACTTAGTCTCTTACCCCTATGAGTTAGAAACTTTAGAATTGCTGCAAGCATATCATCTATAGACTTATTAATGGGAATTGAAATATCAAGCTTAGATGTTTATGTATTATAATGTAAAGCTGAGGTGTTAACCAGATAAGCTTGACTCAGATGCCTGGGAGATGTTGAGCGGTATCCACAAAGGATAATGCATGGAAGGCCAAGTGGAAAGGATTTAAGAAGGAAGCGATACCTGTGCTGGCTGGATTAGGTCAAAGAGAGCCTTGAATGTTATGGCATTCAAATATGGAGGAGCAGCATTTGGAACATTTTGGCATATATTATTGAGAATTTAAAGGGTACATCATTCTCTCAACCAGAAGTTCACCCTTATGAACTATCTTACATCCTGAATCACCAACCACTCACTCATTAAAGAAACTCAATGAATTTTCTTTATTTACAAAAACCTGGTGCTTTTCTAGCACTGGTAGGTACTGCAGGCAGATTAGGATTAGAAGTAAATGCTTACTAGGATAAGGCCTAAAACAAAGTAAAAGGTAACAAAAGAGATTGCTAATTTCAGTTACTTTTGTGCGTATCAATTAGTAAAGGTTAAAGAGTTTACCTTACCTGGGAGATGTTGTCACCCAGGACAATGATCTTGAAATACAGATAAGGAGAAGAATCACAGCAGCCAACAGATGTTAATATAGGAAACAGCTAAGCAGGCGGATACTTACTAGACAGACCAAGGTCCATCTTTATAAAACATTGGTTTGAGCCATATGTATCTGAGTGCTAGACAACTACAAGAGCAGCTGAAAAGGAACTATTGATTTTTTAAAGAAAGGTTCTCCGTCTTATTTTTTGAGGTGTAAAGGTTGGTGATGAGTGGAAGTGATGCTCAAACCAAGAAGACAGATTAAAGAAAAACATTATCCTACGAATACTCTCTTTTTGTTATTATCAAACAAAGTATAATTACAGCTCTAAGTTATAAAAAAAATAAAAAAATAAGGGCGGAGATTTATTTTTATTGCCTACATTGCACTATTCAATGTCTAATTTGCAGTTTTTTAGCACTTTGTAGTGATTTTACTACTGAAAGCATCTACTTTTTAAAAATGTGTTTTTTCTCTTAACTCACCATTAAAGAAGATACAGTTACAGCTGCTGTAGCTATAATAGTTGCATGGTCTTTGACATAATTTTCAGTCACATTAAGACATCCTTGAGTGTGGATGTTAAGTGAAAATGGGAATATTTTACAATTCCTTTTCTGAAAAAGAGATCAGTATCTACTGGTTAAGTTACTGCTTATAAAAATGAAAACTTTTTTTAATAAGCTCATTTATACCATGGTGCTAAAAATGTATTCCATTCAAAATTTAATATTATTAAAATATGTTACTTTTCCACTCATTGTTACCTCAGAAGTTTGGGATGGTCTTTATAATGACTATAACATTATCAAAGTCTGTTTTGGAAATGTTGAATCTATTTATTACAACAGCTTAGGACACCTTTATTCTTATTTATATAGATTTTGTATGGTTTATTTATTTATTTTTAATATTTTAAACTTGAGTTTACATCCTTTACATTCAGAAACAGTGAATTAAAGAAGCTTAATAGGTGTATGTAATGGCAGCGATCCGATACGCCCTATTCATGGTGATCAACAGAGCACATGGTCACAATCCGTACTACATTTGAGGCATTAAATACAACATTTATGAAAACAAGGAGGTAGTCCTCACTTGGAGGGAGTTATTAAGCTGATGAGTGAACAGAGTTTTCCACTGATTAATTAGCAGATGGAAGACAGCAGTGGGACTGACCTATACTTTAACTTAGGAGCTCCATCAACAGAGCACATGGTCACAATCCGTACTACATTTGAGGCATTAAATACAACATTTATGAAAACAAGGTGGTAGTCCTCACTTGGAGGGAGTTATTGAGCTGATGAGTGAACAGAATTTTCCACTGATTAATTAGCAGATGGAAGACAGCAGTGGGACTGACCTATACTTTAACTTAGGAGCTCCATTAATAAAGAAAAGAAAAAGAGATCTGGTACAAGAAAAATAGTGGAAACAGACTTCTAATTAACAAGACTAACCTTAGACCTGTTTGGACATATGGACATGAACTATGGGACCGCAAAACCTTCTGATATCAAATGCATTCAATCATTTCAACCCTAAGTCCTAATAACAAAAGTTATTTGGGCCCTACCATGTTCCCAAGATAACCCTACTTCATGACCTTGAGCTCCCTTTTGTTCTTGACCTTATACCAACCAAATTTTCAAAATTCTGCTTGAGTCTATCCAATTACCCAAATTCTTTAGTTCAATTCTTACCCAGTACCACTCATTCTTACTATCCTTAGGATAGGAAGCTTGAAGCGGTAATGGGCAAGGGGCTTTTTGTAAACTTCCCGCAGGATTTCTGTTTTTTTCTTATATACCATTTTTGGCTTGAGTGTCGGCGGCTCTACCACTCTTACTCTCAAAGCCTGTGATACGGCTGGGAAAGAAGTGTTGGAATCTCCTCTGGAGAGCATTATGCAATATGATGTGGAGGGCAGAGCTGGGCTCGTAGATTCCTAGGGCAGTCTGTATTAGACCTGTAACACTTATTGCCCCTATGTGTGGGCGATTATATTATTTTGATTTCCAATAAAGAGAAAAGGGTTTGAAACAAAAATATGTATCATTATTTTTGAGACCTAAGGTACTCAGTTTAACATAAATTAAGTATGATGATCCTTCTACATCAAATTTGGAGTTTATTTAAAAGTTTATCAAGACTCAATGATTCGGTTTTTGTTTTATTTTGGCACTGGTATATTTAACATAGAGAATGGAAAAGAAGAAGGTATAACAAGGTGTTCTATCCATGGATATAACTCCAAACTTATGCTACCATGGTTGCAAACGTTTATAAAATCTGGAATCTAGGAAGATGACCAACAATCTCAGTCCTCTACTTGTCACGAAGATGCAGAACATGCTCAGGTAATACAAAGGCCCAAGAAAAAACTAATTAAACCCATGGACTGGTTGATTAAAATGAAAACAATTATTGTAAAATCAATTGCTGCTTTAATGTCTTATATTGGAACTATAGCAGTATATAATCTTGTAAATCTTTTCAACAAATGTAACGTGGTAATTATATCTATTTCTCTTTTCGATTATTACCGCTATAAGACTGTCATGAATCTTTTCACTTTTTTTTTATTTTGCAAATTCATAGTATTTTTGGGGGGTTGAAACACTATAAAAAAAATTTCTTGTATTGAATTTTAAATTATGTAATTTTTTCTTAAAGATACAAAGAGTAACTAAGTATTTTTATAATTTTCTGGATGTGTGCAAAATTAAAGGGCAGTGCACCTTTGTGAACCAGATAGTCAATAAGTGACCATGACCTTAAATTATTACCTGTCCATTAATTTCTTTACAACAACTATCTGGTATGTCACCACGCCAATCTGTATAGCTATTGACACCACAGCATTGCAGCTAAAAACAAATAATAATAAACTATTAATGTTTGTTCATTAAAATTTAAAATAATAGAAAGTAATATTATCTTAATATTATTGAAATAAAAAATTATTTTTCATCACAATGAATAGTTTTCCAAGTTCGCATAATTGAGATTTTAAGTTACGTTTTCCTGTGTATCATCCCAAGCTCTCCTGATACTTCGTTTTTCTTTGTACAGTTTTATTGATAGATTCATTTCCTGTTCCATTGACCTCCTCACTTTCTCTCTAAAGACATAACCTAGGATTCCTCCCACAAGCATAACCACTAGGATAATGAACAGGATCAGAGAGTACTGGACAAATAAATAAAACAATTAGTTTATGTAAGTAAATACAGTTTTATGTACAAACAAAAGTTTATTCATTATTACCTCATTTCTTAAAACTGATTGATAAGGATGAGCTATAACTTACAGTAAGCAGCATACACTTGATCTCTTTAATGGCGCCCAAACATCCAAAAAATGCTATTAGCGACACCATAGCTCCAGTGGCTATAATTATATAAACAGCACCCATAAATAAATTAGTTCCCAGTAACTCATTTACAAAACTTTTGTCCATAATTGTCCAGATTCCTAAGCCAAAAACGGTAAGCCCACCTAACTGCAAAAAAAATTTATAGACTTATTAATAAAGGATTAAAGTTAAAAAGCTCTATCATATATTTAGTGGTGGCTAGTTAGTTCCCTAACCTTTAGTAATTAATCCTCCCATATCGGATCAGTTAAATACTCTTTGATCATTGCTACCACTTGATTTTATCAGTCCATAATGTTAAGTTACAAAGACATAAATCAACCAAATTTTCCAACATCCAATCCTCCTAGGATTTATAATGCACATACATGTATTTTAAAAATATGTGCATTTTACCATATGTACTTCTTAATCAAATTTTTTTTTTTTTATCAGTAGAATTGAGGGTTTTGTTAAGTCCAATTGGTAATTTGACAAATTCAATGATGAAGAAAATTTGTTTTAAAAAGTTATGTACTAAGAAATATTAAACAAGATCTTAAATATTTACATTAATATCTAAATTTATATATTCAAAATAAGGAATAAATATATTTTCTCTCAATAACTAGCAGTTGCACATACGAATATTTATAATTGGTTATAAAATAAAATTAATTGGTTATAAAAATTTTATTTTGCAATTAAAATACTTACAAATATTATGAAATTTGAAACAAACATGCTATATTTCATAAATTGGCCACAACCATCCATTTCTCCACTCAACCCCATCTGTAACAATATTGTAATAAAATATACTGTGACTCTGAAGATATAATAAATCAAATAAAATAAAAAAATATATTAACATATAGAGCCTTATAATAATTCGATATAATTAAGAAATGTAATGAATTCTACATAGATCTGAGAAACATATAGCTTTGCATCTTGAGGAAATCATTTTAAAAAAAAATAAAGGATTTAGTGTTAAGGTGCTATGCAGTGTTGGAATAAATATGAATAAAATCAGGAGAAATAAATATAATTATGGGATAATTAAATCTGAATGTGGGGAGAGAAGTGAGTGACGGGATTACTGAAAATCACAGACCAGACACAAGAAATGACCGTGTAGACTTATTCAGTTCTGTCCAGAAAAAGTATATATATATATATATATATATATATATATATATATATATATATAAAGAGAGAGAGGGAGAGAGAAAGAAAGAGGGGGGGAGGGAAGGTAGGGGTGACCGAGTGGATTTATAATGCTGTTGCATAAGTTCAACTTAAGCTTCCCTGGAGTATGTGAAAACTGCGAGTCTACTGGAGGCACCTATAAGAATCCGGTGTAGGAGTGATACCAGCCTATTTTTTTTACTGTACTAGGAACTGAGAGTAGGTCGGTGAAAGGATACTGGAGAATCGCCCTAAAGGGTTTGGCAATGGAATTATGGGTGGCACGCTGCTGCACCATAAACAGGTGGGGTGACCTCTTCATGATTTTCTGGGATCCCTATGCTTCTTGTTTTATATATATATATATATATATATATATATATATATATATATATATATATATATGTGTGTCTTCATATGTGTATTCATATATGACTACATCAAGCAGCCAATGATATTCATTGTGGGTAGACACACTTGTGTGCTTGATTTATGGAAACATTTAACTAAAATTAAAAATTAAGTAGATTGTTTAGAGTGAAACATTTAATAAATGAATTATTAATATAATTTTAACTCAACAAACTGGGTTATCTCCAACCATCTTTAGCAAATCATTCTGGGAAATAAATCTTTTTAAATGTCAATAGATCTTACTTAATTTAGATAAGTCAATTATTTACTAATATATATATATATATATATATATGAAAAGAATATTACTTGAAAGTATTATACACCTTAATTAGATAAATGCTATTTATTGAAATATTAACATTTCTTTTTTGAGGAGTAAATTCCATTACTAAAATATGTATTTGGCTAATTTTGTATAGATTCTTCTTATAAAGGATATCGTATTCCTACTTGCTTCTGGAAGGTGATATTATAAAGTGAATGCAAGGCTGTTTTTTGTTTTAGCGCGAAGGTTTTGTGTTATTGACATTTTGATTCGGAGCGGCCTATAGAGACCTTGCATTTAAATCATTTTTCATCTTTAAGCGGCCACGATTAGTCAGGTGAAGCGGTTATTCAGTATGATTACGTCCCTGAACGAATACTGAAACTATATATAATTGTTCCACCATATACTGGATTTGTGGACTGATGTTTTCAGGCCCAGTTACCCGGAGCGTTAGATTTTTATATGCATATATTTGAAAAAGAAAGTTTTTCCTCACTGGGTACTCGCAACTTTGCAATACCGCTCGGTTTTAAACTAGGTGTTTGATTTTCTTCGCAAGTCGGCACATAATATTAGCTAGTAAAGAAAAGAAGTTATTTTAATGAAAATCGATAGAGTTTTAGAATAAATTATAAAAGAATAGTGCAAAATTGCCAATATCCAGCGTCATTTCCGTTAAATCCGATTCATTAAATCTTTCCTAATACTTGTACAATCTCGACAATTCTTCTTTTATTCGTTAGAGAATTGAGAAAAAGAATATTGTACACGATTCCATACATAGTTTACTATAACAGATATAATTCTTATTAGTACACAAATAAAATTTTATAGTTGCCATAAATCATT
This sequence comes from Troilus luridus, assembly GCA_964056705.1. Classification (NCBI taxonomy): domain Eukaryota; kingdom Metazoa; phylum Arthropoda; class Insecta; order Hemiptera; family Pentatomidae; genus Troilus; species Troilus luridus. The sequence goes on along the minus strand of OZ057414.1, from coordinate 93,649,558 downwards.
CTCTGCATTTTATAGCTGATGTAATAAATATATCATAATTTGAAGGGTTTTAAGGTAACACAAAGAAATTTTAATTAAATTCTTCTTTAATCGTTAAAGAAGAATACAAGAATATTGTAAACATAAGTCAAATGTGTTGAGTGTTTCTTCCTGAGAGTTAGACTTTGTGACAGACTTTATTTAATCAGATAACAGTCGGGGATGGGTCCTGTGAGATCTGGTGACCCTTCTGGGGCTCACCAAGCCTCTACGAAGTAATGGGAAAATGGCGGTTGCGCGTGACCTCGGACGAATCACCTCCCTGGACAACCGTTGTCTTAGAAACAGTACACTCTCTACCACGTACTAAATAACCTTCATGCTTTGTTGTAGTACAGTTTTTTTTTTGTGTCATAGTAGTTATATAGTTGCTTTGTTGCACCTTATCTCTAAATAACAAGCTACAAAATTAAGAGGAATGGTCGAAGCTACATACTTAACGCTGTTCAGTTTTTTCATCCGGCTAGGTTTCAGAAAACGGACCGGAACCGCTTACCTGATTGTAAATAGGGCTCTATAAAACGATCAAAGAGTGTTATCTTGATGTATTGTTCATTTTATTGTAGTTCTTGTATTTATTGAAATGCGAACGCCTGATTAAACAGGATATTATTCTATCAAATATTCTTTTATTATCCCCACTTGAATACTATGTGCATTCCAAGATCCCGGGATGATGGACGACACCTGTATCTGGGTCAGGCCGGTGAACTTGGTTCGAAACCTTGGCCCGGATCTCTGGAGAAAGTGAGAACTGACGTTTAATGGCCACTACCCATCCCCTCCTCTGTACCTTCCCTTTCAGCGCAGTCCTCAGATGAATTTACGGTACGCAAGTGTAATATGCTTCCATTGCTTCACCGGCTTTGTTTGTAATGTAATGGTCATAGAAACGCTGATGCGAACCAGGTGGTTCGATGCCGATACCACTGGAAACTTCGGAAACCGAACCCGGGTGTCCAATCAGTATCAACGTCCTTAATTTCGAAATCCATTCTTATCATAATTCGCCTATATACATCTTGATATCAACCTTTGACGTTCAATAACTTCTAAGGGATTGATTGGTTTATTAAAAATCCCAAACGTTTTAACGACTTAAATACCGCAACTTTACCTCTACTATCTCAAATAGTTCGGTGATTCCAATTGTATAAGCTTCCCGAATTATCTTACTTTGACCTAAGTACTCGCTAAAGCTTAGTATAGAAGCTTGAGGTGTTCTCCTTCCAGAAACGTAATCGCATACAATACTCAACCCCTAAGAAAAGGAAGAAGAGGAATAAATAGTATTGAAGTAAAAACAACCTGTTCCACTAGAACCCATGAAGGGTCTTGGGTTTAGCACGTCATAGAGACTTCACTGTTTCTAGGACAAAGGTTGTGTAGGGAAGCGATTTGTCCGAGATCACACTCAACCGCGAGGTTTTTCCCTATTAAGATTACCCACTTTGTATAGGCTTTGTGCGACCCAAGAGGATCTCCAGATCCCACCAGATCTATCCCCGGCTTTTAAAAGATTTAATACAATCTCCCGGATTAGAACCGGGGACCTTCGTCACGGCAATTTAGCCTTGAAAAGTAAAATCTACATATTTCTAAACTCTAAATCTCTAACAGTCTGTGGCAAATTAGATAAATTAGGTTGTGGCAGTTCTGAGCTTAGGAATGGAGTAGTAATCATACATGACTTGATTGGTTATGCGATATTAACTATTCAAAGACATATAGCACGCTCTGATAAGATAAATTAAGCTTTTATTCTATCTAATAAAAAAGTTTATCCTTTTAAATAATTTTGATGATTATTACTTCATGATAAAAATCAAAAGGTGTATAGGATTAAAAAGTTTACTCTTTGCTAAGTGCTAAGTGATAAAAATATCTGCTCGTTTTTCACGTATTTTTAAACTAAATCAAAAGGAAACATTTACATATCGCTAATATGAAAAAATGGACTTACGCCACTTTCAAAATTAAGAGATCAGTTAAGTTGTCTAACTAATAATCAATCATTCGAAGGAAGAACGGATGAGTAAATATATTCTCCACTTTAGTAGTCATTCAGATGGCCATAGATTTTCAAATTGCCTCTGGTTTATTGATGAGTTCTTATAAACTCTGAGTGATCCAGGAAGTGGACCAGGCATTTGTAGGAGTTTCCTCCCACCGCCTTTGATATATTACCTATAATTTATTGGACAAAATTTTATTTAATTATACCTTCTGATTCAAAAGAATTTTCAACCAATATATAAAAGAAAAACCTTAATTCAGCATAAATAAATATAACAACTCAATTTTCCCGAGGGTGGTATCACTGATTCCAATGAATTTTTTTTTTGTGACAGCAGTTCGAAAATATTAGACACTAATTCTACACTTCTTGCTGTAGGGAAGCCTTAAATTAAGAGAAATAAATGCAAACTACTGTACTCTTAAAAAAAAAGTATACTATTGTTTTCTGTCTTTGTTCCGGACCGATTTTAATGTTCTTGTATAATGTATTTATTTTATTCAGTGTGAAGTTAGAAGGAAAACATTACCGAACATATTAAATGAATTTTAATGCAGAAAATATCAATGAAACCAAAAGAAGCTTCCGGTAAAGTAGGACAAGAGTAAGGAAAAGCGAATCAGATTCGTTCCCAGCGTCCTTTTAAACCATTACTTAAGAATTTACGTGGTAAAAACGGAGCTTACGAACTATATGAAAAGAAAAGATCTGTTATAAATTAACACTCATATTTTTTATCTCACTTCTGGGGTATTATATATCTCCATTTCTGACTTGGGAAGTAGTAATTTTGTCTATGAAATTGAATTTTAATCCTCAATTATTTTGGCCTTCTTGACTATTCAAATTATCAATGAAACTTATATTAAGTCTTAAAAACCTTTGAAAACCAGGAATTCTTAGGAACCCTTTGGCAGATTCAAACAAATTTATAGTTTCGGCAAAATCTTTTTGATGAGCTTCAAAGAAGTGATCCTACGACATCATCATCCAGAAAAACCTCGATATCGCTTGTTTTGTGATCCATTTTTCTTACGTAGAAATTCTAGTTAACACAACAGATGTTTGTAAAAAAGAATATGCTCTCTTTCATGACAGAGAAATTCAAATTGTATTAAGCTAAAGAAGAAATACATACCTTCTAATAGAAACGTAATTTCGTGAACTAAAATTTTGAGCCTCCTCCGATCTCAAAAATATAAATTTTTCATAATCGATGGTATTTACGAAAATATTTACTATATTTTTTAAATATGCACTGATACTTTTAATAATTAAAAATAATAACATAGTCATTATTTTACTTTTAAGATCATATCATATTGATATGTTACATTGAGAGAATGGGCCTCTGTTCGCTTTGAATAGCCTCCAACAGAGAGAGTGCATGTTGCAATAGAGATTGCACTAGGTATAAAACATCGCTGCCTTTCGTCATTCCCGTCTTACACAATTCCTTTTTCATTAGTTTTTCTATTGAGTTCATTTGACATTCTTGTGGGAGGTATTTAGGGGTTAGAATTGCGAAATATATTGTGGGTTGTGGATTTGTTGTTGACTTTCTTAGCTTGCTATGTCTCTATATCCTCAATCGGGCTTAACTAGGTACTGCCGCTTAGAGGATACTAGCTATGAGAATAATATTCAGAAATTTTCCCTAAATCTGAGGGCATGTCTAGGAATAAAACATCTTATATGTTTAAACTGGAGGGAGTAACTCATCATGACAGAAACTATATAGTTTCAAGAACGGTCTGCGATCACGTCCACCTCCGATTTTTTACCCCAATTAAAGTTACCCACTTTATAGAGGCTGGGTTAACCCCTGGAGAGTCTGCAGAGGCCACAGAGTTCATTCGTGACTATTGACAGGTAAATTAATCAATGAAGCGGATTTGAACAAGGAACCTCAGCACGCAACTCCGCTCTGAAGGGAACTGTTTGAACTTAAATGATTTGCCCAAGTGTGTCACCTGGAGGATGAAAGAGAACCAAAGAATGTTCTGTAACATAGACCATTAGGGAAAATACTGAGTTTCCTATGAGGAGAATATTCTGAGTATGAGAAAAGAGGGATGGGTGGGAGAAGAGGCAAAACCGGATCCCTAAAAAGCAGATGAAGCAGCTTTGTAGGGATCGGGAGGAACGGTTGAAATTCATAGAGGCTCCTCGGCTTTTGGAATAGCATAAGAAATAAAAGGAAGGCTAAGAAGAATAAATAATTCGTGTTTCCAAGAACTTCGTGTAGAAACATTTGTTAGGTGTTACTAACGGAGGTTCACAACCAGCAATGTATTATGAAGGGGAAACAATCCAGTGGTGGTATATAAATATAAAATAATGTTAATAACATATTTTATCTTGATTGAAAAATATTGACAATGTAGTAGAAGGTTGAGATAGTGGGGCAGTGAATTGAAAAGGAAGTAGACCTTGGCGATGCCCCGTCACCTCCACCCACCTCCTTCTTCAAGCACCCGTTTGCCTGGACCTCGTTCTTCGAACGTCGGGAAATGTCGATAGGCATCGATAAGTAAGCATAGATAATTGATTTTTTGATGCTTTAAACAATTTTATTAGAGCACATAAATGATTTTGACAGCCATTATCAAATTATACCAATCATAATTGAAAGTTGTGAAAATATCGATTGACATTTTTTTCATCGTTTTACAAAATTGAAATATTGACATCTCTTTAATATGGTGTATTCAAGAAAAATTGATTGGACAAGTATAAATATCCAGTATTATACGATACAATATAAATTATTTGGAAATCGATACTATTCTTTAATGGATTTTTGCACGTTGTTTAAATTAATAATGAATACATTTAATACATTACAAAAATATATAGTTTACTTATTCAATAAGAAATGTAATTATGTTCTAGCTAATACTTTGACCTTATAATAAGTATTGAATAGTAATGTTGCTAGCTGCATTTTAAGTGTCGTCCTTATTCTGTCGTCCTTTTTGAACATTTCAGTAATCAAATAATTTTGAAATTATGACAATTTTTAATCTCATGAGAAACTATTTATTTAATTTTTTAAATAAATTGAATATTAGTTCTGCATTAATAATTTTACTAGTCGGTAAAGAAGAATAATTGATGCAGAAGATGCAATAAATTATGATTAACGGAATCTATTTTCATCAATAAAAGGTCTGCATGTGAATAACAGAAATTTGTTATCATCCCATACACCTTGAAAGGTCTTCCTTTCGAAACACTCCAGCGATTGGCAAATTGGTTTTCTAGCTAAGAAACAGTTTCGTCACCACTTACGTATAAATGTGTACGCTAGCGAAGGAATTCAGCTGGTGTTCATTACAAACGGGATTCCTTAAAATATTAAAGTCTCAATATTATTTAGTAATATCTATGATTCAAACAGCAATATTGATAATTAAAATAATCGTGTTCCGTCATTTCTACATAGATACGGTCGAAAGTATGGAAAGGTAAAGAGGCATTTACCTCTTGTGAAAGAAATTATTTTATTTTTAGGTTGAAATTAAAAAAAACATATTTGTATCTGATTTTGGATTGTTTTGTCCTTAATAGAAGGTCTCAATCAACAGACAGAATTAATAATTTCTGAATAATACGTTTGTTTAAATATACTACCAAAATAACTGTTATGAAATTGTTGACTTTTTCTAAGAAGGTGACAGAAGATGCAGCAAAATTAAGATTGCTTCTTCTTACAAAAATCATACGGAACTATGGCTTTGTTGTTAAAAAGGTCATAACAACCCTTTTCCCTTATGATTAATTTTAATTCTCATTATTGTAGATAATGAATAATCCCTACTATAAAATTCTCTAATAGTAATTTGTTTAATAATTGTTAAATATTATCAAAAACATTATCGTATGGAGTTAATTTCTGATATATTCTTACCGATTGAGGAGGTAAAGTGTCTGGAGCATTTGATGAATAACTATGAGGATATAACGAATCTGTTTTTAAAACCAATTTTTGAACTATATTAATAAAGAACACTAAATTTAATTGCAGTCTAGAAAAAAAAAAAATCACCTCAATCTTAGTTTGATCTTACCTCAATCAAGTTAAATACACCAATACAAACGTTTTTATAAGGAATCCGTAAACATGCAACTCATGTGCTGAATATTTTGTGGGAAGTTTATGAAACGCCTTTTGTGTCTTTTTATCTTTCGCATCCCAAGTTACGCAGACCTTAGTCATTATGAGTTTTATCTTAAGTTGCTTTACTGATTAAAAAACAAACCAAAAAGAAAGTAATCACGTCTGTCGTGATTATCCTTTTTTGTACTTCCTAGTTCCCCTAACTTTCTAGACGAAAATTAAAATTTAACTGTTGTCAAAACTTCAACAATAAACAATCAAAATTTCGTTTGGCTTGCTGATTGTCTAAATAAAGTTTGAAAATATTGATAAGAACAAATTCTAAATTTGTTTATTTTTCTCTATAATAACAAACAAAAGTGAGTCTTGAGTGATTCTGAACTTTCTATTTCCCTATTACTTATAATTAGCATAATTCTATTTTCTTAAATATAAAATCTCCACTATTTTTAAATATAAAATCTCCACTAGAGGATTTTGAAATTGAATTAAGTATATTTCTTCTATTTTAAAGCCAATGTTTACAGTTTCATTAAAACGTACATGCATATGCACAGATCATAAAACTGGAGTTTGCATAAGCATAAAACACTTACCACGACTGTAACCGTGGCCGACAACAGCTGTGCTGAATGAACCTTTGTGCGCCGGTTTTGTTGAGGAGTGGCGCTTAAAGAATAAACTGAATAAGACCTTAGCTAAGGCCATCTTCTAAGAGGATATTGAGGTCTAGACAGTGCACTCTCTACCAACCTTACAACAATGTCAGAGAATTGGACCAGGTGAGGAGGTGGCGAGCCTTGATATAAGATAAAGAAGGATCCGGACCCACACTCCCCTGGATTGCTTAAAGGATAGGGTCAATAAATGGACTTTGTGAAAGAAAGTGTGCCGTCTAGGGAATCAGATACCACAAACATAACCGCTTTTAAAGGCTTGTTCTAGAATTTCCAGGAATATTCAACGCCCTTGCCTGAAGCCTCACTAAGTTACAGAATAGGAGATTTGGCACCAACAGCAGCTGGCTCTGCTAAGGGTACGTACAGGAATAGAAAGGTGTCCCTTGAGCCCAAGTGCTAGGTGAAGGGGGATGTTAAGGATGCTGCTCGGAAATATGATGTGAATAGGCAGAGTCTGGAAGCATTATCAGAGGGATTCCGGCATAAAATCATCGAAAATCTAAACGAACGGAAGAGAGTTTTATATAAGAATGACTACGGAATAAGTTACAAAATTGAAAGATACAAGAATAAGGAAAATCTTTACCATGGTTTATTCAGGATTGATTTCAAATAGGGTCCTCCCTGACGATGGGGTTTTGCAGATTCTGACTGGACACAGGGGATTTTGACTCCTGATTCTCCACTTATGGAGTTCCAGAGACAGCGAAAACGTAGTAATATCTAGCATTGCCAAGGGTACCAAGCCAAATTCCAATGAAAATCAGAATATTGGTAAACGTCGTATTGGGCTGTTTAATACCTATTCTGATAGAAGAGTTTTTCCTTAGATCTGGGATTTTGCCCATGGAGATAGGCGAGCTGCATTCCGCACAAGAAGATGGAAGCTTGATTTATTATTTAATATAAGGGAGCGAGGTGCCTGAGTATCAGAGCACTGAGTGGCCGTGCAAGGAGAGTACTTGACTTTAATACCTAAACGCTGCCGAAAACCCAATGCCGCCGAAGAAAACCTGTCACCTGTGGTTTAACCAACTAGATAATGCCGGTAACGCTCGGATCTGGCCGGGGTGAATTGAAATTTATTTCTTGGTGGTCACACAGCATGTATCACTACAGTTTCATTCTGGTTAAAAATGCTAGTTGGTAACCTGCAGGAATAATCCGGTATAACTTATAGGAATACCATAGCGTACTTAGAAACCACTAATACATCTCGATCTGTTTTGGTTTATTAAGATTCGATGTTTTTTATGTTAAGCTGCTGAAATAGACCAGTTAGTTAGTTGTGAAAATTTAGTTTTAGATCAAACTAAAGCTTTACAAGATATCGCCTGATATGAGAATGAAAAACAAAACATAAAATATGAATATAATGGTGGGTATTAGTCCTTTTCAGGTTAAACACATCTTCAGAATTACGATAGCACGTCGTTAAACTTTCTATTTTTGCAGCGTCGACTATCACAGCTGTAACGAAACCCAGCTCTTAAGGGAAAGTTGTGAGTCATGTTGCTCTTTCGGTGGTGACATTGGATATTTCTTATTCATTAGAAAATACATTTTAAACATCAATGAACTTATGAGTATCTAATTTTATTTTCTCTAGAGTCCCAACTAAGAGTGGAAGATCTACTTGGACTTTTTCTTAAATACAAATATATAAATAAGATGAATTACAAAGTACAAATTATTTGTCAACAAATCTTTTCAGCTGTTACTCTGTATAAATAATGTTTTTATGAAATTAATTTGTAGTAATTTATTTCTGAAGTCTAAAGGTGCCGATATCGCGGAACTGATTTCTTATCGTGACAGAAGAAGTAAATTGTATTTCAATGCAATTTCATGAAACTATTATTGTAAAGGAGGTTTAACGTGTAGTCATGAATAAAATAGTAAGCTTATCTAAGCCTCATTTAAAAGTTAGATACGTTTTATTGCTTTTAGAGGGACGGTATTCTCTTGTCTTCGGAAAATCACTCGACTCAGCATCGGTAGCATCTATTAATTCTTTAAAAAAAGTAATTATATTAACAAGTACAATCCATGATCTATGGTTCAGTACGTGGTAGAGACTGGGCTGTTTCTTGGACAAGGGAAGTGCAGGGAGGTGATTCGTTCTAGATCACGCTCAACCGTCAGATTTTCCCATTCCATTTTTTCGATACCGCTTATAGAGGCTGGGTGAACCACAGGGGGATCCTAGATCCAATAGGATCCATCTCCGGCTGCAAACTTAAATGAAATCTGCCAGCAGTGGGATTTTAACCCTGGACTTTCTGCACGCCATCACAGTGCCGTACTACTGAACCACTCCAAATTTAAAGGAAAAAAACAATGCAAACTATATAAACTATAGTTAATCCATAGCGAAATGTTGTTTCACTACTATTAGCAGTGAAGATTATGAAAAAAATGGTACGCTTTATTTTATCTGGACTTTATTGATTTTTTTAAATGCTATTCCTTTGCTGTATTTGCCTTTGAATTTGAAAACCATTGTCAAATATGTTTATGAAACTTGTAATTAATTATGAAACACATAATTGGATAACGATTATGTGAAATAACAAACAATATTCCATCTACAACCTTTTTCCCCAGCGATGAACATGTGATTGTCCAATTAAGAAAATTATATAATTACTCTTCTTAGCTCTTTCAAAGTAATTTATTGTAAAGTAATGCTGGTTGCTGTGTTGGTCGACAAGTGACTGATGTACAACAAGTCTTCCTTGACCTGAACTGAGCCGTAGTGGACATTTTCTTTTTTAGTTTTATGAAGTACATGTCTTATCTCCGAGTGTCAACTAGGTATTTTAATTAAATAGTTAAATAATCTAACAAAATTAGCTAGTTTTATGATAAATAAGCTATTTTAGGACTAATTTATTGGTCTATTATTATCAATTTTACTTCACAGTACATATTTTAAGAATTTAGAACAATTACAACAATAATCATTCTCACCTAGATTTTAGTTAGTGAAGCGAAAATTTTATAATTTTATAAATTATTAAACGAACGTTAGATTGCTATTCGAACAAAAAAAAAATTCAATTTTGCTTTTTCAAAAAAGTTTTATCAACTAGACTAAGATAGTGTGCCAAATTAATATATCCTATTTTTTTTTAGAAATGTTTCACCTCTAAACTTTTGTATAAGGAACGTTTGAAAAAAGGCTTTCCTTGTTGTTGTACTTTATAATCAATTAACGTAATAATATTATTATTTGGCTAATTTTTTTCTAACTTTATGAGAAGTTAAGAGAATCTAGACCCTTCAAGTTCCTGAAACGTTATGGCAAAATAGTTATCTTTTAAATACAAGATCATAACAGTTACAAATATCAGTATTGACTTTAATTTATTTCCATGATACTAAAAATGAAAAAAATGGGAATAACCTTTTTCGTCTTAAGGGACGGAATTTAAATGTATAAATGTACAATACTTTTACACCCAAGTCGAGTTAATGGTCTCATGTTTCATTTACAAAGTTGGAAAGAAGTCTCTTGTTCGGTATGATAGTAAAGAAATTAGCTAAGTAATAAAAAGCTGTAATTTTTTTATTCAGAAACAAATTTAGAGATAACTTTAGACTCAATTTTCGTGCTTAGGTAAAATAGATTCATTGTTCCTCAAGGTGCTAAAATACCACCATATTTCATTCTCATTAAAAATATGTTTTGATGATGTATAAATGACCTTAAATTGACGTGCCAAGGATTTCATAATCATTTAGATATGGGACCTGGGTCTCTTTGGAGTTCATATTTTATATGAGGATTTTTGATTGTTAGAAAATAAATCTCATAGTGCAAAATATATTTCAAAGATTATGTGACAGCCTGAATCTCCTCTTATTTAACATTTTGATGGACCAAGTGTGGAATGTTTGCAGAAGAAGAACTCCTAGAGCAACAGTTGGTTATTGGAACCTGATTCCTGTGTTGGTCCAAAGTTTTATCTATGCAGATGACAAAGGGGTGATTGAAGATGGGCCTGAAAATCTACAAGAAAGCTGTCGATGAGTGGTCTGAAGAACTGAAAATAAAAGGATTGTGCATAAAGCCCAGTAAGAGCATATTGGAAGGAGAAACCAACAGCTTACAATTAATTGCCTTGGACAGACCCTTGAAGTGGTAGATAATTTAAATTATCTAGGTATTATAATGACAAATGAGTAGGGATGGACGAATGGACCAAGAGATGTTGAACCGAATAAGAAAGGCGAATGGAGTGTTCTTCCAAATATCTTCAGCAATGGTAGGCAAGCGAGAAGTAAGTAAAGAGGCCAAGCTGCGCCTGCTCAAATCTGTATTCTTGCCTGTTCTTCTATATGGGTCAGAAAGCTGGACAATGCTTAGAAACATGCAATCCAAGTAACGCAGCGGAAATGAAGTAACGCTGCGACTTTCCTAAGGAAAGTCGCAGGAAAAACCAGACGGGATTGTGTAAGAAATAACAGCAGCCGTGTTACACTGGGTGTGAGATCTGTTACTGATGTCAGGAGAGGAACGCCAGCTGAAACGGTATGGCCATGTTTGTAGGAGGGGAGATGACCGTAAGGCTCACTGGCTGATGGAAGCAAAACCATTAGGAAACCGTCCTGTAGGTAGGCCAAGACTTACTTATAGTGAATATCTAGAAGGGCTAGGAAAGGAACGCGGCTGCCCGACGGATCAACTCCGAAGAATGGCTCTGGACAGAGAAACTTGTAAAAGATGGACAGAGGCTACTCCACGCCTAACAGGACTACGGAGATAGACGAGGAAAGAAATATTACCAGCGTGTTTATGAAGTTTTACAAGCAAAATATTTTCTGCTGAAGGCGATGGGCTCCAAAACAAATAACCCGTTATATTTGCAACTTGTGCTATATAGCTAATATTGTGTATCACAATTTAACAGGTACATTTATTAGTTATATTTAACATCTGATTTTTAACAGTTAAAATAAATCAGCACAAAATAAGTCATTTATTTATAACGTCTAATGTGCATACAAGGCAGAAAACGATTTTTTTTAATAATAATAGTTTTTAAAGTTAAAGGAAGTATAGAAAACAAGAGTTAAATTCTCGATTTTAATATTATCTCTTTTTTAAATTATAATTAACTACCCTCCATTATGATAACATTGAGACTGTTTGTAAGGGGATTTCGTCTGACCGTTAACATTTTGTTAGTACCTCGAAGTCAGTTCAGTATTATCCTTATTTAATATCAGAATCGCATGACTGCCCTTAGGTCATCGGCTGCCTAACGATTATTGGCATCCTACACACATAAATATTGTTGAACATTAGGATGATGATTTCCACGCAGCTTGTTGTCACTCGTTCAGGTGAAATCATCAATAAAGTATTCTTATAATACGACATCGAAAATAAATATTATGCTCTGAGTAATAAGGGATTATATTTCTACAGCCCCGGTGAATAAGTGGTTAAGTCGGGTCTGGATTCCGCTTACATAAGTACCAGAAACTCATTTTGGAAAAAATTAGACTTAACCACTTACCGGGGCTGTAGATTTATTCGAGTATGCGATGGCCAGGAAGCTTTTCCAACCATATAAATATAATAAGTAAAACGGTTCTCGTTGTACACTTTGATACAATAATAAGATACAAATATTGTATTATATTCTTACTGATTAAAAATAATCCATACTTTCTGATCTCTTAATGCCTTAAACGATCAAAATATGTTATAAATGAAATCACAGAAAGAAAGTTCATGAATAGTGGACTAAATATTTTTAATTAATTGTGTAATGTTTATGTATATTTTATAAATATTATACCAACACATATATAATGACGTTGCAGAGTTATAAAAAATTATGAGTTAACTAACCAAATAAATATTGATACATGACAATTTCTCTTACAACTTTGTCCATTTTCCTAAGAAGAAAAACAAATCTAAATATTAACCACAATGATTTATCGTCAGATAACTTAGGCATATTAATGATTCTACTTATTTTTATTTAATGAATAATTATGGTTTGATGTAATGAAATTAAATTATATGATGTATACCTTCTATTCCCTGAAGAAAATAGAATCGACTGTAGCAGTAAAGTTATCTTCATTAACAGTAACAATCTTGTAAACCGATATCGATATGTTTTGATTTCAATATTTGTGCAATTCTCGTTTTATTACACACACTGATCTATAACTACAACTATCAGTGGACATGTTCTTGCTTTTATTTTACTTTTTGTGTACTTATCAAATGGATATGAGGAGGTCGTTCATTTAACTTGAAGATTTGGATCTAGATTTCTAAACAAACCATCTCCCAGAATGGTTGGACTGGACATTTGCACGATACACATTTCTAAAGACAGAGCTAACTTGACGATAAACTCTGACTGATTTGCATAATTGTAGCACGCTACTTATTTTGGGGTCAGTGGCCAAAAATAAATCGGCATATGATCAATATGGCTGTAACTTCATTTTTTTTTTTATACAATCTTTTAAGACTTGTTTTAAAGTTTATTTTAATTATCCGATTTGCAAATCTTGATTCGACATATGTTGATAATTTAGATTAAACTGTTGAAAGTAGGAAAAAATCGTACTTAAAAAGTACTGTCTACAAAGTGACGCGATAATATTTTCAATAATCTGAATTACACTATTACTTATAAAAATTTATATTGAATAATAAATAACAAAATTGTAAAAAACTGGTATTTGTCGAAACTGGTTTCTTTTATATGAGGTATTTCTCATTAAAAAAGCTCAGGAATGCCGAGGCGTTTGACATATCACCATATGGGAATCCGAGCTCAAAAGATAAATAACATAGTCTTATTGTTATGAAGAAAGTATTCTGATACTTAACTGCATATGGTTAATATGGGGAAAAACTTTATAATTGAAGACCCCAGGACATTATTTTTAAAGTGCCTTCTTAAATTTGCAATTTTTATAAATCTCTTCTCAACTATAACAAGATAATTTACAATTCACAGGGAGGAATGGGTGCGAGGTAGTCGTACGGAACAGACACACAGGGATTTCCATGGAATGGGAAATGCTTTTCACTCTCTAAGATTTTTTAAAGTTTGTTTTGCTGTAATGTTACTTTAGGATCTCAATATACATGCTCTGGATAACAAATTATTTGAATAATAATAAAATATTTTTATTGATAAGACTAAAATATTCTTGATTTAATAATAGTTTCAAGTTAAAATACAAAACTACACACCTTTCTTTATGTTGTTTATTTTCTCAGAAAGATATACTCAACCTGCAAAAGAAAAAAAGATAATGAAGTTTTATTTTTTACAAATATAATTAATTACTGTGTAAGATAATTTTCTGAATAGGTTCGAAGCACATAATATTAAAACACTTCAGATATAATTTAAAAAAGTCTCCAAAAATAAAAAAAGAGATTTTGTATTTTGTACACTGTTAATAGAATGACTTAATAGGGGAGGGAGGCAGGTAAAATTTACATCGGAAAATTGTGATCTCATAAAATAAAATCAAAATAATAAAGCGTGTTAACTAGCATATCTAAAATGACGTATTGGTTCAAAAGATCTGAGAAAATACCAAAAGAATGGAAATAATCTATTCTTGTTCCGATTCACAAAAATGACCGAGGAAAGATTGTAATAATTTCAGTGCAATCTCTTCTCCGGTGTTCTTGAAAATATTTGTGTCAACATAAAGTAGTCGAATTATAGTTCGAAAAAATGATCTGGGACTGCCACTGTTTTACCCAGCTTCATTTAATATTTTCATTAATTTACAGTTATTTGGTTGTCTCTATGTCGTATCATATTCCAAAAATATTTTTATTGTTTATAGTTATTAGGTGGTTACCCCCTGTCCGGCCAACGGTTGAAAAACCACAAGTTTACATATTATATACGTTCTTCATCAATTAAACTCAATTATTTATGACCCATTTCTTATTATACCACCTTAAATGTGAAATAAAATACTACTTGGTGATCAAAAAACCAAAAAATGTTTGTATAATAAAGAGAAATTTTTATTTGGATATTAGAATGATTTACATATATGTATGAAGTACATTTTATTGTAGAAAGAGTAGTAACTGACTGAGGCATAGGAGTTAGAAATGCACTATCTGTGTTTGGCCAGAGATTGTTCACAAATGTGTGCGATATAAAACCGACTTGGATTCGTTGTTATTGATACCTTTATTTTGGTTTAATCATCTTTAAGTTATCTAAGGAGTTTTGAGGTCAAAATTCCGTGGATGAAATGATAAGAGATGGAATCTTCCGGATTTGGAGAAATGTAATTCTTAATAATGCTGAGAGAAATAATTCTGGGAATAAAAAGTGTTATGACTCCGTTACGGTCCGCCCTGCTTTAAAATATTACATAGTCAGTCTCCTACTATCTAATTAATCTCAAGAAAATCCTATTCACATTCCTCTCTTAAATTGCACCTGGTGCAGTAAAAGAGATGGTTTCTATCCTCACTATTTTATTTTCAACAAAATTATAAAAGCCATGGGGCTAGTTAAAAATTGTGTGTATTAGAAAGACGAAGATTTCTTTAATAAATAATTTTGTTTATTACTTGTTTACTTAATAATTAAAGATATATTTTTGAAATGTTTATGTAACTATTCCATTTTATTCGTATTTCAATTACGCTACTCTATTTTTTTAATGTTTATTTATTTTGTGAAAATATATCTATTAAAAATATCTATTAAATGTGGTAACCTTTGGATAGATTGTGCCTATATATGTGCAGGTGTGTTATACCTTAGGGGAGTTGACTGTGATCTCACTGATAGTTGTGGTCCACTCAAAATAAGTTGCAAACTGCAGCTGGTGACATACCTAACTAACTTATACCTAGTTGTTAATACTCTCGCTCTTAATCTCATAAATAAAACTGTTTTTCTTACCCCCTCTAGACTTTTGTAGGTCTTCGGTAATAGGAAACTGGAGCGTAAACTGATATCTTTCGGATTACTTGAAAATAGGAAGCTAAAGAATCGCTGTGAGTTAATCCTTTTAAGGTTTTGAGAAAAAAAATTCTAGAATTATAACTACGTTTAAAACATAAGAATATGTATGAATATTTGTAAAATATCTTTTATTCTAATTTGGTTAATAGATAATGGGATAAAAATAAACACTCCTTAAAGAATTACTTAAGAAACATTCTCCCCATAAGTCAATCACACGTTGCATCAGACTAGAAACTGCCTCCTTTCACACATCTCCCAGTTTATATATTTCATTACAGATTTTCTTATATGAATAAATTTATGAAAAAATAATTTCAAATTCGGTATGAACGACTTTATACTAATAGACATAAACTTTAGATATTTTATGTCTATTAGTATAAAGAATTTTAATAAATCAGAAGTAGTAATTTACATAGAGCTATAAACATGGTTTGTTAAAAAAAAAAAATAATAATAATAAATAAAGTAATACAAATAAAATAAGACAACTTAAATGTTACATATAGTTTATAAAACTATGGCGATCCGTCAAACTCCTCTCGTCGTCCAGTAAGGTATAGGAATTATGTTAAAAATCATTCATTAATTATTTAATTATTGATTTTGATGTTTTCTAGTTATTTTATTTTAATAAATGCTAATATAATACTTGATGTGGTACAGGCACATTTGGATTTGATTCTGGATCACTTTTGTAGGCAACAGGCGTACAAACGACAAGTAATTTCCTGCCCAGGTTTTTATTTTGTATTTTCAGATTTCATTTAAATATAAATAGAGGTATTATAAGATACTATTTATGTCTACTCATTTTCCATCTCTTTATGCTGATATGGCTAATCGGATGATATGGCTATGGCTACTGTGGAGTTCTAATTTTGCATATCCAAGTTTCATTAGGATAGGGTCTTTAACGAGTACCTGACACCGTACAGGCTCAGGAAACCCATTTCACGCCCCTTCCGAAGGACGGAATATCCATGGACTTTTTATTTCCTTTAAGAAGTGATAAGGGTACCTTTCGGGCTGAAAACCCACGATCTTGGGAATAGTAGGTTGTTTGTTATGTTAAGGACTAGACCGCAGGTGACCCCTAGATACTATTTTATTTTTGTGTATGTATTTATTTGTAAATAAAATCTGAGGGTAAAAAAAAAAAAATAATGTTAGTTTTAACATATATTACCCTTTCCATGTTTATAATAGTGTTAAACCGTATCATTCCACTAGATAAATGTCTTGATAGCTCTTATTATTTCTGTTGTGAGGACCAAATGATTCAGATTATACAGTTTAAAAGATGTCAGAGTTAAGTTTATTTTTATTTATGTGATTACTTTTAAAAATTGATCTTATAAATTATCTAAAACGGAAAAATATTTTTTTTCTGGAAATAAATTATCGAAAATTATTATTTATAAATATAGCAAATCTATATCAAATCTTAAATCTGGTCGTCAATATTAGTCAATAATTCGTGATATAGAAGAGTCAATATTTCCAAATTAGTAACATTCCAAATTAGTTCATCATTCAAACTTTCAAATGCCGAATGAATCCAGAAATACGAAACGACCAAGAAGTTCACTGGAACAATTATTGTGAACTTGGAGCGAATTCTTCATCTTTACGGTCCTCCATTAATACAAGTGGCATCACTAACGCAATGATTGCTTCCACATCCTTTCTCTTCCGAGGAAGATCCTTGCAGGAGCTTATTATACAGGATCTAATGTCCTCGCCGGCTACCTCGATCGTAATACCTCTGAGTTATTTTAATATAATTTACCTTCGGGGTTTAACCTAGCTTCTCTTCAATTCCCGATAATCCTCCAAGGCGTCTGAAAAGAAGATGGCCCCGTGACTTCTTAGTTGAACTTGTGATTTGAGTACTACCAGTGGGTAGTTTCTCTACTTGTCATTTTCACATGTCATTATGTATCGCTTAGCCCATTTACTTGATGTATTATTTTAATACAGTTGTAAATATCAATAAATAAACTTAAAAAAAAAAAACCTTCGGTTTTAAACAAGTACGCAGGTGTGTAATTATTTAGAGATATGTTCCAGGGAGAAATGCACAGTACTAGTTAGTGATCTCTAAGTGACCAGGTTCAAAACCGGCTGTGAGAGATAATTTGGGGCTCCCCCAGCCTCTACAATCTTCCCTATAGTTTTAAGAAAACCAGGCTGATTTTTTTTTACCAATCCACTTCCTTCACCGTGGTTGGCTCTGGAAATTAGAAATTCTACAATGTTCTGAGCCGAATATCTACCAAGAGTAGTAGTGGTTTTTTTTTTTATTAATTCTTCCAAATACCTTATTTATTGAGATTAATAAAAATATTATGGATAAACAAAAATAACTATGTAAAAAAGTAACTAAATACGAATTTTCGGATGTAGTGGTACAAGTTTTTTTTAATTTTTATATATTGCCCATTTCTCCTCATTGATTATGAAGGTGATAGGAATATCTGAAAGATGTGTATTTTTTTATTGTTATTTTTGCTTTTAAATATTAGTTAAAATTTTATCATTAGAGGTGGGGTGACAAACATTTAAAAATATAAGAATAGGGAGTAGTACTAAAAACTATAGAGCTCTCGATAGTTTTCAGTACTAAATTTAGACAGTAATGAATCTAGCGTAGAACTGAGACGAGCAGTGAGAGTGCTGAGGAGTAGCGCTCAACCTCAAGGGCCGTGACATCATCCTTCTTTACTCTCAACACTGGGAATTTCCCCCTGGGCTATAGTAATGGTTTCCTAGCCGGGTAAGAAATGATAGGGAAGTAGGATTTGAATTGCAAATCTCAGGTTTGCTTGAAGGAATTGTGATTGTTTGTCATCAAAAGCTGACAGTATTTTGAAAAGGAAAGTGTACAAAATACACTTCACAAAGATGGAAGTACAGAATATCGAAAATTGCTATAAATAGCTGAACAATTGAGCGGAAACCAACCAAGGAAGTCCCTAAAAGCACTTATTTACTGTTATATATATGCGTACGTAGTGAATAGAATTAGATTAAACGGATTTAGTAGCGCCGGGGCGCATCCTTTGACGTTATCCTGTGGCTGGGAAGTAGGAAAAGGAAGCGATTTTCCACGAGAGATAGAGATCGGCACAGATTTAGCCAGCCGTGGCGTGCAGCCTGGCTATGCTAATACAAAGGGCGGTGACCGCCTTCTGGGGCAGCGAGAGTGAGTCTTGTCGAGGACCGTTCTCAGTGACGTCCTCCGTCAGCGGGTTGGAGGAATGATGGGTATAGCATTATTGACAGGTATAGGTGTCGCTGTATTGCACATATCCATAGAAGAACCCAACTCTGAGAGGGCATTTACCCTAATCATTAATAACCCATGACAGGGTATTGGGCTCAGTACATGGTAATGTTTCAAGGACAACGGTTTGGCAAAGAGGTGATTTGATCGAGATCACGCATAACCGCCAGTTTCCCCCACTTTATATCGGCTGGGTGAGCCTCGGGGTGCCTATCTCATGGTGATATATGACCGAGAATAAAACTCCCAAAGCCGGATTCTAACCCGTTGTCTACTCATGAGCCCGTAATGAGTTTCTCCCCTCCCTCACCAACAGAATTTTACTTTAACGAATTCAGTTTTTACATCGTTATCATTATTATTCGTTTTTGCCTTTCAATAAACTAAAAAGAAATCTTGAGATCGATTCGGTTTAAACAAGATATTTGAATGTTGAATAAAACATCTGATAGTTACATTGACATTATCGCATGTCTTTAAATGACTCTTTTCCAATGCGAATAACATGCCAACGTATCCAATAATTAAATGAAATCTCTTACTTTGGAAGATTTCACTTTAGTTTCAGCAAACTTTTTTATTTGGAAGTTCTGTGATGATGCTGTTAATCTGATTATAACAAAAGAATGTTAATGAACTTTCTAATAAGACCATTTTTTTTTTTTTTACAACAAAATGTAGGTATTTTGGTAGAATATATTTACTACAATTTTTCAAACTAAAATGTTATGAAATTAAGACAAATTTTATGGATCATTTTGGTTTCCCTTACGTGTCTCTATAGTACAGCTTTATTTATAACCAGAAAGTAAAGGTTTATTCTTCACTGCCTTAGACAGTTGTGGTCACTAGGGAAAAGACAACTAATTATTTATTTACACTTACTATAATTTACGACCCCCACGATCGATAAGTAACCGTATATCGATGACTAAACAACCGTCAAAGAGAGCCTGGTTTTCTTCTCTCAGATTCTTATTCTCCTCTAGGCTACAGCTACCCAATTTCATGTATTTAGGTGAATTTTGGCATCATTGACCAGTCTCCATGTTCTAGATCTTTCAGCTTTCTGTTCCAATGGATTTCTACTAACATTAACTTCTTCAGAATTGTGTTACTAATCACAATGGTACTGTTAATAAGCGATACCTATTCCAAACTGTACCATATCTTCGGATGTCAAAAGTATGAGCTTTTCAACTCGAACAATTGTATCTAAGCGGGCGAGAAAAAGGGATTTCTTTCTTATGATTCTGCGTTAACCATATCTTGGCATAATACGTCAACCATAATTGTTCGTTTTTTTTTTCTTAAATTTAATTCCAAAAGCACTTCGTCAGTATAAAGCATTTTCCACCAGAAAAAATCATCTCCAACACGCACAAAACATGGGTTTTGTCATAACAAACGTCATTGATTAACTGGGTTGTGCTGAAAAGCTAGACTCAATACCTGAAAATGATTCAATGCAGACAATCCATAAATAATGATATTATCCAACTATCAGTTTTTTGGCATTTTGTATTCAATTCGAACTTCCTCATTCTGATAGGCTTTGAATAATCTATCTATTTCTTGTTCATTTAATTTCTAGCTATATGTATAGCATATTTATTATCTCACAATTTTTTTGTAATTCAAACCGGATTTTTTCGAAACTTGGATCTAGTTATCTAAAATATTTAATAATGTTCTATTTAAACTACTAATCTATTTTTTATGTTTCTTGTATCATCCCACAAAAAGCCATTGTTTATTAAGGTATCCATGTATTAGCTCCAAAGCAAACCCATATATTTTGTACTTGTTTATTTTTTTTATTTGCTATAGGTTTTTTTCTATTTCTCATGTTTTTTCAAAAACCCATTTGTCGTATCAGTTTTCCAAACCAACAACATCACAATTACCAATGATAGCCAGTAAAATATATTTCATCTTATTATTATTAAAGTTTTATTTATTTAAATAAACAATTTTTGGACGTGACTGAGTTGATCCATCCTAGGTAGTTAGTTATGTTCAATCGTAATCCATTATCACGCCAATCAACTTTTTGCTACTCTCTATTATACTATTATATTCTTTATCTTAAAGCGGCAACTTTCCCGTCAATCTTCCAAGGATAACTGGAAATTGGGTTGGTGAGAGGAAAAACGCCTGAAGGATGCCATACGACTGATAATTTTTCATGTAATGTCCTGTAGAATTTCAACAAAACATCTCAATTACATCATACTTATTTCAACAAAATGCTAATCATAATAAATAACGAAATGATTTCCTAAGAATACAAATTATTCATCACGTTATTCGTATCCATGTATTGCTGATTTATGCTAAAAATAATTAATACTAAATAACCATAGAATTAATTAAAATATATCTTGATTCCTTTCAAGTGATTAATAATATTTTACTATTCCATAAAATAAATACATATGGATTGTAATTATTTTTTCTCGAAGATTAACAGTATGGCATAGGGAGTCGGCGGCCCCATCGCCCAGTCATCTGACTCCAATTAGCCACTGATCCTCCAGGTTGGGGGAAACCCAGAACCGGGGGGGGGGATAGCCCAGTCACCCTTTCTCCTGAGGGGGTATAAACATTCAGGAGATCAATTGTCCCGAGGATATGGGCCCTCCGTCGCTGTGCTAACAACCCGAATGGTAGAAAATTTATTCAAAGTAAACTAAACAGCCTCCAGGCTTCTCGACGCTAGAAATGGCAAAAGACGAAGTAAATGAAGATTAACCATATTATTAATTTACTAAACTAGATTTTTTAAGGGCAAGTGTCACTAATTTAATACTGCTTAATATTCGTCACTTTCTAAAATAAATATTTATCATAGTTATTTTTACCTCCTAAAATTAAGTGACAGAAAGTGTTAATATGGGTTTTCTTCAATGCCATATTCAGATTGGTGTGGGCTTGATTTCCTCATAGGAGCTAAATGTCAAAAAGTATAGGCCCGAAAACCATGAAAGGATTCTACCCATCTCGGAAAATAAAACATCAAATTTTGAGGGAAATGATTATTTTTTTTTTATAAATACAATTTTATAAATATGCAATATTTATATAGGTATAAAATTTATACCTTTCACTGACCGTTCTCATTGATTTTTGGAATGTATTGATTGATGAAATGACGTTTTACTCATATTTGTTAAATTTATTTAGCAAAGAACTGCCTTACTAAGTTTATAATGTACCGATATGTTGCACTTATCACCATTGTTCAGTGGGAACACATAATAAAGAGCTGCGATAAGTCGTTTGACTGTTACTGCACGTAGCGATTGAAGAAAGCGATAGTGCACTTACTGCAACACTGTTGCTCAGATCATACTAAGCAGTCCCATATATTCCTCTTGAATTGTAAGGTGATGGTTATTCAATCCAAACAACGAACTTCGGAAGAATGCAATCTTAATTATTTTAACTTGGTTAGACGAAACCATTATATTTATTTTCAGGCTTCTAGCTGTGAACTTTTTACTGACCTAAATTAAGAATTAACAAATGTGGCTTTGATATTTAATTAAGGTTATTTGATCAAAAGTGGTGTGAGTGTCATTCGAATTAAAGATGTTCGCTATACATGTAACTGAATAGTTATGAAAATTTTCGAATAAAAAAAAATCGACGCGCCTTATGAACAGGCCCAGGTATTTTTCTTTTTTAAAATACTTCCTTCTAAATCTTTCAGGAATATATATTTTAAAATATATATATTTAAAAAAAATATATATATATATATATATATATATATATATATATATATATATTTTAATATTCAACTACCGATATTTGTTTCAATCGTGAAATAAAAAATAAGAAAAAAACGATAAGATGCATACGCTTAATTGGCAGTGATTAAGCTCTTGCCTGTGCCGATTTTCACAACGTTATTACGACCAGATTTTTTTCGATCCTCCTTAAGCTCTTCAGTCTGCATTTTCTTGGAAAGTTGTCCATCGGTTGTTATTATTTAATATTAACATGTTATCTCCAACTAATTCTGTATTCATCCATGCTATCGTTAAGTTTTTTGCGTATCTTCGTTTCTTTTAATGCCTTTCTCTGTACAAAACCTTAACTCTTCTGAAGAAGATACATCCAGATACAAGCTTTAACATTTTTTGCTCATTAGGTCTCTCCCAGCTTTCGATCTCATAAATTACTAGGGCAGTCGCTATAAATTTGATTTTTATTTCTTTTCCTAGTATGTAATTTAATTTTCTAGTTATTGTCCCACAAACCGAAAAACGTTCCCCTTTTATTTATTTGTGACTTGCGATTTAATTAGTTTTCCTCCATTATTATAAATGAGCTGATTTACTAATATAGTTAATATAAATTATTTGTCTACTCACCTGTTTATGAACATATAATAGGAGTAGATATTGGAATCGTTAACAATTTCTAATCCGAGTTTTTAACGGAATCATGCATTTTAATGTCCACTGGGTCCAAATATCTAAGTCTCTGCTTAGCCGTGGTAGGACAATGAAATTATACTAAAGTCTGGCTCGTACTGAAGGTGTGAATATCAATGGAGGATTCTTTATTTAAGCAGAAAGGGTGACTTTTTGAATCATCAAAGATAAGTTGAAGGTGAGAGACTGTAAAATCATAACTATTTTTATTGGAAACTTTTTGACAGTGGATGGCCAGAAAATGCTAGTTACAAGAAATTGGATAGCAGCAACACAAAACAAAGGCCCTGAAACTTTCTACAAAAAATCAGTTGTAGCTCGTCAACGTTATCCTTCGATTCAATGAAAATAAACCTCATTTTCTTCCGCTTTCGAACAAATATTGACGTAAATTAATATTTATATATTCAGCTAATATTATTATTATTATTTGTTATTTACATTCCGAACAATCATACATATGACTTAACGTTTTGTGGTTATTAAGAACAATTAAAAATAGTAATACAGACGTAGCACACAGTGAAACCCGTAGTTCCTAGTTTTCTATATTTTAATATGTTTTTTATGGAAGAAAGATCGATTAACGTATCTTAAATTATAATATTGATATTACGACTACAGAATATGAATAGGCTAAAGATGCTACAATTTATTTTTCCGACATTCCTGATTCATCAAAGACCCTTTTGTCATTTCATTTAAACTAAAAACAGAATTATATGCTCATATTAACTGGTATATTCGTATATATTAGGTTTTGCATAAGGTTCAAAACTCTTATATAAACCTTTACATTGTATGTTTGTCACAGTCGGTATGAACGGAAAAAAACAGTCTTCCTATAGTTTAATCATGTATTTATATGATTATTTTTATTTCCCTAATAAGAACTATAATAATCCTTATAGTATTTTTGGTCATTCATATTTTGTTTATTAAAATGATACAGTATGCGTGAAAAATATAATGGCAGACACTCTACCTAGTAATTGCAACTATTTGCAATTTTTGGAAAGTTCTATGGGAAGACGATTTGGAATCATTATGCGTTAGAAAAAAACTATCCCTATTTAAAAAGTATTAAGTGCGTTCAATAGTGTACGTCATCTAGATCCGTTAAACCCTCACTAGTGTCCTTTATTGCTGTACTCTACATCATGCCCGTGTTTGTTTCTATTTTATATGAATAGAAAATTTATAGCTTATACCTACCTGTGTGAAAATTTCAGTGTTGGAAGGCGATTAACAAGTAAAACAACGACAAATTAGCTCCAAATACTTCTTTCTTGAAAGTAAATCAGAACAATGGATCTTAACTTTCCTTAAGATCATTGTTTGGGTAAGTGAGGACAGCACAGCAGTATCAACCAGGGTATTACTCACACGGGACGCCAGTGGGACATTTCACCTTTTCCAACTTGAAAAACAAATTCATTGAATCGAACGATCGAATGAACAATATTTGACCGGTATAGACTAATGATTACAGATGATATCGTTCTTTCTTATTGTCATATCCTGTACTCCGAAAAGTAGCTATATGTACGTACGCAAGACGTCATACTCGCTGGCTTCCTGTCATCATATCAACAATTAAGAACTATTCCATTTATTTTCTTTATTATTTTTTTTCATTGTCAAATTTTGCCTCGTTAAATCGTCCGTGTCAACTGTACAAAATTCCTAATCTTGTGATAATTTCCTAATAATTTAATTCTTCTTTCAATTTATAAATAAAACTATGTATCTTTTTTGCGTTGACATATGTCTATAGCTTCCATTTGCTAGAGAAGAGAGGAATTATGAGCCCATATTCGATGCTTTAGAAACGCCAAGCTTCTCCACATCTCGTCACTTCTAGTTCGTTGTCGATAATACCAAATCAGATCTCCTTAACGTTGTGAAGATCTTATACGAGAGAATTTTAACAAAAGGTATTCCCAACTCCTTTACATTTTTCTGTCAGAAGGGCTGATCGAGAAAAATCTTTTCAATCATACAATTCTTTCAATGTAATCGTTCAAATGAGGAAAATTAAATAAAATAAAAAAGAAAGAAAATCGAAAAGCACTTTTTATTTTTAATAACAAAATTTACATGATTTGTTGAACATTTCAGATAGAAGAATCGTTATAAATGGTTGTGGAGTTTTGATAAGTTAATACAACGTGATAAATAGCGTAATAAAGCGTGACAAGCAGGTAGACAGCACATAACGTAATTAGCACCAGGTGGAACAGGTACATTTTTCAAACCAGTGACTTCGGAGGTAGCAGTGAATCATAGGTCTGCGTCTAATGGAGCCTGATCGCTGGCAACGGGTTCTTCCGAACCAAACTTCATTTTCCGATGAAACTTTAAGGTTTTTATCTTCTCCGACCAACCTGTACATATTATTTTTTGAAAAAAACAAATTGTAATTTTATATTTTATCATTAAACAAAAAAACACTGGCCATTCATCCAAGTCCTACAGAATTAAAAGCATTTATCTTGAACCAACCCGGTTAATATTTTTCAAGTGATAGCCTCAAGAAGATTGAGATGGGCTTGTAAAGTTGCTGGGCTTAGTCACGAACTAATTCATATAAGTTGATAAGCGCTGTGCCGAATGGGAAGCGTCTGAGGGGTAGACCGAGACGTGGGTGGGAAGATGGCGTGTTAAGAATGTCCTGGCGGATTTGGGTCTGGGTAGTGGTCCATGGACAGAAGTTTGTTAGCACAGATTGGTGGTATCGGCATCGTACCTTCGGGTTCGCTAAGCCTTATTATTTTTATTATTATCTTTAACCATTTTCGAATTTACTTATTAACAGTGAACGATTTCCTCCTAAATTTTCGAAACAGATGCGGTGTGCTAGATAACTGGTCCTTGGGTCGTTTCGGTTCTAGTTTCGAAAATTAACTACCTCAGCTAGAAATATCTTACGAAATTCAAATCGCCTAATAATGATGTCCAGATGTTTAAAAAAAATAAATAATCGAAAAAATAGATAAACAAATAAGATATTCCCAGCACAAAGATACTCATTTGTATTTATTGTTTATTGTTTGATAGTAACAATTAATTAAAGTTAATTAAAATTAATTTTTTGTTGGTTAAAGGGATATTTAGGCGACCGGTTTATACACTTCTATCGTAAAAATCAAGGAGAAATCATAAATTATTGAGCTATTCAAGTTTTAAAGTCGAAAGTTTGAAATTTTATAGAAATCTGTTTTATAGCTTGATTAAAATGTTTTACCATAGTTTTATAAATCTCTTAATACGTAGTTATTTAAAGGCATTTTAAATTACTTATAATACTAAACTTTTACGGCCCTAGGATGGACATAGCTCATCTAAAATTTATAACCTGTGGATAATAAGCAGAGTGGCTCAGTGATAGAGCTTTGAGTTAACAAGCCTAGGTCCAAATTCAGCTCGCTAGGAGACTTTTATTTAATCTGTTAGCGGCCGGAGATGGGTCCTGTGGGAACTAGGACCCTCCTGGGGCTCACCCGGCCTCTATAAAGTGGGTGTCCAAAATAAGGAGGAAAAATCTGGCGGTTGGACGTGATCTAGGATAAATCACTTTTCAGCACAACCAAGAAACAGTACATTCTCTTCCAAGTACTGAACCCCCATGGGTTATAGTTGGACAGGTTTTTTTTTTAATCAGTTGATGTAGGTAATGTATTCAAATATAATTTAATTTTTTAACAACTTGATATTTACAGAAGGTTAGCCACAGGTTTTGTCCTATATATTTTATTTCTATTGAGGTAGTGAAATTTTATTTCGAAATTGGAACGAGTTGATTCGACGATTTCATAAATAAAGAGAGAGACCGGCGGATTTGACAACTAATTAAATCGAGATTAAAATTTGTTCATTTGTTTATCACTTAAGTCCTACTTTATGTCCGTAAATTATAAGCGAATGGGCTGATTTCTGGGTCATTTCGAATGTTTAACATTTTAAATGTTGTAATTGTAATAAATTTCTAATTTAAATTCACAGTCCATTTCTTTGCTTAGCGGGCTGTACAACAGGTTGCCAACACTTCACTAAGTCTCTCGCGGCCTTATTTGGTTGTAATTTATGGTCTAAATTCATAGCTTTTTGGGCTAGCATGTATCATTTAGCTTACAAAATCCTTATGTTGAATTAGTAACTTTTGCTGGAACACTGTTTATTATGTTGTATGAATAATAGTTGCAATATCTTTTAACTCATTTTAACCCCCTTAATGTAAAAAAACTTATCATCTCATCAGGCTTTCTTTAGGTTTGATTAAATACCAACTTGACAGTATTTATTTTATAGGCTTTCAGGTAACGAATTATTTATTGGGCTAAATTAGATCCATTAACTCTTTACACTCCGTTTATCAACATTTAAGCTCTCATGCCAAAAGCATGTGTATTTCTTAAAGCAAATGACAAGATTAACTATAATTATTTATAAAATTAAATTAATTTTTTATTTACTTTTTCATGCAGTCCTATCTTATCTTATAGCATTGTAAATCGTGGAAATACTTAAGGACATATCACTCTTTTAAACGACCGACATTGTATCATGTTTGAACTTCGTCATGGGAATAATGAGATGAGTTAAAAGCAAAGGTTTCAAGCTTTCAAAAATTTTCTAATAGTTACTATAAAAATTCCAATACCATCATTACAATAGCAATGCTTTACTTTACCAATACCCATTTTATTTATTTTACTTTCAAATGCGTCAATTGTTTTTTGAGTTATGACATTGTTCTTTTGAAGGAGCTATTAGAAATCAAGAAAATGAAGTATTTCACTCTATTAAAATTATCCTAAAATCCTAATTATGTTAATTTTGGTTTGTTTGGAAATGTATCTGAAGACGTAAAGGTCGAAAAACCGAATTAAGGAGAATTAAGAGTTGGCGAAGATTTTATTGATTAATTCCATGATACGAGTATTTTTTATTTGGTCGCAATGTACCTATTGACTCATTTTTTAAGTTTTGTATATATATGTATATCAGAATATACATATATATACAAAACTTAATTTAGGATATATATATATTCTAAATTATCATTAAAGAAAAGAAATATGTAATATATTATGGTTGATAAACACAACTTTTGACTGAAATGTGTGATATAAAAAGGAAATTAAAGAACAAAAAAATTTTGTTCGGCAAATTTTCTGATATATTTTTTAACCTGGATTCACAAATTATTATTATTTAAAAAATATAAAAAAGATAAATGTCATTTTAGTTTTAGTTTTATCATATCAATAAAATGAAATGACAATGTATTTTACCCTATTAAGCAAGCAGAATTTTGAACATGTTCCTAGCCTGAATCAGCATTCGGTTCTTCTAAACACTTGAGGATATTCATTATAGGATGGAAGGCCAGTGAAAAAAAACATTTAATTACCAAAACAAAGTAATGTCAACTAACCTAAGAACGTGGGGACAGATGAGCGCTGCGTGTAGCCCAGTGGAAGAACAACTACGACCGCTATCCCCTCCAGGAGAGCCGAGTTGTGACACCCCCTCATATATAAACATGAGGAGGGGTTTCACAAGAACGACGACCGCCTAGGAAGTGGAGGACTGTACTGACCTGCTTAGTTGAGGTCCTTGGATGGCCCTTATTCTCTCTGCAAGGATCGGCCTTTTTCCCTTTCTTGGTCTGGATAAATTGCAGATCTTTATCTGGAAACTCGTACGGGGTGAAGCTGGCGTTGATTGGCTGCGATTAGATCTCTGACCAACCTTTCTTAGAGACTTGGTTTGGCTTTGCCAACATCAATAAGATAAACGTTATGATGATTGGTAAAGCAACAATCGGCGTATTAAAGCATTGACTGTTTCCGAAGTTAAGCTCATTTCAAGGTAGATAGAAATAAAACTCGCTAATTCTGTTAACTCTAACTTTAATTTAGCGAGCTGGGTATTTGTACCGCTATACTGAATCCCCTAAATTATATCAAAAAGATTATGCTGATTAAATACTTTTTCGAAATCGCATTTGACTGTAGTGTTCATTATTAATAGTTTAATAGAGACCAATAAGGTATATTTTAAAAAGTAGTATCGTTCTGTTGTTTTCATTACTATTCCCTCTAATGCTCCAAGAACTTTTTTTTTCTCCTCGATTCAAACGAATAAGTCAGACATTTAGCTCGATGGTGTTTTTTTATAGTATTTAAATATTTTCAAAAAATGTATGTTGGAGCGGGGTAGCTCAGTGCTCAGTTGCTACGCTGAAGGTTCCGTGTTCAAATCCGGCTGTGGCAGATAAATTATTTAATCTAGCCACGGACTGACTACATCTACAGATCCTACTGGGGCTCGCCCAGCCTATTTAAAATGGGTAATATTAATTGGAGAAAAACCAATCAATTAAGCGGGATCCCGGTATGTACTGAACCCAAGGCTCTTCATGGGTTGTAGTGGTCCAGGTTTTTATTTTTTTTTAATTTTATAACTTTATTTATCTCTAGATTTAGCAGGAACTAATTGATAAGATCATACTTATAATAACCCCATATCATCAACCAGAACTTCTGTATAAAAACGAAGTTCAAGGTTTGTACTATATATGTATTTGTATATTTATTTGTATTATATATGAGATAAAAGGTTGGGAATTCGAAATAAATAAATTATGAAAAAAAAAGAATGACGAACTCGACAACCGGATCAGGTTAATAAAAACATTTTACATTAACGGCCAGACAGCGCTATCTAACTATGTAAAATCGTTTCCTATAAATGCCAGCGCCCAGCATTATATTCATATTTATTCGGTTTCGTAATCAAATGTCCACATCTTTAGTTTTTAAAGTAAAATTTATGGATATAAAGATTGAGTTTAACATCTGGTGGGGATTCATGTTTTATTATGCTTTATATAGGTCTGTAGCTCATCATGGCGACAATTTTCCAAGCTCAAAGAGAAGTTAAAATTATCCTTTATTGATATATTGAATGTTTCACATACAAAAGGGATTATAGGCGAATGATGTCACAATAATTCTGATGATTCTCTCACTGAAACCTGATGTAATATTGGATATTATTAAGAAACAAATATATTTATTTAACAACAGGTTATACATCCTCAAAGGATGAGCTGCTGATAGGCATTAGAAAGGAGTTGACAATAATCAATAGATGATGGCGCTATCGTCTAAAAATCTTGATTGATCTTTTCCTTCATCGCATTGTTCTGCCATATTTCTCTTCTTTGTAGTATAACAGATATATACAAATCAATTTTTGATACCATCTGGGAGTATAATGTTTTCTATGAACAATAATTCTATAATCAACACATGAAAAATGGGCCTTTGTTCATATTAAGACTATAAAAATATAGAGCCTCGTCTGGAATAGATTCATTTTGCCGATTGGTAAACGTCTGAAGTATAGACCGAGGCGTAGGTGGCAGGATAGTGTTAAGAATGATCTGGCAGATTTTGGTTTGGATCGTGGTCCGTTGACAAAAACTGTAAGCAGATATTTGTCGTATCTGGTAGCCCTTTTGAGTACTTCTGAACATAAGTTTATATTAATATTTCATTTATTTTATTCTTTATAATACCTGCTTTGATATATCAAGGTATGATATTCACTCCACCAATTCAATTGTTTACCCTTCTAATGTACTTCTGATCCCTATCCTAAGTAATCCTGTACAGGATAACCTTAGGACTCCCACTGTAGCTTATTTAATTGAATAAACAAACAAACAAATGCGTTATTACGAAAACGACAATGGTGTGAAGATGTTCCGAAAAGTTGAAGCAGTATCGCATCACAACCGGTTCTCATCCACAAAGGAACATCCTTCTTGACCGATGTGCTCAAGATGTATCACATCTCTCTATGAAGTTTTCAATTTCTCTTGCTTCTTGGTTGTAACCTCGTCCCCACCATACGTGACAACTGGACGAAGTACCATCTTATATAGGACGATACTTATATACCCTTATTTAAAAGCTTCGGTGTATTTATAATAGCTCTGTTTGGACCACTTTTCTGACAGTAGCATTTTTACTCTTATCGATTCTAGCCTTTATTTGCTTTTCCAGTTAGTTTTCTCCAATTACAATTGTGTCAAGGTACTCAAATGTTTTAACATTTTCAAAACTGCACCCTCTTCCTAAGAGATATCAATTGGATGGCTGTTTCCTCGATTATAGCATGCTTGCAACGTGAGATGGTTCTAGACCGTCGTTGGATCAGGATAGTTTTACCCTACTCCCAGGGTGTCCTGCTTATTACGAGAGGAACTCCTTAGAAGATTATATGGTCCAACCAAAGAAGGAAATTGTTTCCGTATCTGATGGGCCTTCAAGGAGAAAATTTATTAACTAGAAACTAATGACATAATCATACTATGTATATAGATATTAGTACGTTCTTTAGGCTAAATTACTTTTTTTTGTATTCTATAGTTTCTTATGAATCAGAGGTGTGACATAAATCATATCATATTATTTTCAATATATATACGTTTCCATACATGAGTTTGTTGATTGCGTTTAGTTATGTCTGTATAATCAAATTAATGATACTGCTAATAACTGATAAATTCTCCGTAATACATTACTTAATAAATATAAAAATTATTTAAATCAGATGACATTACCTTAATAAAACCTTGGCAGTTACTGAAATCATTCAGGGCTATCTGGACGAGTCATCTATACTAAAACCTTGGACTTTACGCGTAGTCATCGGCAAGCATGTTTCTGAAGTGACAGCTCTGTGGGCACCAAGGAACGGCCTCTTATCTTTCAGAAAGAACTTTTATCTTTTGTGTTCTTCCAAACTCAACGACTCCATGATGGATTGGATCCAAATCAGTCCACCATCCAAATGTTCTGCCGACCTTGATCTCGATTTTTATGTACAATAAATCGATTCAAGAATAATTCTCCAAAATGGAAAAGAATAATGGAAGCAAACAGAAGGATTAAAATTATCTTGACAAATCCAAATTGAGTACATTGCTTAATTCGTTATAAAATAAATTTAAATCGCATGTATTTTATTGTTCATGATTTTCTAATAATAATAATATAAGGTTTAGCTGACTAGAAGGTTCGATGCCTACCATGAGCACTGTATACCAACTTCTGTCTACGGATCACTTACCAGTCTACACTTCATAAGTAAGCATGGATTACGGCTTAATGACGTTTGAAAACATCCTATTTAGTTCTTCATATTGGGGATTGATTGTAAACGAATGAGACGTTGATTATACTGCGTCTCTAATTCCTTTTCTCTGATTTCCAATAAACCACAAAAACCCATTTCAGACTCAAATATGTCTGACCGATTAGATTTTTCGTGATTAGTAAATATATGAGGAGTAACAGAAAACCTAAGAAACCATATATTTACGAAAAGATAGTGTTTGATCTTATTTTTTGCTTAATAGCAATGTTAGGTACCTATATTTGAACGTTTAATAAACAAAAAAATTAATTCAATAGGAATTAAAAATGCCAATATTGCATTCAAAGGATAACGAACAAGATATATGATTGAGAAAGTAAAAGGTTAACTTTAATAAGAAAATAATAATTAAAAAACTTTTAACATACCATTGCCATATATTTTATACAATTTCATTTACAAATACAGTAATAAAAAATTCAGCATCATATTACACGGCTTCACATTTTCGAAGATTCTTGGGAGGTACGGAGGTATAAATCCTTACCTCCTAAGAATTCCCAATTTTTTTTTCATTTTATTTAGTTTATAAAAAATATTCTTTCCGTTGCTTTTGTGAAAACTCTTACAGAGTGAATGGCCACTGAAATGATAGTGCTAATTACAAAAGAATAATTCAAAACAGTATTAGGCTTGTTTTACTAACTGTTAATTAAATGAAATAGTGAATACATTTGAATCGGAGTAATGATTATGATATCATTCCGGTTTTCAAGCATGGTTAGTATAATTTACCAAAATTATGAGTAGTTTGCTTACAGTAACAGAATTGATAAACTTAATGAATAAGTATCATATAAAATTACCTTTAACAATAATTAACTACCAACGTAAATATTATGAATAAAAGGAAACAAATTATACTAGCTTTTAATTAAATAAAGCATAGATATTTCAAATCCGGCTGCTTATTTAGCTGATGATTTCATTTAATCTGTTAACATATAGCATAAGGGGGATGGATCCACAAGTACCTGGGACCCTTCTAGGCTCACCCAGCCTCTATAAAGTGTGTACCCAACATAGGGAGAAAACCTGGCGGTTGAATAGCTTGTAATTCAAATTGTGAATATGATCAAATCAAAATATTATATATATAAAGGACTTAACCTACAACTAGATAAATTATTTAAATTTAAAAGATAAATGTTTTTATATACTTTAAATTGCCTCTACTATCAAAATTTATATAATTTCATTCAGCTTATAACTATTTGAGTTTTTTAATTATTTTCATAAGACGTATCATTATTTATTCAAATACCAAATCATTTAACGATGTATGAAATGAGTCAGGGCTTGTCCTTGTTTGTTTAACCAACAGATCAAATCAATGTTAATTACATATTCTTAGTTAAATTATAACACCTCGTTATTAAATTAACTTCTATTTATAAAAATTAAATTTGATGATTGATTTTTTTTTATTCTGGAGAACATCTTTGGCACTCATTCAATGTTAATTCAAGCACGAAATTTACTGAAATTATTTTTAAAATGTAGGTACAAAAAATATTAAAAAAAGAGGTACAGTTGAGGTTTCGCAATTAAGATGGTGATATTTGTATATTAATATTTTCTGATGACACTTATTACGAGATGAGGGAATACAAATTATTTTAAATTGTTTAATACTTTATTAAACGACATTTAACTTAGAGAAAATAAAAGTTCTGCTACTTGAGATTTAAAAAAAGTCAAGATCTAAAATTCTTTAACCACTTCGGTACGAGGGGTGACAATGGTCGACGGCCAGAGATGGGCACACACAGCCGAGCGTCGACTATAGACGACGGCCAAATATTTTTACTTCAGTTCTACAATTGAAGTTAGTACGGTTAGCTAGACTTTTTGCAACTTACAAATGTTGTAGATGAGACTTTTCTGTAAAAAATCTTGCCAATTAAAATTGTAACATGACCAGAGATATACGAATTAATACTAATGGCGCCATTAGAATTGTTTCCTCAGTGCCGGCCGTGGGCATGGTTACGTGGCAGGCAAGCGCCGTACCAGAGTAGTTAAAACTTACTCGTGGTGAATATATTGCGCCTAACGAAAAATAAAGATAAAACCCAAAAATCGAAATATTTTTGTAATTATTTTTAACATTTTAATAAAAACGTTAAAACAAATTAAGAACATTTTAATGAGCCAAATTTAAAAATTATGACCTCTTCTTCTTCTTTGTATCCCCCTTCACCATTCCTTGCGTCGAGGAGCCTCCATAAATTGGAGCCATTCCTCTCAGTCCCTACATAGCTGCTTCATCTGCTGGAGGGTTTGCCTCTTTACCCTCCAATCCTCAAGAGAGTCTCATTGTTGGTAGCCCACGTCCTCGCGGTCTTTTCCCAAAGGGCTTCAAGAACTTCCTTGTTATGTTTCATCCTTTATGCAGCACAGTTGAAGTGTTTCCAGCGTGGTCTTTACTTCTGTCATCTTAAACAGTTATCTCTTTTTGTCTTCCTAAACGTCCTATCAAATACATACTACATTTCTGCTGCAATAAAGCGGAATACTTGCTTATCAAGCATTGCCCAACTTTCGCTCCCTTATGTAAGGTTAGGGAGAGAAGCATATTTATATATGTGCCTTTCAGTCTCCATGCCTACTTCTCGGTGACTGATTATACTATTGCAGGTTTAGTAAACTGGATTTGCTTTATTCTGTGAAATATATTTAGGTCAACTTACCAGGGGAAATTATTACAGTCCATATTAGTACCTAATAGGTACACTTCCTAATACCAATAGAAATTGTTATAAGTAATTATAACAAGTAGTAAATAAGAATATTAATTGTATACTATAAGTATGTATACTTTGTAGTAAATAAGTATATTAGTTGTATATATAGGGACAAGTCGTAGTTGTCTCTAGTAATACACCCATTGCAAAAAAAATGAACGCTTTCTTGCAGGATCTTTTACCAAAAATAGTACATATTAGTAGGCTCTATGCAATGGATCTTCAGTTGTCGAACTCCCCTACCACTGTTTGATGGTAGTTTAAGTAAGAGTTTTCAACGATTCTCTACAGTCTTCATAGAATGTCATAACATAAAAAGATTATGTTTCCTTAAGTATATGAGTATATAGGTAACTGAATAGAGTAAATAGATCCTAAAATATTTATATTTCGTACTGGAAGCATTTCTGTATCCTGTTAGATGGTTCCTTTTACACAGGAAATAGATTGGCCTTAGTGATATGTCCATTATCAAAACCTGTGTTATCAAAAATAATCAGCATAACGCTTGCAAAGAATCCTGTCTTCATGGAATAGTTTATATCAATGTACGTGCATCAATAATTATGATGCATTTATTATAGAGTTGTAGAAAAAGTGAATCGCAACTTTTGAGTTTTTGATTTTTACAACTTTTTACTTTTGCAAGAGACAGATGGAATCTTATACTACAGAAAGAACACTTATCCGTAAGATAGCACAGTCTTGACAACGCCTTCAATATTTTGTTTACTGCAGGTAGGGAACTAAAGTAGGACAAAATCCCTTTTTTTTTGTTTCTCTTGTAAAAATATAGTAGTAGGCTTGTTGTCTTTCTCCAGTAAGCGATTCTGGATAAACATTTTAATCACCACAAACAAACATTTTTATCACCACAAACAAAGGTGGTGATAAACATTTTAATTTTCATATTTAAGGTATTTAAAGAATATGGTGTTGATTAACATTTGAAAAACCACTTTTTTTAAACAAATAAGTAAGTTTAATTATTTCGAAAAATTCTTTCAATATCTATAAATCAAGAAGAACAGAGGCAGAGTGTAGATCTATCGCGAAAAGCTTTACATGGGTGATTTTGTTTTCTTTTGTTTAAACTGATCCATGAAGGCCTTACGAGCAGTTGTTCAAGTCCGATCACGACTTGCCATTTTGACCTTTTAGCAAATTTCCTCAGGAATTTGTGAAAATTACTACACAGGACCTTGAGTAGTCTTCGAACCCGATCAACTTATGATCATGGGGGATCAGAAAAGATCTTTAAAAACTAAATTTTTACGATGTAAATGTTTAAGTTAAAAATTATTTAAATTAGTTCAAAGTATTACGTGGTTCACTATGGTCATTATCTTATGCATATCTTATCAGAAGAATATCAATTAAAAGAAATATTTATGTAGAAATGTAGGCATTGTTTTTATTTAAATTGAAAAGTTCAGATAGTTAAATTTCTCTGCTCCAAATCACATTTTGGTAGAAGCTAAATGTTAATCGAAGGTGTGAAAAAGTTCAAAATAATTAAAAAATAATCTAGAATTTGATTTCCTTAAAAATTGTCAATAAAACAATGCGACTAGATGCTTCAGAGAACAGTTATGCTTGAGATAAACGTTTTGCAAAATTTCATAAAAACAAAACCACTTGGCACAACAAATCCTGGAATGGACAAGGTCTATCAAATCCATTGCCGTCTTGATTGTTATTTACACGTAATTTCCCAATCAATTTATTTCAATGTTTTCGGAACCGCTATTTCTTTATTCGAAAATGAAATCATACATCCTGACCGAGATGACTTAATTCAGTTCCTGATTTATATTGGGTTCATTTTATTATTATTATTATTTTTTTTTTCCTAATATAATATTTAACAAGTCACAAAAGTAGTATGCTGTTCCAAGCAGACCAGTCTCAAGCTTCAAAAACTTAATAGACAAATTTAAATGTATCTATACAGAATCACACATACAATGAAAGAAAAAAAAATTATACAAAAAAACTTTCAGCAGTGAGAAAAAAAAGAAAGAAATTATAATCAAAATAAACAAAATTTGTATCTATACATTCTTAGTAACTTATGTACATCTATATGAACAATAAAAATAACATAAGATAATTTGGTATCCTATAGTAATAAATCCTATGTTCTTTTATGTACATACCGCTTTGTACTACAGATTGGATGCATTGATATATTTTTAAGAAGCTAGGAAATTCGAAAAACGTACGAGAAACATCATGTGCAGTGATACCAACGCCAGAGAAAAAAAAAATAGAAATAACAAAAGAAAAGTGTTCCAAAGTGCTGTAACACAGACTAGTTGTATGTCACTGAGACCAAATGAAGTTATTTTTTCTATTCTCAATCTGTGGTGTCGTTAACATAACAGCTTGCAGTGCCCAAAATCGCGAATACGCAGCGCGGAAGCTGCCCTTAGAATTTGTTGAAGTGAGTAAATAATGCTTAGGACGGCATGAGTCCTTCAGAGGGGGCATAAAGTGACGGCTCCGAGTATGTTCTATGTCAGGCACTCTTCTAAAAATTCCTATCTGAATTAACCTGAATAAGCAATATTTAAGACTTCCACTGCAGCATCGTCTAAATAGCCATAGTAGCATAAAGTGAATTAATAAATAACTCATTCTTATCATGAAAAAAAATCAAAAAATTTAATATTAGGTATTAATTTGTTCTGCTTTGATGGTACGTTGCGTCTCAAATCCTAACAGGTTAACAGGTTACAGGTTTAAAATCCGGTGTAGCGGATAAATTATTTAATCTATCAACAGCTACGGATGGACCTTAAGAGATCTACAGACCCTCTTGGAGTTTACCTAGCTGCTATGAAATTGGTACTCTTAATTGGGTGGTGGGAAACCAGATGGTTGAGCGTGTTCTCGGACAAATCTCCTCTCTACATAACCGTTATCCGAAAAAAGATAACTACCATGTACTGAACCTAAGACTTCATGAGTTGTATTTGTACAGTTTTTTTTTCTTTTTATTTAGGATTCATTGTTATTTGTTGTTAATCTTAAATATATCTGTAGAAAAAACTTTGAAATTTCGGAGCATGTATATTTAGGTGATGTATTTAAAATTGATGGTGAGGTTTTCCGGATAAGGTTTTTAATTGCTCAATGGTGCCCTGATAACGATATTTGATGGCTAATGGCTAAAAGAGATCCATTCTCTCTTCAAGGCGAAGGAAGGAAGAGGAGTGCCTCAGGGTAGCGTCCTTGGTCCATTATTTAGGAATACCACGGCGGTATACTAATACCATCCGCGTAACAACAACGCTTTACTAATACTAATGATAGCATTAGCATTAAATAGATCAACTCTCCAGAGTTGAAATTAAGAAAAACAAATAAATAAAATCATCAGAATAATGACAAAATATCTCAGTTTTAAAATTGCTATATAGTTAATATAATATGATTTATTACAAAATATGGTCTATGGTTTATCCTGGCTCTCTCAACTTTATGCAATTCTCTGTCGAGGGTTTAACATAATTATCTTTGTGGACTCAAATGTATATAAATAAAATTTATGATTCGATTTTAATATTACTATGAAAGAATTTGATAAAAGCAATGAGAAAGAAATTGTTAAAAATATTAAATTGTTTCAAAGCTATATATTGATATACATTCGTGTACTTCTAAATAAAATGTATTTTTAATGGTATATATCATATAGTAAAATACCATTTATTCATGACATTAAGTAGTGAGGTAAAATAAATTTAAATTCCTACTTGCAAATAATTTAAAACCAGTCAAAACACATTAGTTTTCAAATTATAAGTAACAAAATTTGTTAACAATAATAAGAACTTATAAGCTTTGTAAATTTAATTTGTGATTTTAAGGACAAGGGTCCATTTTCCATTGATTACAAAACGCTTCATATGAACTGTTATCTTTGCAAGTAGTATTCTTGCATCAAAACATTTAACGGTTTGCGTTTAAATTATTTAAAAATATGTGCAAATGTTAGTTTACTTAGCAAAGAATGATATTTTTAACACTATAAATATATGTAAATAAAATTTATGATTCGACTTGATTTTAATATGACTATGAAAAAGAATTTGATAAAAACAGCGGGAAAAAAATTGATAAAAATATTAAATGGTTCAAAGCTGTATATTGATATGCATTCGTGTACTTCTAACATTTTAAATTTTATTACGAAAAAATAGTAATTAAAATGGACTTATACCAGGTTCAAAAATAACAGCTCATAATTCATATTAAAGGAAGTATTCTATTAGAAGTTTTCGGTTTTATATTTCAATGTACTTATTCGTTTTGATTTCCTGAATCTTTCTGCTCTTGGCTTGAGCTCCACTTACTTTCGTTCGGATCTACTTATAGATCAAAGTTTATAATCGCAGAAAGACCACCAATAAAAACAAGTTCCTATTAATTTAAATATTTAACAGCTTTATATTAATGGAAATAACATATTTTATGTTCTAAATTTATCGTACAATTGATAAACCGAATGTGATACTTTCCTCGAAACTCTAAAATATTTTTTATTTCTAATAAATGAATCGAGAGTTATAGGAATGGTGGTTAAATAATCAGATTATCTATATTTTTTATTTATATTATTTTCATTTAGCATTATTCTGTAATAAGTGATAAAACAATAATAGTCGATATTATACAGACAAATTTTAATTCAATTAAGAATTACTTTTTGAATGATAATAATAAGTGTAAAGGGAAATCATATCTTCATCACATCTGATATTTTCAATTTAATCTGCTATTATATTTTTGGAAAGCATTTTATTCAGCCGTTGACGCTCAATATCTGCGGATTTTTATTTATAAAAAAAATCTTAATTTTTAATCCTCCAATAATCGTGAGATGTTTTGGCATAGTTAGTGAGGTAGTATTTAGCGTGTCAAGAACTAAACGTCACAGTAAGAATTATGGAAAAATATAAGTTGCAAAAGACATGTATACCTCGAAGAAGCTCTTTAATGCCAAGGGTCGGCAGTAAATGGGTCATTTGCTTCTAGAATGTAACATGCCATCCAACGGGCACATTTCATTTCTTCTCAGCCACATCTCTGTATTTTGTGTTAATGTTCTATTCTAAATATAGAGTTAATTTTGTATTTTCTCCAACTCATTACAATGATTACTTATTACTCATAATAGATATTTTGAAATTAATATTAATGTTAAATTTAACCTGTAGCACCGTAAGTGTTTAAGTCGAATTTTGTATTGTTGTATTTTGTAAGATAATCAATTGTATGAGGAAAGAGTAATTTTGCCTTTCTAGTTGTGGCTTAAAATGGAGTTACAATTTAAAAATGACTCTACTTCAAGCCATGGTATGACTTAACAACTTAAATACCACGAGAATAACAAAATTCCACTTC
Organism: Troilus luridus; assembly: GCA_964056705.1. Classification (NCBI taxonomy): domain Eukaryota; kingdom Metazoa; phylum Arthropoda; class Insecta; order Hemiptera; family Pentatomidae; genus Troilus; species Troilus luridus. The sequence continues at coordinate 93,608,567 of OZ057414.1, read as the reverse complement.
CCGAAGTAATAGATACGCATTTTGGGCAAACTTAGACTTAAAAAATTATTCACTGGGGCTGTAGAATTATACTCTTATTATGAAATGGTTTGCTGATATTATGACGCCTAACAACAAGATATCAGTAACTCCTACGCGAGTCAGTGAACTGTTAAAGACTTCTGGTTGTCTTTATCCCACAAGCGTTACTCTTATTAAATATTAACATAAAAAAAATAAATAGTAATTGGTTATAACCAGGTTTAATATATAAACCAAAAATCAGTTATGATACGTCTAAATACTTTTTGCAAAACCTTTTTTTTTTCTACACAGATAGTGTTAATTTTTTAAGCTGCTTTCTTCTGATTTTGTATTAAATTGAACTTTTATTAGCGGAAGTTGTTTGATTAGCGTTTTAAAAACCTTTAAATTAAATCACTAGTTTGATTTATATGTCCTTTGATTATGTTGGGAAAATAGAAAAAAAAAATGCATGAACCTTGAACATGTAAAACTTATTGTAATTTTTCTCTCGGAAAATAGTGACTTGATATGTGAAAAAATGTATTTTAGCAAGACTATTACATAGTAAAATAGTGAAACAAAAACAATAATATTTGGGGGGAAAAATTAAACCGGTGATATTACAGTTTTAGGATAACCAATCAATACTCAACTCAATTTTTTATTTTTATGGTCATTTCGTCGATTAAATTACATAAATAATTCATCCCAAAAGGACAAAATCTTTTTAAAATTAAATTTGCACCATTTTGTGAAGTGTTTAAATTAGTACCAGTGCGAATGATATATTATCTAGTACAAAACATAAAAATCTTAAACGAGTCTAAAATAAATACAATAAAAAAAATGTTACATGAAACTGTTGTTGGCTTTATCTTCTAAACACATTCTTACCCATCATATTGAGGATTTTCTTAAGGATAATCGTTTCATATTTTCTAATTAGAAAAATACAGAAACATGTTATGTGTTACAGTAGTTGATTGTAATTGCCAAGCGTAACTCGATGTTTTAAATAATTAGTAAATTTAAATTTATTATATCATTAATACGTTGGATGTAAGGATGAAACAAATTATGAATATGGTTTGTATATAATTTCCTAAGGTCAAAGAAGTTCAGTTGTTTTGATTCGGTCAGCGTTAATTTTGCTGCTAATAGCTCTTCGATCGTCTGGTACTACAAGGAATAATTTTGTATCATTTCTTGAAAATTTTCATTAAAAACCTATTTCTGGATTCTATAAAATCATTTAAAAGTTTAAAAAAAATTTGTTATCTAAACCATTATTCAAGTGAAAAGAGTTATTCCAGATTCGTTCTTTATCGCTGGTTCAGTAATAAACATTGTTTATTAATTTTTTCCCCTAATCACATAATTTGACCTACTTAACTTAATATAATATTTAAGCACTTAAATGCATTATTTTATATTCATACAAATAATAGAAAATAAATTAAACTTATGAAGTAAACAAAGAAAATTATTTAAGTACAAAGCCAATTTAAAATAATAAAATAAATATATCAAGATTAAAACTGGGGGAGCAGCTTAAGTCAGTCTGTAGAGTGTTTAGTTGGTACGCTGAAGGTTTCTGGTTCAAGAATTTCCGATGGCACATTAATTATTTAATCTGTTAACAGCCATGGGTGAACACTGTAGATTCTACAGAGCTTCTTGGTCACACAGCCTCCTTAATGAGGGTCACTGTAATTGGGGAAAAACATGGCGGTTTACCGTGATTTCGGACAAATTATATCTCTACACAACCGTTGTCTTAGAAACAGTATAGTCTCTACCATTTACTGAACCCATTCATGTTTTTTGTTTTTTTTTACTAGCACTAATAACTCATCTTGAGAAACTTAAGAATGAGTATTAATAAAAAAAATATTGTAGAAAAAATCGATTTTTATTTTATATCTGTTTTTTTATATACTTGTCACTATAGTTTGCTTATACAAATGATAATATGTGTTGGTTGAGAGCGTGAATTGCAGCCGCTATGGCCTCCTTTCGAAATTGCAAAACGAATTATAACATTGCTTCTCAGATACCAGTAACTAACTCCAGTTCGCATGCATTGTTGTAATATAATCTCTCAGGCTATTATTATGGTCATTTGTGGATATTATTTATAAACATATAACACACTTTATAAATGCAAAACACCAGTATTATAATACAATGGTATTAATATTCTTGTCATATTAGTTAAGATACAACTCAGGAAAACGACGAAATTCATGCAATTATTTTGTAAATCATCAATTATTCATTACTAAAAATTTTAATTTTAAAACTTTAAATTTTCATTAAGAAATCATCGGACAAAATATGAATTGCAGTGTATTTTCTGTATTATTCGTCACAAAATTCTACTTGATGCTGAGTTTATTTCTATAATTTTATCAGCGCCAATAGTTAGTACTTTATGTAATTTTATGTAAATGTTGGATGGGTTCATAATACGTACGTTCGGTTTTTGAAGTGTTGCATTTTTTTTTCAAATAATAGATATTATTGAATAATGTATTCGCTGGTTTTGTTAATGGCGTCTTGGCATCTTAATAACTTTATCATTAATCCGCTCGTAAAAAAATCTGTGGCTTAGAAGCGAAAAACTGATCGAGACACGTTCTCACATCTCTTACACCAGCGAACGATTTACTGTTGAGGGAGTTTTGGAGGCATCGGATAACTGGTAGTCGGGGTGTTGTAAGGCCCAGGGAATACTGTGGGAGTAATTAAACATTCCAGTCAAATCGCACTTACTTTTGCTGAGAGATCATTAGGGAGTAAGGTCTAGTGTTGTCATGGTGGAAGTAGATAATAGAACGTTATATTATAATAATAAAAATTGCTTAATATCTTTGGAGCAAGAAATCAACAACAAGCCGGATTCTAGATGTTAAGAATGATTTGAAAAGAAACCATATCAGAGAAGATGTAATTAAGAAACATATTTTAAGGAAATAAAAGTTCCATTTCCAACTCTAAACAAAGAGATTCCAGGATAAGAAGGGAAGGTAAATCAAAATAGTCCAAAGAGAAGAGGAAGATGGATAGTGTGAAAATGAAAGAGTTCTGGAGGAACAAGGAACAACTAGGGGCATTGAAATTATCCCCAGAAGATCCTAACGCAGCAAAAATGTGCTTAATTTTTTTAAATATAAGAATAAATTTAAAAAATTATATTTCTGCTTAAGGCGTTAGTTGTCAATAATTTACATTTTTTTCACATTCGTAAATTAAAATATACCTTTTTTTTTTGTTTCTTTCCTAGCCCTGAAGATGGCGTACACCTTAGGCCGAAACATTGGCACATCGAAATAAGTTTTTGTTATTTTCTGTTATATTTGACTGCACCCCCTGACCAATTTAATCCAATATTAGAATTATCTAGTCAACTGTTTTCCACTCTAATATACCTCTTTTTTAAATATTTTCATTTTGAAGAGAAAATATTTGTCCTGGCCAAGATTCGAACCCGGGTCCTCCGCATCTCTAGCGCGGTACTCTACCAACTAAGCTACCGGAGCTCGTAACCAGGCCAGACAAATCCATTCTCTTCACCGATCCCACATCCCCGGTACTCGCAATTTTTGCGATGTACTTATGGGGAAGAGTATTCATTGAACATTACTTTAATTGGGATCTTGTTGACGTAGGCTAGAGATGCGGAGGACCCGGGTTCGGATTCCGGCCAGGACAAATCTTTTCTCTTCAAAATAAAAATATTTAAATAATCACAATTTAAAAAAAAAATATATATATACCTCTTTTTTATTTGTTGATGATGTTTTGAATAGCAGAGTTTAATCATGAGTACTCTTATGATATTGAATCTTCCAAAACATAAACAGGCCTGATATGCATTCACAAGATATAATTAGTTTATGTAGTTTACGATAGTTTAGAAAACATGGAATGAGTAATAAATAAGTTTAAAACCAAATGCAGACAAATGGTAGGCGGGATAGAAAACGTTCTAATACAACCTTCAAGATTCGTAACTATCTACTGATGGCTGATTCATGTACTAGTTGTTAAAAAACCTGTATTTGTATAGCAAGGTAAACCTTTGTGGCCTCTGAAAACTGACATTTCTTGGCCTTTATATAGTATAATACGCTTACTTCTAATTATGTGTATATATATATATATATATATATATATATATATATATATATATATATATATATATATATTTATATATATATATGTATATATAAATAAAATAATAATAATAAATAAAAATAATATACTCTAGTAATCTATATGCGTATATTCTTTATATATATCCTTAAAAGAAAAAAAAACATTGCCCTAATATTTTTTATTGAACATAAATGGAGGTATTTTTGAAAGTACCGGCTTTGAAATCGCTAACTTTTTTTTTATGATATTGATATTATTTCATGATATAAATATCATAAATTCCATACAGTTTTGTAATTAACAGTTTCTGAAATGAGCACCCCATGATTACGACCGTGGTTTCAAGATATGACGGCCGATAATACCTCCTTGGAACTGTTGATTGAGAAATAGTAAATCCTTAAGAAATCCTGAAGATTATCCGTGTGTTGATTGTATGGCAGTACAGTACAAATATATTCTCTTGATAATAATTTTTAAATGCTCTTTCAGATCACCCACTTAACTTAGCCAAAAAAATCCGTAATAAGCCATACTATTAAAGGAGGTACCTCCTGCTTGATGATGATTTCTGAATTAGACAAGAAACGGACTTGAATTTAAAAAAAAAATTTAAATCGAAATTAAAAAAACACTCTAATATATTTGGTATTTATATTCCCTTGTAATCAAGATTGGTTACGTTCATATAATTATTGTCTTATCTAACTATTAAATTTACGTCATTAGTTTATTTTAGTTTTTTTTTTAATATTTATAAAATGGTCCACTTGCAATAACTATTTTACGAATTAACGTGTTGTTTTAGACGTTAATACATACATTGCCCTTAATACATACATCGAATAACCCTTGGATTGAACAAAATTCAAAATATTTTGAATGAATTTTGAATGAAAAATTCAATATTGAATGAAAAATTCAATGAAAAAATTGAAAATACTATTGATAAAATTTTATTTCATTTCAATGTAACGAGACCTTAAACAAATATTTAAATCCAAATGCTAGTTTTTCACTAAACTGATCAATTTAACGTTCAATAAAAAAAAAGCCTGAATAGCTTAAATTTGTCATTTTAACAAATGAATGATTACCTAAGCGTTTGTAAATAATGTTATACGTATTGTATATCAGCAGGTATATGGAACACTAACAATTAATTGTTAATTATGACTAATTTATAACCTTAACATTAAGGTAGGTTATATTAACTTCTCACCACATAGTAAACTTTTGATCAATTATGTTTAAGAAATATAATCATATTGACATTATATGTAAGTAAAAATAATATTCTTATTATATCATTAAAATATGTTTGTACTCTATAATATGTAACAGACAATATTATTCATTAAAAAGGAAAAAATATGTTAATATACATATTTTTAAAAATAAAAAAGATATGATATAAAAATATATATGATATAAAAGGCGCTTCTATCATAAGCAATCTCGGGAAATCAGAATCGATTCCGTACTAAAGAAATATTTATATTTACACTAACTGCCAATGAAAGAAACATATACAAAGCCACATTTATAACACTAAAACTGTAATCGGAAGAATAATATCGATAATTTGAATCATTCCTTCTCCAGTAAATAAACAAATCAGGGCTTTTGGATCAAAAGCGGATGTCTCCGATATTTTAAATACTCGCTTTTTCACATTTTTCGTTAGTTTAGTCAAGCATATCTGTATTCACGACACTTTTCGCCTTTCTTCTCTTGGTTTTTCGTATTTCGGGTTTCAGGAGTATTGGGAACATAAAATTTCTTGACTAAACTAGCGAAAATGTGAAAAAAAATTTCGGATGAAAAAGAAATTCCGGGTGTCCGTTGGGACATGCAATGGTTTAGAAACAGATATATTTTTTTAAGAAAATGAAAACAATAACGTTGCGTAACACTAGGTAGAGAAGAGAACACATATTATATATATTATTTTTTAATAATATAGAGCAGTATGATATAATATGTACGTAAGAGACTCACCGCTGACTGACAGACACAACCACAAGGCTCTCGCTACAAGACTGCCGGCCTTACATCAGAGTCCAGCTTTCTACTCCCTCCACAGCCTTCTGCTTCCCCGCTCATATTTGTTTTTATCGATTATGTGAATACATCCTTAGTAATTGTCGTATTTAACGGAGGGAAATGATAGATCCCCTAGCTAACTCATACTGTAATAAATTTCCAGAACACTTCCTATTTTATTATGTTCCTGCAAGACCGAGAAATATCTCCCACACTCTACAATGTTCTGCAATACCTGTTAATCTTTGCCGATTGCATTATCATGAATGGAATGCGACTTATTTTTCACATGTTACCTCTGGGTTTTAATAAAAACCTACTTTACTCAATTCGATGAGTTGTGTAAAATATCATGCAAATTAATAGTTATTATTATAACTCTTTTCTCAGTATAAATATATCATTCTTACATTGTAATAATAAAAGGGAGTTTTCCGTCAAAAGCTTATCCACATATGTACACATTCACACTCGTGATCTCTGGGATTGAATAAAAAGTCACTTTACTCAATTCATTTAGTTAAATAAATAAAATATGATGTAAATTAATAGTTTTACTTTTTTCTTTTTAGCAATTATTATTTTTTTCACTATAAATATATCATTCTTACATTGTAATTTTTTTGTTTTTCCTGGAACAGTTAGGGAGTTCTACATCAATAGTGTATCCATATATATATCTATCTACATTCACACTCATGATCTCTGGCTTTAAATAAAATCCCTTTTATTCAATTCGTTTCGTTATATAAATTATGATGTAAATTAATAATTATTATTGTTTTTTTATTTTCCGGAATTATTATTTTTATCAGTACAAATATATTATTCTTACATTGTAATTCCTTAATTTTTACTGGAATATTTTGGGGGCTTTCCATCAAAAGTGTATTCATATATATATATGTATATACATACATTCTGGGTTATAATAAAAGCCTACTTGCTCGATTTGCTTTTGTTGTGTAAATTAATTGTTATTATTTTTTTATTTTAAGCAAATATTATTTTTGTCAGTATAATTAAATCATTCTCACCTTGTAATTTTTTAATTCTTCCTGGAACAGTTAGGGAGTTTTCCATCAAATGTGTCTCCACATATATATACGTACACATTCACATCCCTGATCTCTGGGTTTAAATAAAAGTCTACTTTACTTCGTTTTGTTATGTAAAAATAATAACAGGTTTGTTATGTGAAATATGATGTAAATTAATAGTTTTATTTTTATCAATTATTATTTTTCTCAGTATAAATATAGGTATCATCCTGACATTGTAATTTTTTAATTTTTCCTGGAACTGTTAAAGAGTTTTCCACCAAAAGTGTTTTGTATGTCAGCATCAGTGTTATGTCAGCATCTTGTTTGAAAGTACTGAATAATTTTAAAAAGTAGACTTTTAATCCGACAAAATTTTGTTTTATTACAACAGTAGTATGAATCAAACTATCAATGGTGTGAATCATATATACAGTATATGAATCATACATCAATATATTTTTTTTATCGAAGTTTAGAAAGCTTTGCATTCATGCAGAAAATTAAAATCAAAATTGTCAGCAGAAATTTAAAAAAATCATAGTATAGTACGTTTAGACATCTAGGAACGTAATCGGTTTTGCGTCTTTCTGTAAAATTCATGGAACAGGCGTAACATCTATTACGTGAGTCCGGCTTCGTTAACGTTTACATGGTTTTCGCAGGCTGGTACATAGATGGTTCTTATACATTTTTATGAAATATCTGTTATTACATCTTTATTTCAAAAACGGCTTGCCCAATCCCAAGTACCGCCAGAGGGATATAAAATGCAAGTTTCTTCGGTGAGATTTAAAATCTGAATCATTTCCATCTTTAACAGGATTCTTAAAACATCTGGATGAATTCATAGTTCGTACACGGTCACGAAGTTAGAGATTGATGCAGAATTCGCCCGTAGAGAACATTTTGATGGAGGAGGGATTTGCTAGTTTGTAAATGGGACAACAATTATCAGGGACAGATGAGTAACCGGAACAATATGTCACTGATACCATTACTGCCTAATCACTATCCTTATCTACAACTTAAACTCGTTTGAAGCAACTCAACTGACAAAACTTGGATAGCACCAAAAGAGAAAATATGAATTAAGGTTAACGATTTAAACAATTTACCTATAGAAGAGTATATGAATCTAAATTTAACAGACCCAGTAGAGTTTTGGGCCTCCACTAAGCCATCAAATTCATCTCATATCCAATCCTTGCAGCACAAAATCCATCATTAATTCTTCAATGCTCCCTACTTTGTTACGAATAAAGTCAGCCATAATGAAGTTAATATCCCATTTGTCGCTGATTTGGCCCGAACGTGATATCAATCCTTTCATGAAAAACTTTATTCTCCCTCAAAACTCTGTATTTTAAACCTGGCAAGCTCTCCAATTCCTGATAATTCTCCGAGGCGTCTGAATAGAAGATGGCGTCCTCACGTCCTAAGTTAAATTTGTTATTTGAGTACTACCACTGGGTAGTTTCTATACTGGCCTTCTTCTCAGATCACTATGTATCATTCGTTGTATTTACTAATTGTATTGTTATAATGCAGTTCCAAATTTCAATAAATAAGTTAAACAAATAATTTATTACGTAATTTAACTATGTTATGATGTATAACTATGTATGTTAACTATGATATCTAAAAAGATTCAGACGAATTATAGCCCCGAATCCTTTCGTGTACCCTGTTGAACGTTACTTATGTATTTAGTAATACTAAGCTAAAACTATTAAAAGTTCATTTCGTCGGCAAGTGTTTAGTTTGTCTGAGTCTCCAATGATAATAACTTTTACTGCATATAACTGAAATTGGCAACACAGTACCCAACCACTTCACTTTGAACAGTACTCAGTGACAAAATAAAACTCAAGTAGTAAAATTTCAATACATTCCTGTACTGATTCTGCCCTCCATGTTGGTATTGAGTAAGGGCTGGTTGCATATAGCAGGTTACTGAGCTTACAATCAAGGCCCGCATAGAAATAGCCGTCGCACATAACCCACTGTCCTCAATTACGTAAGCTATTAAATCCCTTTCTATAGCCAGCTATCAGGCAGGACACAGGCCTAAGCATCGCAACGGATAATTTCATAAGAATCAATTATTAATATAATAAAATCAATTTTTAATTTATTGTTTTGGTATTTTTGAAATTTGTGGTAAAACTATGAATAACGATAGATGGGCCCTCCCAAAGGGGGAAAAAACAGATATTGACAATCCAGGCATCTAATGAGTATGTTTTTTGTATACCTACATTTTAGCGATATATTAGATATAAATTTTGCTGTAGCTTTACTATGACTACCACTTCCAAATTAGATTCAATGAATTTTCTCCAAAATGATTTAATTTTACTGAGGGAAGTGGAATTATGACATTCTCAGCGTGCACTCGGGTTTTTTTTTTCTGACCCTTTTTTTATTTTACAAAATTACAGATTACATATGTATATATATATATATATATATATATATATATATATATATATATATATATATATATATATATATATATACAAACACACACACACACACATATATATAAATACCTTGTATTAGTAGGAAGATCGCTGATAATCTTAAAAGAAGCTTTCGAGAGGCTGGAAGTGGAAGCTGGAAAAATGGGGTTACAGGTGAATGAGGAGAAAAACAAGATAATGGAAATAAAGAATAGTAAACAAAACCGACCACCTCATAGCTACACGTTTGGAAGACACACTTTCCAACGAGTGTCAAGTTTCCAGTATTTAGGAAGCCGTATAAATGAGAATTTGGATGAGGAGGAGGAAATCAGAGCCAGGATAGTATTAGGTAATAAAGCATGTTTTGGAATGTCAAAGCTCCTGAGAAGTAAGCTCCTTAGCCTAAAGTCCAAGATGATGATATATAAAACCGTGATTAGGCCAGTAGTGACAAACGCTGGTGAAACCCTCACACTGAATAAATCCAGCGTGGAAAAGCTGAGTAGATTCGAAAGAAGAGTTCTTCGGCAAATATTCGGCCCAGTTCGAGAAAACGACCAACTCAGGATCAGAAGGAACAAGAGCTAAGTGAGTTATATGGAGACCTAATGATATCGAGCTTCATCAGGATGCAACGCATCAAGTGGCTGGGCCACTTATGTAGGATGGGCGAAGAAAGAAGTGCTAAAAAGCTGTATAAAGGAAATCCGGATGGAGTAAGACCTCGAGGAAGGCCCAAAGCTAGATGGAAGGATGCCGTCTGTGAAGATCTGAGGCTGAGTAAGGTCTCCATCACTCGAGCAGGCGATCGGGACGATTGGGGTAGAGCGGTCGAGAAGGCCAAGGACTTCTTTATGAGTCTGTCGCGCCAATAATGTTAATGTTAATATATATATTACAGGTGCTGAAATTTCCTTTCTTTACCATGTAGTACTAATAGTAATACTGACTGCCTTGGCTTGAAATGGAGTTATTGCTTAGATTACAACTCCATTTCAAAGCAAATGCTACGAGAATGTATATATTTTATAATCAGCCTTACAGTTTCACTGTTTTTTAGGGTTTAAGTCGAATCTAGTCCAAAATGCCATCCAGTCGAATCCTGTATAAATCGTCCTGAGGGAAGCAGAATCGTGTCATTTTTGTAGTCTTTTGCTCGAAATGGAGTTATAATGTAAGCAATAAATTGCAATCCAAGGCCTGACACCCATTTATGCATTTTGAGAAAGTCACAATTCCGCTTCCTTCTGTATAATTATATAATTTTGGACAAAATTCATCTTAACCACTTATTCACCTGAGGTGCAGTATAAACCGTTCACATGCCTAATCGATTAAATCGACTTTTTTTTACAATAATTTCCTAAATATTATGTTATAATATTATTTAATGCATTGATCCACATTTTTATTGAATTTTATATAAGGAACTTACACCTCTCAAATCTGGCTCCCACGAATAACGAAAATGATAGGCCACTCCATGAAGTGAAAAAACTAATTAGTTATCAATTATTGAAAAAAGCGGTGGTTCTAGGGGATGGTTAGGGTCGACATCCGGATTTTAACATCCTATACCTAAAGTGACCATACATTCTGTTTTGAATGGGACTGTCCCTTTTCTCAGTCACCTATCACGTATTGCCCAAAGCACTGGGACTTAAAATAGTCCCCTTTTCCAAACCCGCGCGAAAATTTAAAATTACGAGCTCTTCAGAAACGTAGAATAGTCTTCCTCTAATGAATAAATTGTGGACGTATGCAAAAATCACTTGCAGGTTTTAGTTCTGAAGGAAATGTTGATAACTGAGGTCAATATATTAAAAACGTGCCAAGGATTTTGTTCTTATTTAAAATCATTACCAGTTATATTTAAAGCAAATTTGTTCCTCTGACAAATATAAATTTAATAATTACTGTCACGGGAACTTTGTTTAATAAAGCTGGTGATTGGTTTTTATATCTCACAATTTGTAATAATATAAATATTGTAATTAATCTGAATATAATTATAGTGAACACTAATTGTAAGAAGTTACACTTTTTCCAATTGACCTGCTAGCTGGCATAGTAAACCCATTTCTCGTTATGAGTTAAAAAATAAATGGTCAGTTTAACTGCAACAGAAGAACCCAGGAGGATGTATCAACTTTTCAGGAGGGCAAACCAACTTCTTAACTCTTTGGGAATAAAAAAACCCTTATTGTGATACAAATTTGGGGACACAAATTAGTATCATAATCAGGGTAGAAATTTTAAATGACTTTAATCCCCCTCTTATGGGATCATGGGTTGGGAAAAACAATATTTCTGCCTATAAAGCAGCATTGCATATTGAATTTCAGCTCATTTCATCATGACTCAACCAATGGGAGTGCCCTAATGTTACTTGAATATATAGATAGCATATTATTAATATTGGTATCAGTCCATATGGAGGAATATATTGGTTGTCCATCTGTCCCCATTGTATTTTTTTTTCTATCTTTTTTAAGGCCTAAAATTAAAACATTAAATAGAAGGTGGTTACAGCAATAGCTCAATCAAATTAATGTAAATTTATTTAAAAAACAATTATATAATTATACAATTATATAAGATTGCTAATAGTCATTTCAATAATTAAGAAGCAATGCCTAAATGCCTTGGAATGACATCATTTGAGAGAATCATCACTGTTGGTCCATAGAACTGATATTTTAAAATTAGAATTTATAAACACATAATTCAATGACATCCTAATTGTGAAATTCATCAAAATAATGAGGCTAAGATGTGCTGGGAATGTGTTAAAGATGGAATAAGATAGGATGCCTAAAACATTTTGGAATATTGAATAACTGGAAAGAGAAAGAAAGGAATATCCAAGATAAGAAGGATGGACCAGGTTGCCCACGATCCAGTGAGGTGTACAGAAGTCTGAGTGTTGGATAATAAAAAGAATTAATTATTTAATAAATAAAAACAATTTATATTTATTATATAATTAATAAATATAATTTATTATGAACCAAAATGGTTGTCAGTAGATATCCCCAGTAATGTGAAAAATGATCTGTGGTGCTTCAAAAGAATTTTACAATAATAAGCCAAACTTTTTATTAGATGCCAACATTTTGGCCTAACTTTTAGGCTATCAGAACAGAGAAAAATTAAAATAACCTTTATAAATATGCACTAATAATGCTGACTTGGAATTAAAGTTTGTATTACAAGCTTATATCGCCACCCTTATATTAATTTCTTTTTTTTTTTAATTTAATTTAATGATATTTACAACTATAATGCTATTATAACAAGTAAATGTGCTAATATGTACAATACGACATGAAAAACACTTGTGGAGAAACTACCCATCGGTAGCACTCCAATAAAGTTCTATAGTATATGATCTTGAGGCCATCTTCTTAAATATTATTTTTAAAATAGAATTAATTAACATAAATATGATTCATATTTACGAGAAAATGTTTCTTTTTCTTTTAATTTTAATTTATAAACAATAAGAAAGGGCCAAAAGAAAGAACCCAATGGCCATCCAATCCAATCTAATTCTATAAAATGTTAAAAATCATAAAATGTTTCTATAACTTTATAATTACTTAGCTTAAAACTACTAAACAGCTAGACTATATTCAGTCAGATTTTAAAATTGTATTTCTTACTTTGAAATATTTCCCGATCACTCACACATGCACTTTTTATAAGTCTGGGTTATTAATATTTAGAAGAACTTAAAAATTTCTATTTTAAATGCGATATTCAAACTCATCATTCTTGCAATACTTCCCCTGTATATTACATGTACAGGTTAACTAAATGTTAAAAATTAAACATTAAAAAATTAACCTACCTATGTCAGGAAACATGCTTGGTGGACGCAGGAATGTGACAGACACATTGAACTGACAAGAAAGGTATGGCGATGGTGTCGATCAAAAGTGAGGACAACAGACAGAACTTCTTAAGCACTAGAATAATGATAAGCAAAGGCCACAAAAGAATACGAATACACCAGGAAGACCAGTTCCTCTCACACACAAACATCAACTTCATTAGAAACAATAGACAGAACTTTTATAAGACCTTTAAAGAAATATCACTAAATACAATGCGCCTATCATACAACTCCAGGAAATAATGTCCACAGCAATAAAGATAATTGCAAAATACTGGCAGAATACTTAAAAAATTCTCCTTGACTGCAAGGAACCGAAGGAAAGGATGCACTTCAGCATCACTATGACAGACACACCTAATTCGTACCAACAACCACAGAGGAACTCCGGGCAATCATATTAAAACTTAAGAATTATAAAGCCACAGGAGAAAACTTAATCATGACTAAACTTTGGATGAATGTCAACAGGAATTCCATTGAATCTCTGCAAGGTATCACGGAGGAAATTTGGATAAATGGAATCATTCATCTACTTCATAAGAAATGGCCCAAAACTGATCCAAATAATTACAAAGGGATCTCATTACTGGATATAACTTATAAAATATTCTCCACAGACCTGCTCAAATTAGCACAACCTCAACTGGGCCATACACTTGGGGAATAGCAGTCAGGTTTCAGAAAAGGAAGATTCTGCTCAGAACAAATCCTAAATCTCAAGAACCAAAAGTCAAGAACAAAATCATATGTTGTCACTTTTATTGACTTCCAGAAAGCCTATGGCTCAACAGATTGAGAATCCCTCTTTTATATGCTGAAGGAACTTAATCTTTGTAACAAAACCAGAAACTTAAGAAACACTTACCGATGAATATGTATTCCAAAGTTAAATTCATAGGGCTCTTTCAAAACTTCTTTTAGGTAAAAACAGTGAGATGGACTATGTTCACTACCATTTAATTGCGACTTGGAAAAAATGGTCAAAAAGTGGAATGAAAATACCCATGGCGGAATCTCACTAGGAACAAAGAAGAAAGGAATTAAAACCAAATGCCCACCTTTTGTGTGGATAACATGGCCTCACTGGCAGAATGAATGCAAGTATGAAAAAGAATATTTGAGCTCCTTAGTAATAAAAAACTAAACCGAACTGGTTTGAAGAAACCGAGATGGTCACGACATAACTTGGGGTTACTGAGGAGTATATGCTTAGGGATGGAACTGCCAAGACCACAACCAAAGACAAGAGGATGAGGTTTGAGAGGAGAACTAACAAAACAATCAAAATTTCCGATGAGGTAAGGAGTTGGAGATCAGCGAGGATGAAAAAGTACTGGCCGGAGATAAAGGCACTCACACACATCATTCACTTATAATTGTAGTACCCCAAAGTTGGGTGAAACTACAAAAAATAAATAAATAAAACAACTGAAATTGAAAATTTTATGGGGATATGATTTCCTACAAGGAAAAATTATCAAGTTATTTTTAAATCAGTTTTGAATTCAGTTAACAAAATTTAATAAAAAGTGGCTGAAACCTTCCTTTATAAATAATAAAATTCCGAAGTCCCTTCAAATATTTTTTCTTCACATAACATAGACGGTAAAATATCAGCATATTTTTAAAGACTGGGTCACTCTTGTACTGAGATCATAAGTTTAAACATTTTTGGAATTCTTTATTGCTAAAGGCCTCAGCAGCATAACAGATAACCTCATATCAATCGATTATTTGATTGGAAAATAGTTAACTGGATAATTCAAATGATGGATTGAATTGGTCAGGGGTGCAGTCTAAGATAACACAAAATAAGTGATACTTATTTTTTACTTGTGCCAATGTTTTGGCCTACAATGTAGGCTATCTTCAGGGCAAATGTGAGTGCCTGTTGGTGGTGACTACTCAAACACAAAACTGTCAACCTGAGCAATTCAATCCATCAATTATTTATATAGTTCTGTTTTGTTTTTGGATATCTGAAATTTGATGAAAACCATTAATCATAATAGATTTTTCCTCCTAAGGAAAAAAGTCAGAAAAAAAGTTATTGTCAATCCAGGCATCTAATGAACACATTTAATATTATGTGATTACATTAGAGTCATATTTCAGATATTATTTTAGAAGAGAGCCTTACTAATTCTAACACTTTAATAAAATACCACTTTCAAATGCTCATGAAACTACATCTTATAAATTTTGTTCAGTTTTTCAGTTTCACTGCAGGAATGTTAACATATGAGCTGTTCACAGGCAAAAAGTAGTCTGAAACCAATATCAATATTTTTGTATCTATTGGCATTATGTAGAAGATAAAATATCAAAATATTTTTAAAAACTGGAAGAACTAGTCACCCACTATTCATGGATCATGAGTTTAAAATTTTGCGGATTCCATTATTATTAATTAAGTATTCTAGATTTTTGTTTCCCTCCTGTCATTACTATTTAAAAAGTAAAAGTAACCATTTTAAAAAGCTTTATACAATTTATCAAAAATTTTACTCAATACAATTTCTATACATCATTGATAGGCAGAGTTTCAAATTTAGTATTTAGTAACAATCAATTTATGAATTTAATTATCATTGTTATAACATCAAATTTGTATTAGCCATGAATCTTGTAAGCAATAAATAAATTAAATCATGTATAGGGAAGAAAATGGTCTGGCTGGAGGTCACAGGATTTCATTTCCCATCGTTCAAGTCCATATATTTTAAATAATACCATTATTTAATTCTATAATTTTAATCATCACTAATTTTTTATCCGTTTTCTCCTATAGCTTTTGTAATATTTTATTTTATCAATTGTTTTCTTTACAATTTTTCTATATCATTAATTTTTTTTTATATAATTAATATTTCCGTATATTTCTCCATAAATTTTACTCTTTTCTTCATTTGAAATATCTATTATTAGGTTACTTTTAATTACCTTCTTTATCAGTTATTAGATTATACTCACTCATTTCCTTTGTTTTTAAATTTATTTACATGTTTTCTCCTCATTATCATCATTAGTCATATCCCTTTGGTTTAGTTTATATATTTCAATTAATACCTTTATTTAATTTTGTAATTTTTAATTCATCCCCACTTTTGTATCTGGTTTACTCCAGTAGCATTAATTCTATATTTTTCTTAATTTATTTTCACTCTTGACAATTCTTATGTATCATTTTAAGTTGTTTGTAACTTGTATATCTAGTCCTGAAAAAGACCTGCAATTATGGGTCCAAAACATCGGTTTACAAATAAATAATTCAACCCTATTTAAGAAATTATTTCTCTGACCTCCACCCTGATTAATAAAATCACCGGACAAATATAATTTATTAGAAATGTTATTCTTTTTGTTTATAAGCAAATACACTTATTTTGGTGCCTATTACTAAGTAATTTTGTGTACAGTAACATGGCCATGAAGGATCCCAATTCATAATATTGCCATAAATACTTATTTTTTCTATGAAACAAATACTTGTGTATTCTACCAGACGGTCGTATGACCATCGGACTAGATGACTAGTCATATTCCTTATGTTTATTCCAGGTATCGTGTCACAGTGGATCCCCAGCCAAAGTCAAGTTTCCTCCTTTTCTTTTGTTTTTCTCATTTACACTTTATTTGAACTTGGGTGATGATAGTTTCCTCTAATTGGATATAAATTGTTTTAGATAGTCTCAATATATTATATAAATATAAAAAATAGTTATATATGTATAAAGGCTAAGAAAATGTTGTACTGTGTGTGATTAATGTGACCTGAGAGGTTGGATAATAGAGATTTTGAGTCAGCACGCCAGAAAACATAAAATCATTCCGAATTCACACATTTTTTTTTTTACTGTTGCTGTAGCTCTACAGGCAATGCCGGATCTGTGCATTTAAAGTGGGCAATGGCTCTTCAGCTATTCCAATCTTAGTATTGTATTCCATTAATATAGTTACTGCAGTTAATATTTTGATTGTTCTATTGAATTTTGCAATTTTATTCATTTCAACTTGAAAAACATTGTGTTTGTTTTCTCTGAGAAACATGTAAATATATAAATATGCTGATTAATAATATATAAAATACAAATCAAATTGAGAAATAACATGAAGCAAGAAAATTATTGAACAATAGAACTGGATGCTCTTAATAGGAATGGGATTTTCTGTTTAATTTTTATGTAGTGTTGAACAAAAGAAAAACATAAATAT
Organism: Troilus luridus; assembly: GCA_964056705.1. Classification (NCBI taxonomy): domain Eukaryota; kingdom Metazoa; phylum Arthropoda; class Insecta; order Hemiptera; family Pentatomidae; genus Troilus; species Troilus luridus. The sequence goes on along the minus strand of OZ057414.1, from coordinate 93,590,730 downwards.
CATTTTATTTACTGTGGCATTTCTAGTGTAATTTACTTCATGCTTCAGAATTAATAAACATGACTAACTTGCTTCAATGGCAACGGGTATGAGTGCATAGCTTTTCTTAAACATCAACGTACAAGTTGAGTTGGTTTTAGTAAAGAGTTATAATTTATTTATTTTGATTCCCTCATGTACATATAAAATGTATAAGAGAAGCAATTGCGATCGTGATTTTTTGGAATTTAATTTCCACCAGAACTTCCTGTTTTATATTAGCATAAATAACTAAATTCCATATATCCATTGAAAGAAGATGTTGAATGCACTACGTGTTTGGTCATAACTGAAACGAACAATTTTTTTGCGATCGTATTGTTTAGTGTCAATATTCGAAACAGGTTAAGTGAGAAGTCCAAATGAGCTTGGAAAAATTAGACATAACAACGTTAAACAATTTTGGAACATAACTATATTACGTTAAGGGCACGTTTGATAGTGTCTGAATGTGCAAAAGATAAGTGATTATGCGAAATTATTTTAATTTATCCCATGTAAAATTTAATCTAGTTAGCTATCAACTTTTTGTTTTTCGATAAATTTTGTTGCAAATACCTTTTCAAAGTCCTTCTGTATTTTTACCTCATTTTTTTTTATTTATAGGCTCATATATAATTTTGATTACATTAGGCTTTTGGCCGCGACTTCGTCCACGTTGATTTTAAGTAGAAATTTATGTTTAGTTTAAAGGGAGAGTGAATTTTGAATTCCATAAATGACATATTTAATAAATTACTCCATATTTTAAACAATGACTCAAAGCATTTGTGAATTCAGCCAGCCTACCAATGCTTATCCCTTTGTTGATAGATTTTAATAAACAGTCCTTGTAAATGGAATAATTACAGATCTATCGATAAGTTTTCTATTGAAATCCACCATGTAATATCCAAAACAGTAATATCAAAGGGTTGATTTTGCAAAATCTTGAATACAATTATTGTTATGTTGAAATGTAAAGCCTGCTTACTTATTTTCACATCTCTAACTTAACTTAGGGGACGAATTTACAAAAATCCTTTCTTAGTGCCCGTTGGCCTTGTAAAATGTACCTACTGTCCAAATTTCGAGTCTGTAGCTTATGCCGTTTTGGCTCTGCGATGGTCTTTTCAGTCAGGACGAACTCTTTTATATATATATAACAGTCAAGATAAGTAGAAACCAATATATATATATATATATATATATATATATATATATAAGTTAAGATGAGACTAATAGCTGTATAACCACTAATGCCAAACTATGATAATAAACATTGTAAATACTATATATAGAGGATTATAAGCCGAATAAAGTTAGTGTTTAACCAGCCTTCAAGTGTATTATTTGTCCCATAAACTTCTTTTTTTTTATGCTTTGTGTAGTGAAGTATTTAAGTGGTGCCGAAACCGGGGAACGTTTTAGCAGTTCAGTGAGATTTTTTTTCCCTTTTACGTTTTTCTTCTTTCTTTTTTTTTTTTTGTTCTTTCAGTTTGAAGAACTAATTGTACAAGTATGAATGAACAAAGAGAAATCCTTAGGCCGGCAACGTTAACGTTGGAGCCTCCGCATACTGAACAGGGGAATCCCGAGTTTCCGCCATTGCCGTCAACAATTCTAGCAATGGCGCGGGCAGACTTAGCTGCGCAGGAGGCAAACAGAATAGCGCAGGAAACTAACGAGTTGGAAAAAATGATGTTAGGGAAGGCAAATGCACAAGATTTGAGGAGGGAGATATCTGGCCTCTAGATATTCAACGGGGACGTAGGCGAATTAAATCATTTCTTCAAGGGCGGCGACGGCATCATGAGCAGTATTCAATCCCAGGTCGCAGCGGATTTTTTGGAGGAAGCGGATGCCAAAAGGCTACGAGTAGCTCTAGCACGGAGGGTCAGAAGGAGCGTCTTAAATCTGATCCAAGCAGATGAGGATACCTCGTGGCAGGTAATTAAAGAAAGACTAAAAAATGCTTATGGAGGGAGGGTCATGGGCCCCAGAAGAGAACAGGTTGCAGATGTTTCGGGAGATGAAACGAGCAAATCAGTTTAATGGACAGTATGCGGCAGGACTTCTCGCCAAGCTGACTAGGATAAACGAGAAGCTGATAGAAGTGATGGATACCGGTGCGGTCGAAGCGTGGATGCTATTTATGACCATGGTCCTGAAGGTGAAGTTGGCCAGAGATACTGGAAAGAAGGACGGTTTAGTTAGGGTTAGAACATTCATGGAGTGCGCGCAAGAGATGGTGGACGCAAGTGCCCGAGACGAGGAAGAGAAAGAAGTGATCGAGCCAGGGTGGAATAGAGTGTCGTACCGGAGGAACGAAACAGGAAGAAACAGATTTAGACAGGATCCGAGAAGAAGAAGAGAGGGACAGTTTGGGAGAAGAGAGAAGCTACCAAGAGAAAGAATGGGAGAAGAGAGGTAAGGAGGTGCCACGAATGCGGCAAAACAGGGGACTTGGTAGCTCAGTGTCCACGTACGCGGTGCTTCGAATGTCAAGGTGAGGGACATATGGGCAGACAAGACAATTCCCATATATACGGCGCACAGGGAGCACGACAGAGGCGAGCTGATGGAGATCAATGCTCACAGACTGGGGCGGAGAAACAGGATAGTGTCGGAATCGGCTAGATCTTCGGAGATCTCAGGGTCCGAGACGGAAGACAGCGAACCCAGCGGCAGAGGAACCCCCGGAGTAAGGAGCAAACAACGGAGCTCAGGGAGGCGTACCGAGCAGGTAACAAGGGAATGAGAATTGTGTAAACGGAGGGGCAATCTTTTTTTTGTGAATAGTGTGGTAAAGAGGTGTGACAAGTTGCCTGTTATTGAGTTCTGTAAAGGGTGGAGGTGTTTAGTGGACACAGAAAGTTCCTGTTCTTTAGTGGGTAGGGAGAAGTTAAAGGCATAATTTAAAGGTAAGAATAAACCAGGCGTGAGACCATGTCAATGCAAAGTGGTAACTTTGAGGGGCCCTGTACGATAGAGGGGGAAATCGATTTAGCCCTAGATAAGTGGGGAAGAAAGGGAGAGGTGATATCGATGCATGTTGTGGAAATCATCCCGCGGGAGTATGGGGGGATTTTGGGATGCGATTTGTTTAGCAAACTAGTAGTGGGAATTCGCAGTGCAGGGGGCCAGTGGGTAGTCCGGATCGGGAAAAAGAGATATGAAACGATGCAGGGTGTAAAAGGGGGCGTTAGGTGCGTCGGATTAATCGCCAAGGGCGCAGATTGAAGAAAAGCCGTAAGGGAGGAACTCGGAGATATTTTTTTTCGCGAGGGAGACCTGCTGTGTGTGACGGGGGAGACTCTTCATGAGATCCATTTGAAGTCGGATAAGGTCACCTATGTAAAAGAGCGGAGATACCCACAAGCGTTAAGAGGACATATCCGCGAGGATACTGAGGAGTTAAAGCGGCAAGGGATCACTGTGGATAGCATGTCGCCGTTTAATAGCCCACTATGGGCAGTTAAGAAGAAGCCGGTTGATGAAAAGGAGCACTACAGGGTAGTGGTCGATTTCCGGCAGCTTAACGTTGTGGATTAACTCGTATGCTGTTCGGACTGAAAAAATGCGCCCATCACGTTTCAAAGGTTGATGGAAGAATTCTTGCGGGGTTTGGACGAAAACATGTGCCAGGTCTACATGGATGATCTCTTGGTGTTTAGTAGGACAGAGGCGAGTCATTTGGAGGTTTTTGCGACGAGTATTCAGGAGAATCCGACAGTTCCGGTTGAAGTTTTCGCAAGAAAAATCGACATTGGGGCAAGAGCAGATTAATTTTCTGGAACATGTGGTTTCGGCGAAGGGGGTACGACCAGATGGAAGGAAAGTCGAAGCAATCGGGAAGATGGTAATGCCTAGTGATGTGAAGGGGATCAGGAGATTATTAGGGACACTTAATTACTACCGCCGATTTGTACCGGAGATGGCCGAAAACTTGTTTACTTAGAACGAACTGTTGCGAAAAGGGCGCGCAGTTAAGTTTAGGCCAGAGATTGAAGCAAAATCAGAAGGTGCATGCTACAGTTGCAAATGGAACCAGTCCTTCCATTCCTAGATTTCGGTAAGCCATTTGCGATCACCACAGACGCCAGCGAATATAAACTGGGGGCGGTTTTATCGCAGGAAGGTGAAAAGGGGGAACGACCCGTGGGCATACGCTAGTGGGAGACTTACAAACGCGGAATCTGGTTAAAGCGCACTCGAACGGGAACTATTAGGAATTTTATGGGCAGTGCAACACTTTCGACCATATGCATTCGGCAGAAAGTTTAAAGTACATACAGATCACCGTCCGTTGCTGTGGGTGGGCAATCTGAAGGAGTCTTCGGCTCGAGTCACACGATGGAAGAAGATTCTCAGCCAGTACAACCTAGAAGTAGTGTATTGACCGGGGAAAGACAATGTTGTAGCTTACTGGCTCTCTCGCGCTTTACAGGTCAATATGATGGAAACGGAGGTAGGAGAAGCGTCGGGGGAGTTGCAAAGGTTCGTGCGGGAATGGACACCAGACGGGGAAGGAGAACCTGTGGCCGGCCTATAAGACAATGAGGAACTCTCTGATGACGAGTCAGGGAACGAGAGAACAGCAGGGATGGAGGAAATCGATGACATATCAACAACAAGTCCCGGCAGGTCATCTGGAAAACAAGGACTACGGGGCTCGTAAAAATGTTTTCCAAGTACGACAAACATTCCATCATCACTATTTGGTCACAACCTGGAGTTCAGGAATAGCAAATATGCCGTGTGCAAGGATGCCTCTGAAGCGGGAGCTACCCATTACCTGTATGTTGGCAATGCGACGGTGTGGGATAAAATACGCAACTTTCCGAACTCGAAAAATTAGGGATAGATAGGATGTTTATCCGATGCCGATTGATGGTGGAGACCATTCGTGATCAGGACCAGCAAAAGGATGTAACGACGGCATATCATCAAGGGAAGACGAATCACAGGGATATCAATGAGACGTTGGCGGCTCTAAAAAGAAAGTATTATTGGGTAGGGATGCGGAAGACGGTGGAAGAGATAATAAGGGATTGTCCACATTTGCCATAGGGCTAAATATGACCGCGACCCCCCCGTAGGATTACAAACCGATACGAGGACACCGACGGTACTGCTGACAGATCTTCAAATAGACACCTTTACGTGGAGGAGGTTTAAATGGGTAACAATATTGGATACCTTTAGCAAAACGGCCGTGGCCCACCCAGTGAAAGAGAAATCGGCGGTGGCGGTGAATGGCGCTCTCCAGACATGGTACCAGTGTTATGGAGTGCCAAATACGATCTCTTCAGACGGGGGCAGGAAATTCGATAACGCGCACTTGCGACAGGAGATGAAAAGGTTAGGAATTGCGTGGCATTGGAACACGCCCGGACATCCGAAAAGTAGGGGTGGGGGATCGATCGTCTCCATAATACACCGGGAGAACATCTCCGAGTATTCCACGCAGATAAAGGGTTGGAAGCGGATGAGGCGATACCCCGAGCAATAGCAGCATACAACCACTCCATACATATGGCCACTGGGTTTCCCCCTTTCGAAGCTCTTTTTGGATTACGCGCACGAAGGAGAAACGAGGGAGATACGGTTGTGGACGAGAGCATGGCGGATCAATTAACTTCAAACAGAGTAGAGCTTATTGAGACAGAAAATATTGGGCGGTCTCGAACACAGAAACCAAGAATTTCTTGTGGAAACGTATTAAGTTTTACTGATTTTTTTTCTATTTTAACCTTTTACCTGCTGAGCATGAGATAATTAACCATCGACTCAAAACTAATTTGATTTTGTCTTAATTACCGATGAAGAAACGTGATAATTGGCCCTGTAACGTCTGTCTATCACAAGTATTATTATACTCTTGTAAACCAAAGAGTACTTTATATAGATTCTCCTTGAGTCCAGCCTCCCGTACAAATTTTACTAATATAATTATAAAATATTTTTCATTAAAATCGATTTAATCATCTTTAACATTAACTTTATTTATTTATGCGTGTATAAAATGATAAAACAATCGTTTTAAAAGGTAATTAAAGTAATCAACTTCACTATCTAATTACTAATGGAAACTACTGCATGTACAATGTCACGCTATGGCCGGGCGCACATTGAGACGCAGTTCAACGCAGGGTAGTGTAGGTTAGGTAGGGCAGTTAAAAAGCTGCGCTTCTCATATCACCGCACATTGAAACGTAGTTTCATGTCATAGTTGTATATAATCGGTCGTCGAACATAGAAATGGACGAACTAAACGAACTTGACCTAAGTTCTTTAATTTGAGATCGTCAGCAATTTTGTCCCATAAATCATTTATTAATTTTGATTTCATGTAATCAGCATGGCTAATGTCGTATAATATTATGTGGACAAACGGCTTCAATTAATGTTTCTTCCACATTGATATTATGAATAATATGATGACAATATTATGTGATTTGCAAATAATATTGAAACATATTGGTGAGAAATACAATAAATTTTAACAAAAACTGCTTGACACACACGCAGTAATTTGTGTCACAAACACTGCGTGAAGCAGGTTCACACATCCACTAAACTGCCCTGCCCTGCCTTTGAACTAGCGCTCGTTCGTTCAAACCTATGAATCACAAAACTTTTTGCTACGCTACCCTGGGTTGGACTGCGTCTCATTGTGCGCCCAGCCTAATAGTTCTGCTTGCCACCTTTAATAGTTTTCTTTGTAACAGTTTCATATTAAATATTAAGTATTTAAACTTCTCTCTCTTTTTCTCTCTTCTTTTGTAAGATGAATTTAGATTAATGTATTTAAGATAAGCCTCAATGTAAATAAACCGACAGTGTGTGAAAGTATAGGATGTGTTTGCCGGCCTGTGAAGACTGAGGTAATTCAGTCAGTGATGCAGTCTAATATTGAAGACTTATTTAAGAATTAATGAGAAATGAAACCCTTTTTCGAGATCGGTATTCCGTTGGATTACATATACTCTTTAATTTTTATAATGTTGTAAAATGGAACTGTTGATAATTTTTAGTTTGTTTTCTTCAATACTTGAAATTTGTAACTTATAAGCGCTCTTAGAAGTATTGGAGCATCACAAGATATCATCTCCATATACCAAAGGATTATTTTCAATGAATAATGAGCGATTTTGAAAATAATCATTTTGCCTTTGAATGGTTTTGCTTACAATGCACTGTAGTTTTAGGTTTAAATCTAAAACTAACGTTCTTAGGTTAATAACGTCCCTTATTTTAATTACTTTTAAGATTTTGTATAATAATTATATCTCTCACTGTTTTGGCTGAAATGCTCTTTAATTTATTTTTATTTATTTTATCATTGATTGCAGAAATTGATGTATATTTTATGGTGCTTTGGTTGACGTTCAATTGCGGTAATAAACAATTTTCACTAAATTAAAAAAAACAAAAAACGTGTATTTTAATTACTCCAGGTTCAACGCAATGTGACAACTTATCCAAACTTGGCGTTATCGTGATAAAAATTAAAACAGTTTTTTAAAAATATTATTGAGTAACTTGAAATGTTATTTTATATTACAAATTCGCTTACCAAGTCAAATTCTGCCCTCTTGGCATTGATGTAATGCAACATTAATGTTATAATCCACAAACGTGATTTTTATTTCCTAATTTTGAAAGCTATTAAGCCTGAGATGCACTCTGGTAATTCAGTCTTTTTTAGTGAATCTTTTGTTTAATTTTCGTCTCTAATTTCGATCGTTAGTCAGTTAAAGTGATGCATTTGTTCACATTTGTATTTGTTCAGCAGGGGGAGACAGTAAATGAGGTGGAGGGATGAAAGAGTGGGAACTAACTGGATGAAAATGGCCAGGGACCGAGACTGTTCGTCCAGAATTGTGAAGGGTCAATAAGAGGGAAAAAGTTTTATTTTGTTATTGTGGTTTTGTAGTGCGTGTTGTTTGTTTTATTTTGTATTGAAAGTGGTAAAAATATAGTTTTATTATTTATTTAAATTTACTTTTTCTTTATAAGATATTTCTTATATACTGGACTACTCTTCTTGATCTATATAATTTAATAATGAAGAAAACCTTATTCCAGTCAACGGTTGTTGTTAAAAAAATTAACAAAAGACGTTTCGATATTTATCTGCCATTCTCAATTTTAGTTCTTCACACAGCCTTCTTTAAATTTACACAATCATTACTTGAGGTCAAACATATTAAAAAGTCAAAAAATATATAAACTCCTATATATTTTTAAAATTGAGGTTTTCTTCATTATTAATTTATATTTAATTTAATTTACTTTAAAAGAACATTTTTGTAGTTTATAATGAATGTTGTTTATTTTATTTTATATTGAAATTTGTAAAGATTTAGTTTTGTTATTTATTTATATTTGTTCTAAGAGAGTGTTTTGTTTTTTTGTTTTTGTAGTTTGTGATGAATGTTGGTTATTTTATTATATATTGTTACTATTCTGTAAAATTATATTTTGGAGCTGATCACCATTTTACCTCCGAAGGGAGAGGCTTTTGTCAAAATATGATGTCAATAAAGCTTTATTATTATTATTATATGAATCAAACCTTTATGATGTAGAATCCGCCGCACATTTCGTTATGGGATGATATTGGATATGAACTTGACATTACTCTTCTGATCGAAAGAGATTTCGATGAGATCCGGGAGCATCCTAATGCTCTGGCTGCAGTTCGGTCAAAAATGTTTATCTCTTGAACTGGCTGATTGTTATAATGCTCGGACTGTTTACAGCAGCTAATAATGGCTATTAAATTGTAATTATAGTTTCATTAATAATTATAATAACTAAATTTATTATTGTTAATTAAATCACTGTTTAATTCTGTTTGTTTTTAATCAGTGTTTTATTTCCCCTTTATTTGGGATGGTTATTTAGTCTCTAAAATAACATGTATTAACAGTGTTGTTTTGTTGTTTGTTTTTTTATCGCAATAGTTGTTTTTTTGTTTTTGATGATGTTTTGAATATCTATCAATTCATGTTTGAAATTCACGTGGGGTTATCAAGAGAAGAACTTTATCAATCAAATAAAAAGAATCTACAGGAGATACATTTGTATTATTACTTTTTTTTATTTAATTGCAAAATATATTCAGAAAAATAATAGGTAGGATTTTAAAAGTTGAATTTTCAATAGCTGATTTTATGCCACTTTTGAAAAATACTGTATCTAAAATGTTATTAATAGAAATATTAATAAAACTACACTTGAAAAAGTTCGTTTATATTTTAATACATATTTTATCCTAAATGCTTCGAACCACTTGAGCTTTATGGCTTTATTATTGCGTCATTTTAATTTATGTAATAGTATCCAATACGAAACTTGGAAAGAAAAAAGTTTCAATAAAAAAATCGGTTAAATTTATGACCCCCCCCCCAAAAAAAAAATCTGTAAGGTCTTTAATTAAAGTTCGACAATGTGATAGAGATCACTCGTTTTGTAGAGGTTATCATAAAAATCTCCAATGCTCAATATCACGGGTTTGCAGTTCGACAGGGGGCGCTAGAATTTTTTGAACAGGGAGGAAATATTATGATTATGCTGTTCTTTGGAAATTACGTAAAATGGGGTTTCCGAGTCTGTGCGGTGTCAAATAGTCATTAAAGATAATCGTAATATCCCTATCCTAATTATACCTTGATGATCAAAATTTGAGACTTCCACTGTAGCATCGTCCGATTAGCCATCCCTGCATAAAATGCGTTAAATCAATAAACAACTTTTCCAATTTTACCAAAACATTAATTACCAAACATTTTTAATTAATTTAAGCCTTATATAGAAGTTTTTCATCTTATTTGAATATGATTTTGATAAAAATCTATTATGATGACAATGTCACTTCCTAAGATCATGAAAAGAACTATATATCCTCAAATATCCATAATAAGCAACTTCAAAAGAAATAAAATCAACTATCTTTGACCTACTGGTTTTGAATATGCGATACAGGGATAAACGTGCCTAAGAAAAAACACCAACAAGAAAATAGTCTAAATTGTTATTTCCAGAAAATTCTGAAAACTTAAAATTTGAATGTTTACAGCATGTTTAGCACTATCTACAAGAAATAAAACTAGTTCGAAAATTTGCCACATTTTCGCAATTTAAAATCGTGAATAATGGGCCATGCTGCTTGAACCATTTCATACAAAAAACAATATTGATTTCTATTTAGAATAAGTTCGGGTCCTAAGTCGATGGAGCACGAGGTCGACCGAACCTTTGGCGAATAGAATTGAGAACCTCCCTTGAGCCAGTCGTAAGGCTGGGGTTGTTAGCCATGGATCTTCAAGACATTTTCATCTTGCCCGGAGTGATATTTTCCGTTATATTGTCAATTAGGTTTCTTTGTTATTTTAATAGGATCTTCAGATTATTTTTTTGGTCCCGATGGTGCAAGCAGATAGATTTGAAGGCCTACGGAAAGTGGGCAGGTAAGCCACCATTATTTAAAAAAAATCATTTTATAATAATTATTTTTATAATAGTTAATTTCATCTATAATGTAATCAATCCTGATTATAATTATTTATTTTCTAACGGTCATAGAAGTACAGTGTATTTTATTACTGTATTCGTAAAGTTATTATGTAGTAGTCGAGTCATTACCGATTTTGACAAATATTTACAATAAATATATATATGTATTATATTGTATATCTATGTATTATATTTGTATTATATAATATATATATATATATATATATATATATATATATATATATATATATATATATATATATATATACACACACACATATATATTGGTTTCTACTTATCTTCACTGTTATAGAAAATATATATTCTTTTTCTTGAGTTCCAGTCAGTTCTTAAATTTCTTATAGTGACGTTTCGAGACTAGGTTGGTCTCATATTCATGCCTTAACAGTGAAAAAATGAGCTTTTAGTTAATACATTAAATAACACACTAAAATAAATATATAATTTATTTATTATTTATTATTCTTTTGATGGTGATTATTTTTAAATATTTTTATTTTGAAGAGAAAAGATTCCCCCTGGCCGGGATATGAACCCGCGTCTTCCGCATCCCTAACCAACTGAGCTACCTGGCCCGTAACCAGGCCAGACAAATCCATTCTCTTCACCGATCCTATAACCCCGTGTTCTCGCAACGTTTGCGATGCATGCACGGGGAAGAATATTCATTGAACATTACTTTGATTAGGATCTCGTTGACTTACGTCAATTTTTTTATTTTTTATTTATTTTTTATTTATTATTCTTTTGATGGTGGTCAAAATAAAAATATATAAAATAAATATAAATTGACACGTGTAAGATTTTATATATTACCTAACACAGATTGATCCCCAAATTCTTTTTTTTAATCGATTTTTCGAAATGATGCTACAGATTGAAATATATGCATTTCTTGAATTTTTCAATTTTATTTTTTTTTCAGAAATAATAAAACAATAGAGTACACATCGTTCTGGATGTCAGAAGATCGTCCAAATTTGTTTTTGATATTTCATAGTAAAAAAGGGGAGAAAGGTATTGAAATAATGGTTAAAAAATTACTGTTATTTGGATTGAAAAAAAAGCAATATCCTTGGGCTAATCACGACTACTAGAGATCTGGCCATTTTTTGGGGAGGATGTATATATACATAAGTATGTTGGCATTTACTGCCCTGGGACACTTTTGCCTACTTCTCTTCTCAGCAATTCTTATACATCTTAAAGCATTCTACATAACATCCTATTACGTGGTTTGTTTTACAGCGGTAGAAAGCGGGGCGACTTTTAAAACTATTTTGTATGTGGTGTATTTTTTGCGGGTGAAAAAGGTTGTTAAATGTCAAGGGGGCTACAACACAAATGGTGTTGTGGCATTTGGTACTCTTTTCTGTTTATTTTTTGTTGACGCAAGGCTTTGATTAAATTGAGTTAGTTTAGAAGCCACTAGCCCGCGAGCTTAGAACGGTTGAGTAAGCAAATGCGGTAGTGTTGATTTTTTTCTCTTAGCTGGATCCGTAAACTTTTTTATGTAATGCTGAAATCAGGAACTAACTGAATATTGACAGATGTACGCTAAGAATTATTTTGACAAAGGACTGATTTGCAAGAAGTAAACAAAATTAAACGAAATCTGTGATAAAAATGTGAAATCGCAAAATAAACACAAATATTTTAAATCTTTTTCGTAAAAAAAAAAAAAATTATTTGGAAATCTAATATGTATTTTTAGTTAGTATGTTACACACATGAAAATATAAGCTTCAGTGTTTAACTTATAATATCGTACCAGTATTTCTACAGTGACAAAAGTAAAAAACTTATATTTTTTGGAAAAACTATTAGTGAACTTGGAATAGCATTAGGACACTAAGAGGAACACGATTGCCTTCTGGAAAACTGTATTTACGATATTTACCCATTCTTTCATGGTTTTAACACTCCACCGAAAAATACTGATTTATAAGTTATATTATAACTTCCGTATAAATTCCATATTAGAAATGTAACCATATTTTATGGCATAACTATCTGAATTATTAGAACTAAAAACAAAATTTACGGCCTTGTACATCTCTTGGGACTCTCCTATTTTCACCTACGCCTAACGACATGGGTTTTAGATAAAAATTTACTAACATGACATATCATTCAACATTATTATAAACAATATAGAGATTTGTAAAAAAAAAACCTTTTAAGATTGTTCTAAAATTCTCTCACTCGTAGCAATTGATAAAAATATTGCCCGGCTACTTCTTAAAAATAAATATAGGGCCGTCTTCACAAAAAAAAAAAGAAGTAAAATGTGTTGTCTTATTAGTAGTAAAGATGGAAGTTTCTTTTGGTGGAATATTATTCTATCGCCTCAAACTGACAAAAACCGGCTCACCATGGATCTTCGAAAAAGGCATGTTTTGAATTAATCACAAACCTAAGTTCCTCTTTTATTTTCTGATTAGATATTGAAGAACATTTGAAATTATTTTCAAACATGTTTAACTAGATTACCGAGATATCTTAAAGAAATTTATTTACTACAGATAACTATATGCTTATGGTTCTTTAAAAGGCTATCAAAAACTTCATTGTTATTGAAGTGAATATAAAAATGGCAGATGGAAATTGTAGGTTGATGGATAAATTTTGGGCCAAATTATACTATGGGTCAAAGTATATATTAATTTTTTATTTTATTTTTCGTGAGTTTCCCAAAAGTTTCTCCCACCAAATTTTAGGATAACATTTTTTTCCAGCTCTTCCTGGACTTGGCTCATCCTTGAAATTCTTGGTCGGCTTCATCTTCTTCTTCCTTCAGGGCACCGGTGGATGGTCATTTTGGGTATTATATTAGTCTCCAACCTCAGTATTATTTTATGGTGATTTTTTCGAGGACGGTATTGTGAGTACCCATTACCTCTCGGACTACTGAATTGGGTATCCCATCACGCCTAGATATTCCGGCTGCCCTTTTCCTGTAGTCCATCCCCGTAACTAGAAGTTTCTCTTTGCTTGCTTTTCTCAAATTCCATATTTCACAGCCATAACATTATAGCTATTATATAGCATGGAAAAACATTTTTTTGATATTTTTAAGGATATTATGACCCCACAGTACAGAAATAAGCCTGCCAATAGCTTTTCTTCCTTCTCTGGTTCTTCGGGCTACATCCCCTTTAGATGTTCCATCTTTTTGAAAGAGAGATCATAAGAAAGAGAGATAAATATTTAAAATTTATTACATTTTTAATCTGTAGACCGTTCACCTCCATTGGTTTGTCCTCCTCTGTATCCAAATATTCAATCTTTTCAAAGTTCATCTTCATTCCCCTAATATTCTTCCTTTCTATTTTATACACTTCTATTATATAAGTGTGCTATATAATGGCATTTTGTCTTTTGGAAAAACTTTCGGTTCTAGGATCAATGGATTTTTTTCTGTCAGGTTGGGGTCTTTTTTATTTTTGCTTGTTCGCATCAGGCATCGTGAAATTGAGGACTTCCTAGCCCTCAATAGATAAGAGCCTGCTTATTTAGCTAGATACTTAACAATAAGTCGTATATCTTAATATTACAGATTATTCTCACCTAACCCATTCTTGAATAAACAAATAAAATTATTATTTAATAATGAGACAAGCTGTCTTTTATTGCCAGAATAGCGCCAACTAATGTATTTTTTACATGTAAATTATTAAACATTGAGACCGGCCTATAATGTGTTTTTCTCACACTTCCCAAACAGCTCTGTCTTTTTTCTGAAATTTTTTATTTTCGTTTACATCACAAATCTACTAATAATTATTCAAAAAGCAAAGTTCATGGTTAATCAGTAAACAAGACAACCCTCAATAAAAAATTTCAGATTAAAAAAAACCACGAAACTACATTCCTTTTCATTTTTTGTTTTTATGTTTCTAGAAAAAATATGTTCAAAATAACGTTTGGACTTTAAATACTTCTTAAGACTTTCAGGATCAAATGCGGATAACTCCAAGTTTCAAAAATTGACTTTTTCATATTATTTGCTTGTTCAATCAATCATTGTTCTATACTCCCAAAACTTCAGGTTCAGAACCTGACCAAAATCATGAGAATTAATGCGGCTAAGTGATGTGTTGGACAAAATTACATGACTAAACTAGAGAAAAATGTGAAACAGTAAACATTTCGCAATTTTGAATGTACCCGCTTTTGTTCACGAACGTTGCTTATTTTTAAATTTGATGCAGGAGGATATAAAAAAGTGGTATATTTGAAAACAAATTCACTTTAGTGCCTATTGTTAATGCCCGTTTATAAAGTGTTGGAAAAGATTCTAAAGAATAAATTATGGAATTGTTCTGTCACAATCCATAAATAATTATTAATTTTATGTGTGCATTAATTTTCTGTGCTGTTTATTTTAAGAATAATTAGAATGAATTGCCGAAATGTTAGCAATTATTCATTCGATTTCTTACTCAAATGAATCTTATTGTTAAGTATTAAAGAATTGTGTCTCTACCTTTAAATTAATCGTAGAAATTTACTTCCAGTCAATATTAAAATCAAATTTAATTCATTAAAATAAAAAAGTTAATGAATATTTAATTTTTGGAATTATGAATATTGTATTCATTATGATTTTGTTTCTCTTTCTTGCCGCTCAGCCTCTATCCATCGAAGCCATCCACCCCGGTCTCGACACATCCTTTTCACTTGGGCCAGATTTTTGCTCTTCTGGCTCCTATTATTTATGTGTGATATTTGTGCAAGATTCTTGGGCGACCTCAGGGCCTTCTGGTCGGGCTTCCATTATGCCCCTTGGTTGCCGTTCCTCGTCCATGTGACAAAAATACCCGAACCACTTCAATTGCCTATTTCGGTGGAGATCTTTAGTTCGGGCACTTCTAGCTTGTCTCATACTGTCACATTCCAAACATAACATCACATTTCCGAAGTTTATCATTAATAACAATTAAATTAATATTTCGAATGATAATGGTAATACCTTTAGTTTGACTCTTTTATTTCACTTTAATTAATATTCTTATCATTAAATGTATGCCTATGCCCCGGAGGTAAAGGACAGCATATTTTTGTATTTGTTTAGCAGAGCCAAATTTCCACAACTTCGAACAATTAAAGTTTGTTTCTTCGATACTTATAGAAACACCTTACAGAAAATTATCCACATTGTTACATATTTATATTGATAAGTAACTGGAAGTATTGATTATAGTATTTATTTATGATAATTTACCTAAAATATTACCTAAAATACCTCCAACTCCGGGACACAGATATCATTGTAAATAGTTATTTACATATCTCATATTAATTTATTTGATAAACAATTTTTTGTTTGTTGTTCTAGAATTTTTTAAATAAACAAGATTGTTATTCATTTTTGGTGAAAGTAGAGTGTCCTGTTAATAGTACATGTTACATTCGCTACAAATGTCACTGTATATGTATTATGTAAGTGTTCAGGTATTGACTTTTATTTTTGAATGAAAAACTTACGATTTACCAAATGCTTGTATTTTGAATGTTTTTGTAGTAGATCTAAATAAAAATTTTAAGACGATTTAGCCACCCTAAGCTAATCCACGTTTATATCTTTCGTTTTGTGAACATACTATTTTAAATATTTTACCATTAAAAAAAAATCCCCAAACCAAGTTCAATGACAACTCAAATTTATTAGAAGGCAGTGCCAATAATAAATATAACGAGTCGAAAACAATGGGTGGATGCATTCATGCGAGTCTACAAGTTGCATAACGTAGTTTATCTACAAGTTCTGGAAAGAAAAAACAATGGGGCTGAAAAAATTTTAAGTTCCATAAATTCAATGGCCTGAATTATATCTAACTTTAGGTGAATTATGTCAGTCTCAAGGTAGGTATTCAATATATCTTCCGAAGCTCATTCTTACGATACTTAAAAGTAACGATATGCGATACGCACTATAAACTTTTTCCACGTGTTAACTGAGTTTTTAAAATTATCTCACATATCAATGACTATATCTTAATAAAGATCTGATAAATCGACTGCAAGTAGATATTGCTTAGATCCGAATAATATAAATAATCGGAAATATTATTTTTACAGCACACAAACATTCCTTCTGTTGCCAGTTATTTCTGCCTTTTTTTTACTGACCACCAAGTACACCAAAATTATCTGTTTTTAGATTTTTTATGAAAAGCACCTATTCTACTAGTTTCATGTTTGGTGGCTATACTTACCAACGTTAATCCTTATCTCGCATAGATAATTCAAACATCATTATACATTTAAAAACTGCTCAAATTTATTAAATACTTCTTTTATGTTATTTTTAAAATTTATATATTTAAATTTACAATAACGTACAACAAGTAAATATAATGAATGAAACATTATGGTATGGATAAAGGCAAGTAGACGAACTACCCAGTTACTTCGATTTAAGGAAGTATCCAGATACTTAAAATAGATCCTTCGACCGATTTCAATAAACCTGAATCTGAATTACTACAATAATAACAATGTACATTTTATTTGTTTTTTTCTCGGGCATCATTTGGAAAAACCAAGCCAGTACAATTATTTTACTAAAAAACTAAATAGCTTCAAAATTGTTTTGGTTCTCACCTGATCTTTATCACTCGTTTTTCTTCCGTCTGGTGTAATGTAATCGTTCCCTGTTACAAACTGCAATCTTTTCTAATAACGTTTCGAAGGTCAATTCGAGTACACATCGGGAACATCTTTTGTAGTTCCATCACGGCACAAGGCCTCACGTAGTCGTACCCGCAGATTTTTCTTTTCTGTTCTGGCATTCTAGATAACTAGAATTTTCTGGCCATACAATCCAACAAACGCTTCGCAATGTCCAGAAGTATTTTAGACGCATAATTATCACTGTGCAGGATGCATTACTCACGTTGTTCTTGTAAAATGTCCGGGTCGTTAAAGAAAAACAAGCTCAGGCGAATAAGTGATAAAGACCTGATTATAGTCTTACTTATTTGCACCTCGGTTGTCCTAGATAGAGACCTGCTTCTTCAATGCTTCTGGAGACCAGGATAGTACCTATTGGCTGAAATAAAGTGACGTTTAATCTCCCATCGCTAAGTTCAACTGTCTTCCAGAATAAACTAAGTCATGAAATATCCAATTTCTATTTTTTTTTTCCTTTATACACACCTTAGGATTTCAGAGCACATCATTTGCACTTGGATTAACAATCTGACTTTATTAAATGTTCATTGAAGTATAGGCTCATTATTCTAAATAAACCATGTCCAGATTATCGGTATTGGCCAGAATTCGGTCCGGGCAGTGTCGAAGGAAGCCTCGGACTGCAAGAGTTGTAGAGAGGAATGTTTATGATTCCTATATTTTTGACACCAGTTGCTGAAAAAAAAAAGCATAAAACAAATTTACAAATACGACAGTTACTCGGTTGAAGATCCGAAGGAGTAGTATCCTTAATTATTTCATTTGGACGAGTTTGTCTGTCCACAATTGTTATTCAATGAACACATAGATTCCATTTTTTGACCTCTATGGATTTTTTTATTACTATAATATGTGAATATCTTCATAAATATTAGTTAATCAAGCTATTAAAAATTACTGTTATAATATGTGTAGAAGTTCTATAAAAATGGTTAGTTATAACGAGTATTAGACATTTAAAACTCAATCACCTGAGTTGCGAATTCCTCTACTCCAACTGTAACAAACCGGAAACAATACAGAAAAGATCTAGAGGGATGAAGTAGATCAAAAATTCAATATTCATTTGTTGACTGTCACGGTGCATTCTGATTTTTTTACGCGATAAACAATCCCGTCACCATATCTGCCTGAAATATTCCGTTGATTATACGACATAGTCTTTAAATCGAAGGGATCAAATGCATAGAGGTTTCAGAAGACGTTGAAAACACTGTTTCCGGCGTTTTTAAGGAAACCCATAGTTACAATACACTTTGATGTAGCTAATATGTCTATGACCGTTCATAAGGGCAGAAACGACTGTAATTAAATACACAATTGGTTAAATTAAATGTGGGAGCGTTTAATTTCAGTTACATCGATCAAATCGATAATTGAAGATAACAATAGAAAATTTAGTCTAATAAGTTTTACTTAAGAAAACATAATTGCGAACGCCTTATGATAATTAGAGTTCTTTACTGAATACATCTTTTATTTCATTGCTCCTGTTCGGTAAAAGAACATTGGCGTATAAGCCCATTGCACTCAGCCTATAATTATTTCATTGCTCCTGTTAGGTAACAGAACATTGGGATATAAGCCCATTGCACACAGCCTATAATTATTTCATTTATATTCAAGTTGGAGAGCAAGTGCTCCTGGCGAATACCAAATCATCATGCTTCTTGAATAATAAAAGGATTGGGTTTGAACAAATCCATATACATTCTGAATATTTAATATTATCATTTAATAGTTTGTTTACGATAACGATTACTTACCGTCAGTTCTAATCAGCATTGATTTTTTTATATTATGCTGACCAAATGGTTTGTTATGCCTGCAACTTCCTGATATGACTTTATGTCTTGTGAATGCGCAATGAGAGCCAAATATGGATTTGTAGAGGACAATCGATAATATAAACAATTACTGAATTCGATCACTGATCGATAAAATTGTTAATAAAGATAAGATATGTAAAAAGTAGATATAACCTATATATAGTGTGTATGTCCATGTGCTCTGTGTTTAAAATAAATTGTTATAATTAAACCTACAACCGTATTCTTCTTTTACTTTAATAAATAATAGAAATAATAATAAATTGATTGAACAAATTAGTAATATTGGTGACCCCGACGTGATTTATTTTTTTTTCGCGAGTTATAAAGTTAGTTGTGTTCGGTTGTTAAGGTTGTAAAACTTAACTTATTTTTGAAAGACATTATATTAATAACTATAATGACTAAAGAAGACGGATTAAAAGCCTCGGACGAAGCCGGAGCTCAGCAACAAATAGAAGCCAGTAAGATCTCAGTAAAAATACCACCGTTCTGGATTGAACGACCAGATGTCTGGTTTAGGCAAGTAGAAACCCAATTTAAATTAAATGGCGTAAAAACTGAAGGTACGAAATTTTATTATTTAGTATCTCAGTTAGATAGAAAATTTGTAGCTGATATAATTGATATTTTTGATTCTGAAAGTGATTCAAAATATTCATTAGCTAAAGTAAGACTTTTAAGCCTTTACAAAGAAAGTGAGGACTCTCAAATTAAACGGCTAGTTGCTGGTATAGACCCCAAGTTCTATACCAGCAACTAGCCGTTTAAAACCTAAAACCGAGTCAATTATTAAGAAAAATGACTTCATTGGCAGGTACGGACATATCTTCTAAGGTGCTCCGTACACTATGGTTAGATAAACTTCCCGAGTCCATTAGAAATATTCTCTTAGTTTCCGATGAAAATCTCGAAAAGCTAGCTGTTATAGCAGATAAAATAGTTGACATGAATCCTCGTCGTGAAGTTTATGCAATGTCCAATAGTAAACCTAGTTCCGAACATTGCTCAACCAGTGGAGTAGATGAAATGATGAAGGTACTTGTGGCCAAAATTGAAGCGATGGATGCTCGTATTTCGTCTCTAAGTCATTATAGAAATCGAAGAGACCGTTCAAATGACAGGCGATGTAGAAACCGAAGCCGTAGCCGTAGCCGTGGGTGCTTTGACCCCAATGGAAAATATTGTTTTTACCACTACCGTTTTGGGAAAAGATGTCTACCCGAAAAGTGCCAGCAACCTTGTCAATGGAATCAAGAGGGAAACGAGAAACTGCAGCAGAAGTAGCGGCGCATTCCGCTGCAGAACACCCTATAGGTAGCCGTAAGTTTCGTTTATTTCTAACTGATAAAAATTCAAGAATTCAATTTTTAGTAGATAGTGGAGCAGATGTCTCTATTATACCTCCACAAGCACAAAGCAAAATAATTAAAATGTCTGATTTCAAATTATATGCCGCTAACGGTACGGAGATTCCCACGTTTGGTGTTCATGTTTTAAATATCAACTTGGGACTTCGTCGTGATTTCAGATGGCCATTTATCATCGCCAAAGTAAATAGAGGTATATTAGGTGCTGATTTTTTGCATCATTTCGACTTACTAGTTGGTTTAAAAAATAAACAATTAATAGATGGAAAAACTAAATTAGGAGTAAGTGGTAACATTATATCAGTTAACACTAACAATTCAATCAGCACAGTCTCTAAATTGCACAAATTACTTAACTCTTATCCAAATTTAACAAAACCAAATTTACTGCCTATAGGAGTGAAACATGACGTCAAACATCAAATCATTACAACCGGTCAACCTGTTCATAGTCGTCCTCGACCACTTGATACAAAAAAATTAGCCATAGCCAAAGAAGAGTTTCAGTTCATGCTGAACCATGGAATAATACGCCCTTCCAAGTCTCAGTGGTCAAGCCCACTTCACTTGGCACCCAAGAAGGATGGTTCATTGCGGCCATGTGGCGATTTTAGAAGACTGAACTCTCAAACGATACCAGATAGATACCCGATAACTAGAATCGTTGATTTTCAGCACATCCTTAATAAGAAACAAATATTTTCAAAAATTGATTTGTTAAAGGCTTATTTCCAGATTCCTGTGGCAGAAGAAGACAAACAAAAGACCGCTATAACCACACCTTTCGGCATGTTCGAATTTAATTATATGCCCTTTGGACTTCGAAATGCTCCGAGCAGATAATAGTTCCAATAATAGTAATAATAGATTCAATACTTTATGTTTAGGTCGAAACTATGGGATTGAAAAAAGTTCATGAATTTTTCTAGTGTATATTTAGTGTGTCTACTCACACCTCGTTCCTCGCTTTTAAGGGTGAAAGTCCTACTCAAAAATTGTTGAATCTAATATTAGATAGCCTAGTCCAGGTTTTGTTTTCTTTCTACTTGCAAATTGCTTTTGTTTTGTTTTTTTATTGAAATTTAAATTATACGATAACGATTACTTTTTTGTCAGCTTCTAATAAGCATTGATTTTTTTATATTATGCTGACCAAATGGTTTGTTATGCCTGCAACTTCCTGATATGACTTTATGTCTTGTGAATGCACAATGAGAGCCAAATATGGATTCAATACTTTATGTTTAGGTCGAAACTATGGGATTGAAAATAGTTCATGAATTTTTCTAGTGTATATTTAGTGTGTCTACTCACACCTCGTTCCTCGCTTTTAGGGGTGAAAGTCCTACTCAAAAATTGTTGAATCTAATATTATATAGCTTAGTCCAGGTTTTGTTTACTTTCTACTTGCAAATTGCTTTTGTTTTGTTTTTTTATTGAAATTTAAATTATCGTTGAAATATGTAGAAGGTACATAATATTGGACTTTTTATAGAAAAAACTATATAAAGGTGAACAGTTTGTGTTGAAACATGCACGGAAATAATGCCTTAGTTAATAAGCGTTCGATGTTCAATGTATTATATTGACAATAAATGATGAGTCATCCTATGTCTGAAGGGTTGAATCCTTGATCCCCTCTGGCAAATCTTATTTTGGTATCAGTTCTTCGAGTTGAGTCACAACAATTTTTACCTTTTGATTCGTTTCTTTTTCAAGAAATAAAAATAAATTAAGAATAAAAATAAATAAAGAAATTATTCTATAAAATAAAAATAATCGTGAGTTTTAGAATGAAAAAAGAGTATAATTATGAGAATTTTGTGTATTTTGGTAATAATTTTATTAAGAAATGAACGTTTTAACAAACATTCTGAAATATATTTTTAAATATTTTTGTTTTGAAGAGAAAAGATTTGACCTGGGCGGGATTCAAACCCGGGTCGTCTGCATCTCCGGTGCAGTGCTCTAAACCACTGAGCTACCAGGGGTCGTATCCCAGTCAGACAAATCCGTTCTCTTCACCGATCCTATAACCCCCTGTTCTCGCAACTTTTGCGATGCATACACGGGGAAGAATGTTCACTGAACATTACTTCAATTAGGATCTTGTTGACTTACAACAATATATTATTTATAATTTATTTTTTTAATTGTTATTTTGATGGTGATTATTTTTAAATATAGTAGCTCAGTGGTTTAGAGCACTGCACCGGAGATGCAGACGACTCGGGTTCGAAACCCGGCCAGTATAAATCTTTTCTCTTCAAAATAAAAAAATTTAAAAATAATCACCATCAAAATAACAATTAATAAAAATAAATTATAAATAATATATCACCGTAAGTCAACAAGAACCTAATTAAAGTAATGTTCAATGAACATTCTTCCCCGTGTATGCAAAAATTCTGAAAACAAGGGGATATAGGATCGATGAAGAGAACGGATTTGTCTGACTTGGATACGACCGCAGGTAGCTCGGTGGTTTAGTGCACTGCACCGGAGATGCTGACGACCCGGATTCGAATCCCGCCAAGGACAAATCTTTTCTCTTTAATACAAAAATATTTAAAAATAATCACTATCAAAATAACAATTAATAAAAATAAATATTGAAATAGAGATGATGATATAACCGAAATAGTATGTGTAGGTCGACTCTTTATTCTAAACTGCGCAAAAATGAATACGGATGCCACTAATTTAGTTGTATTTACTGTTCCTAGCATTTTAATTTTTTTTTTATTATAAAAATCATTAATATTTGTTAGAAATTATACTACATTAAATATTGTAAAGTGTAAACATTTCCATAATAATATAAATGCTATGTAAAGCATATACTACAATATTTGCAATATTCATATTCTTTTTTGCGCGGTATATATAGAATAGGTATAGTAATAATTACTGTGTAATAATTATTTTCATTACCTAATGAATGTCTGATGATAATGATAATGAATGACTGTACAGTTTACAATTTGCCGATACCAGGTCATTATTGCAAATGAAGAAGAAGATGCTTCCTTTATGATGAGGAAACTGCTGGAAGCCTATAAGGCAGGTGGCCTGGAAATCAGTAAAACAAAAAGCGAGTACATGACATTAAATAATAGTGGAAACTCCTCACTAAATATTGGGGAATGGGATTTGACCCAACTGAATCATTTATATATTTAGGTATGTGGCTTTCGAAGGGGAGCACCAGCAAATAAGATATCGACGAAAAGGTAATAAGAGGCAGAAAAGTAATTAGGACTTTAAATTCAGTTCTGCGGAGTAAGGACGTCTTGTTAGCAACAAAAAAGATACTCTACAATTCATTTCTTATAAGTTCCCCCTGTATACCTCAGAAACCTGGTCCGTTTCTACTGACTCGGCAAGAAAACAGCTTTCAATGGAGATGGATTATTGGAGGCGTAGTTGAAGGATATCCAGACTACAACACGTTCCGAATAGCAGAGTTAGGGAAGCAGTGAACAGACTACTTAACATCCTGTACTCAGTTGAAACGAAAAAACTGAGTTGGTTTGGTCATGTTATAAGGATGGCGGACGACCGATGGCCTAAAAGGGTACTGAAACATGTACCATTGGAAAGGAGGAAGAGAGGTGGTTAGAAGGGATCCCAGAGGCAAGAAGACTTAAAGTGGAAGACTGTTACGATAAAAAGAAATAGCGAAAGAGCTTGTATGAATTAGGCTACGACATATGACGCATTGTTGTAATAAAGTCGTAACATATATATATAATTATTTTTATTTTCGAGAATATTAAGAAGGAAAAGAATGAATGTATAAAACATGTAGTAAATTAACTCGAAGCGACAACCCTCGGAAGTGATACCCTATTTCTTCTAAATGCCTACTAATGTGTGTATATGAGCTCCAATAGGAATGCGATCGATAAGTCTATTATTGAGACCTCTTCTTCCATTATTCACTTATTCTGGACCCAGAAGTATGTTTTATGCTCCAGATCTCACCATCGGGTACTCACACACAATAATACAGTAAAGAAAAACATCTTCCGGGCAATTGAGGATCTAAATAACAAAATTACTATGCTACTTTTGTTTATTTAAATCTGAGGGACCGACATTATCAATAAGCAAAACTCCACAAGTTTGCCATTCGATGCGAGAAGATAAAACTGTCTACGAAGATTTGGATACTTTTAATGAACTAGGTGATCGCGGAGGGAATAATACGATTCGGCTATTTTTTCACTCATTACTGGCATTAATAATAGAGGCAATCGAGTGGGAAATGCTGTGTGTAAAGATCCACCCTCTATGCATCGACCAACTTTTACCCGATGGTTTTCCTTATTGTTTACGTCTTTACCATTTCTTTCATTGATTTTTTTTTCGTTTTTATTTATTATTTATAAGTATGTGCATCTCATCGGAATAATCGAAAATATGAAGCTATTTTTTCACCGGCAAGTAATCAACATTCAAATAACGACTGTTGTTAAATTAAGTGGTCAAGTCGAATTTTCTCCCAAATGACTTTCTTGAACTTAGAGAAGCGGAATCTTGAATAATGTGCTAAGTCATACATTTGAAGCCCAAAACTACGAGACTGATAGGACTCTGCTTTCCTCAGAACAGTTGACTAACTCTGGACGAAATTCGACAAAACCACTTATTCACCGTGGCTGTAGAATTAACCATCACTCTGAAATATTTTCTAAATTTAAATAACTCATTTCACTGCCTTTTTCCAAAATACCCGGAAGCCAACTAAAAATGGAGTTGGACAATTGGAAAGGAAACACTAATGACAGAATTATTTGCAGTAAGCACTTCACTGAAGGTGATTTTGATAATCTATCCTATTTTTGGAAATATATTTAAAAAACGAATAGTTCCTTTACCATAATTGCAGACATCTACAACGAGGCCCTTTTCAAGCTGGATTATCCGTTTTTATTTATTTGTAGAATCTTCCTTCTCATCGTTTAGTTATAATGAATATTAATTGCTGTTTTTTTATTTCCTGAAAGAGGAATCTTAAATCCCTGTTCATTCCCAAATGCCCGAAAAACAAATGTTAAATCAGAATACGATAATTTAAAATGAAAATTAGAAGTGAAACATGGTTAAAAATATAACCCCTAAAATAATAAATAAATATATAAAATGAGAAATTTGAACCTAAAAAAAAGAAGAGGATTGTTAATTTTTACGGAACGACTTTTAGAAACAAAATTATTGAAAGCAATCTGAACTAGCAAAATGCTTTCACATTGTTGTATATGTACTCCTTTACAGATGTATCTCAATTGTTTTCTTAGTTCAGACGGCAAGCAGATAAATTAGGGTGTATGTATTTTGTTGTAGTATTGTTTGAATGTATCATGTACTGTTTGAAGGTCAGTTATTGGTCTCTGAACCTGGAGAACCAGTGTTGGATTGCAATCTGATGACCTAAACTTATAGTTAAACACTTTGAATTAATTTTATCATATTAATAATAAGGAGAGATGTATCACAATATTTGCATGCAAAAATAACCTCAATTTATTCACTACATTCAGACTCATTACAATTCCTCTTTTCATATATATACTTATTTTATTATAAAAATAAAAGATTTAATGAGTATGGTTGGGAGAGGGTCGAGCTTTAGAGACCTGAAGTGTTGAGGTTAATTGAGGAACCAAATTAAAAGCAAAAAGAGAAGCATTCTGAAAATAAAAATATTTTTTAAAAAATTCTTTAATTATCTACTTCTGAGTAATTTATATTGCCAAAAATGTGCTATTAGTTCTCCAATGTGCTGTCAAGGTAATTCCTTCTTTTAACTGTGTTTATCTACAAATGTCTTATTATAAAACAGTCATAAATCTGTCTAACTTTTTTTCTAAAATTTTCCACATGCTTTAGTTTATTCGTCTACATGTAATATAAGTGGATTTAGTTTTTTTTTTTTTTTTTTTCCTTTTTCCCCAATAGGGGTGGCATTGGTAAGTGGATTTAGTTAACCAGACCTTAGGTGAAAATTTCATTTTTTTAAGTATCATTCTTAATTTAGTTATACATCATACTACTGCAATTGGGTTTGGTTTAGGCAACTGCGGATTGGTTTTGTAAAACTTACTTTTACAAATATAATCCATCTTTTCTTTTGGAAAACATAATAATTGGTGCCTTATTGAAAACTGAGGTACAAGAACTTATAGAAGTTTCAATAATTGCCACCAAAACATTTTAGTTAATTAATACTGGAAATTTTGGAATTAATATTGGAAATTTTGCTGTGAACTTTGTGCAAGAATCAGCACCTCAAGTATTTAGTAAAAATTGGAGGTCACACAATTCTTGCCATATTCAGTTCTACCCTGCTATATGTGACATTGGGAGTACCTAAACAAATAGGGTAACGGGCATTGTGAAAGTAGTTTAAATGTCCCGGTACCTTTACTCCTAAGAGACAGGATGGGAGTCATTGGCAAGAAGCGGGCGACTCAACATGCAGACTGTCACCTATAGCGAACGGGTCCTCCTTTTCTTTCTTTATGAGTAGATATATAATTTATTTGTAACTACAATCAGCGTACAATAAATATAATGTTATCAAATTCCATGAAAAAGGATCCTTATTTACTAAACAACTCCTAGTCAGTCAACCAGGTCTACCTTTGGAGAAGAGAGGGATATGACTCTTATTCATTAATGATATTACTTATTCATTAATATAATTACCAAATATTAAGTATAACGATCTCAGGGTAGCTGAGATTTAAATATTAGTGATATCAAATGATCTGTTTTTTCCTGAGATTACTGCTTTTACAGTGATGCTTGAATAGCACCCCCTCAACACTATTTTACCTATTGACCGTTGTCTATAGTTAGTTTTGTGCATCTTAATCATATTGTAACCATTATAAATTGATTTGTCTCTATTTTCCTGTTTCTAACAATATAAATTATTTTTTTATAGTTGTTACTGGTGCCACTGACGGTATTGGAAAAGCTTATGCAATAGAATTAGCTAAAAGAGGTGTGGATATAATTCTTATTAGCAGGAATGAAACGAAGTTAGTCAAGACTGCTTTGGAAATAGGTAAAGTATAATACTATACATATACATTTATAATATTGAGCTTATTTAATATTCCATCTTTTTTAGAGAAACACGGAGTCGAAACATTCTGGATTAAGGCTGATTTTGCAAAAAGGGACTGTTACCCGCACATAGAAAAAAATCTAGCAGATAAGGATGTAGGAATATTGGGTATGCTTTGAATAATTTTAAAATAAATGAATTAAACTTAAACTAAATTTTACAAAAAAATTAATATACTTTTAACACAGACAAATGTTATTCCTGTCATAAAAAAAAAAAAAAATCTGCAAAATCATTTTATTGAAAACAATAAAGGGCATCTAAATTGTCATCTTGTATTGAGGAAGATATTTTTAAATTAAAACCTCTATTGTCTAAAACACAAAATTATCAACCTTCGGTTGGAAAAAAGTCAGCTCAGCAATCCATTTAAGAAATTTTAATTTGAAAACTCTAATTTGTCTTTCTTTTTTTCCTAATTTAGGTTGTTTCCAATTAATTATATATATATATATATATATATATATATATATATATATATATATATATATATATATATATTTATACATACATATACATGTATATCTATTCTGCAGGTTGTTGCTTCAAGTAGAGTTACAACAATTTTTAACTATTTGTTTCACTATTAATATTTTCCAAAAATAAAAGTTATCATGAGGAAAAGAGAATTTAAGTGGGGGATTTCGGAAATAATTTCATCAAGAAATAAAAGTTCCATCTAACATTTCTTAGTATAGATAATATATGTTTGTTGAAACGTTTATTTCCTGATGATTACCGAAGTACATTTCCCAAAGCAACATTCTCTCTTTCATACTAAACCTCATGATAACTTGTATTTTTGAAAACATTAAAAGGGAAAGAAATGAAACATTAAAACTTGTTGTGACTCAACTAACAAAAAAGGGAATTAGTATCTTAATGATAAAAGGGATTTAGTATATTTTTTTCAGTTACATCGTAATTCATTATCTCTTTTCCAGTAAATAATGTTGGAATACTACAGTTTTTAAGTCAGGAATATGATGATGTTGACAAAGATTTCTTATGGAATGAAATTGACATCAACTGTGGATCACCAGCAATGATGACGAGAATAGTTTTACCAAACATGAAAAGAAAAAGAAAGGGGCTTATTATAAATTTGAGCTCTATCTCTTCATTCACTACATTTCCTACAATGAGTCTTTACGCAGCTACAAAGGTATCATCACTATAGAATAAAATTGGAACCTAAATTCAAATTATCATTGCCTATCAAATGTAATTAATTAGAAATCTTTACTTAAAATATCCAAAATGATCTTAGTAGATAGAAACTTTTGAATTACAATGATAATCCAGGTCTAGTTAAATAATGCTCATTAATTATCTCTACATATTTATAATCAGGATTAAATTACCACCATTTATTAGACAAATTATAAAATTATATTTAACTTATGGATGACTATAACATCATAAAGTTACTGCGTTCATATCAACTTTATGCAAAACCTAATGCCTAGAAACAGTACAATGTTAGGATCCACTGAACCAATGACCTTTGTAATGGCTGTCATATATTTAAAAGGGTTCTTTGTAGATTTAAATTGCTTCATAAACAGAGCCATTAAGCAATCTTACTTTCGTTTATTTAGCCCGGTTAGTTTTTATAGAAACTCTATACAATATTGTAAAGTCTATAATTAATCAAATAAATAACTATTCTGTCCAGCCTGTATATAAACTCGGTCTTCTTCCTCCACCTAATTAATTTTCTAAATGATGCTGTTTAATTTTCTAAATGATTTTCAGTAAAATTGCAAGAATTTCGAGATAACTTTTCCAGTTATAAGAATGGTGGTCAACTAATAATATTTAGTTTCGGTACCTATGTTCGAATTTAAGTTAGTTTTAGTAATATTAACTTAGTTCTAACTCTATGAAATAGAATGAAACCTTTCCTCTATGTCTAATCAATAATTTGTTTTAACTTTCAGTCATTTGTAAATATGTTTTCCGTAAGTACTGATGCTGAAGTTGCTAGATACAATATACGGGTACAGAACCTTATTCCATACTTTGTTGAAACTAATCTATTACAAGATGGAGAAGAGGTTATCCTGGATTTAAAACGGAAAGCCAAGTTTATGATTCCAGATGCAGAAACATATGCTAAGAGTGCTATTTACACATTAAATACCAATTACCTCATGACTACAGGATATTTGCCGCATTCACTACTGGTATGGTTTTATTCCCTTATGTTTTACCAATAATTTGTATGAGATTCCTGTTAATCTGGAGCTGTCTGTACTATGATAATATTATAATACTCCAAAACGCTTAACACATTGTGGTTGTGGACTTATAAAAATAAGTTTTTTGCCAACTCTGAATAGATAGTTATATTTTTTTATAATTAGCAAACAAGTAAGTAATAAGCAAGCCAGCAGTAATATATTAGTAAAAAACACCTGACCCCAATGTGTTAATGTGATTAAGATTTTTAGTAACACCAAGACCAAGTAATTATAATTAATAACATGCCTTAACGCCAAATCCATTAACTAATTCCTTAAAGTCTTTATTTGAAAACTTAGAAGTTACTATAATTATGTAACTTTTTCTGTTTAGCAACTAGGTTTCAGCATGATCCCAACAAGGATGAGGGCCAAAATTGTAAACAGCAGAATTCGGGCTTTGTTTGAAAATATATCAAAGAAAACAAAATAATGATTTCCTAATATTAATAAACTTAATTTATTATGATCTGTCTTCATAATTTATCAATCTGTTTTGGTAAAGACGCACTACTTTATTAAGTTTTGTGTAAATATGTTTATATTATTGAAAAATTATTAAATTAATTAATAATCATCTATTTTTATAATAATTAACACAATCAAAAATCATTTTGATTGGTAAAATAAGAAACAATTTATGCATTACTGCATTGATCTTTTCTATTAAGATTTCATCTAAATATATACTTATAATGAAATTGTAGACTTATTGATGGAATTAAGAAGGTAATGGAAGGAAATATGATCAGAAATAAATATGTTAAATGTGAATTAATGTACAACTTGTTCTGGTGCAAATATAATTTTGTTATCTAGCTTTTGGCTAAAGTATTTCAGTCATCTAATAAAGAACTAAAATCAGCACAATTTCAAATGTAAAGTTAAGGATTTTGTTGCTATCACAGTTCCGTATCTTCCAATAAATTTTCAAGCATTTTTTAGGTCCATTAATAGCAGAAACGTTATAGTCATGCAAATTGTACATACAGGAAGTTTCCAAGTTTTATTGACAATTATTCCATCTTTAATTCTTTCATTTTTAAGTTCAGTACAAATTTATTAAATTAATTGCACATGTCCCTCAAACATGATTTCCAGATCAATAAACATATTAATACATTTTCCATTATTTCCTAGCCAGTGAAAAAAAATTAGATCCTCTATCTCTGTCAAACCCAAAGCCACTCTCATAACACTCTAGCATTTTTCTTCGGTACACCTGCTTTGCCATATGAAGATGTTGGGCAGTATAAAAAAAAATGTTCTATATCAAGATATTCAAATAAAATTGCATGCAATCATGAATTTATAGAATTGTTGGTGACTATAAGAGTGCAATAATTCTTAGAGACTTACAACACATTGATTTTATGTTAACAAAAATTATAAATTAAGTAAAGGATTTTGTACCTTGTCTGATTCTATTTATAAATTTTGTAAATATATATTGAACTGATAGCACAATTGATTAACTGTAATTATTACTTTTTAGCCAATTGTCTTAATATTACTTTTTTTTTAGATAATATTTGTAATGTTTATGTTTGGATTGTAAATAAATACTAAAATTCTATTACTTTATAAAATATAACCAATTCTATTCTGTTTTTATAAAATTAAACTGTTAAATTTGTTCCTCCTACCTAGAATTATATAAAGATAATTTATTTTCCAAAATATAAAACATTTATATCATGCACTACCTATGTAAATCATAAAATATATTAATTATACCATAAATGATTTTTTAAATATTATTGTACAAGGGTGGTTTGAAAAGTTCTCGGAATGTACTAGAAAGAAGTGTTTTACCACGGGGGAACTGCTTTTATTTTTCAGCATAGTCTCCCTGTAGACTAATGCATTTGGTCCAGCGATGTTCCAATGCCTTGATCCCATCTCGAAAATGAGATTCCTCCAGGCCTGCAAAATACCTCTCCAATTCGGCTGTCAGTTCTTCCGTTGTAGGAAATCTCCGTCCAACTAGGAAAATTTTCAGCTTGGGGAAGAGACGAAAGTCTGATGGTGCCAAATCAGGGAATAAGGTGGATGTGGCAACAATTCATAACTCGGTTCATTAAGTTTTGCCATGGCAATAGCACTTGTGTGCGGCCGGGCATTGTTTTTTGTTGTTGTTGCTACGCAAAAAACAACAACAAAGAGTCCGTCACTACTACTCATGCCACGTGTCCACTCACAAACGATGTGATTATTGCGCGGGAACCTCGTTGCTCTAGCACTGACATCTAGCGATGATTCCGAGTACTTTTCAAACCACCCTCATATTATCTTCCAAGCATTGCAATATATTTTGCTGTAGTTCCTGATATCAAATAAAATGTAACCAAGCTGATTTGAATGAAGAATTCCTACTTTTTGATAGAGGGGACAAAACCAGTCCCTGCTCTTTAAATGGTTGACAAATGATTTTCTGATCCTTATGAAATTTTAAACAACTATAATTTGTATCAAATTATAAGTTAGAGGTCCTATAGAACTTTAATTATTTACATTGAACACTCAAAGTTTAATTACATTTATTGAGTAAACTATTAAGTATCAACATTAGTTTCAAACATTCTTTTCTTTTTTTCCATATATCTTTCATTCGTTTCCCATGGTTATAATCTTAATTAAAACATAAGGTTTACCAGCCTAGTATTATAACATATTTATAAAAGTTTTTAAAAATTGTCTTTTAATGACAGAAAAAGGCATAATTATTTGGTTCAAATTCTAAATCTATGCCACACACCAGTAAAAATAATTTCAGTATTTGAGCTACCGATTTAATTGTTTAAATCTAAATTACTTTTCCAGTCATGGCTGTGATAAGAGAAAGATTGTGCTACCTCCATCTTCATCAATGCAGAAATTTACCATATGTCTAAAGAAGTACAAGTGCAAGAAAAAATAATAGGAGTGAAAAATAAATTAAGGGATCTGGTATAAAAAGACAAAAAATATGCAAGCTAAAGAAAACAAGGGTCTGCAAGATAAGTTATATGAACATAATAAAACATAAATTTAAAAATGTATAAAATATATAATTAAGACAAACAAAAACGATAGCAATTTAACTTAAGTAAATCATTTGGATAATATTCATAACTGTTATTTGAAATTCTTAACTCGTTCATCAAAACTATTAAGAATTTCTTTGGAGGTAAGTAAGTTGATTGGTTTTCTAAAAGGCCTTTCACGTCCTCCAAAACGAATCTGACCAGACTCCTTTTTACCATTAAATCCCCCACCTAAAAAAAAAAAAATAAGTTAATAACATCCAAATAATGTAAGGTGATCTTTACTGTTCATAATAACATAAGTCTTATATTATCATATTACAAGTTCTTGTGTCATAAAAAAAAATCACATTATTAGATAACATTCTATTAAAAATAAATGAATAACCTAATCAAAATTTTAAATGTATTTTTTCTAGTTAGTATGAAAAAAGCATTAATTTGAAATATAAAATGAATCTAGTGAACATGCCTAGGCGGCGAGGAATCCAGCCAGGAAGTAACCGTTCACACTCCATATCCACAAAGAGCTCTCTTCCATCCAAATAAGTTTTATGGCCATGCCTGTAAGCTCTTCCAGCTTCTCTTTCAGTCTCGAATTCAATGAAAGCATAACCTTTTGATTTACCAGTTATTATATCTTCAACCAATCGGCATTTAATAATTTTTCCATATTGAGAAAAATGCTGTAATGATTTCATTAACTATTAAACTGACAACATATAAATGATGAAAAACAAAATATATTGGCTAATATACCCTTTTGATTTCATGCTCTTTGGTGCTAAAGTCTAGCCGAGATACAAATACAGTGCATTCTGGCCGACCTTGTACTCTACAGTTGGGTTTGTAATGGGAATTCTGGGCTCTGATTATGGCTTTGTCATGAGGTTCTGTATCAGTTCCATCTATACTCCCAGCTTTGAGTGGGTCATAAATAATTGAAGACAGGCACCAATATTTTTCTAAAATAGCTTTCTGTTTTTCTGTCAGAATGTTGGAAACCTGAAACGTAGAAGGAAAACTTAATATTTATACATCAACTTTGCTTTGTTTTAGTAATAGAAAAAAATAAGGGAAACTATTTGTATTCCCATACATTTTTAGATTGAATTTAGAAAAGGCGCGTCCACATTTGCAAATAAATGACAATAATGTTATTTAATTGATTACACTAAAATTCATAATAATACAATATTCTGGATAAAAATATAAG
The DNA here is from genome assembly GCA_964056705.1 of Troilus luridus. Taxonomy (NCBI): domain Eukaryota; kingdom Metazoa; phylum Arthropoda; class Insecta; order Hemiptera; family Pentatomidae; genus Troilus; species Troilus luridus. Next base: position 93,556,637 of record OZ057414.1, on the reverse strand, counting down.
TAAGAATTTTTTCGTAAAAGGAAAACTTTTATATAATGGGGACAATAGATTAAGGCCATTATAAAGAAACTGGAGATAGAAATAGAAACTGTAAACTATTTGTAGTGAGCAGACACAATAAATTAGCATGAACTCCTAATGGAAAAGAGAAGAAAAAATGACAGGAGGTTAATGAGCATATAGAATAAGTAATGTATGCAGAATGACCTTTAGTATTGATCAGAGATTGATAAGAACTAGAATATCATTTTTTATAAATACTCATGACAAATACAACATAAGTGATAATAAAACCAAGTATAAGAAAAGTTAAGTATGATGACTAAACTAAAATATGAAGCTAAATATCAATATTTTAATAAAATATTATACAACAGCAAATAAAATAATTATTTTAATTTGTATTTACTTACAGATCCTTCCATTGGTGTTAAAAATAATTGAATTTGAAAAATCCAAAAAGTGTGGTATAATTAGGAATCATTATTTTCCTGTACATTCATAAATCAAATATCCCACCAAAATCAAAACACATAATTATCGTTTAACCTCCCTGAAAAGTGGATCACATTCCAAGGAGGTAGTAAGAGTTCACAGACTATTGGCAGCTATCACCTGAGACCAGCTCACTGCCATAGTTTGCCTTTGGTACTTTCTCGTTACCTGGACTTGATAGAAAAAGATTAAAAAGACATTGGCCAAGAGACCTACTGACCTATTGATATTTTTACTCCATCATCATATAGTTTTATGATCATAGAAGATCATGTAGAAAAGCAAAGTGAAAAACACTAGGATCAAATTTGCTGAAAGGTGCAAATGAAAATTAAATAATAAATAAATAAAATAAAAATAATTTTTTTATTTTCATGTACTAATTAAATTGTAATTGTATTCTACTCTAAGACATTATAGTTTAAATTTTATGTTCCGTATCAATATTCTAAAGAAACGTCCCAGAATAAATATGTATTTTTATCAGTTTTATTATTATATATGGTCTTAAGTATACAATGTTTTAATTGTTTTTCTAATTAGTCTTAGTCGTAACAGTTAAGCATTATGTTTATTATAAGTCACTTTAATAATCTCAATCTCTTTTACTTTTTTACATAAAAATACAAATAAAAGCTGGACCACAGAGAGCAGTCATTATTCTTTGTATGGCTAGTTATTATCATATATTTTTGTAAGTTTTTTCTACTGACAAAATTGACTACTTCCAGAGAGCAGGTAAAAACCTCATAACCATTTGTCATTTTGAATACCCAATTACATAATTTGTAACAATTTTACAATATTGTTTATAATTTTGTTTCAAATGGTTCTACATAAATTAAATTTTTTATTTATATTCCTTAAATTAGGAATATTCCTTAATCCTTTATATTCCTTTAAAAACCTAATTTTTAGATTAACAGCGCTTCCAAGAAATTTCTGGTTTAGATTTGTTCATAAATTTTCTATTTAATATGTTCTGATGAAAACTTCTATTAAGTTCTCATAATCTGAATTCTCATAAAACAGTTTTGGAGAGAAGCAGGTGTCAAATAAAATAAAATAATACCATAAATTATTATAAACAAAACAAAACTTGAGTTATAAAAGTTCGACAGAAACTTTTTAAACTTTACAAGAAAGTCTGATTTGATTGAAATTTGTTTTGTGCCAGAATGAATCTATATTATTCTGTTCTGGTTGTAATAGACAGTTGACCTTAGGAAAGAAAAGAAAAATGAGATTGTCCAATATCTGGTTAGTTCCCTTCTCTTGATTACCCAACAATTTTTTCTTCTCTATTTTTAACCAAAAATAAATATAAATCAGATAAAATAAGGAAAGTGTTTGCCCATTAAAAATTGATCACGCAATGTAAGAGATAAAACATATATTGGATGATTGAAATGTTATCTACAGACAGATTTATATAGCTGTTTATTACAGGGTTGTGATTCATTATACAGTTTGCCTCGGTGGAAAGATTCATCATTTTACAAAAGCATCGACCGACTTTAAGATTAGAATGAAGCAGGTTAGTGTTTTAAACTTTATTTGATCAAAAGTGCATTATTCCAACTCTTACCATCATCAAGTCTCTTACTTTATAGTTATCTGTTCTTCATACAGGAATGATAACATTCCAATGAGTATGTGTGTGTTTCCTAAGTCTCGTTTAAAAAAAGAAAGTTGAAACTGAAACTGAAATAACTTCATTAAGACAGCAAATTTTGTTTGTATTAAGTTATATTTCTTTAATATTATTCAAGTTAATCTTGAATCCTACAATATTTTTTTAGGTAGTTAGGCATTTTTGTATTTCAATTGTTCAGGTCTATTTATTTTTATTTTTTCTAAATATGTTGTAAAATTTTTTTACTTGCTAGTTTTTTTGGTATGTAGTTATTTCATTTGTATTCTATTTATACGAATATTTATGGTCACATAGTGACCACTCATATTCGGTGATTTATGCATGTTACAGTTTATGTTTTTTTAATACTTCTATTAATAAAGACAACTTCTGAGATTTTTTAAGTTTCATCATTTTTTCATTGTCCAGTGCTTTTTGTCATCAAAAACAAATTTTACTTATTAATTTATACTATAGTGAATTATTACTATACTTATAATATTGTTTTCCATTTTTTTTTTTCAATTCCATACAGGCTAGGCTAATCAAGTTTTTTAAGGATTTTAAAATTTATAACCCAGTGAAGAAGGAACTTCAAATTGTATGACTTGTCCAAAATTATCTCTTCTTATGACGACAACAAATTCCAATTGATGTAATGGAAAAAAATTTAAAGACAGTAAAGTCATTTAGCTGCATTGCCGTCTACCCTTGGGGCTCAGGATCGCTCAACCTTGAATATTCGTTCTGCTTCTTCTATTTTCTCTTCCTCTTAGGTACCTTTCAGGAGGTGCCTCTCTTCCAGGCAAACCAAGTCTCCCAATTAATAGCGAGGACCTTCATGGCATTCCAGTGTATGCCCCTCTTTTATTGGAGATGCAGTTAGTTCAATGAGATCTGGGTCTTCCTCGAGGGTGTTTTCCTGTTGGTCTGGCCACAAAGTATCTTCTTGGGCTACAGTCCTGCACTGGCAGAAATGCCCATACCATCTAAGTAGCCACTTTTAAGGGTTTCTAATAGAGAGACAATTCCTCGATCCAAAATAGTCCTCTCATACCTGATACAATTCCTCCTAGATCGGCCCACCACTTTCCGGAGATACCTCATCTCAGATGCAGTAACTTTACTTAAGTCTTATCTAATGGTACCCAGGTTTCACTTTTTAATAGGAAGGTTAGCGGGCAAACAGCTTTGAAGATCTGTATCTTAACGTTTTTCTCAACTAGCCCTTTCCCTATGGGCAGAGGTGGTAGTCGATTAGGTTTTCCTTCTATATCCTATTTGATATCTCCTGATTTTACTATCCATTCCTACTGACACCGTTCCTACGAAAGTGTAGTCGACTATCATTTCAATTTCTTCACGTTTACAACTTCAAAGTATTCTTGTTCATGACCAATGTGGATAACTTTACTTTTCCCGACATTAATGCTCATTCCCTTTCTTTCTACCTCAGCTTCCCATCCAGTTACAGCTTGCTATTGGCTCTCTTTAGTATCAACTCTATGGACAATACCATCCGCATAACCATGACTTGGTCCAGGATTGTCCTCATATTCCTGTTGCCGGGCTGTCCTACGTTTGCAAATTTTGAAAATATCATCCATGTATATCATGGACAGAAGGGGCTCAAACTATCTCTTTGCTTTACCCCTCTGTTATTCGCGAAGGTATTGGACTTTGCTCCATTTATTCTCTCCTATTTTGGATCACGATATGTCGACTTAATAGCTTCTATCAATCCTTGCGGGATGTTTTTCCAGAAAGACCATACCTTTGTTCAAGTCGAGGGATCGAATCAAAGACACCTTTCAGATCTATAAATACTAAGAAGATATTCGTTTCCTCGACCCCCTGACTCATATATAATTGTTCTGAGAGAAAATATATTGCCTTAGGTCTGGCGTTGAGGTTTGAAAACAGCCTGTTCCTCTTCCAAGTCGTACTCTACTAGCTCTCTTGGCTTCTTTTCTGATAATGATGTGTTAAGCTTGTACACGACCTAGGGTAGACAAATAGGATATAGTTCTCGTATTCGCCAGCATTGCCCTTTTTGTGAATCGGCGCAAATTTGTTATACTCCTATTCCTTAGCGATCACTTTTTTAGTAAATAACTTCTTAAACAGACCCTACTAACAGAAACTATGCTTTCAATAGTTCTCCTCCACCATATCTGATGAATTCAGGAACGATGCCGCCTCATTCTACTGTTTACCCGAGTCTTAATCTCTCAACCGCTGCTTCCCCCTCTTCTTTCCATACCACCTCATCATATTCTCTCCTATAAGTTCTCCAGCCATTTTCGCCACAGCATATTAAGAAAACACTTCTTTGTAGTGACGTCCCCATCTTTTTTTAGCTTCAAAATACCTTGAGAAGTGCCGTCAGTTATAGTTAATCATACAGGGCAAGACCGAGGGAAAAATAAGTCCAGGTCGCAGGCGCCACTCATGGTTGAATACCCTGAGGCAAGGATTAACGTCGATTTGTTTCGTGTAGCGGCCAGTAAAATGAGATGGGCAGTTATAATCGGCAACATCCAAAGAGGAGAGCCACTTTTAAAAGAAGAATCTGTTTACTCGTCTTTCCTTTCATTGCCTTTATCCGTATCCAAAAAACGGTGACGTGTTCGTGATTATTGCTCTATAAGTTTTGATTAATTCCTCCTAGCTGTTTATTTTCATCCACCGAAGCTGATACGACTGATTAGGGCTACGAGGAAGAAGGTGCAATGCACAGTGCGTGTTCAAGGTGACCTGACTAAAAGCTTCGAAACTCACAAAGGCCTGAGACAGGGTGATTGCCTCGCATGCCTTCTCTTCAATTTGGCCCTTGAAAGTGCAGTGCGGAAATCTGAAATACAAATTGGGGGAACTATATTCAATAGATCTTCTATGATTTTGGCCTTCGCCGATGACATAGATATTGTGGCAAGAACCCATACAGATTTAGAAAATGCTTTTATCAGTCTCCAGGTAGCATCAGCTAGATTGGGTTTAGAGGTCAATGAATCAAAAAGCGAATGAAAATGCATGAACCATAGCATTTTATGGCTGGAGGCTTTAAATTTGAAAGGGTGAAGGAATTTGTGTATCTTGGATAGCAGGTGAACGCGGATAATGACATAACAGCAGAAATCCATCGCAAAATTATGTCCTCAAATAAATGTTATTTCGGGTTACTGAAGCATTTTAGAAGCAGGGCTATTTCTTAAAACACGAAGGTGCATTTGTATAAGACCCTAGTAAGACCAGCTCATGCTTTTGCCTCCGAATGCTGGACATTAGCCAGTTCACAGGAAGCCCTTCTCCTAAGGTTCGAGAGGAAAATTTTGAGGAGAATTTATGGCCCAGTTTGTACCAATGGGATATGGAGGATAAGCACGAACGCTGAGCTGGCAAGACTCTACAAGAGCCCAGATATTTTAAGGGTAATAAAAGTAGGCAGGTCATATAATTAGAATGACCCAGGATGAGATTCCTAAAATGGTCCTAGACGAAAGGATTTATGGGACAAGAAGAGTGGGAAGACCTCGGCTCCGATGGATCGATGGAGTGGCGGCGGATGCCAGGTCCATCTTGGGAATCCGCAATTGGAGAGCAGTGGCAACCAATAGAGAAGACTGGTGAACCAAGCTGCAGGAGGCATAGACTCTACAGGAGTTGTAGCGCCACGAATGATGATGATGATGATGTTTATTTTCATCACCCTTACTTTACATTACTTTTACACCTAGCTTAGATTTATTTTTCCTTCGAATAAAGCGCCCAATCGCTTGGAAAATTGTGCCTATTCTACTCTTTCCTTCATTCCGCCTCTGATGCCTTCACCCCATCATTCCTCTTGAAACTTTTACGTGGAGATGAAATACTAGCCGCCTCCAGTATTGTATACTTTATTCCTGATCATATTTTATCTACACTTCCATCCATAATGGTGTCCTAGGGTTTAGAACCTAATAGGTTAGAATATTCAACTCTTATTTCAGGTTCCTGGAGCTTAACATCAATCTGCATTGGTAAAAAATAAAAATAAAAAACTTCTAATTTACTATGTTACTTGCAATAAGTTATGCAAGGAGGGGATTTGACGAAGATCACTCTCAAACCTTCGTCTGCAGATTGATGGCTGAAAACTGATAAATAATTTATATGCAATAGCCGGATACAAACGCGGTATCTACAAGTCAACAACGCAGCGCTTTACACGCTAAGCTATTCCGTTTCCATAAAGTTTTAAAAATATCATTTTGATTTAAATTATGGATAAACTAAGGCATTGATATATAACAATACTTAAATTATTATCGTTTATAACCTTTTTAACTAATTACACTCTTTTTAAAGACTCGTTTTTTAATATATTTTCGACTTATTTCAAGATTCTTGGATGACAGAAATATACTATCATTAATCTAATTCTTAGTTAAAAATAAAAACGGTGTAAAAACAAGTGAGGGGTTACAACCGTACGATGTACCCTGCCGTGTAGGAGTTATAAGTGGAAAGGTAGATCGGACCTGGCAGTCAGTATGGACGCAGCCGCGACTGCGAGCAGGTCTGCCACGCTCTACAAGAGTCTTATCAATGCCGTCTCCACTTCACTGATATGGATACTCGGGATAAAGGTGTCTTCAGTGAGTACTTCTTCTTTACTGTTTTTCGTCGGGGGTAAAAGGAAAAATCGCCCGTTACGGGGAAAAAATAAATTAATAATAGGGGAGCTTAATTGCTAAACGATTCGATGTGAGAATCGATAAATTGAGGTGTTCAGGATCAAAAGCGGATAACTAAGAAATTTCATCAATTTTGACAAACACGGCATTTTGCCGCCTTGTTTCTCGTCTTCATAATCCGACCCTGAAACGTTTATCTCCAAATTTAATTGTATGAATAATCGGTATTTTATAGTATTATTTGTGTAATATATGTTTATTAGTACAATTATCTCGTATAAGCCATTATAATTATGAATATATTTCAATTAAGCCTAAGTTACTGTGATTTTTTTTAATTCTTAGCTAGGGACTGAGTTGTTATTGGGAGTTTTCAGTATTATTATAGCCAATGTGTAAATACAATGGCGTATGCTAAGAGGAAAATCATACAACTTAATAAATCTCTCTCATTCCCAAATTTTTGATTTTCATACCCCACAATATAAGTTTTGGAACTTAAGTATTATTTTTCCAATAAAATAATAAGTAATGATCATAAATTGAATGGAAATAACGAAGCATTAAAATGTTATAGGCGTTTATAAACACTTGATAATGAAAGATAATAGATAACACGCCTGCTACTTATCAAACCTCTTCTCCTACCCCCTCTCTTCTTCATACGATAATTGAACATTATTATCAAGCCTATGTAAATATAACGCATATAAATTATATATTGGTATATATATTTATAAGTACCTAAAGTATATATTATATATAGCTATAATATATCCTATATATTATATATAGCTATAATATATCCTATATATTATATATAGCTATAATATATCCTATATATTATATATAGCTATAATATATCCTATATATTATATATAGCTATAATATATCCTATATATTATATATAGCTATAATATATCCTATATATTATAGGTTATATAATATATCATCAAACCTATATAAATAATTGATCATCATTATCAAACCAACGAAAATGAATACTTCAGGAGCTTTTCAAGAGACCGAAAAATAACTTTATATTATATCATTACTTTATTTAAACTTTTTCATTGCGAATATTTTTACTTTCTTAACGATTGTTAACTATTTTTTGTAATCGGGTCAAATTCGATGATGAATTTTCAACAAATTTATAGGTTTTAAACGGTTCATTGCCAGTTTCGCCATTGGTGTTAGAGTGTATTTGGGAATCTCTGGAGGGGGTCAGCATTTCAGGGATTAAAAAAAATGGTTTTTAATTTCGAGGCCATACCTTTGACTATATAATTGATTAATAACAGTTATGTTAATAACCTTAATTTATTTATTTGTTTCGCGTCAATAAATATAAATGTAGGTACAATTAACAAAAAGTGGCTCTTAAAGAAATTAGAAATAGTTTTGCAAAAAATAAATAATTGTAATAAATAAAACAATATTTATTTTTTTAAACTTTAAAAATCTTTTTAATGTAAATATGTTAGTACTCAAAGGATCTTTGGTATCGGAATCGTTTACCACTTATTTCGCGCAAGGTCCATGATTATCTCTTAAGTTCGAGTCGACTAACATTGTTTTTTTCAATCCACGATGCATGTGTGCTAAAACTTAATTCCCTACAATTATATCGTAAAAACGGGTCATGCAACTATTATAATGCTTGCCTAAAGTCTTTTACATAAATATTCATATAATTATTGGCTATACGGACCAGGGAGAAAAAATGTGATGGAAAGAATATTTAATTCGAGAATAAATAAAAAAGGATGTATTTTTGTATTAAAATTTTTTGTATGATAATAAAAATCTGTAAAAAAAAATTAATCATCCAACTCGAACTTCTATTCACTAAAGAATAGAATATTATATGCACCCTACTAGTAGATTTTTTTTTTGTATATAATTTTATTTTGAAAATCTAGTAAATTCAAAATCTAAATCTAGTTAGTTAAAATTAAGAAGTTTGATTAAATTAATCGAAAAAATCGATTTTCATATTCCTAGGATTACTAATGTTATTAGGGAGAACAATTATTTTTCTTGCCACATACCTACATTTATTTGTAGGCTGGTGTAGTTTTAGTCTTTCTTTATTACTTCAATAGTGCTTTATTTTTTTTTCATACTTTAATATGAACCCATTTGTTCTCAGGAGAGCATAATTGTCGATAAAACGAGATGTGCTAACTATCCTTCTTATGAGTTTGCAAAACCTCTATTAAAATATTTAATAATAACTGCTAACAATGATTTTGTTTGTAAATCAATATAAAATAACTAATATTAATTAATAACTAAATTTTTTTTTTAGTAAAGTTTAATTTACAGTTATTAACGAAATCCTCTCTGCAGTAATACCGATAATATCACATCATGTACAAGAATAATATTGCCTTTTGCAAACATGCAATGGCTGTCGAAATGGAAAGAAAAACCAGAGAACGAATTTTAAAATATAACAATAATTATAGAATAGAGAATAATTTGTGGAATAAATAGAAAAATAACTTGAGATACGAATGACGTAGAAGTAAAAGAAAACTGCAGAAAAAAATACTTATACTCCTATAACACACTTCCATGGAAGCATAAACAACAGAGACAACTTCGTTATAACTGAATGTTAAGTAAGCCTTTATACGGTGTGAAGGAGGCATTTCAGAATTTCTGGTTATGAATATAAATATATTTTATTAAAATTTGAATTATTTACTCAGAAGAACAGTGAATAAAAAGTTGAATTGGGTATGTTTTAATAAGAGAATATATATTAACTATTTTGTTCTGATTATCGAAAACAAAAATGACCAATTAAATAAAAAGGGTATTAGGTTTAACAGAAAACTTTCCTTGAATCTGCAAGTGTATTCTCGTAATGCAAATTTAAACACTCGCGTACTTTATCAGAATGGAAACGATTCTGCGACGCGGTTTAAGACTACTTTGCTTGAGTATGGAAATATATATAAAATTTATTCAAAACTGATTGGGTCAATGGCACATCAAATATTGCCCTCTGCCCTTCTCAGGCGTGAAAGAGAGAGTTAAAACGTATGTTCCATTTCAAAATTTTATTTTAATATATAAAAAATACTAGGTCCAGATCAAGTAACTTTAATTAAAATATTGAAAAAAAAAATAAGAATATAAGATAAATTACGATAATAAATGGATGAAGACTGCTTCAGCAAAAGGGTAAAAAAAATCTGAATAATTGTAAATAACAGAAAAAAATAAAAATATGAATAGTAGAAAACAAGAGTTTATCGTCACTATCGATGGACAATTACTTATCTGTTTACTAAATCCTAAGAAAATACTACAATTTGTGTTAGTTTTTATACGTTCCAATATAATGTTATGTTATTGAATTATTTAAATATCTGTTTGTTTGTTCATTTAACATCACTTTATGCTGCTATGGCTAATCGGACGATGCTACAGTGGGAGCTCTAAATTTTGCCTATCCAGGTTTAATTAGGATAGGGATTTTTAAAGAGTACCTGACATCGTACAGGCTCGGGACCCCCGTTTAACGTCCCTTCCTAAGGACGGCGTTACTAAGTATTTTTTACTCCCTTTAAAAAATCCTAGGGCCACCTGCCGGGCTAAGAACCCGCGATCTTGGGCTTAGTAGTTTGTTACGCTAACCACTAGACCGTAGCTCACCTCTATTTAAATATCTGTGATGAACCGCAGGATTTCCAGTACTTTATAAATATTTATGAATTCAATTATAATGATGATTATTTAAAAACGTGTCCTGTCGATACATTGTATATTTTATTTGATTTTACTCAGGAAATACAAGTGAATACCACAGATAAGATTGCTTAAGTATCGCTCAAATGATTATTTGAATACAATTAAATCAATATAATAAATTATTTGAAAATAATAACATTGCTTATTGGATTTGCATTTCTTATTAAACTTTTGCTACAAGTTCATTGTGCACTCAACTCCATTGTAAGCTGGAAGTACACTCATTTTAATGTCAGAATTATTTGACTAAATATTCAATTTAACCGCCGGAAAATATAGAAGTTAGAATGTGATAGTTTCACGGTTTTGTGGTCTGGCCTTCCTTATTGTTTATGACATGCATATGTGATTGTAGCGTAGCATCTTACAAATATAAATGAAAGATAGTTTTGGATTCTTGGATTTAATGATAGGTGCTTAAAAGGAGGTAATAATATAATTTATTATTAATACTACAACTGGAATTTAATTATTTATTTATTTTCGAATAAATATTCCTGCTTGAAAATATAGAAATATAATTAGTATATTTTTTGTAATGAGAAACTTACTTTCCGTTACTATAGATTTTTACGTAATAATGGTTCTTGATAATGGATCTAATTGCGTTATCCATTCAGTTCAAAGCTTCTAAAAAAAAATCATAGGATTTTATTCAGGAAATATTTTTGAGAAGACTTTGTAGCAAGAAAAATGATATAATGAAACATTTACTCAATATCAAAATATATCTTTGATTTATAGAATAATATAGAATAGAAAACAAAATTTTATTCTGGGACAACATTCCTTAAGAATAACAAAGTTATATTATAAAAAATAACGTTTCTAGCCAGATACATTCAAATTGATATAAATAAATAAATTGCAAGTAATATAAGTAAGGAAAATAATTCTTATGAAACATTACAATAGAACATTATAAGTACTATTTTTTTACTTGAACAAAGGGAGATGCAATGGGTTTGTCACTTACCTATAAACTCGGAAAAATATTGATGTACCTCAGGAGTGGTTTGAAACCTGTAGTGCCCGGATTTTCCGGTTAGTAAAATGACAATGGCTTGACTCTTATTAGCGTTTAGTCTTAATCTGTTTAAATCTGCCCATGCACTAATCCGATTCAAGTCTTCTTGCATTATGATTTAGACCGCTTCTAACTCAAAAGGATAAAGGGATACGTATATTTGGGATTAATCAGCATATAGGTGATGAGAGCAGCGGAGAGTCGATTGATGAAGGTCATTAATACAGAAGTTGAAATTTAAGATTTACTAGAGCCCTGGTTAACTTCTGAAGACAGGGTGAAAAAATAAGGTTAAGGTTGATTAGGTTTGACAACTGTTTGAAAGAAGGAGGATAGAAAAGGATAATGTTTTTGATTTTGAAAACAGAATGGAATGGTAAATGGAGTCCAAGGCTTTCAAATCAAACAAAAGGATTACGAGAATAAATAATTCTATCGTCATTTCAATATCACTGGTAATTTTAGTCCGATTGGGTGGGGCCGCCGGTTTTAAAACCTGATTGGAAGGGACTAAGTTGATTAGACTTTTCAAGGAAATTGCTAACTTGGGATTTTAATAATCATTAACCTTGTGCAACACACTATTTTTTTTAGTTTGTCGCCACTGACAGCGAAAACTGCATAGTTTATCTTTACCTAATTTTAACCCATTAATTTTCATGGTCATAGAAATGGTTACTAATAGTAAATTTTACCGATACTTTATTAGAACGTTCTTTAAAAAAATTATAAATAGATTTCTAAAAGAACAAAAAGTACAAATATCGTACGTATTATTTCCGTAACATATTCCTGCTCGAGGAAGCAAATTCACTTTAAAAACAGTTTAATAACACGTTAAACACGTTATTTTGTTAATTAAATTTGAGAGATTCAATGTAGTATCCAATCTTTTCCATGACAATGCCCGCGAACAATGATATCCAACTACGTTTTAGAATTAATTTATTTATAAAGTTAGTTGCGTATTATATGAAATAATTACTTTAAAAAAATACCCGCTAGTATAATTTTTGTTTAATTATCTTTGTGCAGTTAATAAATTGTTGTGGCCTTATTCCCATATTTTTTATTGAAATGAATTGGAAAAAAGTATGACGATTTGCATTATTGTTGCAAACAGAAACCGTAAACAGAGCGATTACCAAAGCAATTTAAATATTACAATATTTAACGTATCGTTAATTTGATTTAAAAAAGATAAAAACTGGATCGAACAAAGGGACTGCTGTTGTTACACTTTCAAAAAAATTGAAAGTTCAAAAAAAAGCTGGAATAATGGACCTGATTAAGTCCAAAATTTAATTTAATTTTTTTTTTACATTTCATTATTGTAATTCCTTAAGCCTGGGGTGGTTTTAAAATTCTCTTTTCAATTTTTAAATTTACCACATACTCAAATACGATAAGTCCTATTTAGATGTTTCAATAGTTATATTTTGTCATTTATATGGAGTCTAATAAATCAGAGAAGCAATATTCCTCTTTTCCTATACAGTATCTAACTGAGATAAAAATCACATTGATTACCTTTAATTTTATCTGTTAGTTTGTTTATTATGGCAGAATATTTTCAAATTAGGTAAAACATGGGGATTTAGCGAGATGTTGAAGGATCATACATGATTTTTGTATTGAGATTGACAAACTGAAAACATGTTTATCCAACACTCGGCTTTCTTTTTACCTATTAAAAAATAGTTAACCTCACGCCAAACGGAAAAATAACCGTATGATTTACATACAAAACCAACTTTCTAAATCTATTAGTAATGACGATTGAAGGAAATAAACATAAAAACCATTTGCAAATCATAGAATTAAGAAGCAGTAGAACCTTTAAGCATTAGTATGTTTAAACAACTCAATTAACATCAAGTAACCCACGCTTTTTACGATAAAATGAATTCTTATTGTTCATCACTGTTCTTATTTTAAAATTATTGAAAATGATTTTCTACTTTTTAATAGTGTTTCCTATTAAAGCATGTTTTTAAACTATAATTCATTTTAGACTTTTTAGACTAGCTATAAACCCGTGTTCTTTAGTTTGTTTTAAACTATTATTTATTTTGACTAATATTAGTTGACCTTATTATTATTATTATTATTATTCATATACGGGGGAAAAACGGTCCGGGTGGAGGTCATAAAGTAAATAGTTCAATCCTATTTAAAAAATTTTTACTGATCTCCACCTGGGCCATTTCCTACCCCATGTTTTTCATTTCCTACTTTTTAGTTCGACTTCCAACAAAAGCGAGTTTTTAATTTTTTTTTTAAATATTATTTTTAGTTTGCGAATTCGAAACCCCTGTTAATCCCACCAGTAGACATACACATGTCTCAAAGATTAAGCCATATTAGTGTGCTTGGCACAAGAGGCTGTCCAATACATTGCAATAAATCCTATTGTATTTGTATTGGTCATCGAGAAGTGTACGAAGTTTCAATTTAATTCTAAGTTTTAAAGTGGACGAAAGTCTAGTTCATAGTTCCCGCTACATACTTACATACTGGCGAAGCTAATAAAATAGTATTAAAAATTATTTAAACAATAATATCGGATAAATGAGCAACAAAGTCTTTATCAATATCCAAACAAAGTCTTTTATACATTCATTATAAATATTGGAAGATGAAGGTAAAAACTAAAATTAGAAATTTTGATTCACTGTTCCAAAAACTAAAACCTTGACTGGAAGCTGCCTCAACATAATTATATTGCTCGGAGTGTGCATTCCAGAGTTTAGCAATCCATATCATTTTTTTGTTTTAATTTTTCCACTTTGTAGCATCCCAATCTCTTCAATCCCATATCTCAAACCTTCAAGAATGGTGTCAAAATTGGAGAATTAAAATAAATCCTAACAAATCCCATTAAATTACCTTCAACCTTCGTCGTAAACCTATGAATTCCTGCCCTACTGTATCCTTTAATGATATTCCACTGAACCCTGTCGAACAGACACGTTACCTAGGACTCCATCTGGACAAACGTCTCACTTGGAATCCTCATACAAGACTGAAAAGAAAAGAAACTGCTCGACGTTTTCGCCTACTTCAACACTTACTGGACAAACGGTCTAAGCTCCCAATTATTTACAAAAGACTCATTTACATGACAGTTATCAGACCTATTTGGACATACGGAGTTGTGCTTTGGGGCTCTACTAAACCATCCAATCCATCTCGTTTCCAATCCTTACAATCCAAAATCCTCAATGCTCCTTATTATGTCACAAACAAACTCATCCATCATGATCTTAATATCCCTTATGTTACTGATTTGGCCCAAACTAGGTACCTATCCTTCCATGACAAGCTCCATAGACACTTGAATCCGCTAGTCTCTCAACTTGCTTCCCATACTATTCCTGATAACCCTCCTAGGCGACTGAAAAGAAGATGGCCTCGAGACCATCTACTATAGAACTTTATTGTTGAAACAATTATTCTTAATTAGTTTTTTTATTATATGTTATATAATAGCCAAGAGCGTCATTTGTCAGCCGACGTCTTACAACGTGACTGTCTTTATCTCTTTTATTTGTTTTTCATTTGTATTATCAATCAATGAGTTTTAAGCCATAGATAATTAATTGCATTATTTTGGAATCAGATAGTTGTAAATGCAAAATGGTGGGCGAGTACGAATAGATGTTATTTTTCCTGATATAGTTTTATTTTCCTTTGTTTTAGCTAGTCATGAAATGATGTTTTAAACAATTAGATTATCTGTACGCCGTTTTCATATGCTCCAATAAATTTGATGAAGCGTTACAAACATTATTTGATCATTATCGTTACTCGTCCTCTATTAAGAGTTTTTTTAAAAAAACTGTAGTGCTAAACATGCTTCTAGGACAAGGGTTTTGCAGGGAGGTGATTTGTCCGAGATCACGCTCAACTCCCAGGACTTTCCCCCAATAAAGAGTGCCAATTTTAATATGTCAAGGGTTTGGTACATGAAAATAATCATAGGTGTCTATAAGTCCAGATATTCAGTTTCACATAAAATCGTGAAAAATATCTATTTCTACTAAGGTTTCATTAATAATTCTTGGGATTTGAACAAGTATATAGTAACATTAAAGGGAGCAGGATACCTCAGTATATAGATCTGATGCACCTGCGTTCAAAACCGGCTGTGCCTGATAAATTATTTAATCTTTTAACAGCCATGTATGGAACCTGTGGGATCTGCAGACCCTCACCCAGCCTCTGTAAAATTGGGAGGAACCTGACATTCGAGTGTGATCTCGACCAAATCTCCTACCTGGACAACCGTTGACTTAGTAATTGTACAGTCTCTACTACGCTCAGAGCTCTGAAGACCCTTGATGGGGTGTAGTAGTACAGGTTTTTTATTTCTTAATACAGTAACCATTATTAAAAGTTCTATTCTCGTGTATAACGCATTAATTGTCTTCTAATTTTGTTTATGCAACAATATTTCATTAAATGAATCGAATGCGTGCTATTTAATTAATGAAAACAGGTTACTCAACTTTTCTAACATTCCTATGGAAATGTGTTACACAACATCTGGGATGTAAAATATTTCAGCTAGGATGTATCGGCCCTTAACAGATATTTATCTTTGTTCTTTATTAAAAGCCTTGATATGGAGAAAATGTACAAGCTTTTTTTTACATACAAGGTACTGTTATTCTTTTTTCAAGGGAGTTTTTTAAAATCCTTAGTAATGGTCTCCTTCGGAAGGGACGTAAAATGGGGTCCTGAGTCTGCATGGTGTTAGGTACTCGTTAAAGATCCCTATTGTATATTAAATAAATAAACACGTTACACTTCTGATGTTTATTTAAGACTGAATCACATATATACAAAAGCATATGTTTTAATAACAACTTACAAACACGTCAGTCCTCCCCCCTTATTTTTGTGATTAGCAAATAACAACTTACAAACACGTCAGTTCACGTCATTACAAATCCTAATTATAATGGATATGTGAAATTGAGGACTCCCACTGTAGACGATGTTCCAATTAGACATAGCAATATAAAGTGACATAAAGTGATTAAACAAACGCACAAAATATTAATCTGAATTTCCTCAACAAAAAAAAATGTTACGTTCCGTAGAAGATAAATGGTTTATTAAAAATATTGTTTCTGTTGTCCACCCTATAGAGCTACTAATAGCTCAGTGTTTCAAATATAATTGTACCAAAGTTTTCGTATAATATTAGAAAATAGATTAAAATAGTCACTTGAGAGAACTGAAAAAATAAGAAAAACCAAAATGAACAGATTGCATCAAAGATGGACATCAACAGCATGGTTAAGTAATTCAACATGATTGCTTTATTAAAGGTAAATTAAAGAACTAGAAGTAAACAAGTTATTTTTCTAACTATTATCATTGAAAAGAATGTAGATTTATTATCACGTTCAACCATCATTCATCGTGCACGTTGGGTGCAACAACATCGTTGGTAACAATTCCATCTTGAGTATGAGTTTTTTAAAAAAAATTTTACTGTTGTTTATTCATTAATCGTCACTTTACGCTGCTACATCTAATCAGACGATGGTACAGTAGGAGTCCTGAATTTTTCCTATCCAGATATAATTAACAAGTTCCTGAGGCAGTACAGGCTCGGGACCGCCCATTTTAAGTTCCATCCGAGGGACGGCACAACCCAGGATTTTGTTACTCCCTTTAAATATTCTTAAGGCCGATCAGCGAATCCGCGATCATGGACATAGCAGTTTTTTTTTTACTATGTATAAATCGTTAAAACTATACCTAGTTTTTTTAATAAAAGCACTAGAAATGATTGAAAACTACGAATCACTTGATTTTGTTATTTTTTTAAATTTATTTAATCTGTTGAATCCGGAGACAAAATGTATCTATCTAGTACGTGTCAATGTATTAATGATTGATCATAGTTTAATGCACTGCTGAAAGTTTTTTTGTATATTTTTTTTCCTTTCATTGTATGTGTGATTCTTTATAGATACATTTCAATTTGTCTATTAAGTTTTTGTGTTTGAGACTGGTCTATTTGGTACAGCATATTACTTTTGTGAATTGTAACAAATTATATTAGAAATGAATTAATAAAAAAAATAGTTAATTGCAATGATTATACTTAATTATGTGTATACTTATTTGCAATCAATAAATATTTTTAATCAATTGGCAACCAATAAGCCATATCCTATGTTTAATCAATTGGTGAATAGTCGACAATTGCACAATATATTTAAGTCGAAATTTTTTAAAAATGTATTATATATTTTCTATAGGATTTTTTATATTACAAATAAATTATTAAGAGAAGGAAATTCGTAAACTCTTATGCAGAAATAAATTATAAATCCATAGTGGAATTATACAAATAGATTAAAATTACAACGAATTGAAGGCCGAATTATTTACTTCAATGTAATTTATTCAAGTTTCTAGTTGTACATAGATTTTTAGCCCCATGCTTTCGCTGTTGAAAATTATAACTTTTATAAATATTTTTATTTTGAAGAGAAAAGACCGGGATCCTAATCCGGATCGTCTGCATCTCTAGTGCAGTGCTCTAACCACTGATCTACCAGCTACCAGGGGTCATATCCAAGTCAGACAAATCCATTCTCTTCACTGATCCTATATCCCCGTGTTTTCGCAATTTTTGCGATGTATACACGTGGAAGAATGTTCATTGAACATTACTTTAATTGGGATCTTGTTGACTTAGGTCAATTTTATATTTATAATTTACTTGTATTTATTGTTCTTTTGATGGGGATATTGGATCGATGAAGAGAATAGAGTTGTCTGACTTGGATACGATCTTGGGAGCTCAGTGGTTAGAGCACTGCACTAGAGAAGCAGACGGCCCGGGGTCGAATCCCGGCCAGGATAAATCTTTTCTGTTCAAAATAAAAATATTTAAAAATATTCACCATCAAAAGAACAATAAATGAAAATAAATTATAAATATAAAATTGACCTAAGTCAACAAGATATATATATATATATATAACTATTTTTTAAGCCTTAGTTTCTAATTGTTATCTGAAATTATCATAAGCTAGTTATTGAGCAAGGAGTGAATTTAATATTTTTATTTTTTCTGTCAGATACAAAAAATATTTACGGAAAAATTAGTTACAATATATTTTTGCAACTTAAACTTCACTTGAATTTCTAAGCCGAAGGTGTAATTGCTTGTTTGTTTGACCTTGTCATCGACAAAACAACTTCATATATGTCGTGTCATTATGAAAATAGGCAGACAGCTACAATCAGACGATGATGTTTTCTGTTTTATAACAAACTGAACTCAACGACCTTTATATAGAGCGAGATGCTGATAAGAAATCGTTATAATCAAAATCGTTTTAAAAAGTACAATTGTTATAAAAATGATAAGCGCTTTTAAGATATTCTTTCATAAATTCATTTGATAGTAAATACTGAATTAATACATTATACTGTATTAATACAATACACACTCATTAATCCTTATTTCTGTTTAATAATTTTAATATTAGATATTATATTTTGTTGAATTTTATTCGATAGTTTCGGCTTTTATGTTTATACAGACACCTAAAACTTTTAATTTTAGAGTACTTATTTTCAAGGAAGGTTTTTTTTTTAAGAATACTAGGTTTCGAGCATTTAATTTGGTGGAAAAGAACTATAAAATAAAAAATAAGGGTGTTTCTAATATTCTTTAAAAAAACTTTCTTGAAAATAAGTACTCTAAAATTAAAAAAAAAAATGTTGTACTGGGGAGAGATGCAGCTATGAAATATATAAAATTTAGCCCGGATATGAACGGATACAAGTCATTTTTATGACTGGAGATGGCCTACAGCTCCTACTAATCGAAACACACTGCGTCGGATAGATTATTATTTTTCTTACTCTTTGTATTTCTTCACATTATCACATTTCTGTACACATATTGTGTACATATATATGGCATTCTGTATGCCATTGTGTTACTCATATATATCCTTAATAATCTATCCGACGGTCTGTATTTCTTCACTTTTCCATAAATTAGATATGGTATTCTATAATTCTTTCTTGGTTCTGCAATGTTTTTATAGTTATTTTCTGTTATTCTTTCTTGGCCCTGGAGATACACCAATGGACCAACACCGTAGGCCGAAAGGTTACTTATCATTGACTGTACCCCCTAACCAATTCTATTCTTCATTAAATGATTAATATTCTTAAAACCAGTTGACTGATATTATAGGAGTTGAAATAATTTAATTAGCTGGCATGAACAAATTCCAAATCCAAAGTTAAACAATCCATAAAAATAAAAAGTAAATGCAAAATCAAGGTTTTGGACTTTTGCACGAAAGCTCGGGTTATTCAAAAAGTATTTTCGAGACAATTCAGAAAATATAAAATTCAAATTGCATACAACGTAAAAAAACAGAAATTAATCGAAAAATAATCTAATGAAATAAACCATTTGTGTAAACATAAATTACTATTTTCTGGAAGTGTATGTTGGTTCGGCCGTAAGGGAATCGACAGTGTTTTACTCAACCATGAAGTTGCCCTATATAGCAATGAGCTACGTAGCCTCATAGCATACTTAAGGAAGTTGAATAACCGCACGCAGCATTCGATGGCATTAATTATTGAATAACTATTATTATATTGTATTATAACATACACAAGTATCTTTCTCCGACTTGTTATGCTCACTGTTGCCTTAATATCTGACTATCCGACTATTAATAACTGACGTAAATAATGGGTTGGATCTAGGAGAGTGCTTTATTTTTCGTAGAGATGCAATAATATTTTTTAAATTGTTTTTTTTATGCTTGCACAATTTTGATTAATACTAGTGACATATTTAAATAGATGTACTGCAAATACGATAAAAAAGCAAAATACTTATTTATTATTCTCGCCAGACGAGTTCTCTCGTTTATTCTACGTTTCTTCTACCTCATTTATTTTTATGTTTCGTTTTCTGTATGTGAAATATATCATAAAGGAAATTATTGCAATCATTTAAGACCCATTAAATCTAAATGACAAGGTCTCGAAAAATTATCTGTGCGAATGCGAAGAGCCTAGCTCAAAAACGATAAGTCGTAGGAAAATATAATTACTTATTTTAGAATCTCTCTAATATTGGTAATCGGCAACAAACTTTCATAAAAATTGGTTAACCGTAAACTCCATTTTCTACAATCGATTTTACACTTTCTAACAATTTTCTCGAACAATTGTATGTGAGAGCTTCAAGGGGTGCCAATTGATATCGTCGGTTCAAAGCGAAAGCGGCTAATCTGATAATATTATTACTTTGGTTTAATATTACATTTTAACGTATACTTTAATATTTCTTTTGGTAGCGAAGTGGCTCAGTGGTAGAGTACTGCGTTGTCATGCCGGAAATACTGGTTCAAATCTCGCTGTGGCATGACTTTTATTTAGTCTGTTTGCAGCCGGAAATGGATCATATAGGATCTAGCACCCTCCTGGGGCTCACCCAGCCGCTATAAAATATTATAAAAATAGGGTACCCAAAATAAGGGGGAAAATCTGGCGGTTGAGTGCGACCTAGGACAAGTCCGCAGAACCGTTTCCTTGAAACAGTAGAGTCTTTACCGTATACTGAACCCCAGACCTGTTCATGGGTTGTAGTGGTACAGGTCAGGTAAATATTTCCTATACAATTGCTAAAATATCTAATTGAATATTTGACGTCCCTGATTAAGAATCCGAAATACAACAATTTTATTCAAGAAATTACTTTTACTTTAAAAAGCACTATTCAAACCAAAAGTCTCATTTCTCCAAATTTTTGCTTTGGAGCGAGTATATAATAGATTTTACATTAAAAAAAAAATTAATTTGATTAAATTCATTATATTCTGTTCTATGTAAACACTCATTCTATAACCTAGGAGAAAGTTTTTAATTGCTGATTAATCAGTTTAATTAATTTCATTACGTTGCAACTGGGTTTTTACAAATTTTTAATTATTACATATTCTAATTATAGGCTAAAACAGCGGCTGTTAGGTAATATTTTAAGTGCACGTATGAGTCGTCTCAGCTCAGAAGTTCTGTTATCCGGCACTTACTCAATAAGTTTATGGAACAAAGTAGAGTGTTCCTAGGCATTGCTTTTTCGTGGAAAGGTTTTCCTCGTAACTTGGCCTTTAAACTCTCCATTCTGAACATAAATGTCGTCAGTTGGCATTCAAATTCTTATTTTAAAACACTATAATACTCAAAAATTCAATTTTTATCTTTGGATGGAAATGATATTACATGAATAAATACATAAAATTATTATTCATAGATGTATAATGAGGTTATTATTATTAAAATAACAGGTTCAATACACTCCGCTAAATTAACCATATTCACTGCTTACCTTGACTGTCTTGGATCTAAACCTGGCCTGTTAACAAAAGAATCAGTCTTCAATATTTTAAAATCGAATAATTTATTATTAGACATATACTTTGAAGTAGATTGCAAAGGCAAGGAAAAAAGATAAACTAAACGGATTGTGTATGTTAAGTATGGATACAAGTGTTTAATAATGAGAAATATGAATATTTCCTTAATCATTTCATCAAGTAATGAACGTTTCAGCATGGATATATCATCTATATTTCAAAACGTTAGTTGAAACGTTTATTTATGGATGAAATGATTACCTAAATATACATATTTCTCATAATTACTCTCTTTTTTTCATACTAAAACACACGATAATTTTTATCTTCGAAATAAAGGGAACGAATGAAAAATTAAATCTTGACGGTGTACTAGATCTTTACGTCATTGAACTAATTCTGTACGAGGCAACATGATATAAACAATATATATTCAAGTAACTATAAATTGTATTAAAATAAAAGTATTTAAAATGAAATAAATTATTTTCAGAACTTTTTATTCCATTAATATTTTTTATGTTAGAGAGGAAATAAAAACATCACGTAAAAAATAAATCAAAAGATTTATTAACACCTATAGATTTTAATATTTAATGTATACGGATTGAAAAAACGGTGTGTGAAAATTCAATGCGAACATGATTTAAATGTGTGGAAAACGTTAGGCTTTCAATACATTTAAACACACGGCTTAAAAGTATTATTTTATAAAATTTAGCCGATATCGAATGAGTCGGAAGGCTGTTAAAATGTCTGGAAAGCATAGATAAGGTTTATTTAAAAAATAAATAAAAGGCCGGATCATTATTCTGATGATATCATTATTCTGATGATATCATTATTCTGATGATAATTTAATTTTTCATTTTTTTCTAGATTTTTTTATGCATAACATACATTTTAATATTTAATTTCAGTTTACCCATTACTAAAACTAGAACTACTGAAGTTTTCTGAAAAAAAAAATGTATTCAAAAATCAATTCATCTTATCTAAATGTTTAATAAATTGAGCACTAAAAACATTTTGAGGATTTAAATGAAAAAAAAAATGCAAAGGTTATCGAATGAATGCATGTAAATGATTCTTACTTTTAATAAATTTATACTATAAAGAAAAATACATTGCACAAACTAAAAGCTTGAAATTTTCAAGGGCAATGATTCTTTTATTTAAGTCGGAATAGATCAAGGCTGTGAATGGGTTTTACCTAATTCTGTTCTAAGGACAACCACTGACCGCAAATTCCAAAAGCATTGGCCCAGTTTAGAAAACAAAAATTAGATTATTTATAAGAATCCCTTAGCACAGCATTCTGTTATTTTTTTCAAATGCTTTAGTTACAATATATTCTTATCTAGCTCCTTGCGATGTATCTAAGAAGAAATATTAATGGGGTGATAAATAGCTTCAATGGAAGAATGTTTAAAGTCTCGAATGAAAATAAGCCTAAAGCTTCACTTATTCCTCCTTTGAAATTATCTTAATAGTTAATCGTTGAAGGTCAACGATGACTTTATTGTATCTATATAAATCAAAGTCCTCCGCCGCGTCTGTCTGTTCGTGACAAACTCAAGAACTACAGCACGGATTTCCATGCGGTTTTCACCAACAGATAGAGTGATTCACGAGGAAGGTTTAGGTATATAATTTGTAATGGTTTTGTGTAAATTGGTTTGAATATAACGATAATTATTGGAAGTGTAGAAATAAGTATAGCGCCCTGCGAGGTTATTTAGAAAGCTATTTAGACGAATGCAGTAATAATCCTTATCCATTTATATACTTTGTTTACTTAAAGCATTTCATGCACATTATTATGATATTTTACACCATATAATTTAAATGTGTATCCTAGGAGTTATCGCACAAAATTAACGCGCGTGAAAATAAATGTCTATAAAGAAAATTTTTTTTGTTTATGTTTAAAAAATCTACATAATAAAATACATTAAAATACTTCATGTAGCGGAGGCATTCGACTCATCAAACTGATGCGATCCTACCACAGACAAATCTACTACCCGTGCAAAGCCGGAGTGGGTCGCTAGTAGTGAATAAAAGATAATCATGATTCTTACTGTGAACTTAACTCATATAAAACACGATTTTTTTTCTATCCTTTAGACAATGAAGATACAATTCTAGTTGAGAAAGTCTTAAATTTTTACATTTCATTGGAAATATGCTATATTGGTTATCCCTGAATTCCTTGTTATCAGTTCCGTCATGTTTTTCCGTTATGTATCTCCCATGAAAAAACTTATTAGCAATTTAAGCTGAAGTTTTATGGATGGAATTGTTGTAAAATCTAAAAGTGAACCTTTCAATTATCAACGGATTGGTATTCGACATATTTTTATTATAAAAGTATACTAAAATAGAAGGCAACACTTCTAAAATTAAGCAAGGCTTTATAAACTAAATTCTGGTTGAAATTGGTAGACCAAAAGCAATACTTTACTTGAAACTATGAACAGAGATAGCTTTTTAAAATAACATACAGATATTAACTAATTAACAGCCGATAATGTTCCTATTAATTTTTATGTAGGTTGGTATACTAGAATTCTGTAATAAGTAATAAATTGTATTACTAATTACGCTAATTTAATAACACTTGATTAATGGTACAGGCAGATTTTAATTTTAATTTGGTTCATGATAAGCCACTTAGTTGGTTTAATAGGCATACCTAATGTAATTGGCAGGAAGTCGTGTTGTGTTAAGATCAGTTAGCTTCATATTTAAGGTAGGTATCTGTATCTAGATGGAACTTAGGCGCCATCTAAAAAACTCGTTATATAAAAAATGACTAAAAATGCATCTAAAAGTTTTTGAAACAACAATTTCTTTAAAAATTCTATTTCCTAGTACTACCAACATGAGGCAGATGAAAAGTCACACATCCATCCATCACACTAGTATTTTTCCCCCGATTTTAACGTATCAATTTGTAGTCGAATTTGAAAGAGATGGTAATAAAAGGAGCTAATGTAGATTGGGGGCTAAAGTTCTTTTTCTCAGTGTCCAGGTTTTCGCTCCATGACATTTTTGTTTCGGTCAATTAAACAAACAATTTTCCCATTAATAAGAAAATTTCCAGTCGGCTAATTGTTTAATGGTAGTACATACGTTACGATTTCATGTCAGCTGGGTGAGATAATGGCTTTGTTATGGGAAAATCCCACAAATCATGGTTGTTGATGATAGTTGGTGCTTGTTTTGTTTTCACAGCCTCGCACGTATCCGTATTGCTGGAAAATTGTATACTTATTCTAATATTTTCAATAATGTCAGAAACAGAGATGTCTGGTTGGGGGGATGGTAAGGAAAAACAAGTAAATGAGTGATAATTCTCTCTCTCTGAGTGATAAAACTAATGTGATACTATGCCATATGAGCTGTTGTTTTTGAAAGTGTTACAAGTCCGATATATAAAAATATCGTTTTCTTTTAAATGGTTTTAATGATTATTATTTCATAATACAATTTAAAAGGTGTATAGGGTTTTAAGCAGCACTCTTTGATAAGTGAAAAGAGATAAAAACATTTGCCCATATTTTTAAAGTAATTCAAATGGAACCCTTCAGATATCGCAAAGATGAAAAAATTAACTTATACCACTTTAATAATTATATAAATTTGTATTTTACCATAATGCACCATGTTATTATATCGGATTTCTTATTATTAACTTCAAGAGTTCATATAATTTAAAATCAGTACAAACCTAACAGGCCAGTGGCCAGATGTTTGATGGTCGCAATAAATTGAAGAGAGCTGCTTTTTTGAATAAGCCTGGGCGTGAACGGGCCTGGGGTTCAGTACATGGTAGAGACTGTACTGATTCACGGATAACGGTTCTAGGTCACGCTCAACCGCCAAATCCCCCCCCTTATTTTGGGTACCCTATTTATATATTTTATAGAGACTGGGTGACCCCCAGGAGGGTCCTAGGTCCTATATGTTTTTGATAAATTCCAAATTTAAAGTTTTGGCTGACTTTCGAGAGGAACGCCGAAGGAGTGATTCTACGTCAGGGTAGTAAAAGTAAAAGTCAAGATAGTAAATTTAATTAGCTTTAATTTAAGCACAGACCAAGGCCTGTGGGTGTAACAGATTCTGAGTTACGCCCATATGCGTGAGCCCCCCAGTCTACCCGAGGTTTTTCGGCCACCAAAAGTTTTCCCATCCGTTTTTACTGTTGCAAACTTGAATTTACACTACTCAGGCATGTCCTTACTACAACATATCAAAAATTCAGCTCTCTTCAATTTATTGCGACCTAAAGCCCTTTTTTGGTACCTGGCCGCTGGTCTATAATAACACCTCTAAGTTGAGTTATTGGGATGAAACAATGCTGTTCGAAAAGAAATATATATATCAACGAAATGAGCTAATAAACGTAACTTTTTGAAAACTTTGAAAACCCAAAACAACTAGAAATATTAGAATACATTATAATTTAGTTAGGAAAATTTAAACATGTAATATAAGAGGGAAAACGTGAGAAAAATTGTTTGAAAAGTTTAGATTTTTCATTTGCTCCAACGAAATCATTCAGACGAGGTCCTTGCTTTGAACTCTTATGATAATGGTTTCAGTATTGTACTTTCAAATGAGTAGATGAGTTTCTACACTCACAATTAAGAGATAACAATCGATTTCTGTTCATTACAATATACAGACCTTCAGATTGCTGTTTCAACACTGTCTAAATTCAAACTTGTAATTTAAAAAAAAAAATACGTACAAAGAATGATTGTATTGTTCTTTATGCTTTAATATTATATATTACTTAATCTTAATATAATTTACATAATTGATAATATTTTCATAGCAATGAAGTGCTTAATTATACAATACTTTTTTATAGGATAACAATATATTATGTTTGCATATTTTTGACGACTCTCCTAAAAATTTCGTAATATTTTATATAGATATTGAGGAATTCAAACAAACTTTACATTACACATCATACATAACATATGAATTTGTCTTCATTAGACATTAGCTTTAATAATATCCCACTGATTCCTTTAGTTGAATTTCTTAATCGAGTAGTACCAGTGGGTAGTTACTCTACTTGCCTTTATTTCATGGCATTATACATAATTCGTCATATTTACTTGATGTATTATTATCATACAGTTGTAAATTTCAATTAACAAATTTAAAAAAAAATGACAGAAGCATTGCACAGGACTTCCAGAAAGTTGTTATTATTTCATTTTTGAACATGGAAACAGGACCCCAAAAATACTACTACTTTAAAGTAGTGAATATCTAATATATATAATTGTCGTGTCACAGTGGTTGTAACAAAACTCCTCCGAAACGACTTGACCGACTCTTATGAAATTTTGTGTGTATATTCAGTAGGTCTGAGAATAGGACGTTAACTATTTTTCTTACCCCTAACTGATATGATTCAGCCATTATTATTGATTATGCGTCGTTCGTAGCAGTGACCCTTGATGGTGCTATCTAATTAATAATTATTAATTAATTAATTTAAATAGAATTATGATATATTTGAACAACAACGACAAGCTATTCGCTGGTGCTGTTCTATTACCATCTGGTGATTTCCGACAGACATAGCCAGTCATTTTGCCGATGAGATTAACGCATGTTTAAATCAATCATTTTTGTGGCGAAATGTCGAAACACTTAGATTGAACGTAAACATGCGAGTACAATTACAAAATGATCCATGAGCACAAATATTTTCAGAACTACTACTGGATATTTGAATCGCTGAAATTATGAGTGTCTTCCCGGATGTACAAAATAATTACATTGACCATAATTGGCTCTGTAATCGTGGTATTTTGGCAGCGAAAAATGCGACGGAATGATGACGAAACTAACTTTAAATATAACATTTGTTACCTGGTGATCTAACGTCCTTTAAATCAATCGATACTATTGTTGATGAAAGCCAGGCCGTAAATTATCCAACTGAATTTTGTGAACCACACAATCTTCAGATGAAGATCGGTTCACCTATTATTCTTCTGCGTAATTTGAATCCACCTAAATTATGGAATGGTACACGTTTGGTCATCAAAAATATCACCATGAATGTTATTGAAGCAGCAATTATATGTTGCATGCTCACGTGTTAGTAAACCATCTAATAATACATTAACAAAAAATATTTTGCATCGATTAGCGCTCAATTAAATTGAAATAAATAGTTAAAAGAAGAGTAAAGTAAAGTAAGTAAAAAATATGATTAGCCATTATTAAAAATCAACCATGATATACCTCATTCAATAAACTAATGTTTTATGCTAAGAATTTTGTATATTATTTATTTATTATATGCCATACTTAGATATAAGATGAGTAAAATGTATAATCAAAAATATATTTAATTCTTTTTTCCATTCATTCATTTTTTCTTTAAAATTCAAATCTTAACGGAATATTTTTTAAAACTACTACAACAGCCACAGCACCGCGTGGCCGGGTCAGCTAGTTTAAATATAAAATAATATATTTGTTTAAAATTTAGTGAATTCTAGGAACGGGAAGATTTAATTCTAACAGGAATTTGAACAGTTAGTTCCTGATGGGACAAAATTTGGAATTGATCGCTTCGTGTACACAATATTTTTTTTGTTCATTCTTCTTAATCGGGTGCTAGGCCTATAGTTTTTAAAACGTTAATTACTCTACATAAATTCATTTAATTTTAATCAATTTAGATTTATTTGTTTTGAGTGTGTTAATAAAATAATTAAAAATAAATAAATTACTAATTTAATAAAATAATTAATATTAACAAAAATGACTGACACTATCAAGTCTTTTACGCCTTCTAGAATAGTATAATCATAGAAATTGATTTTGTCCACTATATTATAAAATACATATTTCAATAATGCAATCTTTTATCCAACTTTCCATTTGGTTGGTTTCGAATGTTGCCTTCTATCAAACAACTATCATTTTCTGGTTTTGATGCGTATTCTAAAGTAATTTATTCATCAGAAAATTGTGTTACGATTTATGTGGCGGAATATCGATGAGTCTATGACCATAGGAATCTTCATGGAGGCTGTCACATGACATAGACAAAAATGTTTTCCGGTGAAGACAAAATCTTTAGCGCTCCATGGGACCATGACTAACCTTGTGGAAGTGGCGATGCTAACCTCGTAAACGCGTCCGGTTTCTCTCCTCACGTCTTCAATTTGGCATAATTAATTTTTTTGTTCAGAAAAAATGTTCGTAATTGTTTCACTAATTCCGCATAAATTCAATCTGTTACCTTCAAAATTGACTTTTACATAAGTCATCCTGTTTATCACTGCCACCAACTTCCTTCATTGCTCTCGCTCAAGAGATTAAGAAATTTCATGAGAGCTTTTCAAACGTACTCAACCATAACAATTCTTGTATATGTTTAGTTAATGCATTAAAAAATTATAGTAATTTATATATCAAGTGTTTGTTAGTATAATGTAAAATTCACGGAGAGCAGTCTATGCTTCTTCCTGTTCCGAATCTGAAACTATACCTCCGCAACCTGCTAAACATATAATTATATTTCAAATAAATACAATTGTTTGTAAAAAAAATATATCATTTCAGGACTACAGCTGGCGCTCGTACAAAGAGTGGATACCACCAACATGGGACGGGAGATCGCGAACTTGCCAGAATTGGCTGGAAACAAGGAAGACGGAGGTGAAGGAAGAGAACCTATGGAGGATCCATGACAGTCTTTATGATTTTACTGATTTTATCAAAAGTCATCCCGGAGGGCCCTTCTGGCTGGAAGTGACTAAGGTAAATAGGCAGAAACCAATACATTCTCTAATGGTCCTTATATTTGTCCTGCACGTCCGTTGATAAAATAAATAATATCAACAGTATGAGTATAACCAATATGGGATCCACATTCCATAAGCACAGTAGTCCTGTCATATATCTGCATCTATCATTTTCATGTTTTAGGGTACCGATATTACTGAAGCATTTGAAAGTCATCACATAACTGTGGGACCTAGAAACATTTTACCTAAATACTTCGTGAAGAAAGCGACGACGAAAAGAAATGCACCATTTACTTTCAAAGAGGATGGATTTTATATGACACTCAAGAGGAGGGTCAGTGAGAAATTAACCAGTAAATCCATCAAAACTGGACCAAGCAGTAGGTAATGAGATAAGCTAAAAAGCGAAATTACTATAAAAAATATATTTGATTTTTTTTTAAATTGTAAGGGAATACCTTTTGTACTTTACTATTGGATTGTTTCCTAATACTAAGATGAATGCTATGCCTCAGCTTTTTTAATTTTATCAATCGCTAAATATGGTCTAAATTGTTTTGAATTCTTTGTCTTATTAGTTATAAATATATTTCACGCAATTAGTTTGTTAACATACTTTATGTGACATAAGTTGTGTAAATGTCTAAAAAATATTTGAAATGACCCCTTACTCCCCCTATGCAGCTTTCTCTACTATCCATTACTTGCTCTCAATAACTTCTTAATTCAGTCATAAAGCTCTTTAAAAATAATTGGAGTTGCCCTAGATTTAACTTAACACAGAGAAACCATATTTCCCACATTAGTAGATATACCATATGTACTCCAAAGATTCTGTGATTCTTTTCCTCTAAGTAGCCTCCTTCAGTCTCCTTGTATATAGAGGACTGTGAGAAATATATTAGGCCAAAAAGATAAATGGGTCATTTCATAAGATTCATTTTGAGTGTGTTAGTGATGGTCTCATAAACAGATATTATGGCTTTATCATTATTTCTGACAAAATAACTTCTTATTTTGTAACATCCAATCCTTCAGAGCCAAAAATATCATTCAACTTTTGCTCAGAAAATCTTTGTAATAGCTACAAATTAAAATAAAAATCCTATAATTTGTATAAGATATAGGACAAATAAAATATAATTTGTAAGGATTTCTAAAAAAAAATTAATAAGATGAGAATGATAAATATCTTATTAATATCTAATGCTCAGTTCTATATTGTGTTTCAGATCCAAAATGATTATTGATAGCCTATGCATAATCACATTCATCATTGCAATTATGGCAGCCAAAATTCAATCTTATGTACTTGGTATTCTCGCTGGAGTAACTCTATGCTTAACAATTATTGCTGCACACAATTTCTTTCACTTAAGAGACAATTGGAGAATGTATTTGTTTAATCTTTCATTTCTTAGTGTGAGGTATGAATACTTAAAGCTTAACCATAAATGTTCTCTTTTTATAATCAATATATATTATAAAAGAAAGTGTACAATGTGCGTGCCGCTAAAACTCAGAAATGAGTCCTGGTACGATCAAGGGAGTTATATGGTCTGGTAGCCCTCTACCTCCCGTCCATGAAGAAGGTTCCCGTTTTTTCCTGAAGGACGTGCTTTTGAAGATATAAGGGCTGAATGTTTCGCCCTCTAGAAATTTTCTAGAACAGTCCAGAACAATCGAGAGCATTCCACGACATTCTGGAATGTTGTGGAATATCCCAGATCATTGTGGAACTTTCCAGAACACTCGAATGTTTTAGGATATTCTGGAACATTGTAGTCCATTCAAAGACTTTTTTCTATGGGTGAAGCTACCTATTGGTAGAGGTATATAAAGCATGATCCGTCGTGGGTTCGAACGCTGGGGAACATCCCCGAACATTCCAGATCATAGTGGAACATTCAAAGTATTTTTTGTATGAGTGGGGGTACCCATTGGTGTGGGTTTAAAAGCACGATGTGTGGTGGGTTTGTTAGGTTCTATTTCTAGGTAATGTATTTATTGTTTTAAAACTGCCGGTAAGGTGACTACAACGCACACTACAAAAAAACAACGGAGGCCGACCAAAAATGCTCTGTAAGCTACTTCATTCGGGTCGGGTTAATGTCCGCTTTCCATCATGTCTCAAAATAAACCCAAGAGAGAGGTTAACTAAATATATTATGTTTATAGTATAGGATAGAATTCTCACTATTATTATTATTATATATTATTTGAATACTGAGTACGATATTAAAAAGATTATACAGACAGAAAAAGTTTTGAATTTGGAATATGAATAGTAAAATATCCGGGCTTGGGTTTGTGGACGATTTGGTACTGTTGGGCGAAGACGCGGAACTAAAAACAGGAAACTTAGATGAATGCATGTGAGGAAATAGGGGCTGGAAGTAAATTCGGATAAGATGACCGATGTATGGTTAGGCTTCTCCTTTCTGCTAAAAGGGGGAGATTCAGGCGACATTGTTTTAGGAGGGAATACGTTGGAACATTTTGAGAATTTTAAATACATAGATATGATAACTAAAAACAGCGAAATTCAAGGGAGAATAAAGGCGCTATTAAAGGCAGTAAATTCTTGTTATCATTCGGTATCGACATTACTAAGCTCGCGTTTTTGTCTCGAAATCTAACAATCATCCTTCCAACTCTTGCTTACCGATGTGAAACGTACCCGTTAACGTTGAACGTTCTTGAGGTATTCGAAAATAATGTGTTGCGTAGAATATTCCTCTCAAAAAAGGAAGAGCATACTGGAGAATTTAGCCGATTGCACAACGCGGAATTGCGAAGCATATACCCGGTTAATATTATCGAAGTGATAGCGTCACGAAGATTAAGATGGGCTTGTAACGAACGAATCCCTAAAACTTTTATAAGCGCTGTGCCGATTGGGAAGCGTCTGAGGGGTAGACCCAGGCGTTGGTGGGAGGATTGCGTTAAGAGTTGCGGGTTTGGGTAGTGGTCCGTGGACGTAAGTGTAAGCAGAAATTGGTGGTACCGGCATCGAGCCTTGGGGTTCAATTAGCCTTATTATTGTTATTACTAGAATAGATTAGAAAAATAAAGCCTCAAGCATCAATAATAATCGAAAAAGGTCAACAAATAAAATTATATAAATATAAATATTTTATAAAAAATAAAATAAAATAAATTTATATTAAAAAAAATGTATAATGACGTAAGTCAACAAGATCCTAATTAAAGTAATGTTCAATGAAGATTCTTCCCCTTGTATACATCGCAAATTGCGAGAACACTCTAAGAGGTTCAATCAATTATTAATGTGAATTAGTGAAACGATGACTGGTTTGCTATTTTTCCAGAATTTTATAGACTTGAGGCTTTGTTTTTTCTATTTTTCCAACCGCTGTCTATAATTTATTTTACGTCTATTTTTGAGTTTTTGCTGAAATAGAAGTTGAACGTCAGTTTGTTACCAGTGAATTGCTTCGAATGAATAAAAACAAACAGTGAAGTGTGCGTAACTAAAGTGATACAGTGACTGAATATAAATCGAAAATAAAGTGTTCTTACTGTATTTCTTAATAAAAAGCTTTGATATATATTTTATAAAATGCGTAAATGTAAAAGAGGATGAGATCTTGCCAGTTCTGGAGCAAAACTGGGAAATCAAAAAGAACATCTAAAAAACGAAACAGTCGAAGAGCGCGAAGCACGTTTACGTTCCCAACGAACGAAAATGAGCACTGTGTGAAGCAGAAAAACCGAAGAACAACGAAATGAACGAATTAAAATATCAAGAATTGTGACAAAATCTTATAATAAAAGACTGCAAGCGCAAGCCACCCATGAAAATATCACACTACGAGAAGCGCAGACGAGGATAAGTAAACAGTACAACCTAACAAATGAAGCATTCCCCTACGACCCGACAACAGAATATAACAAACACAGAAACATCCAAATCGATCGACAGGATGGTAATCGTTAAAGAATGTGTCAACTTCCCAACAGAATTTTTAAATTCTTTGCAAGTACCAGGAATGCCATTACATTCGCTTCGGCTGAAAATTGTATCTCCGATTATACTACTCTGAAATCTCAACTCACTAAAACCATGGAATGGAACAAGGATGATCGTCAAACAGCTATGGAATAACATCGTAAATCGTCAATGACTTATGACAGGGAAGGACAAAGGACACACGTTATTTATCCCCAGAACACCACTGATCTCTATTGAATTCCCATTCTAATTTAAAATACTGCAATTTCCAATCAAATTATCTTATAGCTTTACAATTAACAAAGCGCAAGGACAAACTTTAAAATATTGCAGCATCAACCTCAAAGACTCCTGCTTTTCTCATGGTCAACTATACATAGCTTGCTCTCAATTAGGAAATTCGAAAAATGTATACATACCTATATACTCCGGATAACAAAATGAAAAATTTTGTTTATAAACAAGTATTGTATTGTTACGGGCTACTGGGTGTAAAATGGACTAAACTATAACTTAATTCAATAATCTAATATTTATTAACAAATTAGAAAGAATACAATGAGATTATTTAAAACAGTTAAGTTATTAAACTAATATCAATTTACAATAACAATATTCTACTAAATGTTATCTAATTTCTAAAATAATATACAAACAATATAAGATTTTGATAATACTAAATAACTAAACTATTTATATATAAATTTGCACAAATACAATAATATTACACTATAGTTTACAATTACAAATTAACACTTACAGTTCGCTAACTAAAGTCCACCGACCGTAAGACTCTCCAAATATGACAAACTGCCACACAGTTTATTACACGGCCACTAATTGTCACTGTTGCTCACTAAGCACTTATTACAGACTGATACTAATACTAACTAACACACACACACTGCCACTAGTTAACGACTGCTTATTACTTCACTGCTTATTACTGACTGGGCCGGCCGAAAACGCTGTCCTTTTTATATAGGCAAGGTAGGTCGTGGTGGGGCATTACTCGGAACAAGATCGAGAACCATCCAGGCCGATCCAGGTTGAACGAGATTGGCCTCGGCAACTTCTTTAATCCCTTCCGCTTAATCCCATTGTTTGCCTAATCCTCTCAGCCGGTGCTACTTCCCGCTCTGACCGTAACACTGCCCCCTCCTTAAAAGTGCTCTGCCCCAGAGCATAGTCCGGAGAAATCGGACGGTTATGAGCTTCCTTCGATGGAGACGCATTTCCTTTCCAGGGGTTGAACGTGCACACCAATATGGCGACTCCAGAGTTGGCGAATATCTGTTCAAGCATGTTCCTGACAACCTTCCACTTCAGGCCGTCATATCCACAGCCCAACTTAGGGATCGCGAGCTTGGTGACACGCAGTCTCAGAAGCTTACTCCGCAGGTCGTCGAGGCTTCGCCGCAGTGCGTCATATGTGGGCTTCTGATCAGTAGCACACTTGGTAACTAAGTAGAACAGGTGTCGTCCTTCGTGCGTATGGTGGAGTGCTTTCCCGACGCGTGGTCCTTGGCGTTCCAGTTCCTCAGTTCCAGCAAACTTCTTCCTGAAGACCGTTGCAATCCCTCGTGAAGTCCTCAGATCTTCGGCGACACAATGGGCCAGAGAATAGTCCGCGGGTAACGAGAAGATATCTCTGGATACTGCCTGAGTTACTCCACGGAAACCTTGTACCTTAGGTTGTGCAACTGATACCTTACTGGTCTCCACGTTGATGAGATTCCTGACTTGCTGCTCTTCTGTCGGGCCATGGTCTCCTTTGTAAGGGGCCAGTCTGTTAAAATGGACTACCCTGGGTTTTCCTTTTGGCTGCTTCCTGATCCTATAGATGACGTCGTTTATCCTATTGATGATCTCAAACGGGCCATCCCAGGAGTTCTGAAGTTTAGGTGAGTAGCCTCGCCTCCTTCGAGGGTCATGTAGCCAGACCAAATCTCCAGGTTGGAAGCCACCTTTCTCTGCCCTGATGTCGTAACGCTCCTTCATTCTGTCACTGGCTCCCTGGATGTTTGCACGAACCTTCTCGTGGATATTATCCATCCGCTTACCTAGATTCGTGACGTATTCCTCTCCGTTAACTTTCTCGTCGGGCTTGAACCCGAATTTCAGATCACAAGGCAAACGAAGTTCTCGGCCGAACACCACATTTGCGGGGGTCTGCCCCGTTGCTTCATGGACTGAACTCCGGTAGGCTAACAAGAACAAGTGAAGATACTGGTCCCAGTCTCGCTGATGGTCGGAAACCACTTTAGACAAATATCGACCCATTGTCCTGTTCATGCGCTCCACCATGCCATCCGATTGAGGGTGAAGAGGTGTCGTCCTGGTTTTCCGTATTCCCAGTGCTTCGCACATCCCGGAGAAGACTGCAGACTCAAAGTTTCTTCCCTGGTCAGCGTGAAGTTCCATGGGTACTCCAAACCGGCTGACGAGCTGCTTCACAAGTACGTCTGCAACGGTGACTGCCTCTTGATTCGGAAGGGCATAAGCTTTCACCCACTTAGAAAAATAGTCCATGGCCACGAGGATATATCGGTTACCTTCATCCGTCACAGGGAAAGGGCCAGCGATGTCGATCGCTATCCTCTCGAAGGGTGCTCCCACGTTGTACTTCTTCATAGGGGCCCTCTTTCTTATTGTTGGTCCGTTAGAAGCCGCACAAGTCGCACAACGCCTGCACCAGTCCAACACATCGTCCTTAAGATTTGCCCAGTAAAAGCGTTCACGAACTTTTTCTAATGTACGGTGGACTCCAAGATGGCCGCCAGTTACACCGTCATGTAGTTCCCTAAGCACTTCGGGCACTTTATTCCTTGGAACGATGAGCTGTAGCCTACGCTGACCTCCTTCCGCGTTCTCCAATGCCCGTTTCAGCAGCCCGTTGTCCACTAAAATGGAGTTCCATTGGGCCCAGTACGTTTTTACATTCTTCGACATTGGAGCAACATCCTGCCAGGTCGGTCTTCCTCGCCCTGATATTTTCCATTCCTTTATTTGTTTTAAGTCCGGGTCCTCGTCCTGTTCCTTTGACACCTCTGAATCTTGCCAACTGTCGATGACAACTGTAGTCCTCAACACCGCTGCCTGCTTCTCTTCTTGTCGAGAACAATGGTTGCAGCCTTCATCACAAGGTCTTCTTGACAAAGCATCCGCATTCCTGTGGCTCGTTCCAGAACGATGAGCAGATTCAAAGTCGTACTCTTGAAGGCGCTCGATCCACCTCGCCACTTGTCCCTCCGGTGACTTGAATCGCAGCAGCCACATTAGAGCAGCGTGGTCCGTTCTAAGCAGGAACCTTCTTCCGTATAGATATTTATGGAAGTGCTCTATGGATTTTACTACTGCCAAAAGCTCTTTCCTTGTGACACAGTAGTTGCGTTCCGGAGCTGAGAGTGCTTTGCTGAAATATCCAGTCACCCTTTCTTCTCCGTCTTGAAGCTGAGAGAGGACACTTTCAATGGCGATGTTGCTGGCATCTGTGTCAAGTATGAACTTGCCCTCGGGACGTGGATAGCTCAGAATAGGAGCACTACTCAATTTGCTCTTCAGCTCCTCGAAGGCTGCCTGGCACTCGTGATCCCAATGAAAAGTCCTTTTCTCCTCGGTTAGCCTGGTAAGAGGTTTTGCGATTTTAGCAAATCCTTTCACGTACCTCCGGTAATAGGTGCAGAGCCCGAGAAAACTTCTCACCTGGTGCTTATCTCGAGGTACTGGCCAGTTGGTGATCGCTGCTATCTTCTCTGGGTCAACAGCAACTCCGTTATCTGACACAATATGCCCCAGGTAGTTGACTTGCCTTCGGAAGAGATTACACTTCTTCGGGTTCAACTTTAGGTTCGCTGCACGCAGTCGTTCGAAGACCTTCTCCAGATTCTTCAGATGGTGAGCGAAGGACTTTCCCAGCACAATGATGTCATCTAGGTACACCAGGCATACCTCCCAAGAGAGACATCTTAACACATTTTCCATCAGCCTCTCGAATGTGGCAGGAGCATTGCAAAGCCCGAACGGCATTACTGTAAACTGCCAGAGCCCAGTGCCAATTGAAAACGCCGTTTTCTCTTTATCTTCAGGTGCCAATCCAACCTGCCAATATCCACTGCGGAGATCCAAGGTAGAGAAGAGTTTACACCCCTCCAGGGTGTCCAGCGTATCGTCAATCCTGGGAAGCGGATAACTGTCCTTCTTGGTGACGTTGTTCAGAAGACGGTAGTCTACGCAGAACCTCGTTGTGCCGTCTTTCTTCTTCACCAATACGACAGGAGACATCCAGGGGCTACTCGAAGGCTCAATGACACCATCAGCCGCCATCTCCTTTATGATCTTCTCGGCGTCCTCCCGTTTGGCTAACGGCAGCCTCCGCGGGACCTGTCGGATGGGCTTTGCATCCCCGGTGTCAATCCTGTGCTGGACGATATCCGTTCTGCCCCGTGGTCCTGGTCCGATCTCGAAGACGTCATGCCATCGGATAATCATGTTCTTCACTTCCTCGCTCTGTTCAGGTGAAAGGTCGCGGCATGACTCGTTAACAAATCCTTTTAGTTCTTCTGGCAGTCCTCGGAGCTCGGTGGGACGACGTTGCAGCTGACGAACCACTGAGGTAGCGGTTGTACACTCCCCGACCGGTGTTCCTTTCTTCAGCGTTACCGGGAAGCTGTTCAGATTCATTAGCCTAATTGGAGTGGTACGTCCAACCTTGATGAGAGACCTAGCAACCAGTACGCCGCGTCCGATCTCCTGTTCTTCGTGCGTTCCGGGTTCCAGTAGTACACATTGACCCTCTGGTAGATGTCCTTCGACCGTCCCATGCGTCACGATTTGGCTCTGCGCAGGTAAAGTGGTGTCTTCTAGTAAGAGCACTCGTGCGTAGAGATCCTTTCCCTGCCGAAGGATGACTTCCTCGTCTCCCATCGTCAGCACACCTTTTGACATGTCCAGCTTGATCCCGTATGCGATCATGAAGTCCATGCCCAATATGACATCTTCATCGATCTCTGCCACGAGAGCGCGGTGCTTCAGATGTTGACCCCCGATGATGAAGGTGGCAACTGTCTCCCCATAGACCTTGGCTGGCTGTCCCGTGGCAGTCCGTAATGCCCAAGTTGTTGGTAAGATCTTCTCAGCTGGAAGTGTTTTCGAGTTCAAGATTGTCATGGTTGCGCCGGTATCTATTAGCAGACTTCGCAGCTGCCCGTTCACCATCCCATCAACGTAGAAACTGTTCGTTCTGCTTCCTATTGACGCAACTCTGATGGTCTTCCTGGGGCCTTTGACGTTACGGCTTTTCTTGCTTCTTCGATGGACACTTGCTTCTAGGGTGTCCAAGTTGGCCGCAGCTCCAACAGCGTATCTCCTTCTTACGGGTCCTGAGAGCCTCCAAAACTTTAGTTATTATGTCTTGGATGCTAGGGACCACATTAGGCTCCGCTTCTGCTGCTCTAACTCGCGCATGGCCCCGTACGGACTGTCTAACAGCCTCGAACTCCATGGCCTGGGATAATGCGTCTCCCAAAGTTTTCGGGCGGGCGAGCTTCACTGCTTGCTGTGTCTCTGGGTCCCGAAGTCCATCCAGGAATTTGTCGACAGCCAAGCTTTCGTAGACATCGTCGGTGACCGATGGGTAGGCGTTCCTCACCAGCCGGGCAATATCCGCTTCAAATTCCTGCAAAGTCTCGTTGGTCTTCTGGACCCTGCTTCTCAGCTGTGAACGATACAGCTGGTCCATGTGGCGGTGGCCGAAACGCATCTCCAGTCTTCTGATCAGCTCCCCGTAGTTGGACCGCTCCGACATGGGTATCCCCTGCAGTACTCCCAAGGCATCTCCACGCAGGGCCAGACACAACGCTGAAGCTTGGGTCTCCTGTGACCACCCGTGGATCGAAGCAGCTGTCTCGAAGAGAGTCATGTAGTCCTCCCACGGCGTCTTTCCGTCGAATACTGGAATGGTATTGTGAGTTGGTGGCGCCCCAGCATAGGGGGGCAGAATGGTGTTATGATGGCTGCCCTCGCAGGAACGGTCGGCGTCGTTCGTCGGTGGGTTGCTCATACGTCCCTCTAGAGCTTCTACTCTTTGCCTAAGTTTGCTTTCAATTGAATTCAATTTTTCTCCTAACCTAGATTCTACATCAGCTACTTTATTATCTACATCGGCTAACTTATTCTCAACACTTTCCATTAACTTAGTCTCTAATGTACCTAATTTAGACTCTAGTTTATTTTCTACATTGCTTAACTCATTTTGTAAATTACCTAGCTTATTTTCCACATTGCTTAACTCATTACCTAGCTCATTTTTAACATTGCTTAATTCATTACCTAGCTTATTTTCTACATTGCTTAACTCATTACCTAGCTCATTTTTAACATTGCCTAATTCATTTTTAAAAGTTGCAGACAACTTGCTTAAATCAGTTTCAAACAGAACGTCATCTGGATTGTCCCCTAACTCTACAAAAAATTGACGCAAGCGATGTTGCAGTACACTTTTATTTCCGGAAGAATCCAGATCACGTTCTTCTAATTCCCGTTTTAAATCCGCAACTTTTAAATCCATCAATTTAAGACTTTGAGAAGCCATATTTCAAACAGTAGCCCAATTATTACAAAATGCAAGACAAAATAACAATTACACAAGACCCCACACCTGACACCAATTTGTTACGGGCTACTGGGTGTAAAATGGACTAAACTATTACTTAATTCAATAATCTAATATTTATTAACAAATTAGAAAGAATACAATGAGATTATTTAAAACAGTTAAGTTATTAAACTAATATCAATTTACAATAACAATATTCTACTAAATGTTATCTAATTTCTAAAATAATATACAAACAATATAAGATTTTGGTAATACTAAATAACTAAACTATTTATATATAAATTTGCACAAATACAATAATATTACACTATAGTTTACAATTACAAATTAACACTTACAGTTCGCTAATTAAAGTCCACCGACCGTAAGACTCTCCAAATATGACAAACTGCCACACAGTTTATTACACGGCCACTAATTGTCACTGTTGCTCACTAAGCACTTATTACAGACTGATACTAATACTAACTAACACACACACACT
Source organism: Troilus luridus (assembly GCA_964056705.1). Lineage (NCBI taxonomy): Eukaryota > Metazoa > Arthropoda > Insecta > Hemiptera > Pentatomidae > Troilus > Troilus luridus. Next base: position 93,515,730 of record OZ057414.1, on the reverse strand, counting down.
GCCACTAGTTAACGACTGCTTATTACTTCACTGCTTATTACTGACTGGGCCGGCCGAAAACGCTGTCCTTTTTATATAGGCAAGGTAGGTCGTGGTGGGGAATTACTCGGAACAAGATCGAGAACCATCCAGGCCGATCCAGGTTGAACGAGATTGGCCTCGGCAACTTCTTTAATCCCTTCCGCTTAATCCCATTGTTTGCCTAATCCTCTCAGCCGGTGCTACTTCCCGCTCTGACCGTAACAGTATTTTGAATATATTTTCAATAAAAAAAATTGTATCTCATATATATTAAAGTTTATTCTTTTATTCCAACTACCACACAATCTCTCATATCAACTCCCTGAGCAAAGCCTGGTAACCCAGCTAGTACTTCATAAATTTACATATGTTTTTTTTTAAATATAATTTCTACACTTTGGTTTTTCATCAGCTAATTTTTTAGTAACTTAAAATGGTTTACTTAAAAATGAAAGAAAAGTAAATAAATATTATTGTTCTGTACATGTATTCTATACTGTATATTTATAATAATATTGTTACTTATATTCATTTTGTTTTAAATTAGTGGTAGTGTTTTTAGAGATGTTTTTATTTCTATCAGTTAAAATCGTATATTTGTGGCTACCACCATTATTTTTATTAGTGATCAAAGTATCTAAACGCAAACATTCAAGTGCTTTCAGCATAAGTGAAATTATAACTTTTTTTTGCTGATTACAGACCTCTTATAACAAATTAATACTATCACTTATGTGAACTTAAATTTTATTTGATTTCCATGTTTCAGTTATTATAATTCTATTCCTGGAAATAACAATCACATTAATATAGTTATAGTTTAAAAATTGTGACATAATACTTTTCTATTGAAAATATTCTACTGTTTGTGTATTAATAAGAACCCTAAATGCAATAGTTATGCACAAAATACTTGATAAGTATTTCTGAGTATAATGTTATATAATTATTTTTTTAAATATACATTAACTTGTTCAAGAATATGAATTGATTGATTCATGAAAAGATATGGCATCTTTAGCAAAACAGTGGGTTAAAATAATTACATTTAATTTATTTAACCTTTGATAACCTGTTTATATTTGTCTACTTCTACTTATAGGGATTGGAGAATATCACATGCAATGTCACACCATCTGTATACAAATTCTCTTCATGATTTAGAAATAACTATGTTTGAACCCTGGTTCCAATTTCTTCCAAGGCCCGACAAAACTTTTACTGCTAGATTTTTATCTCTAATCTACTTTCCTATTGCATATGCAATCATCTTCTATGGAGAGGGATTTTCAAGGTATGTTTTAAATCTTTAAAAAACTATAATTTAAAAAGCTCTAATTAGCTACTATTTAACATTAAAATAGCTGAACACCATAGTACCCAGCAGATCTGTGACATTGGAACTGAAAAAAAAAAAATGTATATACACCCCCAGGTAGTGGTGAATTTAACTATAACAATTATTATTAATTAATATATTTTATAATATTAATGGAAGATAATATAAGTTTTTGAAATTCCAATAATTTTCTATAAAAGTATTTTTTTTTACAGACTGATGCTTCATCCTGATGGGTTAAAAGAGTTAATTCCCTTAGCTATACCTGCATCCATGTTGCTTTCTGGAGTTCCCATAATAAATACTTTTATATGGTGGAACATTATTGTTTTAACCGCTAGCTTTATCTTTGGTTGGATTGGGCTTAATGCAGCACACCATCACCCTAATATCCATCATGATGGTGATGAACCAAGGTAATATTCACATCAAGTTCTCATTAGCTTCATCCTTCTTCATACTTAATTCAAACTTTCTGTGTTTTCAGCTCAAAAATAATCAAATTAAATTTTTAAAAAGCTTGTATTAATATTGTTATCAAGACATAACTAGTAAATTGTGCAAAAATATTAGATATAAAATTCTGGAGAATCACTCTAGATTTAAGCAATTTTTATATTCAATATGTATTAAGACTTATATCTGGTTTTCAGGGAAGATAAAGACTGGGGTCTTTATCAGTTAGATACTGTTAGAGACAGAATCGAAATCAAAGGAACATTCTTTCTCGTTTTGGTTATGTTTGGAGATCACACTCTTCACCATATGTTTCCGACTCTTGATCATGCTCATTTAGATGATCTTTATCCTGAACTAGAACGAACCTGCAAAGATTTTGGGATCGAGCATAATTTTACAACAATTTCAGATCTCATCATTGGACAGTTCAAACAATTGGGACGAATCACCAGAAACAAGAGATCAAAAGGATAGACAAACTGTATTGTGAATAATATTTAATATCATTCCTAATAATTCTCTTTTCATAATAATAAATACGTTTGTGATACTTGGTAATGTACCTTTGTAATAGTGGCAATGTACCTTTGTATATGATCTGCACTGACTGATACCTTAGAGATTAGAAATTAAAATGTAATGTTATAGAAATAGTTGTTTAAAAAATGAAAACTGAAGTAGATTTTTTTTCAATTTCCTACCATTTTTTCCCCTAAAACCCTCCTCCACCATCTATTACTAATAAGATTTCAATTGTAAAGTTTCGAGTAATCTAAGATAAATTTGTACAAAAGAATGAAAAGAGAGAGATATATATATATATAGATTCACTAAAATTTACATTCGTTTCTTAGGTCTCAGGTATAGGTAGGTAAAAGTGGGAAAGGATTCTAATGATCGGTCTAACCCTAGACAGATAGGGTAGTGAAACTGATGTCATTCTCCAACCAAAATGGAAATGAAATAGATATTTGTTCCTTTGACTACCTGTTAAATAAAAATGATGAGATACACATTACAGTAAAATGTAAAACAAGACAATTTTGATGCTATTGAAAAAATAATAGTTTTCCTTTATATGACTCCACTAAGTGGTCATTCGGTGCGATGCATAGTACTGAGTATATGAACCAAATGACTGTTTCCATAGTTCTTGAGACATAAGCAAGTATTGGAAGTGAAATAAATTAAAATCTTGATATAAAGCAAACAATACCTAACATGTAAGTAGATAATATGCATCCCTAATACAATATACCATTTTCCACAGTTGGAGGAAGATGGAGGATGAGGTTTGAACTATAGTTGTCGAGATGCTCCATTAACCATACCCTAGAACTAATTGATCCAAGCCATAGTCATGATTTCTAGATTAAAGTAAAGATCAGAAAATTCGATTACCTTTTACAGTCCCATCTCTTGTCTCCATCGACTCTCGAATTCCTGAGTTTATCCAGGGATTAGAGAGATGTCAGAAAATGAAGGTCTTAAGGCGAGCGTTATCATTTAGAAAATTTAGATAGGTGATACCTACAATACAATAGAAGGAAAGAGAAAGATAGGTTCCGGGGATTGAAGTAATGATTTACTTTTTCTGGGTTTAGTGATTTAAGATGCATAGGAAATTCGTTTAGGAAACAATTTAAGAGAGGGGATGTTATAAAAAATGAGATCATGGTATATGAAGAAAGGCAGGCTGCAGAAGAGGTAGATATACCATTGACCAGCTTTTCACATTAAGAATGACACTTAAAAGGTGCAAGGAGCACCAGATCACGACTCACCACCTCTTCGTCGACTTCAAGGCAGCTTACGACCGTGTGGACCGGATGGAGCTCTACCGGACCCTCGAGGAAATGGGAATACCTAAAAAGCTGACGCCCATGGTAAAAATTACTATGAAGAACCCAAAGTATGTATTGCGTATTGGAGCCGACATCTCAGAGGAGTTCCACACAAATAATGGAGTGAGGCAGGGAGATGCAGTTGCTTGCCTGCTCTTCAACCTAGCCGCAGAAGGGGCTGTCAGGAAGTTGGGTATCCAGGTTGGTGGGACCCTGTTCAACAGACTGGTGCAACTGCTGGGTTATGCTGACGACTTTGACATAATGGCCGGATCCAAACGAGCCTTAAGGGAGGGATTTCTTGCCCTTGAGGAGGCTGCAAGAAGGTTTGGATTAAAAGTAAACCAGCAAAAAACTAAGTATATGCAGGTTGGAGGGCTAGGAAACCACGAGGTGTACATTGAGGTTGGACACCATAAATTCCAGGTGGTCAACAGCTTTATCTACTTGGGAAGCGAAATAAACTACCGATATCACCCAAGAAATTAAGCGTAGGATAACAACCGCTAACAGGTGCTACTACAGCTTATCAAGAAACTTCAGGAAGACAAGATATCTGCCAAGGAAGACAAAAATCAAGATTTATATAGCAATAGTCCGCCCAGTACTAACTTATGGGTCGGAGGCATGGGCTATTAAGAAGGCAGATGAAAAACGGCTCTTGTTGTTCCGTAGGGGGATACTGAGGAGGATATATGGACCCATCAAAGTAGGTGAGACATGGAGGAGACGAAAAAATCTGGAATTGTACGAACTCTTTAAAGATAACGACATATCCAAAATCATAAAATTGGGAAGACTTCGATGGGCTGGCATCCAGCAAGAATGAATGATGGCGAGATTCCGAAGAAAGTGGCCACAGAAGAGATCTCTGGAACAAGGAGAGTGGGACGACCGAGCGTGAGATGGATGGATGGTGTGACTGAGAACGCTAGGACTCTTCTCGGAGTGCGGGACTGGAGGACTGCTGCACAGGATAGAGCCAACTGGCGGAGGCTACTTGAGGCAGCCCGGACTCGGTGACGAGTTGTTGTGCCGGTTATTGTATTGTATTGTATCGGTATATGAAGAAAAGTAGTGCAACTTTTTCGGATCATAAGTATGTACCATGGATCAAGGCAGTTGTCCAATTTCAGAGGTTCCGCACAATATTAATATTCGATTATACGATATTACTGATCAGAAATAAATAACGGGAAACGTTTCATGCTGCTAAATTACATATGTATTAGAAGTTCGAAAATCCTTTAAAACTATAACTTATTAAAATCGGATACATAATTTGTAGACGGATGTGAATGCAAATAAGGTCCGTATATATTTTTTTAACAGAAAAGCAAATCAGAATTATGCTTTTGGACAAAACCAATCTGGTTCGTAAGGAATGAAATTACTCTTACATAACCAATGACTTCCAGCTTATATAAGCCAACAGTAAATCACTTCATAAATTGTCAAGGTCATGCACAAAAAGGAATTTCAAAACAAGAGAGCAAATAGGATTTACGCAAGGCATAAAATTCAAGCCCTAGGAACAAGGGTTATCTCTACCATGTGGTTTGTCTCAATAAAAACGGAAGATGGGACCACCGATCCGTTGAACCCTAGTGTTTAGAGAGCTTAACAAACTATCATGCTTGGTAATACTAAAAGTATGTGGGAGCTGTAAAAGAGTAAGAAATGAAGCTTCTTAAAGACACTATAGATACAAACAGCGATAAACGCCACTCAATAACAAGTTAATATAATTCTCTAATTGTAAGATTATATTGATGGATCATAAGTTTAATGTGGACTAAATTTATAAAAGTTCCTTACTTAACATGGTTATTCAGCTATTATTGACAAAAAAATATATCTTTAATTATTGGATAATTTTCAATGAGCATTAGTTTCAGACATTCTGTAGACGGCGTCTTACAACAGATTTGATCTTATTATTAGATTAATCAGATTATTTTCAATCTACCCGAAACATTAAACAGTATTTGAATAAACAAATATTTGATATTTGCAAAGGACCTTGGATATACCTTGTAACTTCCATTACATTTTTTGAAGTGATCTTTTAAAATTAGTTGCTGAATGTTTGATAACGTTTCAACCTAGCTCCTTGTTGTTATCTCTAGCTCCTTGTCAAGAGGACTTAAAAGTCAAAACAGAAATGAACTTATTCCTTCTTGGAAGGGATAATCAATGTTTAAATTAACATTTAGTTACATGAAAGCTTAATAAATTAATAATCTTAATTTTAATAATTTATTAGTCTAAGGTATTTCATCCAAGCTCTTTTAAAAATTAAAAAAGATACTTTTACATGTAGTAATGTTTTTCTATTTTTAATGCCACCAAGAACAAAATATAATTTGATTTTGTAGCATAAAATTCTGGGCATTTAAAAAGCTTGGTTATTTATTTAACAGGTATGTGATTTTCTAGGTATGCTGTTTTTTAGCTTTGACAAGTTTGTTAATAATGGTTTTGGCTTTAGGATGCCCAGTTCTATGTTATTTGCTCTCAACAGTGAAGGGAGAGTGTTTGGACTTGCTACCAATGGTACAAAGTGGAGAGAATTTCCTTACCTTAGCTTAGATTTCAAACAAATATCAGCAGTTCCCCATTTTCTATGGGCTTTAGGAGGAGATAGGCAGATTTATTTACATGTTCATGGCTTAGATATTCCAATTAAAGTGAAAGAAGAATCTTATGAAAATCAGGTAAATGTGTGGTTTATTCATTTATTATCAGAAATTTATTTCCTTCTGTGTATCTTTGTATAACTTGTTTTGATATTACTTCCCCAAGCTCAACATTGGATTTCACTAAACATAAATGCTGAAAGAAGCCATGCAATAATGTAATTGATAATTATCCAAGTGAAAGATTAACATCATACATTTTAACTAAAATATTTACAGAGCAACATTTTTTTTTTAATGGCATAAGAAACCAATTTTTGACAGCCTTAAAATTGTATGATAGGTTGAAAGAAATAGATTTTATTTTAATGCAGTGGAATTTAGAGCAGATAGAATTTCAGCTGCTCCCACTATTGAAACCAATTCATACAGGACTTGGTATTCACTGTTGTTTCATGTTGCATTTGGTGAAATGCAACAACTGTCCAATTAAAAATTTTTTTAAGTTGCTATCAATAATGTCTGTCCTAATCGATGCCCTAAAAATGTCATGTAATAAAGGTATTATAACAATTAATAAATATACCAAAGAATGTTGTTGGATTTGAATGTCACAAAGAGATCTGCTACATAAGGCAGAAAAAGTTGTAAGAGATGTGATAAGGATCTCTTTTCTTGTGTTTTATTTAATATACCCATGGAGAAGATAGACCAGCATAGTTGCCGTCAGGTAAAGTAAAGCCAAAAAGGTTTGGCAGATGGGAATGAGAGTCGTACGATAGAATTTAAAAGGTCTTTGGTTATTGGAATGGAGTAGTCAGACCCTACAATTACTTATTTATGAAGCCAGTATTATAATTTAATTATATTATTTCAAGATAAACTGATATATTTATATTGAAAAATTAAAAAAAAATTATATATGTATATTATAAAAATGTACAAGATGGAAGGTTCTAGTTAGTTCCAATTTAAATCTTGCTGTTTTATTTTTCTTTACCACAAGACCAAGAGGCATTCCGGGCCAAATGATAGTTTGTCAGGTCATATCTGATGATGATTGTCTCTGTTATATTTTAGTATTGCTATACCTACATTGTAAAATGTAAGACAATATGTAAATTACATTTACATTTTCGATTCACTAATAAATATAGAACAATGTGTGTATATATTAAATTAACAATTAAATGTAAAATATGACAAGACCCTGACCTTATCTTTATATGATTTGTTTAGGTTTTATTTATTTATTTACTAAGTGGAAGTCAACAGGTCTGATCTATTTGAAACTGTGATAATTTTATCAAACATAATTTCATTGAATGCATTTAGATTTTAAGAATAAGATGAACATCAATATAACATTGTATTTTTTTATAATTTATTTATGTGCTTAAAATATAAGATTACAAGCTAATCTTATCTCAGGTTTATTTATTTTTTTTAATTTAGAGATGGTATCCACTTGATGGATTTTCAAAAAGGCTTCTTCCTACTGACCGATATCAATTTTCAAATCTTGATGGAAGTATTGATAGAACGTTAGAGAAAATCCGTGTACCTTCTATGGCTTGGCAATGGGAAAGTGAATGGCATATTGAAACAACGTTAGATGGTGAACCTCTTGATCATGATGTAAGTATATTTATTTAATACTTATACTTATTTAAATATTTTATTACTTACATTTTTACATACTTAAAGAGAAGTTTACCGTATAATTTATATTTATATATAAATATAATTTTATTTATAAAATAAATATATTTTTTTGCTACTACTTCCCACTTTCTGATTATTAATATGGTTCTTGTTTAGAGCAAAGTAGCTTAGATCACTTTTATGATTCCATGAATTATCATTCTCTCGAAAACCAGTGGGTCTTGCTCAGAATTTTCATATTTCACCAAAAAATCTGAGTTATTAATAATATCTATTTTTGTCAGAAATAATTTATGTCTCTAAAAAAGATCCTAACATTAATGAATAAAAACTCTTTATTTATTTTTTACAGGGATGGACTTATGCTGTTGATTTCCCTGCTACTTTTTATAGTACTAAGCAGTGGTCATCTTGTGTTAGGCGGAGGAAATGGGTAAGGACAAGAAAATATTCAGCCCTAAACTCTTGGTGTGCCATTGCTCCTCTTCATAAAGACCCTACTCAGGTGAAATGAAGTTTATGTCAATAGTTTGATTTGATAAATTTTGTGATAATTATTTTTCTTTATTTCTTAAGAATGTTCATATTTCAACTAAATTTCTTAAATAAATTATGATATTAAATTGCCAGATAGTGTATCTATGAATGCCACAGAATTTAATTTTCTATTTATTAAGCCATTGACATACAATGGCTTCTGGGAGACATCATTCGTTTCATGTGCCATTAGATCTGTGAGACATCAGGAACGGTGTCCGGTGGACACCATTCAGTACATTATTAAATTCAATTATTTCATTCGTGCTTTGATTTGGTTTTGTTAAAGATGTTCCAGATGCTTTCTCTTCTCTCCTTCTCTAGATTAAATTCTCATAGGTAATCCAACATTTTTTGAAAAATCACATTTAAAGCAGTATATCTTCCAAGTTATAAAAATAAGTAAAGCAGTTATCTTCAAAGGCGAAGCTCATGATATAAATTTGAAATTTTTTATTATCTATTGATCTTGATTTTAGGCTCTAAATTCAGTCAAATATTATTATTGAATTTTGAAATTTCTTTTCAATTCTTATGAAATATTTTTCAAAGTTTTTTACTGACTTCTATCTTGTAAAATGGGTCCAGGTATTTAAAATAGTGAAGTATGTATCTAACTTCAGGAAAACTTTATTGCAGTGATTTCCATTGTTAAATAATTACATCAATGATTCTTTTTAAATTTTATTTGTCACTTGTGAATATTTTTATTTATTAGGAGCCCTTTATTTACATCAGCGTAGGAGGGCAGTGTATGTCTGGTGGTGTTCAGGGAACGTTGCAGGTTTGGGCAGTTACAGCACATGGGCGGGTAAATAAATTTTTTATATTGTAAATTAATAGTAGAATCATTGAGTGAAATTAATTTTTCCAATTGCATTATATAATCCAATTTTAATCAATATGTTATAATTTGTATATATTTATTAAGTTCTCTATGTATTTATTCATTTATTGAATTCAAACATATCAAACTGTGTTTTATGTGTTATGTTGCATGTATTTATTTCCTTATCATCCTAATATTTTATCTATACTGGTATATAAATAATTGGTATCAGTTCCGGAGGTTGTTGCCTCAAGTTAGTCACAAGAAGTTTTAACTTTTCATTTGTTTCCTTTTTGATATTCTCGAAAATAAAAGTAATTGTGAGTTTTAGTATGGGGGAAAAAGAGTGCAATTATTTGAAATGTGTATACTTCGATAATCATTTCATCAAGAAATGAATGTTTTCAACAAACACAGTTTTTATACAGTTAGTAATAGTTAGTATATATAGTCAGTAATAAAATTATTTTTATTTTTGAGAACATTAAAAAAGGCAACAAATGAAAGGTTAAAACTTGTTATGACTTAGGACGAAGCCACAACCTGTAGTACAGATACCAATTATTTCATATCTGGTGTGAAAATATTCTTTTCTTTAAAACATTTTTTTGCTTCCTCGATTTATTATTTATTTATTTTTTAAGTGATCAAATATATACCCCAATGTTATTTTCAGGTAATGTGGAGGAAAGGTGTTGGAATGACATGCCCTGAAGGCACTAGATGGTCCTGTATCCCTTTGCCTCAAGGCAAAGAGGTGAAATCTTTAGCATGCGGGACAACTGGTTTGGTTTGGGCTATTCTCTGGTCAGGAAACATTCTTGTCCGAGCTGGAGTGTCAGCTGCTTTGCCCATGGGTATGGACATGATTCTGTAGATCAGAAATCAAACTATTTTTTTAGTCAAACTGCCATTCCTGTGATTTTAGGAAGCTAATAGTGGGCTAATCATAAACAAATATATTTTTTATTCCATCTGCCCTTTTAGGAATGGAACTAACCAATATGTTTATCTTAATTTTCATTATAAAATTAAAATAAACAGTGATTAATCTCACACACTTTAAGGTGCTTTGTAAAAAACTGATTAGTTAATATAGATATAAAATCTAAACACTGCTTCCATAAAGGTCTTAAGTTCATCAATTGGTCAGTATTGTACTGTTTTGAGGACGATAGAGATGATTTGGTTCAGAGTATGCTCTACTATCAGGTTTTTTACCAATTATGATTGCCTAGTTTATAAAGGCTAAACGTTCCCTCGAAGTACCTCTTGATGCCTCATGGTTGATCCACTGCTTATCTAAGAAATAAATATTGTATTTTATTTGCCATTGCTAATCTTAAGCCTGGTGGCTTTAAGGTTATAGTATTGCTCTTTACTCTTAGCTACTCCACTCTCTGTATAGGAATAAATAATAATTTTTAATTTAAAAAATAACAGGATAAAATAATACAGCTATAAATAATTTTACTAACATTTAGATTATTCTTAATTTAAACTGTTGTTGCTATAGATTATATAATAGACGATAGTCTTTAGAGATCATATTATTTTTTTAACGTTTAATAATTATTATTAATTTTTATATTAAATTAATAAATTATTTTATTGTTTAAATTTAGGAGAATCTTGGATTGATTTATCTCCGCCTGAAGGATGCAAGCTGATGGAAGTAAGTATTGGGACTAATTCAGTTTGGGTCCTTACTACTGAGAACCAGGCATGGTTTAGGAAAGGAGTAGAATCGGATCCTTCTGGTACTGGCTGGGTTGGGCCTATAGGATCGATGCTCTCTCTCACAGTATCTCCCACCGACCAGGTGTTCTTTTATTAATTAGTTTTATTATTGACATCTTGATGTATTTTTAGATGTTTTAGTTACGCTTAAGTGTTTACAAAAAAATTAGTATGATCTAATCAATACATTTTTTTTTCTTTGTACAAGGTACAATAAATAAATGCCAATGTTGTTTTATTAGTTATACCGTTATTATTTATTTTTTCTATCAACCACAAAAATTGTATTATCTTGCCATGTCTACTTTAAAGTTCTTATCTTTAAAATGCATTTTTATTTGTTTATTTTTTAACTGTATTTAACTTTTCCTTATTTTAGGTATTTGGTGTTGGTTTAGATGACCGAAACATCTACTTCCGAGTAGGTGTTACCATCTCAGAACAAACTGGAAAGCGATGGCGTTGTCTTAATGCTGCTGCCCAACTCAGCCGGGGTAGTTCTGTTTCATCCTTGCCAACTTATGCAAGACATCGAAGTACTCAGTCTCTGGTCAGTAGTGAACGGTTTATTGAACATTTTGGTATCAACATCTGATGTCTCAATTTTTTTATATTATATTTCTTTGTTATTTATAAATTACCCCTCCCTCCTATTCTAATTACTTAATATTAAATAACATGCCTTGCCATTCATCTTTTTTATGAGAGGATAACTGAAATATTGGGTTGTCACACATGAAATGACCAGTTTTAGAACCAGGAAGAAAATAAAAATTTGAGATCAAATCTAACATATTTTTTATTTAAAGTATTTACCATCATTTTCGATACACTTCTGTCAATGGCTTACCAAGTTTTCGATCCCAGATTTGAAAAATGTTGATTCATGTGATGAAAGGAATTCAGAAAATCCATTTTTAATCTCTAAATCATTGGTAAACCATTTTCCTCGCAAAAAGTTGTCCATACTCCAAAAAAGTGGTAGTCTGTAAGGGATAGATCAGGGGAATATGGGGGGTGTGGTAAGATCTCATAGCCCAGCTCCTTTAATTTATTCACTGTCTGTATTGAAACATGAGGTCGGGCGTTATCATGAAGGAGAATAGGTCCTTTCCTGTTCACCAGTAACAGCTGTTGCTTGATCAAATTTTGATGCAGTTGGTCAATTTCTTGGCAGTATGATGTTGAATCAATTGTTTTCCCTTTGGAAGAAAAGAAAAATGAATGACCCCGGCCATAAACCACCATACAGTAACCATTAACTTTTTCGGATGGAGATTCTGTTTTGGCACGTGCCCAGGAGGCTGATCGGCATCTAACCATTGACCAGATCGGCGTCGATTGTCATACATGATCCACTTTTCGTCACAAGTTATTAAACGGCCGAGAAATGGTTCGTTTCTTTGACAAGCAAGCAAAGAAACACACAACTCTAAACGTTTCAACTGCTGACGTTCGTTGAGCTCATGTGGGACCCAGGAATCGAGCTTTTTTGCCTTTCCGATCGATTTTAAATGCCTGGAAACTGTCGTACGACTTGTGCCTAGCTCTGACGCATATTCACTGACTGTTTTATGAGGGTCTTCTTCCACAGCATTCTTAAGATCTTCGTCCTTTATTGATGTTTGAGGCCGTCCACGGGGCAGATTTTCTAATATCATATCTCCTGAGTAAAATTTTGTAAACCAGCGACGAATGGTCCTTTCATTAGCACTTCCTTCACCAAACGCATGATTAATATTTCTTGCTGCCTGAGCAGCGGAATGACCGAATTCGTACTCATAAAAAAAATTGTTCGGAAATCGCGTGTTTTCATGGCCACGGTTAAAGTTATACTAAAATCTGTAAGCCTACTTGGGAAAAAAACAAACAGTTTGCAAATAGAGGATTAACAAGTGCTTATTATAGATAGTAAATATTTTGCTAGGAATCAACAGGCAACGCTTTAATCCTCTATAAAGATTAAGATTTAAAAAATCTGACATTTCATGTGTTACAACCCAATAATTATCTTTAAATTTAAATTAATAAATTAGTTCTGAAACTAGACTAGAAAAGAAATATATTATTTATTTTGTAATGATTGTTTAAAAATTAAAATCATTTATGTTAATGAACGTAGAAAGTGGTCGGAGTGTGGTCAATAGAATTTTGCACACCATTATACCACAGAAATAATTTTAATTGCCACTACTTAATACTATATATATATATTCATTACTTGAAACAGAAATAATTTTAATATCAATGATGTATGACATGTGACTCTTATTTCTTGTTTCTCCACTGATTGGAAAATTATTTCTTGTTATAAATTTATTTTTTACAGCTATCATTTGATGCTTGACATATTTTTAATTTCTCATAAATTATTTTATATTTTAACCATTTGTTCATTATATTTTATTATTTTTCATTCCGGTCATTTCTGTCTTAATGTCATCAGTACTGTTCTGTTGAAGAAATTTAGTTTTTACTGAGTCACGATTATGGTCCATTAAGTCCACACGCAATAAATGTAATGATAAAGATGCTGAAAATGCTGTGAAAAACAACATATGCTACTGCTTCAGAAATACATTTTAAGCCTATCAGTTCAAACTGTATGTAGAAACCTTTTGTTTTTACCTTCCATATTTATTTACTCTTATTATTCAATATATGCAACCCCTATATACTCTTCCGTGCACATATAGGTTTACAAGAAATTTAGCATCAGTTTTCTTCCAATAATGGCCTATTCAACCATTTCCCCCGCATCGATAGCTATAGTTTATATATTTCTGTATCTCTAATTTGTTCTATCTAAATTTGTTTATACAATTTATCTATTTAGTTTGAGTTCTGACCAAATTTATGTGTTTTAATTTTTCCTTATTAGTCATTCTTAAATATATCAATCTTTGATAACTATAGTTTTGTGTAAAAATTCTAGTTATGATCTTTTTTTAACTCAAGTATTATTTTATTACCATATATTTTATTGATAAACTAATAAACATACATTTAATTTTCAAAACAGACATCTATGGGGAGTGTTGAACAGTGCGACCTTTTCAATGAGACTTCAAGGTCTGCTCCAACATCTCTTAGAAACCAAGCGCCTTGGCAAAAACCTTCGAGCTTACCAACTTCTGAAGGAAGCATTGAAAAAAGTTCTCTTCCAAACAGGTAATTCTTTCTTTTTTATAAATTATGCTTCATAATACTTCTTAAAACCATCCATAATGACCTGAACGTTCCATATGTTACCGATTTAGCCCATTCCAGATACCTATCATTCCATAATAAACTCCAGGCCCATCCAAACCCACTAGTTTCCATCCTTGGTTCCAATTCCATCCCGGACAATCCTCCTAGGCGTCTGAAGAGAAGATGGCCTCGAGACCTTCTATAATAGAAATGTAATTAGAGTGCTGCCAATGGGTAGTGCCTCTACACGTCCTTTCATGCATTTGTTTATTCATACAGCCTTTGTACTAGATGTATAATATTACAGTTGTACAATTCAATAAAATCATTTAAAAAAAAAAAAAAATACTTCTTAAGATCTAATATAATGTGGAGCTTCGAAAAACATTTAATTTATTAAATTAGTAAATGTCATATCTAATCTATTTACTTTTTGTTGCTTGAATTATAAAATGACAAAGTAAAATTTCATTATGATTTTGCCAAGATTACGAGATTATTATTTAATGCAGAGCTTCCATTTACTTCTATAAAGCAAAATATTGAATTTTAATTAGAAAATATTATGAATTGAGAATAGGGAAATTAATAAGACATACTTAAATAAAGAGATATTTTCTGTCTAATCATCTTTGAACCATTTAAAAATATCTGTAAGGATAAAATCTTCAAGTTTTAGAAATTAGTAATTAGATCTAATTAATGATTAATTATTGGCTATTTATTTATATCTAATTAGTCCAGATTTTTATAAATCACTAGTTACAGAAATGTGACATGTCCTTAAATTTTATAATTTTATTCTTTGGTTGTTCTGAAAACCCAATGAAAATGCTTTTTTTCGCTTTTCTTCTTTTTTCTAAACTTTTCTTTATTATCTATCAAACAGGGTCTCTGCAATATTAATCTTAAAAACTGGTTGGTATTTTTATTACTATTTTTTCTTCTTAATCCTATCTTCTTTTTTTCCTCAAACAGTGAAATAAGTGATGAAATCAGCAATGAGTGTAACAAGAAAAGGACAGCTTGGAGCCCAATTAGAAGTGTTGGTTCTCTCCTTGGACTTGAAGCAAATCCTGATACAGATCCACATGTAAGGAAGCATTGTAATCTTATATATTATTTTGTATATGATGTTATTATCTTTTATGATTCCATTAACAATAGAAAGGAATATTATAGTATTTTTCCCCCTGCAATTCTACAGATGCTTGGGACCCAATTAAGACTTTAGAGAACTTGAGATGTTTGAGATTTTTTTGAGATAAATATTTAATTAATTTTTAGTAAGGGGGCCACTTAAAAAATACATGTAGCATTGTGGTCATCCTTGCTGTGGAGTCTTATCATCTGGTAAAATAATTAAATTCTGATACATACGTACGATACTGATGTCTGTTTGATGTGGGTCATAAGACACAATATTGATTTTTAATATAGTAATATATACCTTTCATCAGGACAGCTATTGATCCTTAAAACAATCCTCCCAAGTTTAGGATTCTCTTAATTTAACTTGATCGCTCATTATTTAGTAAATGCATAGTAAATAGCGGGCATTCTTATCATAGTTGTATGGAAATCAGCAAAAATGCTGGTCTGAGAGGCAAAATAATTACTTTTTGCCTCAGTGTAGTGTTTTCTGAGTGACCCAGGTGGGGATATCTAAAAGACCACATCAAATATATATTTTATCGATAATATCTCTAAAGATTTATAAATACTGCAATTATTCCATATTGATTAAAGACTATTAATATGGAATAATTACAGTACATATATTGAAAGACAAATCCTAGATTGTTTGTAATATTTTAAATTATTTGTACTATAGTAATGTTTTCCTTTTTTTTTATATATATATATCTTTTCAATGTTCAACAAGTTGCACATTTTGTTTATTTAATTTATTTTTATTTTTATGTTTATCCCTTCACTATGTTTTCCTTTTATTTAGATTTTGCAGATTTATAGTCTGACAATTTAGTAAACAACCTGTGCACAAGTCACTTTCAGGTTGGCTGCGCAGAGGTGATAACTCGCTTCACTCACCCTACCTCCTCATTGTGGCCTAGTTTGTTCTTACTGTTATATCTTTCCATTTTCTTAGAGGTATTATTTTGGCCTTGTGCTCAACCCTGCTACCTTTGAACTTCATTTTGGATCTGTTATTGTTATTATGTTTGAGATTCCGCTTGATTGGACTCTTTTCTGAATTTTTAGTTTTATTTAACCCTGCAATAGCTACTACTCTCAGCCAGATAGGGGAAATTCCTTCCCACCACCACACCTCCTCAATTCCTCTTCCGTTTCTGAAAAAGACCTTTTTCTAAATTGTCAGACTATAATGCAGCATGATATGGAATCGAATATTGATAATTAAAAATTCTTTTTGGCATTGTATCATAGTACTATTAATTTTTATTATTCTGTGCACCATTGCCTACTATGATCTATCTAATTG
Source organism: Troilus luridus (assembly GCA_964056705.1). Taxonomy (NCBI): domain Eukaryota; kingdom Metazoa; phylum Arthropoda; class Insecta; order Hemiptera; family Pentatomidae; genus Troilus; species Troilus luridus. The sequence continues at coordinate 93,499,001 of OZ057414.1, read as the reverse complement.
ATTGGGTTGATGCTTGTTAATAATATTATAGAAAAAAAAATATGTTTGTGATAGGCAGAGTGGGATGTTACTGTGTGGCCTGAAAGAGAGTTACCTTGTGCTGAAGCCGACTGGTACCAGGCTTCGACATTATGGTCTCAAGTAGAAGCAGGTGCTGTTGGAATTCCGCTCAACCAGTTGCCTAATTGGTAATTGGCTTCTGAAATTATTGGACAATCTTTTTTTTTTTTTCTGAAAAAGATACAATAGTACCTACAGCAAAAGAAAGTTTATAAGAGAGTTTGTGGATAGTTATTAATTCTAAAAAATGTAGCCCTTGAAAATTTATTTAAAAAAAAAAACAGAAAAGAAAGAAATTAATTGAATTTTCTAAGTTAGCAGAAATGTATAAGCGAAGTTCTATTGTATTTATTGATCCTATAATATACCTGTACCCTACTAAAACCTGAACTCTTACAGTACTTGTAGTATCAATGTATTTTTTTAGTATAACTTGTTTTAGGTTTTATGGAAATAACCATGCAACTGGATTAGAAGAAACGCCATGGCGGCTCAAAATTTTAGAATCTTTAAAACATTTGCACCAGAAAAGTCTAAAAGGATTTGATAATATTGAACTAGCTATTGACATGTTAGTATTTAAAAAATATTACTTATAAACTTAATTGTCATTTTATTTTTATAAAAGTACAGAATTATTATTTTTTTTTAATTATTTTATTCACTGAAATTTACAACTGTATTATAACAATACAACAATCAAATGACAGGAATGATTCATGAAGGCATGGATAAAGATAAATAGAGAAACTACTCAGTGGTAGTACTCCAATAGAATCTTAATTAATTAAATCTTTCCTGAATTTATATGCTAGAGAACAATATATTATTTTCTCTATAATTAAATAGTTTAGTTTAATGATTAGTTTATTTAGATTAAATTAGTACCAACTGAGCTTGTTAGTTTCATTATTGTTATTTCTTTTTTGTGTTGGATTTTACAAAATTTCCAATTGTGGGTCATCAGGAGATCGTGTGTGAAGACCGTGGAATGCAGATGCTCCTTGATTGGTTCCGATACTTGGGAAGAAGTTTGCATAGAACTAGAGTGGGTTGGAGCTTACAATATAGACCTAGCAACTCTTACAGTACTTTCTCTTGAAAAAAATATCGTTCGGGTGAGTATTTTAATTATTTATTGAGTATGATTTTTAAATAATGGTCATACACATACATATCTACCAAATTTTTAAGTTTTTGTGCAGAGAGTATAATAATCCATATTTATAAAAGTAATTTACTACTTATGTAATCTTCACTGTATTTAAAAAAGGACAGTGTTCGTGGAGTAGAAAATTTTAACTGTTGGTTCCCTTTTAGTTTTACATATTCAATAAGACTTGATTTGTAATATTTCTTCCTTCAAATAGTCAAAAAATACTATTTCTAGGCAACCCTTCTTCACTTCTGCTGTTGAAATTTTATATAAAAGGTGGATATTTATCTGAAGTCTCATATAAATTTTATTTCTTTTTCTGAACATATTAGTCATATTTTATGTTCAATTGTAAACATGCTTGTTACTATCATAAACCTGCCTGATATATATTACAGTGGCAGACCTTGCTGAGCGAAGTGGTATGCGTCGTGTGCAGCAGTGAACCCGGCAGCCCTCGCCTCTCAATCCACACACTAAACTCTGTTTCTGGCTCTCTCAGCCCCCTGAGAATTCAGTTTTCAGGGGACCTGGATCTTGACGATTGGCTTTCTCATCTTACCTATGGTAATATACTATATTTGGTACTTTTTCATTAGCCGGGTACAAATTGTGGAAGAATTCGACCGGCATTGTTCTTTCATGTTTTAAATAGGCTCTCGTTTATCTCAACTATTTTTTCAGGACCATCGATTTTTCCGCTAATACTTCTACACAAACTTATCATAAGTAGTTGTTCCAATCTACAACTGTATTATGATTCATATCCAGTTATTTTTTACACTATTTGACTGATATCATCTCTTCGCTCGAGCCGTAAACAAATCTCAAAGATGTTAAACAACTCAATCTGGATGATTCGAATTGCGAATGCTTTTCTTTGTGCAGCATGTTCAAAGATTGCACCGCCAATATACTCCGTCACAAAAAGACTGTTTCATTTTATGATTCTGATCCCGTGTTGCATTCTTTGCCAATATACCTTTCTCTTGAAAAAAAGAGACTGCATCTTTTTCAGTTCTGAATCCCAAATTTTCGTCCTTTTTTTTTTACAAAAATTAAGACTGAAGAAAAAAAAGGAAAACGTGCTTTATTTTGAATGAATTCAGAGAATAGAAAACTCATCCCCAAAACGAACATTTCCCTTAAGATTGTAAGAAATTTGGCGGAATTCTACATTATTTGGTGATTTTTCGCTTGCGGCTGGCTAACGGAAAAGTACCCTATATTTGTAGTATTTCTCTCATTTTTTTTTTCCTTTGTTTGTAAAGTTAATGACAATTTTCAGAAACAATGAGCTTTCATACTTTATTAAAAATTATGCATCTAATCCTTAGTTCAGTTCATGACATTCATTATTTGTCATAGCTTTTGAGTTACAATTTACTCTTCAAATTTTAAACTTATCAATTTGATTATGCCATTAATATAATTTCAACTGCAGGAATATAATTTAATTACTTTTTAAAAATTAACATTGTAGACTTTTAGTTTATATTGTTTATAATTGTGTTTATTTTTCATCACATGTACTTTTTAATTCATATTAATTATGATAGAAATGAATAAATATTTTTGTTTTATTATTTACCCTTCTATTGTTGTATCGCAAACATAGTATTTTGTTGTTGAAGTTTTTGCGTTATATGTTCTATGATAAAGGTTATTTTATTTGTTTGCATGTTTTATTCCTTTACTATTTTTGTCATATAAAAAAATTGGAATTCATTTAATTGTTTACAGTTTCTTGTAAAGTTACGCATCATGAAGGAACTCCAGGTCCCAACAGCATTTGGGCCATTACTAAACTTGGTGATGTTTACGTTTTTGATCAAGATCCATTGAAGGTATTTAACAAGTACTTACTTAAAATTTTGAAAGTATTTTTAATTTGATTTTTGTGTTCATTATTTTTCTCCATTTTCCATTAATGTAAATCAGGACCAGCAGCAAAAAGGCGAACTATTTTCAAAGGAGTTCAAGTGTAAAGGTGTTGTAGTTCCATGGAAAAGGGTTTTGGAAAATGGATTTACTGCAGGTGATTCAATAACTGTGGAAGGATTTATAACAGAAACATGTGGAAGGTAATAATATTATAAAGTGATGAAACATGTTTGATTTTTTTTTCTGAAATCAGACCGCTTGTATTAATTGCACTATTATTTGAAGATGGATTTAATTTTTTTTTTTATTAATAATATTTAGTGTGCTATTGTTGTGTGGTTTATTGACTCGCGATTAACATTGTTTTTGAATAAGGAAGAATCATTTCCACCTCAGCTGCAATATCATCTTGAGCTTATCATCATAGTTACTATATGAGTAAGGGGTTTTACTTACCCAATGTAAGACAGTAGTAACCTGCCCCTGTTTCTCCTTTTTGTTTTGGAGTTCAAAATCCATCAGTGTTGTTATGATTCATCTCATCATCTAGAAATTTTTTATGAATGGTATGTAGGATTAGCTGCTAAATGGCTCTTGAGTTTTTAGCTAGTTAGAGACAAGTGGTTAAAGAATTTCTGGTATGTATACAGAGGTGCAGCTTCTATAGTGTGGAATACCATATTTTCTAATTTATTTTTATTGTGTAGTGAGTGAATTTTATCTTTTTTTTTCTTGGTTTATATGTATTAAATTATATTTTTATAATTTTTTAATCTTAAATTTTATATATTTAACTTATGCCTATGGTCTAGCTTTGTATTTATTATTAAGTACCATTGCACGCTATACCGGTGACACATAAAATAGGTTTGAAAAAAAATTTGAAAGATTTTACTGGTGTTTGTCATTACCTGCTTGTTATTTTTTTCTTTAGTAATTTTAGCTTTATGTATAGGTTTGCTTTGAATTTGGAATGCGAAAATGAGGATAATATTGCTCTTCATCTTAACCCACGATTTGATGGTGGAACTGTAGTGGTTCGGAACAGCTTAATAAATGGAGTGTGGGGTACTGAAGAAAGAGAAGGGTGTCTCACCTTTGAAAAGGGGACCCAAATTGCAATAACAATCTCTTGTCAAAAAGATGGGTTGAAGGTACAATTTTATATTTAATTTTTGTTTATTTAAGCAAATTTATGTATTTCAAGTTAATAATTATTAAGAAATCCATCTTTATTATGCATTTCCATCTGACTAGACATTTCTTATTTACTAATACTAATAAACATTGCATTTCCCTTCCCTCCTTAAATTATTGCTAATATTAGAAGCATCATAGGAGTGTCTGAACTTGCTCCCGATGGTGTCGGATGGATTTCTCAGTGCTTTCTCACTCTCTAGATCTCAGTGTTACTTCGCTAGACAGCAGTAGAAGGTTGTCTAAAGGCCATCTCTAATGTTCTGGTGTTGGTATTTCTAAAAGCTGAGGAATATTCCAATACCACCATAAGTAACAGGGCTTATCAACTCAGGCTATGAAAATGATTGAGGCCCGATGATATCCAGATGGAAATGTTTGCCACATTGTTCTCCAAAGCTCATTGAATTGTTTGCTTGTATAAGGAATAATCCAAGTTTCCTGATAGGATGCTTAACAAGCTATTGCAGACTTTAGGCAGCCAATGATGCTTTGGATCCAGAATGTGCAGTGTTGTTCAACTTGGTTCTAGAGACAATTATTATAAAAGGAAAAGGATAAAACTAAATAGTAGAAAACTATGAGCCATGGGTGGAGGGGCTTGGCTATAAAGCTAAAAAAAAATCTATGAAAGGACACTGTGGTTATAGTTTCTTATTTGTTGATTTTTAATTTTTTTTTTACTGTAAATTTTAGTTTTATGTTTTATTTTATTCCTGATTATTAATTATTTTTGTTATTTACTTGACAGATTTCATTTAACGGAATGGTATTTACTTACTTTGAGCACAGAATTGAGCCTGAAAGAATTACACAGCTGTGCATTACTGGAGGTCTTGAGCCATGTCGTGTCAAATATGGTTCTAAGGAGGTATTATTTTTAATATCATTTCTAATCATTAATAAATTATATTGATCAATAATGTAATTATTTAAGGGTATTATTAATTAGTCAATGATTATCTATTTTAGTATTTCTAAAATGCTTTCAGATTATAGTCTCTATGAATGAAATGTTCTGGAGGCAGATGGGAGGGCACTTGGTGACTGTCGAGACTTGCTCTGCGGGTGTAACCTGGGGTATTTCTGCTGATAACACTCCTTGGGTATACACTGGAGGTTGGGGCGGTGCATTTTTAGGAGGTCAATATCTCATATATAGTAATAGATTTATCTTTATGGCCTGTTAATTGATTTTCTTTGTTATTAGACTGTGAATTACTTTGAGTGTTCGAGTAACACATCTGTAATTTTTAACATATCTGTAATAAGGATCATGAATATATCAGAAAAAAAATGGTCGAGGCATAGTGAGAAAGTGGCATATGTCAATTAATCTTAATTTTTAGAAACAGATGGTTGTATTAGAATTATCATGATAAAATAAATTTCAATGTTCTAACTTTGAAATCTGGGAACTAATTGAATGTTAACAAGACATTTCATTAAAAAATTAATTATAAAATAAAATAGTATACTCTACGGTTTATTTTGAACATTTAAAAATTACTTGAACAAAGGTGTAAGGTTGGATAATAGATAAAATTTTCAAAATTAGAAGTTACTAAAAAATAGAACAAACGGATGAACTATAAAGTTACAACTTGAATGATACAACCATAACAAAAGTCACTGACAACATAACCAATATAAAAAACAGACGTGAAAAGAAAAGAATGAAGAAAAGCGATTGAGACATTCTCAGTACGAGGAAGCTAGTCCGCCACATCAAGGCGATGTCTCCTAGGACCAGTCGAGGGAGTGAAGCTCCCTAGGGAAAGTGGGTCCTAATCAAAAACAAACAGCGAGCTCCATCCAAAAAGGAAAACTTGCTGAAAATCTTCAATACACTGCAGGAGAGGGTAGTAGGGGGGGGGGGGAACCCAGATCAAAAACAACAGGAAGAGCGGGATTAAATTCTAAGTAAACTTTAGCGTGAATGAGTAATTTAAAAAAAAATTACTTTACAGAAAGTGTTAAAAATTAAAGAATAAGATAATAAAGATAAAAATTAAAATTACAATTGGTAAAATTAGTAATTTTCAATTGTCTGTATTTAGCCTATTTAGCCCTGAAGAAGACCTGCTAAGTGGGTCGAAACGATGGCTATTTAATAAACATTTCTCCTATCTAAGCGAAATTTATTGACCTCCACCCAGACCATTTTCTTCTACATATAAAGTTACAACTTTGTTCATGCCAATAGTTTTGTACTTATATATTGTTTTTTCTGGGTTTGTGTTAAAATTGTTGGAAATATGATTTCATGTTTAATTTTCTTCTTCTTCTTCTTCCCATGGCTCTACAGCCTTGCAGGGCCCTGGCCTCCGCAACAACGCCTCTCCAGTCCTCCCTGTCAGCAGCTCGACCTCTCCACTGTCTGATCCCCATCCTCTGCAGATCGTTCTCTACATCATCTAGCCACCCAGTCTTCATCAAACCAGTCATTACTTTTTCTTTTCGGTGCTGCGCCAAGAATGTCCCCTGCTACACCTTTAAGAGCATCTTTAAGGCGTGCCCATCTTTCTTCTATATTCATTCCAGTAGATGAGTTGTCGCTTAATCTATCTGCGATCCTATCTCTGAATTGCCGGGCTATAGCATCCTCCTTTAGCTTTTCCACATTATAGATGGTGGCATTGCTTGCATTTCCTTTTCCTTGTATGGCCAGCTTCTGTTTATATAAAATCTTGACCAGATAATGGTCTGAGTCACAGTTAGCTCCCCTGTAACTGCGAACATCAAATATATCACTGGCGTGTCTGGCAGCAATGAGTACATGGTCAATTTGATTTTTGGTGATGCCATCCGGGGAGGTCCATGTTTCCTTATGTGGAAAAAAGCTGCTTCTTATTCTAAGGTTTCTTGTCATCGCAAAATCAACCATTTTGAGTCTATTCTCGCTTGTTTCCTCATGCTTGCTGTGCTTGCCTATTATGGGGAAAAAATTTACTATCGTATGTTTAAACATGTTTAATTTTACTATCGTGAAATTAGTTAATTGAAACAGTATTTGAATTCGTTTTTAAAAAATCCTCTTTTCTTAAAGTAATTGAACCTTTATTCATTTACAATAAAGGATTGAGACCTTTCTGAAAATGAAATCCAATAATATTTTCAGTAAAATATTTACCACTTAATAAAATATTAACTAATTATTATTTTGCATTGACAATTTAAAAAAAATGTTGAAATAACCTCATTATTTTTATCAATATTTTGGCCAATACTACCTTCTATTCTAGATTAATTTAGTTATTTTTCATAAATCAGCGTAATCAGTTCTAAGCAGAAACTAAACTTGTCCAGGGCTAGAAAACAGCAGTGTGGGAATAAACAACATGACTGATACCTGCAGATGTTTTGTTTATGAAAACCAGCGTTGGAATCCTCTGAGTGGATTTACTCCTCGAGGTCTTCCTACTGATCGGGCGATGTGGAGTGACTCCACAGGCTGTCATAAGAGATCTAAGGAAACCACTCGACTACTGTCTTTCCATTGGACTTGGGTATGCTATGAATCATAGTTATAGGCTTGTGATTAGTTTTTTTTAAGTTTATAATATGATGCACCAGTTACAGAATATGCAATGCTATTTCTTTTTTATTTATTCATATTTATTTTTTTAATTATAATTTTAATATTATAAATTTGCATTTTGAATCAATGTTTATTATTTTAGTTTTATCTTAGGATTTTAATAAACTTGTATGAAATGAAATGAGTGTATGTTGAAACAATTAAAAAAACATTTCTTCCAATTTTTAAATACAAATATATACATTTTTTTTTTCCTCTCATGTTTTGCATGAATCAAAGTATTGGCTGTTATGTGAGATGACAGTGATTTTAATGTAATTTATATATAATAAATGTCATTATTATTATTATGGTAATTATATGATCATTGATAAAATCTGTCTCAACCTTTTTATTAATATATTAAAACAGTCTGAGTTACAGAATAATTGTTTTAGGGTTGTTTTGTCTAGGATATTGTAGTTCAATTTCGTCTGAAAACATGGCCTCATGACCTTCTAAGTTGAACTTGTTATTTGAGTTCTACCTCTGGGTAGTTTCTCTACTTTTCCTTCTTATTCATGCCAACAGTATCATTCATTCTATTTACTTGATGTATTTGTATAAAACAGTTGTAAATTTCATTGAATAAATTATTTAAAAAAAATTAATAATAGATAATTAAACTTTTATTTTTTACTTTTCACATATTTTATGATAGGCATTCAAAATGGCAATAGTCAAACTTTGACCTTCTTTTTTTTTGTTCCAATCAAATGCTACAAAATTGTTTTTGTCATTCCAAAAATATTATTATATAATTTACTCTGTTACTACTAATTCCAGACAAGTGATTGGTATATAGACTTCCTGACATCTGGAGGTGTGGATACGGATGGCTGGCAGTATGCAGTTGACTTTTCAACATCTTTCCATCCTCGCAAGATGATGACAGATTATGTTCGTAGGAGAAGGTGGGCCAGGGACTGCAGGTTGCAGACATCAGGCCCTTGGGCAGAAGTTGGCAATACTAAAGTCAAGTCCATATCCCTTCAGGTATCTATTCCACAACATACTTGTACATTATTCAAAATACTAACGGATCTAGGAGATTGTTAAATTTCTGCTTGTTCCTTCTAAAATTTATATATTCTATTATAGCTGGAAATTTTTGTTTGTTGTAAGTAATTTTGTTATTAATGCATATCAAACATATTGTATGGTTGAAAACTAATAAATTTATCTTAAAACTAAACCCTTCTATTTACTAGCTTTAATATTGCGCTTCTTGTTAAGTTCTTCAAGATTTTATTTCTTGCAAATATAGAGCCTTGAATTATGACTATATTAAATTTTAATTTTTTTTAATATATGGAAATAACTTGATTAGATTTTAATCAGTAGTGTATTGTATTGCATAGCAGTCCATTACTATTAGTAATTTTTTCCTTTTCATTCTAAAGGTGTCCACCGGGTTGGAATGGGTGTGTGTTTGGGCAGTTGCAGTCAATGGTGACACATTATTTAGGAAAGGAGTTACTATTTCAAATCCAATGGTATGTAAAAATCTATCAATTATAATTTAAATAACTTGAGTAACATTTGCCAACTAATTATGAAATTATAAACCGTTTGTAGGGTGATAGTTGGGAACATGTCCCTTGTGAACAGCCACTTTACAGCATCAGTTGCGGTTGTGGCAATCAAGTCTGGGCTGTGTCTGTAGCTGGTTCAGCTTATTGGCGTTTTGGTGTTACAACATCAAATCCAATGGGTAACAAATATTTTCATACCAGTTTTCATAATATACTATTCATACTAGTCTTTAGTGATTAAACTTTTGATTTTCAGGTGAGGTATGGGAGTTGGTAGAACCGCCGAAAGGCATTTGCATTAAAAAAGTGTCTGTTGGACGATGGGCGGTTTGGGCTTTAGATGCTGAAGGAAAATTGTTTGTGAGGAAGGAAGTTACTCCTGTTTTCCCCGAGGGCACCCATTGGCAAGGAATTACAGATTCTTCTACTGGTGAGATTTTCTAATATTTGTTAAGTACATTGAGTAAAAAAAAACAACTTTAAATACTTTAATTGTCTTGGATACAATTATTGCTAACATCGGCACTTAAGAACTTATGATTAACTACTTATGAATGTAAATATAAAATTGTTTGTAAGCTGCAATTTTTGAAGTTAACAATTTTGGCTAGTAGATTAATAGTGAAATGTAAATAGGATACATAATTGTAAAGAAAGGATAGAATTTTGACTGGTTCAATGCCAATAAAGTATTTTACTAATTGATAAACATGATCCATTATCCAAATGATCATGGAATACTCCCTCATTGATCCCTAATTAATTGTACTATTAATTTGAATCAATGTTGAAAATCAATTAACTTATCTAATATTGCTTAGCAAAATATAATAAGCTGTAGTAAAAACAAAATTTGTCCTGGGTTTCTGACTAAAGAATGGCAATGTATCAACAATAAAATCAGCAATAATTCTTTTATTAATAATGAAGCCATTGATATAAATATCACCCATTGATTATTCTTCAAAAATATGTTATTACGTCAAAACTTCAAGGAAAAGAAATCTTTATTAGTAAAGACATCAGAAAAAATGCCTAAAATTTTCCAAAACATATTTTGATATCTACATTTTACAAATTTTAGGAGATAGTGTAATTTAAACACTGTCGTATTACTGGCTTTTACAACTTATTAGGCTTACTGGTGTACTTTTTTCATGTAATGATGTTATTCACAACCAGTTGAGAATAATTAAAAGGATTATTTATGACCTTATCAATGATACATTCTCTTCTGCGATTAGTCACTTTGGCTGCCCAGTACTAATTTTATTTTAAAATGAATCAATCCTCTCGTGATAATTTTTAATTCTGTCTTTGTTTATCATCTATTATTGATAGTAGCTTTTCTGATTTAAATTTTTGAGCCTGATCGTATGTTAAGATATGGTTGATTGATTTTTTCTAGTTATTATTGTTTTTAATTAACATTTTGTGTTTAATATTTCTTTTATCCCTTCAAGTTCAATCTATAAAATATATATTGTACTCAAAGTTTTCGCTCATTGAGTTTGCTTTAAATGTTTAGATAAATTCCTGAGTGTGTCAGCTAGCGGTGATGAAGTGTGGGCTATAACCAGCGATGGGCAAATATGCAAACGCCTTGGTGTAACTTGTCATAATCCTGTTGGTCTTTCTTGGTGTCTTGGACTCCAGGTGAAAAAAACAAATTATTGTTTATATGTAGTTTTAATACATGCATATTTTCTCCCTCTTGCTTTGTGAGCCTGTTCAAGAGATTTTTTGCATTTATAGTACATATATTTTATGGAAAATAGTATAATTTATTTATGGAAAGTATAACTTATATATTTAGTTATGATTATATATTTCACATTATGCAATTATTATATGATAAACATTATCCGATAAAGAAATAAAACAAAAAAAGAATTAAAACAAGAATATATAATAAAAGAACATATTTTTAGCATACCAGCATAATCAAGAAGGAGGTGGTCCATATAGTGGTGTATATGCTGTTTTGAATATATTATTCTTGACCACCACCCCCCCTAGTGATTTTATTCTTAATTTACCATTCAGTATCAATTCATAAAAATATTTTTAATGTTGTAAGTAAAGTAGAAACATTTCTTGAAGATGTTTGATCGATAAGAAATTAAAAAAATAAATAAATTTATTATTTTAGTTTCCAACACTATAATCAATTAATAAATTCCTACAATTACTTCGAAAAAATAAAATAAAATTTACGAATGCCAACTTAATTAGAAATTAATCAACAGACTTTATTAAGGTAGGATGGAAATGGTTGGGGGTGCAGTCAAAAATTACACAACAAATAAGTGGAAACCTATTATATTTTATGTGTGCTGACGTTTCGGCCTACTTTGTAGGTCATCTTCAGTGCTACGAGAAAAAAACAGACAAAAACAAAAATGACTGTAAAAATACATAACAGTACCAAGAATATAATATAATAAAATAAAATTATTATAATAATATAGAGATATAGAAAAATTTAGCGAAAAAAGTGAAGGATATATTATGAAAGGATATATGAATAAAGATGATTACATAATAGATGTATAGAAAGATGATAATACAAACAAAATACAAAGAGAGAAATCAAGTTAAACAGAAAATTATAAAATGAAAAAGATATAAATATAATGAGTGAGATATATAAGTATGGAAAACTTAGTTTAATAAAGATAGAATTGTATTGTAGAAAAAATTGTATGAAAACAGACTCCTAGGGAGTTACATAAGTAAAATGAAAGAAAATTGATAAAAAATATGATGCCAAAGAATAAATAGAGAAGAATATTGTAGAAAGTAAAGAATAGGAATCTCATGTATGACAGGCAGAGAAGTAAAATATAAATATAAAATTTAAAATATAAGTATCAGATGTTAAATAAAAGTATACAATAGGAATGATATTATATAAATAAGACTTGATATGATATAAAGAAGACTTTATTAAGCCTTAAACACAACTGTAAAAAAGAATCATTGGAAGGTTACAAATCCTATGTTAATGAAATTTCACGTCTCTAACACGATAAAACCAATCTTAAAAGATTACAACAGAAAACGTTTGTGTCGGTGCGCTCTTCGTCTGTTAGGGGGTTGACGTCATCAGGCTGGTGGGCAGTCCAACATAAATGCTTTACTTTACTTTAATAAACAAGTTAATACATTTTTACAATTAAGTAGTTATAGAAAAAAGTTTTACTTTTATGGTTACAAATAAAAAATTTACTAAAGAAGATAAGTTTAATCTGTAAAGGAATGAAAATTAGGGTCTACGCACTTCACCATATGGATATGCTTTAATGCATTGGTTAGTTAGATAATTTTTACATTATCTGTCATATGTCATATCTATGTAGCTCCTACATAGATAATATATTATACAGTTAATTTATAGCAGTTGATAAACTATTGTTATGTGATTTCAGGCAAACTGGAGTTATATTTCAAGTAGAAGTTACACCTCAAAAACACACCCAAGCAGCAGGTCTATTTTTTAAAGCCTTTAAGTGAATAAAAGGAAATAATATATTTTTTGGCTTGTTATAAAGCCAGTTGTGATTTCTTCTGTAAGTCCATACCATATATGACATTGTGATTATGGCAATATTTGTTGTTGCACTTGATTTAAACCAAATATTTTTAAGATATTAGATCTAGAAATCATTGTTTGTTTCTTATTTAAGCTTGTATTTCATGATATGAAGTCTAAACTATAAATTATAGACTTAAGCGATTTATAAAAAGGATTGCAGGAGTTGTTTAAATTCTTGTTAGATTAAAATCCACTAAGATGAATTTGTATTAAAGATATAAATAGCAACAAGTGATGTGATGTGAGGGTTTTTGGGCTTATTTTAAAAATATCTTATGGTATATCATTTCTTTCTTAATTTAATTGCATTCCAACACACCATTTCTTTATTTTTGTGGATTTTAAAGGCATCTGGAAGGACGATGCATTATTATTTAATTTTAATAAATGTTAAGTTACTGATAAAATGAACTAAATTCATTGTTTGAGAAAACAATCAATTTTCATGTAAAATAAATCATGTTATGCAAATTGTTTAAATATTAGTAATTCACAACAATCTTAAATATTGTTTAGTATGCATTAAGTTTTAAAGAATATTTGCTCACCATTAATACTAATCAATAAGCTCCTCCGGTTTAACATCAATATTTTGTTCAACAAAAAGACTATTGTTTCCTTTCAAAAACTTATCCTCGGCCTACTAAGGTAAAAAAGAACTCTTTAGTCAGTTTTTTTATTGACTGTTAATCTAGTTAAAGATTTAGGTTTGTTGACATTAATTTAGTCTTTGATTTATTCTTATTGACTGATTATGTTAAAATTTTATTTTGCAGATTAGTTTTTTTTATCAAGGGGTTATACTGTGTGATGAGAGTGTAATATTTTCATAAGAATTTTGTTTTTATTTGTTCTTTGTAAGTTTGATTATCAATTTTCTGCTTCTGGTTCCATAAAATATTTGTCTATTATTTATTCAGTAATGCTTGAGAATCTTTCACTTTTTGACAAAAAAAAAATTGTCACTTTACCGTCTGGGAAGTGTCGGCTGGGCAGTAAACAGAGTCGTATGTGGGAAGATTGCGTTAAGTGTATAAGCAGAGATTGTTGGTATCGGCATTGAGCCTTTGTGTTTGCTAAGCCTTATTAATATGATTATATATTTATTTACTTAAATAATTAAATATAGTAATTTACATTTATTCTCTTATGCTCAGTCTATCTTACACTCAGTCAGGGTAAAAACTGTCTAGATATAATTTTTAAGTTTCACCCTTTTCTTCCATTTTTTTTAGTCTTGAGCTATTAGCTGCAAATTTAACTTGAATGAATTGTTGCTTTTTGAACTTCGATTAGTTTTTATTTAATATGGTTGCCTTCTTCTTACCGCACTTGGCTATTACTCACCTACCACCTTGACCACACCTCTGCTATTCAGGTGTGGATATCTTAGAGTCTTGTTTGTTTATACAATGATAGTGCTTAGAAATTCATTTCATTTTTTGTTTTATTACTATCTCAAGTTTTTTTCTACAATGTATAAATAATTATTCATGGCATACAAATAAATATTTTTGTATTTTATAAGGTAAATAATTAGAATACCAAGTTTTAGTTCAGTACCTCCTTTATCTACTCCATCCCATTCTTTTTTCATTTTTTATTTCATTTAATTAATAAATGCAAATCTAATATTTAATTCATTTATATATTTTTAACAAAGTTCATTATTTATCTCATAATATGTTAGCTATTGTATGTCTTGAAGGTCATGGGGCTAATGTTATTGTATGGAAGAGAAGGCATTAAATGTTTTTTTTATGATCATTTGATAATTATTCAAATTATTTTTAATTAATTGATTAATATTTCGGTAATACAATTGCAACAGCTTTCTTGAGACATCTCAGGTCCAAATTTTGTATCATCCCTATAAAATTTATATTTTAAAAGACTTTTAAAAACAGTAATGAAGAGTTCATTATTTGAATAAAGGAATTCACATTATTATGCTGTCAAACTGCCACTAATTAAAATAAATAAAGCCTCTATGTAATATATCTTTTTGTAAATTCAAGTATTTAAATTCAATATTATTAAAAAAATGAAATTCCTAATTCGAATCCAACTAATAAAATAGTTTTGTTGGTATCATTTTAATTTTTAGCAGTATTATTTATAAGTTTTTTCATTTAATAAACTGATGAGTATTATTTACTGATATTAATAATGAGTATTATTTTCAAATATGACGTTGAACTGAGCATTTTATTTATGTATGCAAATTGAGATAGCCTTAACTTTCTTAATTGTGTATCGTTTCTATGAATTTGTTTAAAATATAATTATATAAAAATATACATACACGCGTGCATACATATGTAATTTAAGATATTTACTACTAAATATTAATTTCATTCCATATATATTTTTATTTTTTATGTTTCACCCCAATGTCTATTTACTTCAATCAAGATTGGGCCATGCAACATTCTATATGTTTTTAATTGGCTTATGTAATAAATTTTATATGTAAATAATTTTAGTAAGATGCCATTCCATTATCCTGAATCATTTTATAAATTAAAATATTCCGTAATATATTTTCTAATATCAATAAACCTTGGTATATTTTTTAAAAGGTTAAAAGTGTTTCCTTGTGATATTTGGTCGCTTAAGAAATAATTTTTTTTTCACTGTTGAGTTTTACTATTATTTTCAAACTGAATTGGCACATAATTTTAATTACCAACAACACTAAATGATATATTTTATTCATACAAAATTACTGCTCCCTCAAAATTCCATCCATTGAATAAATTGGATTTTTCCCTAATTCTCAGTGTAAGGACCGCTGAGTGGTAATAATATATTATAAATCTGCATCAAAATTTGTATTTATATTAAATGAGCATAAGTCAAACAAATTTCATTAACAATTAATTAGTTTTTATTTGTGTTCTGTGATTTTGGTGTAAGACACTTTCTATTTTAAAAAATGTACATAGTTTACTTTTTAATAAACTATGAAATGTCTGTTGTTCATTTGTTTTATATTTATTTCCTTTCCTATCTTCTCCTTTTTGTGTGGAAGAAGTTCTCAGTGTTTTTAAGCAACTTGGTTGTAGTTATACATAATGTATTAGGGATAGATGTTGACTTATGAATAAGTCATTTATAATTTTAAATTTAAATGAAGTCACACATACAATTAATTTTCAAAACCTGGACTATTTCATAATTTACTGTTACTTCTAATACTAACAAAATTATTTAGGTTTCATAGGGATACCAATGATCAGTATCATAATATTTTAAAATAAAACAGCTAAGCTACTATAATTTTGTGTAAAACACAAAGTAAACTGTCTTACACTTTATTGGCTTAATGTCTGTGAAACAAAAAATTATAATAATAAAATTACAGTTATCTGGCATTATTAGTCTGGGTGACATTGCCATAGGAAGATCTTTAATTGGAATGCTTTTTTCCTTTCTTAGTCAAGTAAGAATTTTTTTTTACTATTTTAATTTGTTTGAGAATTTATTTACCTTTCAAACGATTTCATACATCATTTATCACTAAATTTATACTTTCTTTATGGTATGGGACAATAAAATTTTCTTATACTCATTGTCTTTTTCCCTCCATCTTGGATGATTTACAAGGTACATGCTAAATAATAGAACTTTTATTATAAGACCTTAAGCATGTTCTATCGAAATCCTAAAACTTCTTTCGAGAAAAGTGAAGATCGTTCATATATTGTGGTGTTTCTGAAGAGCCAATTAGATGAAATATTTGCTATAATCTCAGACATATACTATAATTAAATACACACTATTTTATTTCATCTAGAAATTAATGTTTCAATGAGCATATCACCATTTCTTGATGAAATGGTCACCCAAATCAACTCATTGCCCATACTAAAGCTTATGATAACTGGTATTTTTGGAACAATATTAAAAATTAAACGAGTAAACAATAATATAAATAATTATATAAACAAGTGTATAAAGATAATTTTACCATGCTTGTTTGTTTTTTTGTAGGGGAGGCTTTGAGGGGCTTAAAATTAACTGAATTTTTCCAGGACCATAGACCTGTCAATGTACTAACATCTGCATAACTACATATTTCACTGTGGCATTCCCAGGGAGGGAGGATGAAGATATACATCTAACCTCAAAATATATAAAAAAATAAATCGAAACAAGTTTTGTATTTTAATCATTCTTTTTGTAATCACATTAAGAACGAAAAAAATCTATTGAATCGAAGTAATTAATCATTAGAACGGTTTAAAGAAATAAGTGCCTCGGGTAATAGCAATTTAATTGAAAACTTCAAATTCAAAAATATTTTGTCGCAAATATTCTTATGATGAAGTCAAGCCCGTGATTACGTAATGAAGTTATCTGGATCGTCGCGTTGCTGAATCCTGGCCCCCCGCTTAGCAGCTTGGGACAACCTCCATTTCCATTTGTAAATTGATCTATTAGCTCGATGTAATTTATTTTAAGATCGGATGAGTCCTCATTGGCTGGTGGATATGTCACTACCTTCTCGATGACTCTGAGAAACTTGTATTCTTCTACGATGTGATCTACATAGACAAGCCTTGAAATAAAAAGAATTAAAAAATTGTAAAATGATTACTGTACATAATTTACAATAAATAATGGAATTTGAAGGTGATTATTCCGCAGGTTGTCGCTTCGAGTGGTTCACAATAAGTTTTAACTTTTCACTCGTTTCCCTTTAAATGTTTTCCAAAAATAGCAATTATCATGACCATTAGTAAGGAAAAGAGTTTTAAGGAAAATTATGTGAAATGTGAATACTTTCGTAATAATTTCTTCTAAAAACGTTTCAACAAACACATTTCATTTATAACGTCGGCAAAAAATAAAATAAGTACCCACTTATTTAGTGTTTAATATGACTGCACCCCCAACTATTTACTTCCTTATACATTTCATTTATACTTCGAAATGTTAGTTGAAACTTTTAATATTTGATCAGATGATTACCGAAATCTACTCATTACCAATAATTACATTCTCTTTTCCATACTAAAGCTCACGATAACTTGTATTTTTGGAAAATATTTAAAATTAAAAACTTGTAACTCAACTCAAGTTGAACAAACAAACAAACAAGTTGAAGGGACAACCTGCGGAACAGATACCTAATTGAATAACTGTTTCGGAATTGTTTATTCTAATGCTGTAAGCTCGAGTATATTTCAACCATTTTGTAATAAATTAGATTAAATAATCTTTATGTTTATTATTAATATTTTAAATATAAAGCTACCTCTTCACATGATCATACTTTCTTAATTTAATTTTAAATAAGGAAATCATATAACAAATTAAATTTATTTTCTTCTTGTTCTGTTATCTCTTATATTGTGCATTTTCGAGATAATGCTATTTTAAAGAGTATAATTGCGAATATTTAAAAAATCAAGTTTTAAACTGAATTAATGACTTGCTTGGATGTATTAATTAATTATCATTATCCTTCGCTACTTTTGAAGTAAGGTGCCATACAGCCACCCTGAAGATGTACATGTATAGGTATTCCATATTTTTAAATGTTAGAGCTCTTACACGTCAGCTTGGGATCTGGTGCCGAACTGGGCGTTGTGCTGTGGGCCATCACACCCTGAAGAAAGCACACCTACGGCGCTGAGTGTCAACAGAAAGAAGCGGATCATCCTCTTACTTGTCACTGTTCGAAATATTGACTAAGTTAGTGACGAACAAGTGCTGATAAATGAACCATCCTTATCACGGCCTATCTTATCTCATACATCCGATACCACTTCTATCGATCACTCCAAGACAATTCTCTCAATATATCAATTGGATTGATTTTTAATATATTTTGAGATCCATCTACGTAGTTCATAATGTCAAAAAGACATCAACTAAAATTAATCCGGAGTCATCCTGAACTTGTGAATCAATAATTTAGACTTTTAAATACTTAAATCCTGAGTATTACTGTTGAAAACATAATTATTATGTATCAATGAAACCGAATCAGGAGTAAACAGAAAATCATTAATCATTATTTTTTCAGTTTAGTTTTCTGAACTTAATTAAACCTGTTTATTGGATGGTTTCCAAGATTCCATGATGAGAAGTTCCTTTCACTTGTTCACGGCGCATCGTGAAATATACCAAGTAGGCATAGAACAGTGGACATCAAGTTAAAACTGGCAACGCCAGCTGTAGACACTCTTTAATTTTCTTATGTTGCAATAGCAGTTGGCTCGCCATCTTGCAATAAATATCGTGTGCAAAGGAACTCTCAATGTTTTTCACTAAAAAAATATGCACTAAATTTTTAAGTAGAACCGTCAGATTACAAATTAATAGTAATAATTGAACATCATTTAACAAACATGACATAGTGGAGTACATATACTCTCAAAATTGTGTCGCTTTATGCCTCGAATCTGCACTGGTCGTGATCATTGAAAGATGTTCTTAGATGATTAATAATTTCGTATATTTATTTAATGTTTTTTTCTGTAATACAGACACAATCAACAGCAGAAGGTGGAATCAAGAAAATCATATGTGATACATGCCCCGCTTCAAAATTAAAACTTATTATAGACATGTAAATACCTGTACCACTACAACCCGTGAAGGGTCTGGGGTTTAGTACGAGGTAGAAACTGTACAACTGTACTGTTTCTTGGACAAAGGTTGTGTAGGGAGATCCTTCTATCTTCTTTTTCAAGGTTCCCACTTTATGGAGGCTGGGTGAGGCCCAGGAGGGTCCTAGATCCCTAGACAAGTAAATACTAATGATAATGTGCACGTCCTTCTTAACAAATCGCTTCCTCGCAAAAAAAAAAAATGAATAATCCTTATTCCTCTACTGATTATAAGCCCTAATATTTTTATATTATTGATCTGCCATATAAATACATATATGTATTGGGGAGAGCAGACAATATCTCCCTCCCTGTCTAGTTATGAATCACGAAGTTGATAGACTAAAAACAATATCATGTTATCACAAATAAGGCATTTAGAACATGACACTTCAGAGCTTGGAATTGAAATCTTATCATTACAATCGTGGTGCAATAGTGGTTATTTAAAAATTGTCATATTTACTTCCTTGTACCTATTAGAGAAAGTATTGCATTATTAATATATTTTTAACACCTCTGATGAATTTAGTCTAGTTTCGTATTGATGTTTGTACGTTCGAAGGTATGTCTCATTAGTCAAGAATTAGCTGTAGAAATTCCAAAGTTATAATGGAAATATAACTGATACATCACAATAGTTCATTGCAACCCGTAAGGGATACTTTACTTCAACTTCTTTCTACTTTACTTGAGGGGTGACATGTAGTCTATTGGTTAGCGTAACAAACTACCAAGCCCAAGATCGCGGATTAGCAGCCCGGCAGGTGGCCCTAGGATTTTTTTTTAAAGGGAGTAAGAAATCCTTAGTTACGCCGTCCTTCGGAAGGGACGTTAAACGGGGATCCCGAGCCTGTACGATGTCAGGTACTCGTTAAAAATCCCTATCCTAATTAAACCTGGATAGGCAAAATTTAGATCTCCCAGTGTAGCATCGTCCGATTAGCCATAGCAGCAAAAAGTGACGTTAAATGAACAAACAAACAACAATTAGCTGTAGAAAATCCAAATTGGGATATAACTGATACATTACAATAGTTCATTGCAACCCGTAAGGGATACTTTACTTCAACTTCTTAATATATTTTTATAAAAATATAAAATTGATTTTATACTATTATTTAAATGGAAATAACTTCAAGAAAGAAACCCCTCTTTATTTCACTTTGATCGTACTTTGCTTTAGCAATACAAAAATTTTGATCCAAGATAAAATATTAAGTTTTTGGTGTAGTTATAAACCGAAAATGGTACTTTCTTTGAAATTCTAAACTGTATCTTTAACTCTTGTAAGAAAGGAAGGACGGGAAGCACGGAATAAAGTAAAATAGGGATGAATGGAAGAATAGTGTTCAAAAATACTTGCTACCAATAGACCTGCCTACCATAAGTTTTCTTGATTTATTTATTAGAAAATCAGTTTGTACCATGTACTGAACTCAATACCCTCTATGGGTTGTAGTGGTACAGAAAAAACAAAACAATGAGTAATGAAAAAAAAATACAATAGTAATTTTTTTATACCAATAAGTAACCTACGAACATTTCCACATGCACTTATGCCATTTTTTCTTACACTTTATTATAAAATAAGGTCCTGGCGTGCGTGTACTTCATGAATACTTATGGTATGGTTCATTCATTATAGTGATTTTAAAAGTTATTGTATATAGATTATATTATTATAATACGGGATAAACAGAGTGAAAAAGTGTTCGGTATATTGTTCGACTTGATCAGTATCCCACTCTCAGAATAGTTAGTCGACATTTTATTTTAATATAACGGCCGTAAAATCAAGGGCCAAGTAATTCCCGTTGCTAAGACCACGTTACTCCAAACGGAATGTCTTATTTCGTTAAGCCACTAAAAATCAATCCTTTTCCACTTCGTTTCGGACATAACACAAGGCATGGGGCTTACTTAAACCCCTCTGCTCGTTTCATCAAACCAATTGTTTCTAGAACATTACACAGTTGCGATTTATTGCCTGATAGAATAGCAATCGGCTCCTCCTACTCCACACAGTAGTATTTCACTCTTATCGTTATTCCATGTTCCATCTGGTGAAGAGTCATTGGATTGGTGTAATCTTCAGTGGGACACTCAAGGAACCCTTGAGAATCATCAGATTTGGTCACCTAACTGCGTAGAAATACAAATTTTTATTCATGACAAAAATCGTGGATGGTTTTTGCATATATACATACGCCTTTTGGATAGCTATATAATTCTACATAAATATAGTAAAATAAACAATAATAAATAACGCTTAATCACGAAATAATCTTGATTAAAGCCTGTTCATTCTTCATCACCGAGAGAAAATTCCCCAAAATTATTAAAATATGTATTAAAAAAAAACTGAAATATATTCACGGAGCTAAACCATAATATAATTTATCGTGAACGATTAATGTTGCTTTTCTTAATATAAATGAAAGGCTAGATATTGCGATGGTAACGATATCAAAGTTTATGAAAATAAGAAGTATATTTTTGTTCTAATGTAATTACTTTCCCAGATTGAACTGTAACTTATTTTGTTGGTGATTAACTATTTAAATGAAATACTTGAGGATGCAGAAGAAATCTTAATGCCGCTACACACGGTCAGTTTGATGTGTTCATTTCTAACTGAAGGCAACATTTGCATCCACACGATTACTTCCGTGTGTCAGTTCGATGTGATACCTCTTGGAAGCTCCAGTCCCTCTTATTGTGTTTTATGTATTTAACATATTAAGCACAATTTTGTGTTTACATCCGGTTTTGCGGACGATGAATTGTAATTCCTGTATAGTGCAGTGGCTTGTGTTATTTTCACAAAGATTTCTCCCCTCTGAACAGTTCTATAAATTCTAAAAGAAAATCTTTGCCCCAACTAGCCATATTATCACTCAGTAATAACAAACACACAAAACGAAGGAATACAGACGAGGTCTGGAAAAGCGATTGAAAGGGTGATGTCTATCCAAACGACACCTGTAGGCATGCTCATATAACTTAAGTGACCAACTGAACTGACGTGACGGTACTCACGCTCACTTCGGTGTGTCACACCGAAATGATGAATTTTCATCAGTCCACTTTTTCGATGTGAGCTCACATCAATTTAGCTTACACACCAAACTGATCGTGTGTAGCGGCCTTTATAATATAAAATGGTTCCTGAAACTTCCACCAAAATTTTAACAGTTGATTTTCAATTATAGGATTATTGCCTAATTATAATTATTTAAAATGAATTTTGCTGGGGCATATTATGGATGAACACCTGTTGGAAGTATTATTTAAAAAAAAGCTAAAATGAAATGATTTATTATTTTATCAATCTTTTATTTAGTTTTGTTATGTAGGAAACATGATTAACAAAAATTAGTATTATTATCAAAACTAGGCTTTGATGCAACCTATTTTAGTACTGCTGAGAAATTCAGAACTATATTACTGACTGAGGGGCTAACTTTTAGGCATCTTTGGAAGATAGGCAAATCCATTTGGTATCAGCCAAAGAACTACATTAAGTTCCTGAGTGCTGTGCAGAATAAATCTAACCAATGAGAGTCATTTAGGGGCTTCACTTCTGATCATATATGTTAATATACACAATTTTTTCTTGTACCTATTAAACAATTTAAAAAATCAATAGAAGAAATAGATCCTATCTGAAATTTGTTGTCTGATAATTTTTATTGATGTCATTTAAAATATAGAACTTTATCTTTCCTTTGGAATGTATATTGATTTAATCTTTTTATAGTTATTTAGATGCCTGCATTCAGATGTGCAGACAACCTAGAATTTGGGGGAAGTGGGGATGGGGTACCCTATAATTGGGGACAGATTCTCTTGTTGGAAACAAAACTGCAGACAGAAGATCTAGGACCCCACTATTGAGTTTCCACTCATGACGGAAAGATTGCCCTTAGTAATGGGTCTGAGATTTTTATTATAATTGGAGAAAATTCGAAGATTTTTACACATGAGCGCACTTTTAAAGGATGTTTTGGGGGTGAAATACAAATGAATGAAAAAATATGTGATCAATATTATAATTGTTCAATTACAGACACATATAAGACATTTTTACATACAAAATGTTTAAAATTTATGTAATAGACACAAAATTATATAATAGTTCATTATATATTAGCATAAGTAAAATCTATTAAGACATTTTTACATACAAAATGTTTAAAATTTATATAATAGACACAACACCATTACATAATAGTTCATTATATATTAGCATAAGTAAAATCTATTTAACTTTAAGTAATTAACTTTTCTTGAGCCTGGCATACCCAAAAGACATCCAAGAGATAAATAATTCTTTTATTTTTAGGTAAATTTCACTTAATGAGAAAGTTTTCGGTCTTTGCATCAAGGATATACCACAATCAAGATTGTATGTAGTCATAACATAATAAATTGTTGAGTTGAGACCTTGTTTCTGCATGAAATTCCCCAGGAAGTTCAGTACCCCAAAGAATATTTCCATTAAAAAATTAAACAGCTTCCACTCTACTAGAGTGTGAGATACCATAAATCACATATTTGTTATAATTCGTAGGATAATCACTGAAAGACTTATTGATCATTACCGTTTTTTCTCCAATTGACGAAGTAAATCTATTTATTTCCTTGTCAGTAATCAATCCTAGAATATTTCTACCAGTCCTTATCCAATTGAAGTACAGGTATTCTGTATCAAATAATTAACCATCTGATAGTTGATAAGCCTCCAACAGAGTACTTGATCAAGGAAAAACATTTTGTTTGATCAATCATCTAATACTTCATGATAAACATCATAATAATCTTGCTCTTTCAATTTTCTAACAGTAGAATACAGTATTTTAAGGCTAATTGATAATTACTAGACAATGCTGGATGAGATCAACCCAAAGAAAATGTATTTCAAAATGAGCATCTAGTTTCAATAAAACTGAATCAATAAAATGTTGATGTGTGGCAGTCGCTATTTTCAAATAATTTTTCTGGTGGGTCAATAATACTTAAGGTATCAAGAGTCCATAAAACTGAGTTTCGTCACAACAGCGAGCATACTAGACATAGCAATAGCTGAACTAGGTTTGTCTTAATTCTTGTCCAAGTTTTTTCCAACCAACATAAACAAATTTCCATTGCAGCCACACCACAATGTATTAACAACAACTGTAGTAACCTTGCTTGCAACATTGGCACCTATCAATAATTCGATTAACTCAGTTTTACAAAAATCGCAAAGTTTTAAACCCTTTTTATTCAATTCATTCATCGAGGGACCATTTTTTAGAGAAGTTTTATTGCAGATGAGCTGTGGCCCTAAAGTCTTAAATTTGTATGATTTATACTAGAAAAAAACACATCATGTTTGACTACTCCAGGGGCATCACCACCAAAAATTCTGTGCTTGATGACAAAGCTTATATTCCATCTCAATAAAATACAGAAACATTGCGAGCCAATATCTATAAGAGCTCTTATTACACATGAAATATTCTAATCTTTCATTCTCACACATAATGTCTGCATTACTTCATCAAATTCACTCAAAATAAACTAGCTAAAGTGTTAGCATGTTCTAAATGCAATGATTTTTGAACATTGGATTTGTCTTCTTTATCTTCAGTTAAAACATTACATAGTAAAATTAATGAGACTTATTACAAGACTTGCACTCAGGCTTACTTCTACAACATTCAGCAGTGTGACCCCTTTTGAGGCAACAAAAACAAAATTTCTTGGATTCTACTATTTTTCGCTTATCTTCTAATGACTTTTTTTGTGGCATAATACATTGTTGTGATTCGTAATCTAATGAGCAAAAACTGCTATGTTCACTGGCCTTATCATTATCATTATTTAAGGCTGATACATACAATCCCACAGCAATAGGAATCTCACTAACTTTTTTACATCTGGATTTCACTGGATTAGTTTTTGACTTTTTTTGTGGCATAATACGTCGTTGTGATTCGTAATCTAATGAGCAAAAATTGCTATGTTCATTGGCCTTATCATTGTCATTGTTTAAGGCTGATACATTTGATACTCCAGCAACAGGAACTTCACTAACTTTTTTACATCTCGATTTCACTGGATTAGTTTCATCAATGGTGAAACTTACCATAGCTAATGCTACATTCTTTTCACCTTCAACTACTGTTTTAAGAAACAGCATTAAATTATCTAAATTATCTTTACAGGAATTTTCAGAATAACCTTTTCCGACTAAGGACATACCACTACTCTTCCACATTTTTAAAGTTTCTTCAGGTATACAGGATGAGAATAATGGAAATAAAATAGGTGCATATTTTTCCGAAGTTATACCTAAAGTATGAAAACTTCTCAAATAGCAATGTAGTTGGTTATAGAGAGTTGACAATGATAACTTATTACTAGAGCTTTTACTTTGAAGAATAATGTCCAAAAGCTCACGAATACAAAATTCCGTGAGTAAATCTTCCGTTCCAAATGTACTTTTAAAGGCATTAACTACTTCAGGGCACATTTCCACAGTATCTGGGTAACTCTTAAAATATTCTTTAACTATTTTTATGACCATAGCTAAATTCTGTAATTTTTCACTACGATCCATATTTCTGCTGTTATACATTCCTGTAATTAAGGACAAAAGTGAAGACCGTTCTTTGGTTTTTGAATTGCTTAAAACTTTTTCTAATTTTTGCAATGATGAAAGACTTGAGTCTTTTGAGGGTGTGAATGGTAGTGTACTTCTATCATATTCATCCAAAAAATCATCTGAAGAAGAATCACTATCATCTATGAACAAAGAAATAATATATTTAAGGCCAAAATAATCGGTAGCATGTTGATATACTTCCCTTAATTCGTTTCCTACATTTTTGTCGGTAATTCCACTATCACACAGCATCAAATCATAAACTTTAGAATCTAAAACTGCTACAGTTCGATAACTCTTATCTAGTACTTCTTCAAGAGCTTTAATTTCATCATCTTCAGAATGTTCATACTGTTGTTCAAACAGTCCATTCACTTTATTAATCAATTCCTTTACATTTTTTCTTTGAACTTCTCTAAATTTCTTTGTGATTTCTAGTGCACTCATGATTAAATATATATAAATATGGAGTCAATTAAAAAGTCGAAACGGCACAAACTCACAGAAAAAACTAATTCTACAATATTATCACAACCCTGATAACCTGTAAACCAGAGCCCTGTTACGTCACCAAATGTCTTGAAAATCAATAAAGCTCAACTTTCAGAAATAAATTCTGATGATGTATTGAGCATACAAATCATGGATAAGTATTCAAAAATCAATTATAGATAATTACCCGAATCATGAAATAGTAATAGTAACAAACGATTTAATCAGAAAAAACGTGTTCTATATAGCAGACTCCATAAACATATATTATAACCAAAGTGTATAGGGTCACCAGTGCTCTAGTGGTGAGATTAATAACCTACATAGCTCCAGAGCGCGGGTTAGTATCGCAGTAGGTGACCCTGTTTTTTTTAAGGGAGAAAAAATTCCTTGGCTATGCCGTCCTTCGGAAGGGACGTTAAACAGGGGTCCCGAGCCTGTATTATGTCAGGTACTCGTTAAAAATCCCTATCGACTAAACTGGGATAGGTAAAATTTTAAAGCTCCTACTGTAACATCGTCCGAAGGGAATATAAGTTTCTTAGTAACTTAACTCCGAACTAAGATCAACGACAGTACAATTACTATTAATTCGACGCAATGACAATAGTATGTTGAGTGCGGCTGCCATCCAAGTTCCTTCACCGATGACCTCGGTCAGCAAAGGTTTCGTGATTTCCTCTTCGCTCATACTGACCACGTGTCCAGCCCATCTTGGGATCGTTTGATGAGAACCACATTGAGCTAACCAGAGAAATCATAAATTTCTTCGTTTTTACCTTCCATCATCAAATACCGGCTCAAATATTTTTCGGTATGCATTTTTTCTATTGTCCATGTCTCCACTCCATAAGTAGTCACTGGGCGAATCAGGGTTTTGTGTAAGATGATTTTTGTTTTCATAGTGGCAACCCTGCTTGCTATATGTTGTCTTAGCCGGAAATAGATTATGGAAAATATTTTTCTTCTGGTTTCCACCAAGATGGCGTTAGTACAAGAGACTTGGGATCCAAGATAAGCGAATTTTGAGACCCACTCAAAGAGGTAAGTTCCAAATCCCACCTTATCTCAAAGGTGTCTTGGGTAGGTTCAGCTACCAAGTTGGTACTTGGTCTCATCTTGGTAAACCATTAGACTAAGTTCTACCCTGTCTCTTTCCTAATGGTCTGTAGAGACCTTCCCTTCAAAACTATCGTAGGCCGCCTTTAAGTCAAGGATGGGTCGTGATCCAAAATTAACGCCTCCTTTCCAATATTTTAGGCATCTTTAGACAAAAAAGCTGGCCCATCACTGATTTACCTCTTCTGAATCCCATTAGGTAGGAACCTGTTTCTCTTTTTGCGAAAGGAAGCAAGTGTTGGTAGAGGATATTTGATAAAACTTTATAAACACTGGAGAGAAGAGCCTCTTTAATTTCTACATACAAATCCACAATTTATTTTCATATAATCAAACAAAGTCCACAGATGAATGCTCAAAGACAATACTGGATGTAGAAAATTATCCCTACAAATGCATAGTTGACCAATAACGAAACCACAGAACAAATATTTGATGCGCAGTCATAAGGGCTTGAGTCAAAATTTTGAATTTTTCAGGAGAGCAGCAGCAAAGTTCAAAACATTATGTAAAATGTAATTATTGATACTATTTGTAATTTTATTTTTATAAAACAATATAGTAGAAATTCTATTTGAAGGATAAATTTATTTCTTGTCTGGTCATTCCTGATTCTGTATTATTGACTTATTTTGACTTAAGCCCTTATGACCGCGTATCAAAAAAATTGGGTTTATAATTGCTTAATATACAGCTACACATGTGTTTCTGATTATGATTATCAAATTATTATTCTTTGGGAATTGTGGAAATGCTCTTTGGGTTACTTAATTTCCTGGAGACTTGATGCAAGGACAGGAAAATGTCTCTATAAGGATCATTTAACTAAAAACGGAAATATTATTTACCTCTGATGTGTCTTGAATATGCCAGACTCAAGAAAAGTAAATTATCAGCTTTCACTGATACTAATAAATATTAAACTATGTCCCTATGATGTAAATTGAAAACATGTTGTATGTACTATCTATATAAATATGTCTTAGATATGTTTGTGAATTAAAATATTCATCACCTCTATTTTTAGTCAAGAATGTAAACGATATGAAGAATTTCATTCTGTGGTGTAATTATAAAAACTAATGATCTAAATGCATAACTTCTATCACTAATTGCATTACATTATACAATAAAAATAAAAATTGTATGATCATTAATATTTTAACTTGTAATTCCTTTTCATTAATTTATTTCTATTTAAACTATTCAACTTCCTTCCACTTTCTTTTAGCTATAATAAAATTAAACAAATTCTTATCAATTAAATTTAGCGACAGCTTTCGATATTGGTCATTAGTTGTAATAATAGCCAATAGCCATACAATGAGAATATTCAAGATTATCAAAGATGATTCATACAATTTTAGCAATACCAACAAAAAAAAAAATGAAGTGGAATAAAATATTCTTGCCTGGGTAAAAATAAATCACTACCTTCAAAACAATACCCAATTTAAACCTCATTATCTATTTATTATTAGTCGTAAAGCTCTCAAAGTGGAAAACCCCTTTCCTCAGGTGTGCTACAGGGCTCAAGCATCTCTCCTCTTCTTTTCAATTGCTACATCAATGATCGGCCTAAATCGGTTCACCACTGTTCCTACTATCTGTATTCCAAATCTATTTGTGCTTTCCACCTTGTGAGCTATTAACTGCGTTCACCAGTATTCAGGAAGACCTAGATAGGATCAGTGCCTGGGGAAAGCTGAACATAATGGAATTGAACACAATGAAAACTCAGGCCATTGTTTTATGGTCCAATTCCCCCCCCTTCCATCCATCCACGCCCTCCCAACATTAATCCTAAACGATCATCCTATATGTTAAGCACCTCTATGAAAAACCTAGACATTACTATTGACCAAAACCTTTCCTGGAAATTTGACATCGCCCAAATATCCGGACAGTCAATTAGTTACTGAAGTTATTCAATCGTTTTAGACATCTCCTTACACAACCTTCCCGTAAGCTCCTCGTATCATCTTTGATCTTCCCCCACTTTGTACTACTGTAGTGTGGTACATGGAGGCCTTTCTAAAATGCTTGAAGACAGATTAAAGCGAATAATGAACTGCTCTCTAAAATTCGTCCTTGGTACTTAGAGGCGATCGTGTGTGTCCCACCTTTATGATGAGTTAAAGTGGCTCTTCCCTTCCTTCCGAAGACATTACTTCCTCGGTTCATTCTTATACTAATCCACTAACTCTCAACAGCCTTCGTAAATCTATAGTCTCCTCCAATTAAATCCTCAGACGGGCGCCATAAAACAAGATGTCGCCTTTATATTAGTTCCCAAAGAACCAAAACATTCGAGCGTTCCTTTCTCGCCCGCTCTACCACAGTGTGGAACTCAACCCCTCCTAACATCGGTCATGCTCCCTCACTATCGTCAATTAAATCCTCGTTTTTCCAATATATTCTGGCCCCCAAAAAGATGCTCTCTAAGGAGGTTAGTCATTTTTTTAGAATGAAATGTATTGAATAATTTATTGTGTTATTTAGTTGCTTTAATTTTGTTATTTAAGAAAATGTAAATCAAGTAAAAAAATTATTACATGCTAGCTCATGGATTCAATAGATGTTGATTTATCTTTTCTCTTTAATTGCTTAGTATCCTGTCAGTATTCGTACTGTTTATTTACTTATTATTATTATTATTTGTTTAAAATTGTTTTATGTCACTTTTTATACGCTTTATGATTTGTATCATGTAGCCTTCTGGCCAGATATATTTTATGTTTCTACTTCTGTCCATGTTTATTATTCTAAAGGGAATTAGTCCCAGAATAACATTACTTTTCTATTATATGTTGTATAGCATTCCCCTATCCCCCACCTTGGGAGGCACCTGGTAGAAGACTAGCATCTCCCCTGGTGTTTATATATTTAGTGTAACTTTAAAACACTTCAACATATTCTGACTTATAGTCTGCCCTTTAAAACTATTTTTTTCTCCAAGTACCTTTCCATATTATTTCTGTAAGCAAGACTGTCGCAGATACTACTCTTAATCATTTTATTGAAAGGTCCATAAAAGTGCCTTAGCCCATCAATGTGTCCAACCCATCTTTTTCTAAAAAATATTTATCATTAAAAAAAATTATATCTTAAATACTCTTTTAAGTTGCCACGGCCACTATTTATACAAAAAACTTCAGTTGTTTCTTCTGGTTTAGACGATGTCGGTGAATTTTCTGCCAACGTTTTGCAAGACATGCTGCTGACTTCCTCAAGGCTTAATTGAGACTTGAGGGAGTCAGCAGCATGTCTGGCGAAACGTTGGCAGAAAATTCACCGACACGGTCTAAACCAGCAGAAACAACTGAAGTTTTTTGTATAAATTATATCTTGTTTTAAATCTAATAAGGCAATGAGTTTCTTCAAATTGAAACGAATGTATTACTAAATAACAAAGTAATGCTACAGAAGAATAATTTATATACCTTTTTCTTCTTCTTTCCCCTGCTCCCTTGCCTTTCAGCATCAATCTCGAGCCTTGGTCCACTTCCGTTATTCACTTCTGTCTCTGGCCATTTGTCTCATCTGGTCCGTCTTCCCTTTCTTCCTTCCCAGTGGGACTAGCTGTTCCTTATAAGTAAGCCTGGCTCGACCAACAGGTCTCTATCCCTCTGGTTTTCCGCCCATATACCATTTGGTCTTCAAGAATCATCCATACATGTCCAAGATACCTGAATTGTCTTTCCTCTACTTTTTCTTGTACTAAGACTAAACCTAACTTTTCTCTAATATATTCATTACATAATATATATATATATATATATATATATATATATATATATATATATATATATATATATATATACATATATATATATATATATATATCATACATATATATTATATTATATTTACATATACAATATTATTTTGTTTTTTCGACAATACTTCTGTTGGCTAACAAAGGTAGAAAAATAAACAAATGATATATTTATTTTTAAATTAAATTTATGTAACAAAATCGAATATACATATTAAACAATAAATAACTTAATATCTGTACATTACATTTCAATTCCAATCTCTTCATATAATTGGTTTTTTGATGAGTTGTAATTCTCTAAAACTGCATCTGTCATGTCTTTGAGCCATCTGCTTCTTTTTTTACATTCTCTAAAAAAATAACAATAAAACAGATTACCTCAGAAACCAAGACAATCGTTTTATTATTATTTACTATATTAAAAGTAAATACCCAGAATAAATGTCATAAATTGAGGAAAGTGTAGTCCACCCAAAATGTAGCTCAGAGATGTATGTTATGTTCAGTCAATAACAAATATATCTCAGATATTTCAATAACAAAATTATTGAAGATAAAATTAAGCAACCATTTTTAATTCCTTTATTTTGTGATTTGTAAATAGAAAACTGATTCCATGCTATTCAACATAGTACTTCTAAAAATGATTAATTTTTTACATAGCTTTGGTCGCTATGATCACTTCACATAGCACCGTATTTTATAAATTAATTTCTATTTTCAATCCCCATAGACATTTCAAAGTCTAGAAATGCTCATAATTATTTACTAACAGAAATTATATCTAAAATTAATGGATCATTGCTTGAATAAAAATAAGCCTTGAAGTAAAATATTGGCTAACAGTTAGCAAACACAAACATTTTTACATCATACAAATAAAATATTTATTCCTTTCATAACTATCAATTCAGAAAATTGTATTGATTTATAATGGTTGTCTCTACACTTAATAAAAATATTTTTAATATTCAAATTCCTTACTTTACAACTTTGTTTAGTTCTTCCTCGGTTTTTTTCCATTCCTCTTTGGAAATTATTGATACTCCTTTCCTCAGCTGATTTAATTTTTCTTTTAGAAGGGTATTTGACTTCCTCAATCTTTCATTGTCTGCCTCAGCCTAATAAATGAATTTTATCATGAAAAAAAAATAAAAATTATATCATACCATGAAGTGAAACAACTTCTCAATATTTTTTGACCTTGTTGGCAAGTACAAGATTATAAAATAAATTTGTATGAAATTGGTAAAATCAAAATTTACCGATCACTGGCAGAAAAATTCCCTATTTTTTCCAATCTGCTAAATTGAGGTGGAATTCAAGGCTAGTAAAAACCATAATTAATTACACTTGAGATACGCATATCTCTACAGAGACTATCATATAATGAAGCTGTGACCAGGTTTGTGGGTTTTAGGTCCAAGGTTCGAAATCAAGAAACAAAAAAACAAAAGTCCAAAGAAACTACGTTTTGTTACTTCCTCAAAGAAACATAACACCAACTAAAAACTATTACGGAATAAATAATTTTAAGAAAAAACAAAAATGATATACAATGCTATTTACAACTACTGTAGGATACTTACCACTGAGCCGCAACGTAAATATTATTATTTCTTCGGCACAACAACACGCTGACGCGTCCAAGCCTCCTCAATCAGCTTCCAGTACTCCCTGTTGAGTGTTGCTGCCATCCAGCTACGGACTCCCAGGTTCCTAGCGTCTTGTCTTTGTCCTCCACATGTCTATAATCCAACCCAGTCGGGGTAGGCCAACTCTCCTTCGTTCATGAATGATCTCCGTCAGCAAACACTTTGGGATTTCCTCCTCTCTCATCCTTGCCATATACCCAACCCATCAAAATCTGTATCCTTTGATAACACTGAGCACCTCAGGCTCACCAAATACAATTGTACACCTCCTCATTTTACCTTCACCTCCATCTTCCATCAACACTGACCGCCCGAAATATTCTTCACCCTGCGTTCGAAGACAAGCTAATTGCGGAATGCATATTTTGCCACTGTCCATGTTTCCGTTCCATATGTAAGCACTAGGCAAATCAGGATTTCGTTTAAGATAATTTTTGTTTTAATAGTTATAACCCTACTTGCTGTATGTTATCTCAGCCCAAAATAGCAACGGTTAGTGAACAATATTCTTCTCCTGGTTTCTACTCCCAAGCTAAATATAAATCAAAATTTTGGCAATTAATTGACCAAATAAAAACAATGGTATACATCCACATGTGATGATAGCTCTCCACAAAGTGAGCTTACAGATCGTAAGCCATAAAGTGGCTTTAAATCCCTTTGGTCTATTCCGATAGGTAGCAGCACTGGACCAACGAAATAAGCGATAAAAAAAAAGAAACTCGTTAGAAAGTTAAACTTACAAGACTAAGTGATTATAATATAGATATACAAATATTACAGGGTATAATTTTGGTTGACAAAGTCAGTCGTTTGATTTAATAATTGTTTGTTTAACCAACTTACAATTAATTTTTCATCAATTGGATAGCTTCTCTGATGTTTTGTGTCTTTGTGGTCTTTATTTTAAACAATTTCATAAAATAACATGATGATAGCTTAAAAACCAAAACACACAAGTAATGAAAAAATTAAAAAGTTACTGTCAAAGGATGCTAGACACATGGTCATGGGTACGCTCAGGACAATGGGTGGGTACACGCAAAATGAGGTGGAAACTTTGAGGGAGTTGGCTAATACTCACTTTCCAGGGTGTGTAACCCAGGAGGCGTGTACATTCACTACAGTTGACCATATCCTCAGCCCTGATGGTGTACATTGCGCCAAGGCCAGGGAAATTGTGAATATGAATTCCCTCAAATGGGCGATAGACATGTTCGAGCCCTATAAATCGGGGGGTCCCGATGGCATAATACCGGCCCTACTGAAGCAAGGATTTCCGGTCATTGGGACCTACCTGCTGGAACTTCTTAGAGGTAGCCTTGCTTTGAGGTATATCCCTCTGAAGTGGAGAACATCCAAGCTCTGGTACCTCGCAAAACCTGGTAAGGGGTCATATGATGATCCGAAAGCTTTTAGACCAATCAGTCTGTCATCTTTCTTGATGAAGAATCTAGAGAAGATATTAGACAGACACGTTAGAGAGGGTGTACTGGTAAAAAATCCCGTACATCCGCTACAATTTGCATATCAAGCAGGGAAATCCTGTGAGGTTGCACTTTTTAACCTGGTGTCAAGATTGGAGAAATCTTTGAAATAGGGTGAAACAACTGTAGGCATCTTCGTTGATATTGAAGGAGCCTTTGACCCAATGCCTTACAGCACCATAAGTAAGGTACAAGTAGGTTTAGCCAGTCGTGTGCAGATGGATTAACTCCATGCTGGAACACAGAACTCTAATCTCTGAACTGGGTGGATTCAAACTGTGGATAAAGCCCAATGGGGGCTGTCCGCAGGGTGGCATTCTATCTCCCCTGCTCTGGTGCTTGGTGGCTGGCTCGCTTCTGTCATCAATCAACGGTGGTTGGCTCGCTTCTGTCATCAATCAACGGTGGCTGGCTCGCTTCTGTCATCAATCAACGATGGCTGGCTCGCTTCTGTCATCAATCAACGGTGGCTGGCTCGCTTCTGTCATCAATCAACGGGGCAGGCTTCTATGCACAGAGGTATGCGGATGATGTAGCCATTCTTATAGGAGGTAAACATCACTGTGTAATCTCTGACTTACTGAATACAGTAACGAACGTTTTGTCGCATTGGTGCTTAAACAATCGTTTGAGCATCAACCTGCGTAAGATAAACGTTCTGGCTTTTACGAGAAAGCGGAATGTGGTAATAAAATTACCGTCGCTCAATGGAACCCAGTTATGTTGGAATAACTCAGTGAAATACTTAGGTCTGACGCTGGAAACTGATTTGAAATCAACACGTGGTTAACACGACTAACAAAGCCATTAGATGTCTTTGGGCTTGTAAAAGGGCAGTGTGTAATTCTTGGGGTTTGAAACCAAGAATGATCTACTGGCTGTATATAACAGCCATTAGACTCATTGTGACCTATGCAGCCCTGGTGTGGTGGCAGCGCTGGTAAAAGTGGGGCAAAACTCATGTTGGAGAAGCTACAAAGATTGGCCTGTCTATTCACGACGGGTTCTATGAGGACGACTCCGGCTGCTACAACGGAGATGGTACTTGGTCTCAGGCCTTTAACATTAGAACTTGAGTATTGAGCCATGGTCTCCCTGTACAGGCTGCTTAAACAGAAAAAAATCCCATTAGTTTCGGCTCACTGCAGTTCATGGGAGTTTTTCACGAAAATTGAGGCCAATCACATTTTAGCCATGAGATCGGATTCGCAGTTACGTGACTTAATGTCACCCTAATACAAGGTCAAAATTGACACAGCAATACGGCACAAACCTTGCAACGGCATCAACTGTTATACAGATGGCTCTCTTACAGCCACTGGTGCTGGGGCAGGGTTCTGGAGGAAAGATAAATCTAGGGAAGGTACTTGGATCTCCCTATTTAGGTATACTTCTGTATTTCAATCAGAAGTACTTGCTTTAAACTACTGTGTACGGTCACTACTGGAGGAGCGGATGTCTTCTAGAAGGATAACCTTCTTCACTGACAGTCAAGCTACTATTAATGCACTAAGCGGGGAGAGTACTTACTTACAGATTGTATGGGACAGCTATGCAGTTCTCAACAAACTGGCGGAGAATAACAAGGTTAGCAATGAGTGGGTTCCTGGACACTCGGGCATCCCTGGCAATGAAGGAGCTGATAGGTTAGCCAGGCTGGGATCGGATAACATTCCATGCACTCCCGAACCGGCATTAGTCTGAGCTACGCTAAGAGTAGAATAAAGGCTAATCTATCTTAAGAAATCGTACCAATATTGGTGCAGGGTAAAAGGATTAAAACATTCTAAATTATTAGAATGCAAATGGAAAAAACCACAAGCAAAGCCTTATGTTTCAAATCTGGAGTAAAAACAAACAATTACCAGTCGACATTTCGCCTATTCAGGCATTATCAAGACACAAAAAAGAGTAACATCAATCACATCTCAAAGAAGAAGTGCAATACATCCCAACGCCCAAATAGGCTCATAACCTGAGACCGCACCTCCACCCTAAGACATTCAACCCAAAACTGAAGTTGTGGGTTCAGCTAAGCTTAGATTATAATAATCCCACAGAACGGGGCGCACAATAGATCAAGTAATGGCCGCGGTGCAACTTTATGCCCACAAAAAAAAAAAAAAATTGCAACCTTTTTACCATAGGATGATCTTGATAACCAGACAAGTGGGTTGGTGAAAAAATAAGACTTTTTATATACCCCATATATACTCGTTTTGGGGTAAAGAGTGTATAAAAGGAAATATCTTTCAATTTATTAAATAATGCTAAATATAAATATAAAATAAAAAATTTTGTTACCTGTTGAGTGGTTGGTTGAGACTGTATTTCTTTTAACTTGGCCTCAAGAAGTTTAATTTCTTGCTCTAACTGATGAGCTTCTTTGGATTTCTTCTCTATCTAAAATAAAATAATTCATATCAAATAACACTACAAATAGTAGACTCCTTCTGCAAAGAAGTTATTTATTGGTTTAATATTTCAAATGTAAAGATTGAAACTGATATATTATGAATACGTCATTTAGAAACCAATAGTTTTTATTTGAAAACAGGGACTATACTGTTTCCAAGCCAACGGTTGTTCTAGAAGTTGATTTGGCCCAGATCATGCTCAAGTGTAGCTAATATATAAAGGCTGAGTAAGGCCCGGAAAGATTCGTTTTTTTAAATTACAAGTATGCATCACTTCAAACATAAAATCTGCATGGTCCTTACACACAATTGTTGGTGTGTTATATTAAACATATTTTTTGCTCTCAAATGAAGCTTTGAATATATGGCTTATAACAGTTTACGACTAATGTACATAAATAATTTAACCACTAAAATTATTTTAACTAGGCAATACCTGACCATGATACCAGATATGATAATGAAATAATGATCTAGTACTTACTAATTCATTCAATTCAAAAAGGTTGTCTTCATTACATACATCCTCAGCTGTCTGAATCACACAATAAATCTGTGAACATTAAACAGTATTAACAGAAAACGAATTTAGATACCTAATTTCAATGTGTTGTAATATGAAAATTAAACGCAAAGAAATAATCAATAAATGTTGATAATCGCAGACAAGACAAATAATAAACAGCAAAACCATAACCAAATATAAATGTAAACAATTTAGATGAAGGATAGAATTGGTCAGGGGGTCCAATCTATGTTGACATAAAAACAAGAATAACCTATTTTTTAATAGCGTCAACGTTTCGGCCTACAGTGTAGGCCATTTTCAGGGTTAAGAAAGAAAACTGAAAATAATTATAAAAACTTTGCAGTACCAATATACTATAGTCAATCCGAAACTCTGAATTTCTTTACTTTACTATGAACTCCATAAATAAATTTTGTAATTCTAACTTGGTACTGGAAAGTTTTTATAGTTATTTTCTGTTTTCTTTCTTAGCCCTGAAGATGCCCTACACGTTGGAAACATTGGCACTATTAAAAAATAAATTATTCTTGTTTTTTTGTTATCATTGACTAGACCCTGTGACTAATTCTATCCTTCGTTTGAATCATCCAATCAACTATTTTCCTCTCTAACGTAAACAATTTAGAATTATCCATTTCAGTGATAAAAGTTAAAATAAATTATATAATGCCAAATTGACTGATTTATACAGGTATATAGAATAGTGATGTAACTGTACTAATTAATACAGCAGAAGAAATTAAGAGATGGCAATGAAAATTAAGACATATGAATGCAAATGGAAAAACCACAAGCAGGGCCTTATGTTTCAAATCTGGTGTAAAAAACCAAACAATTATCAGTCGACGTTTCGCCTATTCAGGCATTATCAAGACACAAAAAAGAGTAAGATCAATCACATCTCAAAGCAGAAGTGCAATACATTCCAACGAATAATCGCTCAAATAGGCTCATAACCTGAGACCGCACCTCCACCCCAAGACGTTCAACCCAAAACTTTGATTTTGTGTCTTGATAATGCCTGAATGGGCGAAACGTCGACTGATAATTGTTTGTTTTTTTACACCAGATTTGAAACATAAGGCTCTGGTTGTGTTTTTTTCCATTTGCATTCTAATAAAATTTAATGTTTCGTTTCGAGTTTTTGGCTCTATTTTATTTATTAAGACATATGAACAAGTGATACCACATAATGGAATGCTGTGCTTTAGTAAAAGACTAATGTTGCAAGACACTGCCTCTTTCCACAACTTCATATATAATTTGGACTGAATCATTCAAATACAATAATTTTTGTTTTGATTTTGATTGCCAATCCTGACCATTTCTTCCTACAAACAGTTTTGTGTTTTTCAAAATTCATTTATACAACTAATTGATGATAACTATTATTTCCAAACTAAATGTATGTACAACTGAAATTATTTACTCATATTTTTAATTATAAAATATTCTTATTTTTTAAATATAGCAAGCATCAAAGAATAAACTTCATTGATTTATGTTAACAAATTTCAAAGCAAGACATCAGGATTTATATTTCAAATCAAAAAGAGATATTCAGGCATTCATCTCAACAATGAAGCTATAAGCATTTAAAGAAAACAAATTATATAATAATAGCTAGGAATATGTTTTACCTTTTGTTTACCATACAATTTCTCTTTTATTGAACCTTTCTCAACAAGTTCATCTAATGATTTTTGAATAACAGTTTTACTATAAGCATTATGTAGATTTTGAAATATGTCATTCACTGAATATGGACGGTTAGTAGACTGCAAATATTTTAAAACAGCCTCGGAACACATAGTAAAAATCACTCAGTTATTTTATCATAAATCAAAAACTGGATAATAATGATTTTAAATAAAACTACTATTGATGTAACCAACCCGCGCAAATTGCACGAAATACAAAGAGATCAGTTGCCAACGAGCACTGTCATAACTAACGTTTACTACAATCTAAACGACAAGAAGTGTGAGAAGTGAGTTGTTAGATTTACAAATGGACAACTTTTTATTATGATAATCGGTATCTTGCCTGTTTATTTCCAGATAGCATTATTAATTGCCTGTAAGTTAGTCGGATGTGTGTTTGTATTGACGTATGCGTTTCCTAGTTTAATAGAAAATCAGTTTGTAGTATGTTACTATGATAGCGAGATCTTTTACAATTGTTCAACGTATATCGCTTTTTAATAATTAGGAACCGTGTTTCGGGGGGGGGGGGGAGAGGGTATTGTTTATGCCTGTCTGTCTCATGCCTGTGAGGTGATTCTCAAGTAGTACTTTGCACCGTCTTTGTTTTTTAGGCGCCTCTGTAGTATCGTCAATATCATATGCAATGTTTAAACATTTGTCAGGTATGATAAAATGAATTTTACAAATCGATATTGACACAGAAGTAAGTGTAGGTATTTGCTTTGAAGTGAATAATTATCAAGAGAGAGATATAACGATTGGCTAATGGTCAGATATAGGCCGTGTTAATATCAAATCAGGCTGTCTGATTATGTCGTTTGGACAGTATGTAGGCACAAATGGAAGAAGGGAGTCATAATCAAGGGCTTAATCAAATATCATTACCTCTATAAGTTTGCGTCCTCTTCCCAAAACAGGGAAATTTTTTTGCACTGAAATCCCCCGCATAAAAAATTGGGTCCCAAAGTTGTGAATGAGCTGGTAAACATCTCCTGGAAAACACGTTCTCTAGGAGGGCATATTGCCCTAGCTATAGAATCATAGCTGCGATTAATTTCAACTGGGATCGATATTAATTGAATTTCGAGTAAGGGCGTCATTTGTAGATACAGTGACACAGTGCTCATTTTCGTTTTGTAAAGTCGCCAATTTCATTTCGTCGATGTAGGGCTCCATTTGAGTCCCAAAGAAAGATGTTTCGAGATTGTTTTGAAATGAAATTTTGGACTGACATTAGGAATGAACTTAGTAACTAGCGTGGTGAGCAACGTGATGAGGGGATTTATAATTGATTTAAAATCATCCTAGAAGTAAGTAAGATATAATGAGATATCTGGAGCACAAGATTGTGGATGACACATGGGGTATATAGGACATGAGTTTGGTGTTAACCTGTAATGATATTGTTTGTAATTTGGCACTGAGGGTTGTTATACATATTGAGATGTAGTGTATTGTATAGTGAGATGTCGTGTTAGTAAATATTGCCTATTGTTGTGAGATGGGAAATTAATTAGTCTTCTGTTAACTTTTGTTTGAAATTACCTTTCTTCACACTTGCAGACTTCTTTTCTAAAGTTTGAGAATAACAGTGCACTCTTTATAATGAGCTAGGAGTAACAAGCTAGATATAAGATGGAGGATAAATTTTTTCCTCTCTGTCATATTTAATCATTTCATGAGATGAAGATTCCTAATTACAAATTTGTGAGGTTTTTCTTGCTTAGGTTGGAACATAAGAAAGTAAAAATTTTTATCCAGGCTCTATAAGCACGCTTGTTTTTTTAAGTAAGCAGTTGTTTATTGGTGAAACTGTCATAGTGATTGTTTTCTGATAGAGCTATTTAGTCTGTGCATGGTGTTTGAACTTTATAATTGCTTTCATTTTTATTGGGGGTTGGAAATGTATCATGGCATTGCAATACATTCTTTTTCTGTTTCTTCTTACAGTCTTCTTCTGTGTTTTGACAGATGGAAGTGCAAAGTATTACTAACATTAATAATAATGTAGGAACATTATTCTATGTTGTTATATTATTCATTGAAATATGAGTATAAGGTTGAGTTACTGGTTGTGGTATAGCTTGAGATGCTATACCTAAGCTGTTCGAAGTATTCCAACATTTTATAAATTAGTAGTACTCTTTAAATTGCCTTGTGCTTTTGACAGATTAGTTTTTTCTTTGGAATCTCTGGAATTCATCCTTTTCTGGTTGTCTTTATCCTCACTTAAGGAAATATTAGAATTACTTCTTACCTTTTCAAGAGTATATAACTAACCCTCTTGAATGATAATAGTTGACCTTGTATATATATGTGGAAGAAAATGGTCCGAAGATAATAATTTTTTTTTAATTCGTAGATAATTTTAGCAACTTGACAGCGATCTTTTAAGATACTTTTTCAATTTTATTTTATTATTAAGTCTTTCAATAAGGATGTCAGGTTTATAGGAACCATTGTAAGAAACCAAGAGCTCCATGTACAGATTTTTCCAGGTCCCAATTGCATGCAATTTCGATTGATCAATGCTATTTCAATTTATTCGCAAAAACCTTTATAAAAGTAGATATATAAATTAAATTAATAATTAAATAAGTGGTTTGAAGTTATTTTAAAATAAATAAACTTATTATTTTTGATAATGAATCCCAATGTATAACTATAATAAATATTGATTTTTTTTTTTCATTTGAAGTGGTAATGTAATGTGGTATACTTATAAATTATTCATCTTTATTTAAGAATTGATTAAGACACAACTGCAAAGTGATTAATTATTTAAAAATAAATGTAAAAAATAAAGAGGGATTTGAAATGTAATGTTATGAAAATACCTCAGTGTTGTTCTCTTTTATTAGAAAAGATTTATTATTATTATAACAAGATATTGTCATTCATATCTAAATTACAGTAATAAATATATACCATATATATATACAAATATTTTTATAATCTAGGTCAAATATGTATACAATATTATGTATACAAATAAAATATTACATAAATTAAACATACAATTAAAAGCCAAAATTATCTAAAAAGCCTAAGGCACATATGATACAATCTTATACAAACACTTTGCTACAACCTTACAATGTAGTTGTATTATCAGTGTTGGGTAGAGTCAGCTCTGAAACTTAAAAACTGGGTGTTATATACTGTTGAAAAAAATGTGTTCATTTGAATTATTACCACTTTAATTTAGCATTAAAAAATCGTGATTGCTGCTGACTTGCCACAGTCTGGGGAAGTTGTGCCACAAGTAGTGACAATTCGATTATCTTTACAGTTTGAGGCAGGATCTACTCGACACTGATAATCGGACTGAAAGTTGTACCAACACTTCTTATAACAAATAACAGAAGACAATAAACACCTAATATATTAACATACAAACAATTTACAACATAAAATACTGCTTTTAAGTCTTTTTAATTTATCAGTATATTTTTTTAGTAACTTATAACATTCAAAACAATGTAAAACTATTGTGATTTTTCCAAGCACCATCTTATTACACTATCGCAAATTAAGTCTTCAGTTAAAATTCTTGTTTCACAATAATTTCCCAAAATAATGCATTAAAAAATTTATTTTTATCCATCTATTCAATAAAGTGAAATAATGTAATTATTGTGAAATAATTGTTGAAAGTGTATTAATTATAACTAAATTGATTAAAAAGTTTTTTCTTGCAATAAACCTGCGGTACTGGTTTGATATTTGCCAAGAAACTGTAATAAAAACATTTTTTTTTAAATAATCACTTAAAAATACACATATATAAAATTAACTGTTTAGCATTAATTAAAAAAAATACATGAAAAACTGCTGCTGAAACCAAGTTCGGTACTATGGATCATGATAATCTGATAGAACTAAGGTAGCAGCATAGTGAATAAAACTGTCAAAATAAATCAATTTACGTTCAAAATTTTCTCAACCAAGTCATAATTTGAAATCAAAATAATATACTATTTTTTATTTTAAGAGCTAATAGCAATATTTTAAGAATTGTATTTTAATAACAACCAATACTATAACGACACTATGTGTATTAAAGCAAAATTTTTTATGTATTTATTAAAAAAAAAAAGATTTAGAATTAGAATTTTTGATCCTGATATTTAATTATTTCAAAATAAATTAACTAAATTATAGGTTTCTAAATTTTTTATTATTAATTTATTAATTATTAATCTTTATAAAAGAAAACATTGCATAAATAACCAATATTAATTGCTAGACCCGCATTCTAAGAGACATTTTGAAATATATTTATGACTCTTTTATCAGTTTAAATAATGTTTCTATTAAATAAATGTATTATAAATTGTTTAAAATTTATAAGGCCGAATTAAATTATTTTCTAAACATTAAAAATAACTTTATGTATCAAACTATTTAATTCATTTTGGGTAAAATTAATTAGTATAGATTTTTTTTTATAAATTTATGAAAATATAGCAGTTATAACACTGCAGTTATATTTCTACTGTACTTTGGTTTCTATAACGAGTAAAATACGTAGTTCTAAGCGTGTTTTATTCTAATGTAATGATTGTAATTCAGGAAAAACAATTAACACTGTACTAGCATAAGCTAAGATAAATCTATTTAATTATGCACTTCGATAATTTATAAAATAATGGATTTAACGAAATATTTTTCTTTTGCTTCAAAAATTGTTTCATGACTACAATTATTGGAATTCATTTCAATAATGACATGCATCATTCCAACAATGTACAAATGATTGGTATAAAAAAAAATTCATATTTTTGAAAATTGTGTTATTTTAATCAGTCTTAATAAATAATAACTGAGATACAGGATAGTGTACT
Organism: Troilus luridus; assembly: GCA_964056705.1. NCBI lineage: Eukaryota > Metazoa > Arthropoda > Insecta > Hemiptera > Pentatomidae > Troilus > Troilus luridus. Next base: position 93,454,680 of record OZ057414.1, on the reverse strand, counting down.
TAAAAAAAAAAAGGTACTGGAAAGGTGTACCATTTTAATTTTAAAAATGAAAAAAAAAAGATTTATTAGAAACTTTCTTTTATTTATCTACCAAAAATTCAAATTTGGTAAACAAATTCAAAATGATTGGTAAATCATTATGATATATAAAAAAAAATTGAAATACATCCTAAATTAGTAAAACCAGAATAATCCTATAAAAATTGTATGCTTTAATCCATTACTTAATAAATATCTCACTAAGGAACTATGTGGTATAGTAATTTCTCTATTATTTTATGACCATGGTGATGTTAATTTGGAACATTATCTTCAACTCTACTGTTGATACTCATTGAGCAACGACATGATGAATCATTATGTGAACAAAGTGACTCATCAACTAGGGCAATGCATTCCGGTGAATGTCTTCTAGGGGGATTAGGAAATAAGCGACTACCAAATACAGGAGAATTTCCAATGTTTGTTTCTGATATCCTTTGCGTAGGTGGTTCTTGAATTTCTTCATAATGGTGGCGAAGAAGGCCATCTGGATTAGTATAACGTGACTGGTATTCACCCCCATAGTAGTGAGGATTATTGCACCTGTCCACTGGTGGTGTATTACCATTCAATTCTGTAAAGTTGTCTCTGGTTGGTGGTCTTCGTTCATTGAAACCAATTGGTTCAGGAATAGTCTCGTATTGGGCATCAGGTGCCAAGAAATCCGGAGAACCCCAAGGAGAATCAGCCTGACCCACAGAGTCTACAGACATTTGTGAAAAATCTTCAGTTGCTTGTGAGAGGTCCAACCTGTTTCGATGAGACCTGAGAAACACATCACAAATTTAAAATACTATATATAATATATTATTTAATATGTGAGATTAGACCAAGGTGAGAAGGTCAGGGATTTTAAAATTAGTACATATTTCAAAATCAAGTAATAATGGTATTTTGAGTATTAAGAATTTTCAATAATTTTACCTAGTAAGATTGTTTCGACGACTAAAACTAACTAGCTCTGGATCATCTTCTTCAGAACCATCCTCAGCAACTTCTGAGTCAGGAGATGCCCTCTCTTCTGGGATGTTTGGAAAACGATGGTTTGTTTTTGTTCTCTCCTGTGGTTCATCATATACTAACGAGTCGTTTCTAATAGAGCCATTGCAGCAACTGCTTACATCCGCAAAATATACTTCCGATTCTGATAATTCAGGACGTTTTTCTCGCAGATATTTCACCCTTGGAGAAAATACCTACAGAAAACATACAAAATGTTTATTAATATTTAATTTAAACAGTACTAATTAGGTTTTATCACAAATTAATAGGATAATTGGTAAAAGATGGCCTAAGCTCGCTTAAGAATAGACTCAATAGACAAATGTTTACGGTTAATTTTTTTTTTGTTTCATACTATAATGCTATTTTTCATTCATTTCGAGTTTTTCAATACTTTTATAGTTATTAAAGAAGTTCCATACAATGAGAGTGTATAAAAAAACTGAGATTACACACCAAATAAGTGTATAAAAGAATCAACAATTAATATTTATGAAAGTTTTTATTTTTAGTGAATTTAATCATATAAAGAAGATAGGTGTAATCCAAGAAGTACCTGATTATCTTCAGCAGTGGTGACAGAAGAATGTTGGCGGCGAGGAGAGTTGGGATCAGAATAAGGAGGTGGTGGTCCCCAAGGACTCATTCCTGATACTGTGGCAAGCCCAGCAGTCCTACCAACTGTCCCGCCATCAGAGAACCCGTACTGAGAGTCAGCTCCGCTACTCTGCCCTTCACGTGAGGCTCTGCCGTCCCTACTACTACCTCGGCTACAATTCAAAAATATTAATTAACTAAATAAAATAAAAAAAAGAATAAATAAACCAATTTTAAAATGTAGTTAATTTTTGATTTATATGAACTAATCAAGCCATGTAGCCACATGTTTTTATTATTTTTTTTCCAATGAATGTTAAGATTATATACAGTATGTCATTGTACCTATTTACCTCACTCAAGCAATACATAATTATTTCATTTTCAGAACATATTTTTATATAGATATTTAAAATTAAAAGAAAATGATGAAAAACAGATCCAGTGTTTCACATCTCAAACGAAACAGCTGTTATATTAAGATAAATCATTAGTCATTGAATATTATATTTTGGTGAAATTCATTTTCTATTCATTTATATCCCTTTTTCATGCAACTATAAGTCATAAATTGAACGATAGATTAACCCATAAGCAGTCAGTGAGTTAGTAATTCATAGATTTGAAATTTTTAAGGGAAGGAAAAGTATATTGTTATGAAAATAACTGACAAACCTTGGTTCTTGATGCTGGCGTTGGTCACGAGACCAAGGTAACCTCCAGCCCCAACCAGTAGAAACTGGCTCAGGATTTGGAGAGTAAAGGTTTCCTATTCTTCCACCCGTCCACTGTCTAATAGAATCAAAGAAAATAGATTCTTTTAGATAAAAATATTCCAAAATAAACATTTAATAGTTATAAGAGCCAATATGAAACAAAAATTTATTATTTACAATACAAAAATATGGTTCTATTAAAAGAATAATAACACTAATGAATTTGAAGTTCTATACTAATGAGATTATCTTCAGGAATTATAATGCTTTTAAAGGATCAATTTTAACTATCTTTTAAAAATAAAATTTAATTAGGTTTTCTTAAAATTTATTTACCTTACATGTTTGATTCAATAATCAAATTTAATATTCTGTTATCTATTTTAAAATAACCTATTTTTTTACCTATATTTTTTTTAAATTTATAAATTATGTTTTAAAAAGCAAAACTATATTAAGTGGATACAGAAATAGATGATATGTTTGCAATTAATAGAAACGAGAATTGTTTATAAATTCAAAATGAATGTAGAATATTTAAAATACTATATGAATTTTCCTCTCTTGTATTTGGTCACTATTATATAATTTATCATAGTTGAAAAAAATCAAATATTTAAATAAATAGATGGAACAGTAATCATTCATTTTCCAGAGTGAATATTTAATAAAATATGTTTTATTGCTATTTCATTTAATTCCTAATGCCATTCAATGTTGAACTTATGCTCACAATAACTTGTAAATTTAACGTACAAACAAATTTATCCTGTTTTGTCAGTTACTAAATTTTGGTTATAGTTATTTTATTTTATAATATAAAGTTTAGAAATATTTTGGAACATATAATTATCAATCAACATTGTTCGGTCTCTGTAAAAACCATATACAAATATAAGCTAGCAGTTCATTAGTCAATGACTAATGATTTATAACTAAATTAAATTTATTAAAATCTAAATTACAATAAACAAAAACTGCAAATAATAATTAATAAATTACCTATTTTCAAAGGTGGAGTCAGTGGCTTGAGGGTAAGAAAACTGTTGAGAACAAGCACAATGGCTGCATCGTTGTGGAGGAGATATCACAGGTTGGTTCCGCGGTTGGCCATACAGATATCTGCAGCGTAACTCCAACTGTTCCCAATACATCTTCTTCCTCTCATGACTGCAAAAAGTGCAAAGCATTGGTTATTCAAACATGATATAACACAGTGATGTACTAATGGACACATTATAATATCGCCAACAATGTTGACATATAAGTTTTAAAAATTATTGATAAAATGTGGAGCATTAGTAAAATAATAATTTAAATAGCAATATAACGGATACAGACCTGAGTAGTTGATAAACAAGCATACAACAGAAGATGCAGACAAGTATTCCAATGACTGATAATCCAAACATTGCTCTTAGGCAAGAATAAAGAGCTCCATGGATCACTTCACAATTTGGAGTGGAATTAAACACATAATGAGCACCTAAAAAATAATTTTAAAATAATTCTGTTACTGATTTTTTTTCTTCATTAAAGAAAAGAAAAAAAAATTGAAAAGCCTAAGGGTGAAGTATTTATTGTATTCATTAGTATTCTAGAAAAAACATAAGAGCTGTTATTTTTGAAAGCAGTATTTGTCAGGTATATTTAAAAAGATTTTAATGATTATGATTTCCTAATAAAATTTAAAATATGTATAGAGTTTAAAACTCCACTCTCTGCCAAGTGCTAAGTGACAAAAACGTTTGCCCATATTTTTAAAGTAATTAATTATAATTAGTAATACAGTGTACAAGTAAGAGACTAAACTCTCATCAACAATGATAGTTTGATATCTAGACCCCCTTGAATAAAAAGAAACTTGAATTATTGGAGTTTTTCAGATTTCAGTGAGTGTATAAATAATTTTAAAGGACATGTACATAAAAGACATTCAAACCTTAGATTAAAAAGAATCTTCTATTTGCCTCTTCTCTTTTACTCCGTTTATTTCAATGCTTTTGCCATTACAAGTTGATGAGGCCCTTCTATGCTGATTATTATGAGATTGTAATTTTCATTTCCATGTTATCTCTCATTACTGACTGATCTCAATTTATTGATTCAACTACCAAAACTGTCAGAAAAGTCATTCACAAGATATTCTTCAATTATTCTATATATTTCAGTTTTTCAATATATTTCAATTTTACAACATTCTTCAGTTTTGTTTGCCAATGAGTATGTTGATGTCAAGAGCAATAAAGCTTTACACAATGTTATAGCTTCCTTTTCATTGGCACACAGTTATACAATTTTGACTATGGTTTTCGTTTTGTTTCCCTAGTTACAGTACTGTGCGAATTAATACAATTTTTTGTTTTTCGCAGTAGGGAACACGTTTATTTGTCAAAATGGCCACTATTTTGTGTCCATGTTTTGTCAATCAGCAGTGCCTTGTAACAAAGCTAAAGACTTAAAAAAATTTGTTATTTTTTAGAACTATAGTTTTTTCCTAGACGTAAACTTGACTGCAGTTTTTTGTTTCTTATTTTTGAAGATGGATATTTATCCGAAAAAACGCACTAACATTGTTACGTTGAGTGAACACACATCAATGACTCAATTGAAATTGAGTGAACAATTTTTCCTCAATAAAGAATATTTCTTATTTTTTCTAATTCATATTAATTCACACAGTACTGTGTTTCTTCCCAAGCTCCAATCTATAGATTGTGCACTTTTCATAGTTATCTGCATAATCAAATTATCTGGATATTACACTAACTATCATTGTAATATTTTTAAAGTTTGTAAAGAATGTTTGAAGATAACAAAAAAAAGTAAAAAAGACCTCAAATTATATGGAACAATATTTTTAAAAACAATATTTTAAATAATAATAATATGCTAATTTTATACTTATGCATAAAACATACATTATAACAAAATATATATTTTCCTCAAATAAACTACACGTTTGATTAACGAAATTAAATAGAAATCCCAAAATAATATTACTTCTTAAATTAGTTTGGAAATATTCACTATTTTTTCTCAAGAAAATAAATCACATATAATTTAAATACACTAACAATAAATCACATTTAACATAGAATTGTAAATAATTAAACATACCATCGTCTGGTCTCTGTCCTTCTTTCGAGAGTAGTATTGAATAACAGGTACAAGTCATGGTTTTGGTTGTGTAGACACACTCCCGAAGTGACTGCAATCGACTCATGTGAATGACGGTTGTCGTTACCGTGACCATAATACATGTTCCAGCGCACATCAGGCAGCACACCCCACATACTTTTATCTGTTATACAAAAAAAATTAATTTCAAGTACTATATTATTTGTGAACAAAAATTGTTCTATAAATATATAATTAATAGCTTTATAATATTATTATAATTAATTCTAATTGGTACAACATGAAATGGACTGGCTAATTATGATTAAAACATGAATATTTTCTTAAATAATAAGATTATTACGGTAAAGCAAGAACAAATTAATAATATCAAAGAATCATAAATAGTAGTTGAACAAAAATACTTACCAATAGCGCATATCTGTTTTTCCTTCTCGCTAAACACATAATTCCGAGCCCTGTCAGCAGTAACTGAAATAATATCATTGATTGATTGATATTATCAAGTAAACATATGATAATAGATTTACAAATGTAATTATTTAAAAAAAAATAAATGAATCATTATGAATTACCATTGCTGCTGGTATGTATGTAGGTATTGTTTCGAAGTATCCTAGAGAAGATGTATATGATCTGAGGATCACATAAACTCCAAGGAAGAGTCCTCCGAGTAGCGAAGCAAGTCCACCACATACAGAACACAGGAACACATACTTCCTTAATCCTGAACATAAAATAACCTTACTTGATTAGGAAAGAATATATACCAAATTTAAAAAAAATTCAATTAATTTGAAATCGGCATGAATATACAAACAACTAATGTAAATATTTTGATGATGATTTGATAGTTATTCTTCCAAAGCAACATTATTACCGTATGTAAACTTTTATAAATTTGATTAAACTAAAATTCTCGAAACAACTTTTTAGTAAAGTATATCTGCCATTGGATAGCAAGCTTTATACAGATTATGTTACCATTGTGGAATATTTATAAAATCCATCTTTTTTTTCTATATACATTCAGTAGCTAATTTTAAACAATAATTTTTGAACAATATCTGCATTAAAAATCAATTATAGCACACAACTATAATAACAATTTTTTTTTCTGTTCAGTAATGATAATTATGAAAATATCAATGCAGTAAAAGGAAAGTTATATCCCATAATTACCAACCTTTAATATTTCCAGAAGAGTTTAAATTTATACAAATATATTGTTATAAAATAAGATTTATAAAAATATATTTGACATAAAAATATATTAAATTTTAATTTTTGATTTAAATCAACATAAAACGATAATAGTGCTGAATGCTAAACAATAAGGAAAGTGTTTCATTTTGAAACATATTTGTATTATTACATTTAATTCCCTTTCCCTCCAGAAATCCTAAAAGAACATACACAACATTTACCAATTTATAGATAAACTATAATAAAAAATATGTATATATTCATCTATATTTCATATATAGATATGGGTAACAACAACCACTGTCATTAAACATTTTATCACCATTATATATGCGAACTACATATAGATTAAAAACAACTGATTAGGATACAAATGACGCAATTTCCAAGACGAGAGATTCCCGATTTGTACTTAAAAATCGTAGCAAAAACAAAAGAGGATTTTTTTTTATATGAATAATATGGACTAATTAAACGTACATATTATGATAATAACGGACCACTCACTGGAATAGGAGGGCGATCTGTAAGGCGGCGCCGAGTAACCGACGAATTGCATGACAGGATTACCGTCCATCCCCGGGACGCAGGGTTCCATGGTTCTTTATCATCCACTGATAACAGGAGTCTTCCGAGGGGTGTTAGCTGCCTTCAAGAGTCTGGGAGGGAAACTGTCTTAACGATTAACTTAATATATGGCTATAAAAGGTTGGGTGGTTCACATCTTTGCGGTTCATCGTGCCTCTTTGGTATCTGTCCTGGACAACCCTTCCCTCTTGGTCGAAAGGAGGAAGCCGAAGAAGTGGGCCGCCAACAACATCGTAAACTGTATATGAACCTCAAGTAAGACGAAGAAACTCAACCTTGTGCTCCTCCTCACCCACGCACTCCCTGGTCGATATTGGCCCGCGCAAACGTGTAGATGCCATCCATCGATATTCAAGCAACATCGAGTTGTATGTTAAATTCGATTCCTTTTCTAGAAGAATTTTAGTCACTAAGATACAAAGACTTTTGACTTTATTAAATTATATCTCTGAAACGATAGAGAATCAATTACCACATTCATTTTTAATCATACAAGGTTCATCAATTACTTTAAAAAGTTAAAATGACAAATGTGACTAACAATACAGCTCATTCCAAATTCATAATTTGACAGGAATCGTGTATCGTTTTAATGTATTTGGAGGTGATAGAAAAAAAACCTCTACATTTCTACCTCTACAACCCATCAGTCTTGGGCTCAGTAAATGATAGTGACTGCACTGCTTTTAGTACAGTGGTTGTACAGGACAGTTATTTATCCGAAATCACGCTCAAATACCCGGTTTTTGGTAATTAAGCGTTATCACTTTTAAAGACTGGGAGAGTTTCTGGAGGGTTTAAAGATCCCATAGGATTCATACCCAGATTTAAAAAGATTAAATCAATTAACTGCCGCGGGCGGATTTGAACCCGCTACCTTTGGTGATACCAAACAAAATTTAATTGCTATTATAAACGGATTCTTCGCATTCTAATTTATTTCAGGCTTGGGTTGAATTTGGAAAAATTGAACATTAACTTTGGAAATGACAGAGCTTAGTTATTTTGTGGCTCTATGCAATGATTAAGAAAATCATATGTATTATTGCTAATTACAAGTAATGTTATTTTCCTTCTGGCCATCTACGGAACACGCTATTTCAAGTGCCTCATCCTTTCCCTTTTAACTTTTTCCCAGTATTTCTAGAAATAATATTATTTTCTACTACTTTTTCGACGGTTTCTACTTTTCTTGACTGTCATAAATAATTTTTTACATATGGCTCTCAAGATTCAGTCAACATCGAAATTCAACATTCAACACTTAGCAAGAATTACTGAATCTTGACAGCCATAAGAAAAAAAATAATAATACACACACATATATATGCAACAACCGGATAGACTAGAAAAATAAATCTTTTTATTTTTCAAGAATCATGATTAAAATCTGAAAATATTTCTAGAAATTTCCAATCACAGAGTTGACAAATTCTTTCCAGTTACCAGACGTTTATGAATAATGGTTTAGCAGTGCTTACTGTTAACTCTTGATTTTTTTTTTAATACTATTAATTTTATTTAACCTACAGTGTACCTTGACAAGCATATGTAGTAGCGGTAATACTTGCGACACATAAGACAATAACATAGATATAACTTACTCTTCTTGGTTAGGTGGGCCTCCATGTGGGACTGTGGGCACTGGAGGGGCCTGGGGGGCAACTGTGGGGGCGGGCCCTCCGCCTTCCTCCTAACCCCTGGCCGCAGGATCTCGTCCCCGTGGGGCCGCTCCTCGCACTCCATCTTGTCTTGATCACCTCACCATTTTCTGAAATATTATAAAGAGATTAGCGAATTTTTACTTAAATAATTGAAAAAGAACAGAAACAATTATTAGGGCATTAGGGGATTCCAAAAGAGCATGAGTGTCTTAGGCATCAATAGTAACATCCCTCAGACACTTTATTATGTAATGATAAGCACTGCCTCATGTTGGTTTTCCGCTTTTGATGTGAGGTTTACCATATCTGTACTGAATAAACTTGATTTTATATGTTAAGACCGTGAAAAAATTCCAACGAAAAGCCTTTAAGTCTCCAAAACTAAAAACAGAAATTGAAAATATCTGCCCCACAGACTGTGCCTAACATTTATGTAAGGTCTCTTTTTATCTTTTCCTTTTCAATATTGATTTTATGTATTTAAGTCCTTATTTGAAAAACGCAGTGTTAATATGTCACACTGTTTAGAATGCCGTGAATATTTAAAAAACCTGTGAAGGGTTGCATTAGCAGGTGCAGAAAACCTTCAGTAGGTCTCCCATGGTATGCACGTGGCAAAAGCAGAGGAAGCACAGCTGTTGGCAGGACGGCAGAGGCTCAAGATGTTAGTACAAACGATCCTTTATAGGTTTTAGTGTTACAGGTTTTTTTATTTTATTTTTTCTTAGAATAAGCACGTTCTCGCTTTTATGATGTTTGGTTCAGAAGTTACAGCCCATATGATGTTAAAAAATTGTAATATATCATTGTTGATTTCCAAGGTGTTCATGACAACAACCTTTTGAATAAGTAGGCATAGAGCACACAATGGTGTAATTATAATCGCATAAACGAATCATATTCGCATCCTATTATACGAATCTTTAGAGGGTAATGTGACGAGCTATAATTTAAACGGATGTGAACATCACGCTCATGAATATAATTGTAAGATAAGAATGTATGGTGAATTGAAAGAGTCCCTAAGTGGTGGTGCGATCTGAATGCCGATCCGTGCGCCCGCATCATCGCTCATCTCCTCAATGAGTGCTATTAGCTTCGAGGAATGCCAAGGTATTTCCCCGAGCACCAGCTAACTCTGCCAGTCGCTAGGTAGCAGCACTATTTTTTTTAACATAATGCAAATATTAACAATTTTATCGATCTTTAAACATAACTGTTTCTGTTTGTTTGTATGGTCTAAAATAATGCTTTCATATATCTCCATAACCATTAAAGGAATGATTTTGATAATTATGTTGCTGAATGGAATGAAGATGATAAATATTTGTTATTAAAAAAATATCTGGATGTTTATTCATTCAACACCCCATAGCTGCTGTGGCTAATCGGACGGTGCTACAGTGAGAGCTTGCTTGTCCAGATATAATTACGATCGGGATCTTTAACAAGTACCTGACATCATACATGCTTGGGACCGACATTTCAGTACCCTTCTGCATGACATCATAACCAAGGAGTTTTCACTCCCTTTAAAAAAATTCTTGGGCCACCTACCAGGCAAAAACCGTCCGTACTATCCCTGCTGCAAAAATAACTGCAATGAAGATTAAGAACTTACAAAGACTCACAAATGAGTACGTGACTGTGAACATGAGTTAGGCGATATGTCTAGCACAGATACGAAAAATTGTACGAAACTGAAATTGTATATATTAGACAGATATACGATCATGATGCGACAGAAAATTTTTCATTCATCAGATATTATCAACAATTTCACTGATCCAGTAACAGAACCGCTTATATTTATTTTTTAGGTGCCAAATCGAAATGCTGCATTTGTATAATTCACATTGTGAAAACAATAACAGTAATAATACTCCAATGTATAGTTTGAAAACTATTTTAGAAATATTAATATCAAACAATAAAATCCATAATACTTGACGAAAAACTTAAGCAATTGCTATAGATAATGATTTTCTATTATATATATATTTTTAAAATTGTTGTTGTTATTAATGAAACTTTAATCTGCGGTTATCTTGTAACGAAGGTATATCTCTTCCATTTATTTTTTCATTTATAATTTGTTAACTTAATGAAGCTCTCAAGGCAAATCAAGACACATAAACTTTCAAGTTCTAACGTCGACGTACAAAGGAACTCAGCGCTGATTACATATCTAAAAATGGAATTACATTTATAGTTTATATATTTACTTGTGGATACACGTTTATATATCTTAGTAAATATTTTAAAGTGTTATTATTTTTGATAACGCTCACTGAGAATACATTAAAAACATTTATATTAGTTCTAAGAGTTATACACAACCAGTAATCACATGACTTTTTGCAAGATGGGGACAGAGGATATGTTTTCTGAATTTGTTGGATATTAAGCCATTACATTACATTCTTGATTCCTCAATTCGATCTGTTATATTTTTGCAAGTGTTCAATTCGTCTCGTATGTCTTTTACAGTTGGAAACACGTTTGCAGTTATGCAGTTTTATATTTAGACACTTGGAGGATATCTATAAAAGGAAACGACCAGAAGGAAGCAATCAACGAAACAGGTTTTTATAATCCCAACTCCAGTGTATACATAAGTATGACATTTATTATATAATAAGCAATATTATAAGCTCATTGACTAGCATTTCTTAATAGCTGCTAATATATATTTTATTTATTACAAAAAGTTCAGTATTTTCCGTGTACAAAAAAGCTAGAAAATATCAACATTAATTCTACGAAAACATTGTTGTTTTTATTTTAGTTATAGTGTAATGAGCAAGTCTTGTATGTCTCTGACAATAACAGATGCTAATAATTTAATGAATGATTCCATTTGCTGTGGTAACATACATATCTTTATACTTTTCATATTCCCCAACTTCATACAGTAAGTAGGTTTTATGAATTAATATTTTAAGCACTACTTAATCTTCACTTCAGTTTTTTAATTTCTCTTCTGGCCAGTTAGATTTTTCTCCCTGAGCGTGCTTTAATAGTTCGCTCCTAGAAATAAACATTCAAAAAAATACTTGAGGTGTATATTTAACGCCAATTACAGCACTGAAAAATTAATATAAAGATGGCACTACCAAGTGTCGATTAGTTTTCAGGCCAAAAGCGTGTAAAAGTAAGGTTCCTACACTTTTTGGCACAGATAAATAAACCTCTCTACTAAAATACATGAACAAAACTAGCGTCATGAATAATTAAATTTGGCGTTGAATGGTTACATGGATATTATTATGCATCTGCTCAATAAATTCAACTCACTGGTGGAATTGGCATCCATAATTATTGCATACGTTGTCTCCTATATTACCTTTGCAATACTGATGGGGTGAGATATTAGAATGGAAACTTTAATTTCCACATCCCGGAAGGAAATACTTTTATAGTCAATAAAAAAATTTTTTTTAAAGGAAAGAAAAGTAGATTATAATAAATAAAATGATCAAAATACACTCTTCCAAATTTATTTACTATGTTTCTTAGCTTTGATTGTTATGGGAATGTTGGTTCAAATCACTGTAATCATCACTTAAAGCATTAACCATTTGCGTTGCAAGCAAGTATATATATATATATATATATATATATATATATATATATATTATATAAAAGATAGCATTTGCGTCAAAAATTTTCCTATATCATGTGATTTAGGAGAAATAAATTTTAATTAAATTCAATTAAACTGGAGAGGATTCAAAGAAACGGGATGAAAGTAAGAGAAAAATGGAAGAATTCACAGTTGATAGAAGCGAATTCGTAAGAAACAAAACACGATAGCGTTCCGAAGAAAACAAATTCAGCTGAACAATGACCTATAAGAAAAAACAGTTGAGTAATTGGATACACCCTGCAAAATGGAATGCGTTGAGAAAAGGAAGAGTTGAATGCTATTTGATTAAAGGAATAAAAGATATTTTTTTAATTTTAAATTAATTAGTACTATGCATAAATAAAAAATACACAGTTTATATAATTTTTTGCAGTTCATAGCTGCAAAGAAAGTTGTAGTTTTCGATCCTACACTTCATTAAATAGCATATGCCACCCTTCATATCCCGTCGCTGTAGAAGTATGTCTGAGCAAAGATGCATCGTCTTGCAGAGCTAATTAATTAAATGATATATTTGAATATTTAATTATCCATAGGATCCCATAAAGACGTGTCGTTAACATATTAGGATATTCATTAAGCAAAGCTGCCATTTATTCCATTTCCTAGTAAATATGAATTTACAAAATGCAAATAAGGTTCGTGCGTGCGTAGTCGATCGTGTATTTATAGGCACGCACATCTCGAGGGACACAGGCAGGTCGTGCGACCCCCTGGTGACGTCACCAGAAGCCTATTAGATTAACAGTTATAATGAAAGTGGTAGAGCTCGCTTTAAATAACTCCCCCTCGGCAGAGCTTCCTGCTTGGACCATTCTGGATGTTGGCACTTCGAAAACACTCCAGGCGATCCTGGTATTGTAGCAACGACTCGAATTCCTGACCCTTAAGAGCTAACCGCGTGTGTTTGAGGTAAGGTGGTCAATACTTAACCGCAATACCTGCCTCGCCTAACCAATATTCAAGGTGTTAGTATTAAAATCATTTTTCGCACATCCGAAGGTAGACTATGATGTAGGACATGACGTTAAACATTAGTAAGAGATATAGATATAGAAAATACCTATATACTCTAACATTTCTTACCGAGCCCAATCAACTTAATCCAAGTAATTTAAGACGCTCATTTTTAGAACCTACATCATTCTGATGAATCTCAGATTCAATAGATAAGGTATAATCAATATAATAGATCAGAATTATCCAATCAAACAAAGTCGTTAAAAGGGTTTGTAATAAAAAATACATTATCAATGTTATTAATAAAAGCAGTAACACGAATATCCTTGAATTGGTTCATTTCTTATGAAATGTCCGACTTTTATTGTTTACAATGTTTATGTTTACTGATTGTAATGAACTTCTATTAGTCATGTCTTTTTTTTTATAACATTTACTCTCACTAAAATTAAATGAACTTTGTTTAGTAAGCCATTGCACATGACCATGAACACAAGCTATTTGTTTAAGAGTTTAAACTCGGACACTCGGCAGCGCAAGCTGCAAGTTAAACATTACAACCTCATTCGGGGAACGATGTTGTAACGAACGGACCATTCGTCGTTAGTTTAATAAATTTTCGGGTGTTGACACAGTTAAATAAATAATTAATTCATAAACAATTCATTTCTCCTTTCTAGCCAGAAGTGAAACCATCACATGGACATCATACTGTAGGGACATAGTTGAACAAAAATTTGTCAAAAAATAACCTGCATTAGTTAATTGGAAGAGAAGAAGTATTACACGACAACGCTGGAGTTGGAGCTCATGCTTCAGTGAAGAAACTAAACGAGCAGGCTTGCGAAGTCCATACACACACAGACCCACCATTTCGCTTATTTTCAACAGATTTTCATCTGTTCAGAAATTTGAACAACTTTAATTAGGTAAATTTTTTTTTCAAAAACATTATCAGGCTTTACTTTATCACAAAATTCTGAATTTTTCACTTTTGGAAATTTGATAACTTGATGGGAAAACCTATAAAACTGAGAAAGATTATTTTGAATGAATATGTTATAATTTCATAAAGTTGTTTTACAAAATCATCTTTGCTTTAAAAAAGGACCTTCATATAAAACGACCCATTTTATACTTTATAGAAGATAAACTAATCACAAATCTATAATCCACAAAAATGTTCTTTCCTACTTTTATGTCTTTGACGAAAGAACATTTTAAAAAGGATACCTCTTCCTCATTTCGTTTGGGAAGCCTGAATGAGGTCACTGAATGAGCGCTATCTAATATCAGGTTTTACAACTTCCCCAATCCTATTGGATTTAATAGCAACCATAATTCTTTCAAGCTTGTCATACTTTCGTAATGCTTATAGTAACATAAATAACTCGATTAGCGGTTCTGACTAAACATTTCATATGGAATTTGATAGCAGATTAAATTAGATCTCTAAGCGATAGACATGTATAGATGATGCTAGCGGATCTGTATAAGTACGCAAGAGGGGGTATGTATTTTTTTAAACAAAATTTTGGCATCTCCCATTATTCATCATCATCACAGGGCGCTATGGTCCAGGGAGGACCTTGGCCTCCTCGAAAATTGTCCTCTTCTTTGACCGATCCTCCGCTGCTCTTCTTTATGTTCTTACCCAAGAAGCCTAAGGTCTGCTTCCACATCGTCCAGCTATTGCAGTTTGGCCAGCCTCTTTTTCTTTCTCCATCTGGACGTTCCTCCATGATCAGCTTTGGTAGCCTTTTTTTATCCATGCCGCGAACATACCCCAAACATATTAATCTTGCTTTTTTAATAAAGAAACTATATCATGCTCTCCATATAGGTCCTTTGTTCTTTTTTATGCGGAAATGAATTCTTTCCTTGGTTCCTACTATATTTGTAGAATGTTCCTCTCCAAAGTATTTAATAATTTCCTCCATTATTACTGATACAAATTTTGATTTAGGTATCAATAACGGTATTGATTATTTATGTTTTTAATTAGATATTAATATAAACTTTTCTTGATCGTGTTTAAAGTAATCGTGGGTTATGATTAGGTTTTTAGAATTGGGTTAAATATTGTATTTTCGATTTAATCTAATAAAGAGATTGTACTTCAGGTAATCAATTTTTCTGATAACGAAATCCGATTTTCCAATTAGATATTCGATCGCGCGTTTTCATTTTGAACTATTAATTTTAAAGACTAGTGATATTTTTTCTGTATGTCCGAAAAAAATGTGAAGATAACCAATTAAAACATTAAAATTGTTTTTTTTTTACATATGTCATTTTCCTGAAACTGGAATTTTTGTTCATCCATCAGAACCTCAACAAATTGAACTAATAAAAAAAAAACCAAAAGGCTTTCTGCCGCACCCTGTGTGTCAAATCAGCTGAAATTGGGATTTTTTCTTTGGTCTTTTTATTTTCTAAAATTTTATAATTTTGTTTTAATTTTGACTTTAGTGATAGAATTCTACAGTTCTAGGGATGTTTTCCCCCCACAATAGTTATTTTTTGGGAGGAAACGATGTCCCCATTCTCCCCGTCATAGATCCTCCACTGAATGGTAGTGAAATAAGTTATTTATAGTTTAATTCAAAAGAAACGATAGTTACCATATTAATGAAAATACCAGGGGCTTATGAAATCTAGGCGTTTAATCAAGAGAATGAAAAGATAATGTATTGTAAATAATACAGAGGCTCTCGTAAAAAATAAATTGACGAGTAAACGAAGATCGCTTGCCATTGAGAGAGAAAAAATTGAGATAACTGACATTTGCTGACATAGTTGAGCGATAAAGAAAATGAGTCATAAGGAGGTAGAACTGATGTGACAAGAATGAGTTTCTCGTAAAGCAATGCATATTGAGTTGGAAGAAGACAAGTCGAGATAAATCGGCGTTGATAAAATTCATGTTATTCACTATTTCAAACACGAAAAAAATAAATTTGCTAATACTATGAGCACGTAAAGAAAAATTGATGTGCAAGGAAAAATAGTTTTAATGTTTTTATTGTTTATCTCCTTATATTTCGGACATCACAGATAAAGAAAAAAATAACGAGTCTTTAAATAGCTCCAATAGTAATTATTGTACAGGCGCGATCGAATATCCAATTGGAAAGTCATAAGATTTCATAATAAGGACATTTAATTATCTGAAGTAAAATCTTTTTATTAGAATAAATCGAATACACGATCTAAAACCCAATTCTAAAATCAAAATCAGAACTCAATTACTTATTAAACGATGAAGAAAAGTTTATCTCAGTAATCGTAAAATCATTTCACAATACCTTTTGTGCCAACCCACTATTCATTCCTTATCTCCATAGGCGTGAAAGTTCAAATACAAATTGTTTCAAATGTCCTTACTAATTTTAGTTATTTTCTTTTTTTTTTTTGTTAAATATATTTTCCTTATCTAAAGTATTTTTCGATCGAAAATCAGGAAAATTCATGAAAGTATGAAGATTTCGAGATAACAGAAATCTAAACTAATAACGTAAGCAGAAATCTTTTTTTACAAAGGCATATCAAACTTCAAATGGCTATATCACAGCCTATAGTGGTATAGTCTGAATGATTCTTTTTAATATGAAATTTGTTTCATTTTAGAATGATTTTGTAGTGGAACTTATTGAATTATTTTCGAATTTTGATTTTTTTAAAACCAAAACATCACTGAATCGAATCCTGCATAAACATTGGCAATTGTTATATCTATTGTGAAATTAGCATCATTAAAATAGACTTTTTCCGATTCTCCAATATTGGGCAAAGACGGATGTATAAAAAATATAGAAACGTTAATAAAACTACCCGCCTAATTAAACGAAGTAGAGGACGGGATAACGTATCTAATTGTGTAATTAGGTAAAATTGATGTAGGACCATTTATCTACCAACATACACTATTCCTGTTAATATCATTAAGTCGGACACAGTTATACAGTTTTATTCTTGATGTCTGAAACGGAAAACGTGGATGAAAGTTATCGAATCCGAACACATAATGTTTTTTCCTATCAATTAATACAAGATTTACCTCTACCTTCGGAGGTGAGGAAGCGAAAAACAAAACATTAAAATAATTCATAATAAAATTGGGAACTTATCGCAAACAAGTATGTAAATCTTGATTGGGCTTGTCCTTACTTGATTGACCTGATGTGAATATTAACCGATACATATGTTATATATTCCGATGGAGTACAAAGACACAATGGCAGTGCTTTACATATAGTACAACAGTTCAATGACTAATCACAGTCATCCACTTGCATACAAATTTCTATCAACCTAAATTTAATTTTAACAGTAAATATTAAATATAAGTAAAATAGTAAATAAATAATATTTCACAGAAAAAAATAACAATAAAATAAGCTAAAAAAATATATTTTTCATTAAGTTTAAAATGAAAATAGAATGATGGGAAAAAAAAATCATTTTATCATAAAAAAGGGTGGGGTATTTGATTTATTGACTGATATTGGTAAAAGTAGAGTAATTATGAAAATATCTTAAAAAGCATCCCACTCTTTTTTACCATAAAATGACTTTTCGTTTTCACCGCGTTTTTTATGTTCACCGCTTTACTCTTATTTTAAACTTATGGAAAGTTATTTTCTACTTTTTAGATTTGTTTTATATTAAAGCGTCATGTTTAAACTATTATTTATATTTTACTTGTTAGTTATGCAGGCTATAAACCTGCGTTCTTTAGTAGTTTCTGAAACTAATAATCATTTCCTACTTTTTAGATTTGCTAGCTACAAAAGCCTATCTTTTAGTTTTTTAAACTGTTTTCGTTTGTTTGTTTTTTTGAAAAATATAAGAAACTGCCCAGTTGATCCTTCTAACAGACAAATGCCCGTTTCAAAGATTAACCAATATATGCCTAAACACTCGCCTCAGTACCTTACTCAAGAGACTACAGTGTCTTCCGTTATGAAAAATGGGTAATCCTGAAGATTCTGGCCAGGATGACGTGCTACTTATACTTACTAATTATACTTACTAAAGTATGTATTGTTCTTGAGAAGTGTCTAATGTTTCAAATTAATATTACGTTTTGAAGTGGCCAAAAATCGAGTTCAAAAATTACTACATGCATACGTAAACTTTGCCGCTGGGTGCCGCTAGTAAAATAATTAAAAAAAAAACTGCTAACATGATTAAGTTCCGTAAGGAGCTATAACAATTAATTGCATAATGTTTTTCAATTGTTATATGGTTTGGGGAGCGGAATGGCACAGGTTGGAGCATTGAGTTGTCATGCCAAAAATCCTGGTTCAAATCCCGATGAAAGCAATACTTTTATTTAGTCTGTTGGCAGCTAGAGATGGATCATATAGCATCAAGGAACCTCCTGGGGCTCACCCAGCCTCTTTACAGTGGGTACTCAAAATAAGGAGGAAAATCTGGCGGTTGAGCGTCATCCAGGACAAATCACCTCCCTGCACAACCAATATGAAATAGTGACCCCCGTTCAAGGGTTGTTTTAGTACAGATTTTTAAAAATTATATTATTTAATATTTATCTTCAGGGATATTCTCAGGTAAGTAGTTGAGGTGAGCAGGAGCATACAGGGGGAGAAACTAAAAAAGAAAAAGATAAAGAAAAAATGGAAGGCACAACTACTTTCTCTCCGGCTGTCCGGGTTAGAAGAGAACGACAGTAACGAATTAGAGAATAGATTCAGAAAAAGTTTTAGATTGGGATACTTTCCAAACATGACATGTCTCTAATGCTCATACCTCACTCTATCACCTTGTATCTTATTACAAAAGGGTCTGGCTTACCAATAAATTCCTTTAGATATTTAATAAATCAATGTAATTTTAATTAGAGTCAAGATTTATTATTCAAACCGTGAATTATAATTTAAAAAACAATAATTTATCAAAGTTGTATAATATATAATGATATATAAAGCTATTTCTGAAAAATACAACAATAAATAATACAAAAAGCTAGTAGATGCCTAGGATTGGTGCACAAACTTTACAATAAAAAATATTTATCTCTAAATACAAAAATTAAACATCATAATACGGTAATTAAACCAATAATGCTATATCCCAGCGAAACCTTGTTGCTTGACAGATAAACAGATAAGAAAAATCTAAAGAGAGATAAAAGGAGGAGAATTAAGAAAATTTTGGGACCAAGATGGATCGAAGAAGGGTATGGATTACAGAAAACATCTAAAATTGATGAATATTTTAACATAGAGATTGAAATGTGGAAAAACCGTCTGAAATTCTAGGGCCACATAATGAGGCTTCCCGATCACAGACTTACAAAAAGAATAGTAAAATACGTTCCATCCCTTGTTAATGGAGGAGAATGGATCCAAAATATTAAGAATGACTTGAAATTACCCAAATATTTAATGAAGGCATGGACAGAAGAAACAATTTTAAACTTAAAGTTGAAAAATGGGAGGTAAAGCCAGAGACAAAAGCGCCGAGAACTGGAACAAAATAGAGCGTACAAAGAAAAGCCGAATTCTTGCTTTTCAAAAGAATGAAAACCTGGTGGGTAAATAAGAACAAGAAGCCCCAAACGTGAATCATCTTTACTTAGCGTCTTCTACTTTCGGACCATTACGACTAATAATAATAATAATTATATAATTATATCTTAGTGTGAATTGATAATGATATACTTCATGTTTAATACACATTTCCTTAACTGGTAGGTTCCCCTTCCTAACAGTGCTATTTATATTGTGTTATTGTTTTTATGCATCGATATATAAGTTTTTATTTTTCTAAATTATGTTTGTCCGATAAGATACTAACAGAAAGAAAGGAGATCGATCAAAGCCAATGGTAAAAGTAAGCACAAACTCTTATATCGGATTAAGTAGGATTAAAGATTTTCAATTGACTATAATCAATATTAATAATAAAAATAAAACAGAGAAGAAAACAAACTGACTTTGTTATCTGAAAAAGATTGAACGGATAGAAAAGATTGAAGGCTTTCGATCCTTGAATTCATCCTTGACCTGAAGTAGAATTGAACGAGTCAATATCTTCTCACGGATACGCCAAAACGTTTCATAGGTCTAGAATTAGATAGAATATTTAGAATAGGTCTAGATAACCAAGCAATATTGGCCCAACACGGCATTGCGTCGACTTATTTTTCATAGTTCTAGTCCGGTTCTGAATCTGAAGTTTCGGAAGCATAAGACATTGTTTGACTAAACTAGGGAAAATGTGAAAAAGTTTTTTAAAATTTTGGAGCTATCCACTGTTGATGTTGAACGCCTTTTATACAAGGTGGAATGCTACGCAACTAATTGTATTATTATTATTATTATGTGGTATTCAAAAAACGTTGCTAGATTCCATTTCTAATGCAATAATATTCACAACTTTACAATAATAGTATAATGTCGAAGAGACATCGATGTTGGGAGCCAAGAAACATTAGATTTCCATTACGATACCAGTGCTTTGTATATTGCTTTCTTCTTATTTCGTGCTCTCGAAATTTATTAATTTATTTCCTCCAGAAAAAAACGCTTAAGTTAATTACTCCTTTAGACATGATTGTTTTTAGTTTTGAAATTTTTTTTTAATGCTTATCCAGTAATTTAAATTAGGATTCATTTTTGTAAGGCTGTTAGAGGAATGGAGAAGTATAGAACGAAGTGGACTGAAATATAATACATAATGTGATAAACATCTTCACACATTAGAAAATACATTCATGGCTAACTTTAATGCGAGGAAAATACAATGAATCTGATTAAATTAAAAAATTTACATATTAGACAAAAAAAATTACGTACCTTAAATTAATGAATAGTAAAAAATAAAAATAAAATAATTGGTGTATGCTCTTCATTACTAAATATAAAATAATAGCCCATCGCCTCCCCTACAGGTATTGATTAGCTAAAAAATGTAATTAAACTATTGCCGATGGCTAAAAATGGTTCAAGAGATCAGGTTTAATTATAACGAATAGGCAAAAAAGGGAGCAAAATATAGGCTATTAGAAAACCCATAAAAATATATCTATGGCAACTAGCAATTTTTTCTTAGACGTCCGTGGCCCAGGGGAAGGGTGTAGATAGATCAAAGTTGACGAATAGGTATTAGCTTGTCAGCCAAACATGGCTAACGTTCATCAGCAAAACATAAAAAAAAATTAATAAATAAATAATTGGCCATTATAATTATAGTGAAGAATCAGGTATAGTTTTTAGAACCTATGTTTACTACTAAAATATTAGAAAGAAAGAAAGAAAGAAAATAAATTTTATTCTGGGACATTTAGTCCCCTAAGAATAATTACAATGTACAATAAAGAGACATTTGTCTGGCATTTAAAGACAGTCAGGAATTAATTATGTAACATGGTTATTAGTCCTGAAATTAATACAGCTGGTGAACATTTAAAATACGTATATATGAGTGTGCTAAAATATATAATATACAAGAATCTGTATAAAAAAGAAGAATAAATGAAAAAATAGTTGAAAGAAGCTCAAAGCTCAGAGTTGCGAAAATCTTAATCTTACATATATTCGGGAGATTGATTGCTGAGGAGATGGAAAAAAAAATGGTGTTTAAATGAGGTTAAGGATGAGGATTTGCGTATGGAAATAGGTAGGGAATTCCAAAACAAGGTAGCACGCATGACAAAGGATTTTTTAAAGGAGGCAGTTCTGTGAGAAGGGATGAATAGGTTTGTGGGCTGGGATCTCGTATTAAACGAATGGACCGAGGAACAAGGAGTAAACAAATCAAGAAGGTAAGAAGGTTTTTTGGTTGTAAAAGTTCGAAAAAGGTGTACACCTAGGAAATATTGCCGCCGGAAAACTGGATAGAGCCACTTCAATTCGGCATACCAACTGGAGACGTGGCAGCGCCTGGAAACTCCAAATATACTACCTAATAATAATACATTTATTTTATTATATAATTTGAATAATCCCCATTTTTGTATCTGGTTTGTTTTTCTATAATCTCTTGATTAATATATTTTATTTTCGGTATTTTTATTATTTACAATTGTTATGAATCATTTTATATTTTGTATATCTGGGCCTGTAGAAGACCTGCAATATTGGTCAAAACGTGGCATTTCAAATAAATAGATCAACCCTATTGAAGAAATTACTTCTCAGACCTCCGTCCGGACCATTTTCTTACCCGCATATGGTCAACTAATATTTATCAAGATAAAATATTAACAAATCATTAAAACTGAAATAGGATTTTTTTTAAAAAATGAATACGACGATATATTCCTTCGTAGTAGTAATGATGACAACCAATTGTTAAAATATATGAACACACTAGTTCTACAATTTTATATGGATTGGATTTTTTCCACCCTTTAATATACCCTCATCATTTTATAAATGACCAATGAAAAACAGTGGTAAAAGAAACCAAAAATAATGCCGAATTCTTCAGTATAAGATCTACTATAACTTCAGTGAAAAAAATCTAAAGAAAAGTGACTTAAATGATTTCCACAATGCAAAATAATGAAGTAAAATTAGGATTAATTTTGTACTGAACAAATATAAAATTTAAGACCGTCTTTACCTGCCATTATTTATGGGTAGAGATTCATTAAATTTAACTACTTTAAAATATTTTCATATAAAATTATCGTTTATTGTGATAATGGAACAACTTTTGATAATAAAATATGATTTATTTTCTCATTTTGTGCACTAAATCTTTAACTAGGCTTACTACACCATCATATTTTGCATGACTTGAATTTTTGGGCTCAAGAAAACTAAACCGTGTTTTCCGAATGTAAATGTACATTTTTCACGATTGAAATACTTTCCCCCATTACTTGTTTTATACACAGATAAGATAAAGTAGGCGGGCTATAGAGAAGATTAAGTCCAACGTTCAAGATTGGTTTAGGTAAGTCTCACCAAAACAAGTCCAACATTCCTAAAATAAAAGACTTCTGGTATTTTTCTTTCATTAATAGAACGTTTTACGGAAAAGCCATCTTAGCCAAGTTCATACAAAAATAGAAGTGACAGGTCTATACGACTGACTACTTCTTTTTAAACCTGTTGGAATACACTAAGATTTTAAGAATTTTTAATTATTGAAAACGATCTTCTGAACTGCGAGTCATGCGTTGTATGAGACAGGTGAGGATAAGAATTGAAGGATTGGATGATAGAAATTTCTAACTAAGTAGTTTCCATAGCCGCTTGATAATGATTCTTGCTAAAATCATTTCACCTCTATAGGAATAAAAGTTTGTGTAACCGACTTGACGTTGCTATTTTCCCTAAGGTTAAACGACCCCAGAGCGTTCCCAATGCCAGCTCATGATGACGTTGATAGTGGAAACTCTTCTTTTCATGATCCCAAAGCCGGTGGCTATAGAACAGCAGGTACCTCACCCACAATGGACACTACCTGCCTCATCCTTTCTGCCTCCAGGGCAATGGTCCAGAATAGAATTCCTCCTAAAATACTATTGTCCTTGTGATAAACGTCTTAAGAACCGCCCCTACCTGCTCTTCTGTACAGTTCCCACGGCGGTTAAGACGTTTTACTTTAACAGGGAATGAAAAGCGAAAGAATCCATTAAACACCCAACCGCTCCTCTCCCCTACTATTCGTTTTTACAAGCAACACAATTTCAAATCTTAACTTGGCGCTGTTTGTAGGCAATAGCTATTATTATTATTATCTGTATTCCTCCCTTCAATTTTCATTGGAAACATGATAAAGCTATTTATAATACAGTTCTATTTATTGCATATTCTCTTACGGATTTGAATAAAAAATATTACTGAATACCATATTTTTATATGTAGAATGGGCCCCAGGCGATAAACTGGAACGCCTTTCAAATATTTGAAAACAGCAAAAATCAAATAATATTTGTTTTGCTGTAGTTGAAAAAGAGACGGAATAGCTGGAGAGTACTCCAGCAGATATTACACAGGGATCATCTCTGAAGGCAATAATTGTACAAGACTATGGGTTTTCAGGAAATACCTAAAAAGAAGACGGTATACCACGCTTGGTAAAAATAAATGAAGTAAAGAAAAATGAAGAAGATTTGGGAGGTGAGGAGACAGAAAAGAGGCAGAGAGTTAAAAAACCAATTCCACAGTGGCTTATTAAAAATTAAACACAAAAACTCAATACCACATACGTTTTTTAAGATAAATTCGCTCTCCATATAAGCATTAATTGAATAAAGGTGAAAATATTGAGAATAAAGGTCTGGTGGTTCAAAGATCAAATAGTTCAATTATATTTAGCAATTCAATTCATAGCAGGAAAAAAACACTAAAGGCTGGAGAGGAGCTTGTAAGAGGCCTTTTCGTTTAACAATGCTTCTTGAAATTACACCACCAGGTTGCGTTGGGAACTGCTTTTCTTATCATAGAAATATTTCTTCCAATTCATTTATTCATTTATATACATAGTGATTTGAAAAACGATCCTACGTTAATAACACATACCTACACAATTTCATACAAATGTATGACATAAAATGAACCATTATTACGGATCCGTTATGAACACAAAGGAGGAATCAGAAAGATATCCTCTACCCAAAAAAAAAAAAATTATGTTCTTGCACATCAACATAATATTTAAACTCAAAAAACATTTGGCATTGAAATCAATGCATATCAAATAACAAAGTAATCAAAATTGAAAACAACAGATCAATCGAGTGTAAATAACAAAGCATTATAGAATATTTGGAGATTATAAACACTCATAAACGCACGCGCCTTCTTATCAAATATACCCGAAAAAAATTGTTGTTTGTTGGGTAATTTAGAGGATTCTTCAATGAAACAGATATGAGTCATGGCTTGAAGGTTATAAAACATTTCTAATTTAAAAAAACAACATATATATGAAATCGATTGTAGAAACAATTTATTATATTTTTATAGTGACCAGGTTGGCTATGTGTGTAGGTAGATAAATGATTTAATCATTTAATAGCCACGTATGGATGGTGTGACACCTTTATGGATATTTAGGCGTACTTCTAAAAGCTCAGGATAACTTTCATAATATTGTATAAAAAAAAAAGTTAATTAAATCCACGTTTTTTTTTTATGTCGAAAGTGATCAGAGTACCCGAGCGACAACAATGATTTGAGTTCTTATGACAGCCATCTAGGAAGTGAATAGGAAAATAGTAATTAAAAAGGTAAGCAAATAAAATATAATTAGTAATATTTTCTCAGCACTTGAAGTTCAGAACGTGTCAATTTCACTCAATATTGAAAACAATTATAGTAATGGATCGAACACCTACAGTTTGATTATTATTATTATAATATTCATTTAAAATTTACATAGAATTTAGACCTTTCTTTATTTCTTGAATGGGGCGGAGTAGCTTAGTGGGTAGAGCACTGAGTTTATATGCCGAAGGCTACGGCCTCAAATCCACCTGTGGGGAAAAAAAAATAATCTCTAAACAGCCGTGGTTGAATCTTGTGGAATCTGACGATCTCCCTAGGACTAACTTAATCTCAATAAACAGGGTAATCTTGATTGAATGAAAAACTTAGCTGTTGAGCGTGATCTCGGACAAATTACCAGTGTTCAGTCGTCTCTACCATGTAAAACTATTCCTGGGTTGTATTTGTACAGGATTTTGTTATTTTTTAATTTATTGTAGACATATTTTTTTCGTTAAAGTTGACAGGAGATTTCCACAGCCTGGAGGTAGTTAGTTATCCGAGAAGGTCGGTACGACGATGACAAACCCAGACTGAAATCGACCCCTCCAACCCACCCCCAACAAGCCCAGATGGCGACATAATTATATAGGATTGGATGGAGGCTCTGTCATTAGAACGGGTGTTCCCATCGCCGGCTCTCCTACCTCCATGCGCTCTTCATCTCCTCCATCAGCTTGTAACGGTTCGATAGTGATCGATACTCCTTATATCGATCCTTTTATTGTTACTTTAATTAGCTCCTTGCTTCTGCACCCTCCAATCTGTTCACATCAATTTTGACTACACATCGTTAGGCGATGAGGGATGCTATAAGTGCTGTATGCTCATTACATCATTATCCAATGTAAAAACTGTGGATAGCTTTTCATATCCGTAAAAAAAAGAAGAAAAAAAAGGTAATCGTTAAAAATTTGAATTCATCGAGCAAAGGAAATATGGGAAAAAACGTTTCAGAGATACCCCAACAAATCTATTTTAAATGCTTTCCGGTTTTACGGATTCCGCATGAATTCTATGGAAATAATTTTTAATTTATTATATTGAATTGTACAACTGTAATATATACATCTAGTACAATGGCTAAATGAATAAATAAATACATGAAAGGACATGTAGAGGCACTACCCACTGGCAGCACTCTAACAACATTTCTATAATAGAAGGTCCCGAGGCCATCTTCTCTTCAGACGCCTAGGAGGATTGTCCGGGAATTGGGTGCAAGGATGGAAACTAGTGGGTTTGGATGGGCCTGGAGTTTATTATGGAATGATAGGTAACTGGAATGGGCTAAATTGGTAACATATGGAACGTTAAGGTCGTTATGGGTGGTTTTATTTGTGACAAAATAAGGAGCGTTAAGGATTTTGGATTGCATGGATTGAATATGAGAGGAATTCGATGGTTTGGTGAAGCCCCATTGAAATAATTTTAAAAATAAAATTCTATAAAACTTATTAATATTTAATTTTTGTACTGCATATGATTATCACAGCTGTGAGTCATTTAACGCCACTTTATGCTGCTAAGGCTATTCGGAAGAGGCTACAATGGGGGTCCTAAATATTGGCTATCCAGGTAAATTATACCGCACATACTCAGGACCGCGATGACTAAGGGTTTTTACTCCCATAAAAAAAAATCCTAAGGACACCTGCCAAGCTGCCAACCCGCCTTCTTGGACATAGTAAATCATCACAATAGGCCTTTTGAGTTTTCTTAGTTTATGACTTACTGACCTTTCACTATTTTTTACTTTTCTATTGCTTTATGCAGTTTTAACCACTCTCTAGAAAAGTTTTAAGAAGCAACGGAAAATTTAAGTTAGATAAATATTATTAAATTGGATTAATGTTTACTTGTCTTTTAAACATCCTACATAAATAGTGGTGGTAGAAAGACTGTCGTTTTTACATTATTAAAATACTTTGATGTTCTCTTATGTAGGTTTTACTTGGGAATTTCTTCGAAGGGTTTATTAAAACAGGTTTTTTACAGATATGGTTTTTATATCAGCTAATACAGAAGTTTTAACATCTCCCCATAACAAGATAAAAACCTGATAAAAACTAATAAACTCACAATCATCAGTAACTCAACACACACCTTACCTGCTCTATCACATTTCATGATTCTCAAGAACTCCAAATACAAGGATCGAGGTCTATATCAGACACCCAAAACATTTTACATCCAAATTATAAGAATGACTAATATTACTTAACGTATAATTTACTGAGTAAGGAAAACAGAATGAGGTAAGTTGCAGCTATGAAAATTTACTAAATAAAGTAGAAAACTTATTTACATCCAACAATTAGAGATGGATTTAAGAGATGACAATACGTATAAATAAATGGACGATTTTACGCCTCTTCTACTTGATCCAAGTGACCATAGACTTTTAGTATATGTAACAAAAACAGATTATAATTCCACATTTTAATTATAATACAAACTCTAGAGTACATCCTTAAGGTTTTTTAAAATTAAAAATACATTATGTGGACTTACCCTTGAATTTTCAAGATTGGTTTTTGATTAAAAGACAGTGTTTTAAAGCAGCAATATCATGATGATTCAAATGTTTGCAGTTCCTTAGCTACCTCTCCATTAAACTCTTTGAACCTGTAAAAAAATATTCACATTAGTACCAAATATGAAATCAAGAGAAATGAATAAGCGGCTAAACTTTATTCCGTAAATTCAATTCTTTATGATAATTTTAATAGACATGAGAAGATCTAAGAAAATGATCGTCCTAAAGGATTTAAAAAAAAATTAGTAATTAACTTGATAACTTTTAATTAAATCAGAAAAAGAATTATTGAAAACTCCATCTAGACTTGAACCGAATAGATTGGATTCCCCTTACTCCATCAATCTCCTAAGTAATACAAATAAATTCAAATCCGAATTTGAACAAATTCAGAACCGAAAGCAGACAACTCCAAATTTTAAAAACCTTTTTCACATTTTTCGCTAATTTAGACAAGCAATGCTTTATGCCCCCCGAAAGATGAGGTTCAGAACTGGACTGAAACCATGATGTGTCGTGTTAGATAAAACTTTCGAAAGTGTGAACAATTCAATTTTTAAAATTCTGGAGTTCTTCGCTTGTGATCCTGAACGCATCGAATAATAATAAATATTTATTAATAATGCAGTTTTTGTTGCAGAATTATTATCGCATGCCTGTAAAACTATACATACACGAACCTGTTAATTATTAAAACAGTTGAATCCAGTCGACGTATCCTCCTACTTCTGGGAGGAATGGAACAGAGAAAGAGGAGGGTTGGTAAGGACGGTGGATTGGACGAGGAGGAAAGCATTGGGTCAAGAGATACCAGCCCACTGCGGCCGACCGTTAGCCAGGAATGTGTCCTGCACAATGCCAAGCTATATGACCTGTTCAGGTACCGCTCCGTAATTTACTATTTTTTCCTCAAGGTTTCAGGTCAGTTCTGTATCCCCAACATCCCATGATCCCACTTCTGGCTAATGTATCTACACAATATTCATTGGAACATCAATCCTGTCCGAACACAATGGCAATAAACGAGTCCTATTGTAGACCTATGTCTTCCTTCAATAAAACCATGAATCGTAACTTGTAACGTGTATAACACGTACTATATGGCTGACTATAATCTGAAGGCATTTAAAAAAAAAATGGAATAGATCGGTAGCCACACGGTTAAACACCGTATGCTGTCATGTTGAACATTCTTGATAATAGAGTGTTGAACTTAGCATTATCCCAGAGTTTCCAGCCACACAGGCTACAGTCAAGGTCGAACTTACAAGTCCCACGTGGCCACTAACTAGAAACAACCTATGGTGGTAAGAAGCAAGAACTGAAGAGGCGTCTTAAAAAAAAAAAGAAGAAAAATACCTAAGAAAGAAATAGTTTATAAAGGATATTCTTACATGCAAACAGAGGATATAAAAACAATGATACTAAACCCAGATAGCAATCATAATGATGACGGTTTCATACTTTACCTCACAAGTTAATTTTCGAATATATAGATGCAAAATTAAAGGAGTTTTTTAATATTTAAAGGTTTAAATAGGCGCAAATTATGTGTCAACCAAAAGTAAACATGTACTTTTTGATAAAGTGCCCACTATATATAGGAAAATGTCCCCCAACCTCTTTGAGTATATTTTGACACTAATAAAGCGGACTCTATACAATTATCTTGCAGCATGCGAAGTTAAGCTTTTCCATTCCTAACACTGCACTGCGCGTACAAGATCACGGCTGACTGTTGCAATTAACCTAAATAACATGTTCTAAAGACAGTTCAGACACTTAACTAATACCTCTTTTGGGATTCAATACGGACTTTCTCTTTCCATTATGTACTTTAGACTCATACAAAACCACAAAATCCTAATCTCAGATTCCAATTATTTTTTGGGCCTGATGAGAATATGATAAGGCCTTTTGGTTTGGCTGCATTAAACAGGATTCATACATGGAGGGATTTTTTAATGCTTGAGAAGGCGTCACCTCAAATGTTACTCTGATTCATACCTATTTCACAAATGTGAAGAACACATTCCTTCATCAGACATTATCTTTTAAGGCTCCCGTTGGATATTATTATAGCACATAAAGCCCATCATAGAGATACGAGGAGATATAAAGGGAACATGATTCCCCTGACACCCTACGACCCGTACAATAACATTAGAGAAGAGCATTGAGAGGATGATGGTCCTAGGGCAATTTAGTGTGGCGAATGAGATCATTAGCGGCCGCTCCGGGGTAAAGCGTTTGTCGATCTCCGCTCTTCAATTGGATAATGGACTCTAGCCATTGTTCTTCAAGGATTCTCATGGGCTATGTTTTCCATCGACAGAGAAATAGAAAAAAATGAGTATTTCAGGGTGACAAAGTTAGTTTAGAAATAAAAATTAAAAACGGTTGAAGGAAACGTCAATTTGATGAAACGATTAATAAAAAAAATAATAATAAACATGCTAAATCTTGTTGGACAGGGAGGTTTGGATGTGCTCTATTTATTATTTTCCTTCTATTATTCTCTTTTAATTCTAATGATGCCTGCACAGTAGTTATAGTGATTTCCAGTGCTTTGTTTGTGATTTTTAAAATTACATCTTACCTGTACCACTACGACTCATGAAGACTTGGGTTCAGCACGGAGTGGAGACTGTACTGTTTCTAGGACAACGGTTGTGCAGGGTGATTTGTCCGAGATCACACTCAAACGCCAGGTTTCTTCTATTATTTTGGGTACCCACTTCTACCAGTTCTACTTGGGTACCACTACCAGAGGGTTTCCAGATCCCAAAGGATTAATTAGCATATTAAATAAATTATCTGCCACAGTCAGATTTGAAACCGGAACCTTCGGCACTGCAAATCTGAGCCCCTACCCCCGTCCCAGTTATTTTTATCTTAACTTATAATTCAGATCTCCTCTCAGCTTTAGTATATTAGTAAAATCGACAAAATAGAACCGCTCTTATAATTGCCATCAATACAGAAAAAACTAGACGTGTCTCAAATTAGTCCAAATTAAGAGGAGAATAAAACACTATCTATTCTCTATTATCGGCTGATCTCATATATGGGTTCAGACTATCAATGAATCTCCATACTCTAGGATAGGATTGTTGCAAACCTTTTTGTAAGATAATTAATAATAAAACAATTTGACCTTTGTTAGGTATAACTAAGTTAGGTATTTTTAAAGTCTTAAATACTTTCCACAGACGGGTTCACCTTTTCATATATGAATTTTCTTTGACGACCATTACTGAAAAAAAACACCACTTCAGTTGAAAATTGAGAAGCTTTCGATCCAGTTCCTCGCTGAAGAGTGTCCACGGCGAAAGGAGAAAGGAGATCGTGACAGTAAGAATTTTCCCAAAACATTTCTCCCCTCACGACTCTGGGACCAAAGTCTCCTGGCTATGCTTTATTAAATAAATTACTCCCTAAGAAAACTTATTTATTTTTTTTAATTTAAGGATAATGTAGTCTTAAATCACCGCATTACTCTTTAATATCAAACTATTTTTAAATATAGTAACTAAAAAATTTAAAGTAATACTTCTTCAAGGTTAGGATTCGTTAAATAAAGAAAAATTTTATTCGATTTCAAAACAGTTGTGAATTTGGTATAACATAATTATGTAATTGTGACCTCAAGCGAAAGGTGTTGTCTTAGCAATCTCCAATCTCGTTTTGTGCCTTAGGGCATCCAATCTATACCAACCAGAAGGAGGGGAGGGTCGAGATTTCCTCAACAGGTCCACCAAGAAATTAAGGACTTCAGATCGGGGAGATCTTTTATAATGACAAGAAAAGAGAAACCATGGATTGTGAAAAACTGAGGAGCAAATTCTATGCACAAGATCGCGGGTTAGCAGCCCAATAGATGGGCAAAGACTTACTCCTTTTTAAAGGGAGTAAACAATTTGTGGTTATGTCGTCCTGTGGAAGTTAAGGTATAATTCAAGATCACGCTGTACCATCATCCGACGCCATAGCAGCAGATAGTGAAGTTTTTTTTACTAGTTTGGCTACGCATTTCATCTCCATTCATTTATAACAGACACATCGAATTAATGAGACAAGAAGTGATCTAGTTGACAGTAATGATAATTGAAGACATGTGGGGTGTATTTATGTCAATATGATGATCATCATGTATTAGTACGTCAAAGAGTATGTGTCACAATTAACATCAACAAATGAGTAAACACTACAAATAAACTTAGGCGGATTTTTTTATTGATTATTCCAACCAAATCAATTCCTTAAACAATTATTTTAAATTTTGAAAAAAGTATATCAATTTTCGGAAAATAATGTCATGGTTTAAACAAACGTAACTATTTTTCAAATACATTTATTGGATCTAGAAAAATAAGATATTAAGTAGTTTAGATAGAATAATGGTAGTTCAAAGGATAATATTAATAAAACTATTTTTGGGGTTAAGAATGGTTAGGATCAGTTTTATTAATCAAGTAATGCCAAAATAAGATTCAATCAATGATTAATCCTATACTTGTCGAATCATTTCAATTTCGGTATATGTGAATATGCTTATTTGAAAAAATTATTCCATGTTTGTATTATAAGAATTCTATCCATTACTTCAGGATCGTTTTTACACAAGATGTTATTCATATTACAAAAAAAAAAAAAAAAGGAAAAATGCACCGGAACAACATATGAAGAGTTTTGGGTTCAGTACGTGGTTGATACGAGGCTATTTCTAGGACAACGGCTGGGCAGGAAGATGATTCTCCGAGATCGCGCTCAACCACCAGGTTTTTTCCGCAATTTGGGGCACTCCCTTTACTGGGCTGGATGAGCCCCAGGAAGGACTCCAGCTTCCACAGGGTCCATCCCCAGCTGTTAACAGATTAAATAAATTAAATGCCACAAACAGATATTAACCCAGCACATTCGGGCCGACAACTCAGGGCTATATCACAGAGCTTCCCATCTCAACATTCATTTTCCAAGTTCTTTTAATTTTCTTAACTTATTGTTTGATGTAAGTTAAGGGAATCAGAAGTGGTTTTACGTATATATAGGAAGACAAGAAGTGAAGTTACAGATCGCCCTCTCACAGTACTGACTGTTGAATGGAAGATGCCGCCATTCTGGAGCCGTAGCTAAGCGATTCTTTCCAGGGCCGCCGTTACCTGCTCCTCAAGTACCGCCATCTGGCAAGCACCCTTGAAGGGAGTGTTCCAATCTATCGGGGTACCCACTTCTCTCGGCCCTAAGGGCCTTGTTCGGAAGTTTTTTCTTCATAATTGCTTACAAGGGTAAGCCATTAAAAGCTTTTAACTCACTTAGTATTTTTAAAATATCATCACATCCTTGGTTTGTAGGACGATAAGCCGGTTAGTATTTATAAGTACTTCTTTGCGTCTTTACATAATGGTAAATATGTAAGCATATATTATTTATTATTATGCAACAAAACGGAATAGAGACAATTGGTACACTAGTAAGTTTTAGTCTAGTGTCAAGTGTTATACTATTATAATAGCCCTGAAGAAGACCTGCAATTTGGGTCGAAACTTCGTCTTCCAAATAAACAATTCTTCATATATAAGAGAATTTTTTTTCCTATACCTATACCTATTTTCTTCCTCTTAGACAATTTTACAGGTACAAATAAAAATTTTAAGATCACTTTATGTGGGGTTCTTTTATTATGTGGGGTAATAATAAAAGAAGTATGTATAACAAACAGCTGGCTGGTTCTAAATGCACCTGTGATCATTATCAACTGTTTGTCAAAGAGTTGTCGTTAGGGGTCACCTGTGGTTTAGTGGTTAGCATAACAACCTACTATGTCGAAAGTGGATTTCAGTACAGCACAACAGAGACCAGTTTGAGAAAAATAGTTGGTTATGCCGGAAAGAACGTAAACTGGGGGTCCCGAGTCAGGCACTCGTTAAAGATAGCTATCCTAATTAAACTAGGATAGGCCAAATTTAGAACTCCCATAGCATCGCCTATTTAGCCATATCTCCATAAATTGACGTTAAATGAATAAATAATAAGAATAGTCGTTAATTTTAGTACAAAAAATAATTATGGTAATTGGAAAATTAATCATAGGTAAACATGCAGAACAATAGGACTAGATCTTAATGGGAAGCGCAATAAATTAAATGGTGAGTAACTTTAATGGCCAACCTGACAGAAAAAACTAATTGCCTCAATTAACAGACAAGACGACCGGATATTACTCTTACAATTTCGTTTATGGTGCGATCTATAATGCGTTCATTTCCTGTCTCTATTTAAATACTTTACTTACTTTCATAAAACATTTAGAACTTTAATACGAAGGTAAAAAAAACAGTCCATGGTCCACCATCTTTAGTTCAGTACGTGGTAGAGGCTGTTTTGTTTCTTGGACAACGGTTATATAGGGAGGTGATATGTCCTAGATCACGCTCAACCACTAGATCCCCCCCCCTCTTTTGGGTATCCACTTTATAGAGGCTGGTTAGCTCCAGGATAGCCCTAGATCCCATAAGATCCATCTCCGACCTAATAGATCAAATTAAAGTTTGCCAGCTGACGGGATTTGAATCCAGGCTTGTGGCACGGCAACTCAGCGCTCTACCACTGAGCAACTCCGCTCCCAATACGAATGTTAGATAAAGATAAATAGCATATTAAAAATACTATAAAAAAAGGAATAGAAACATTATGTAAAGAAAAACAGCTATTGGTATTTCAAATTCTCTTTATTTTTTGAAAAATTATACAGACTCGTTGTTACTGTTCAATTTCAATTAGGTAGTTAAAAAAAAAAATTAGGTTTGGTAATGGAATTAGTGTTTGTTAATAAAGGTGAAGAGAAGGGTATATTTAATTAATTTTTTATTACAATCGAATTGGCTTGTTGGTCGAAAACTAAGTTACTTTTTTCCTCCATTATTATAAATGGACGATTTATAGGCGTGATAAATCGATAACTTTGACCGAAATGGCAGATATCAATGCATCCTAAGATGACCTGTGGACATTGGATCCAAGTCTCAGGAAATTCGGTTCAGTAGTCGCAGAGAAAAGTGACAAGATATATTTTTATATTGTTAATGTTTGGATACTACATACTTTGAACGTATAATCTCATATGTTATAATAAATAATATTAATAAATTAACAATGTCAAATCCTGCAAGTAGACACAGGCGCTTAGTTTAAACACATGCTAAGGGAATTAGGTCAATTATCGGTTTACAAGAGGAAAAAAGAAAGTAGAGTGAGAATGACTTGCATCAGGGGAACTGCTCTTGATCTAGGTTACGTAACAGCTGGCGGGGTAGCAGGGGCCAATGTTATATTAGATGAAACATGTAACTTCCAGGCGATTTCAAAAAGATTTCCTACAACTATCTATTTCCTAAGTTTTCCAGGGCATAGGGAAGGCATTGGACTATCGGGCAAGGACATGACGTAGAGCAGAGTATTGGAAAACTGTATTGTAAGAATAGTAGTAGTTTTTATATGTAATTTACTTATTATAGAATGATACTGAGGGAAAATAATAAAACATTCTAACCGTATGTCTGCAGCCCCAGTGAATAAGTGGTTAAGTCGAATTTTGTCCAGAGTTATATAGGAGGAAGCGGAATCATGCCATTCTTGTAGTTTTTGGCTTAAAAGGGAGATGTAATAAAAGCAATAACTCCTTTCAGGCCAATGCCTGTCTTTGCCTCTTATTCACTATAAAAATAACACGTTTCCGCTTCTTTAAGTCTAAGAAACTTATTTTGGAGAAAATTCCACTTAACTACTGATTCACTGTGATTTTAGGTATATCTGTTGTGGACAAAACGTGACTTTGAAGTACATCTAATAAACTATTAGTGGCACAAAAAATTAACACTAAATCAAATAAAGATATCAGGTACATAATATAAATCGCATACATGTACTAAAAAAAAAGGTGTTAAATAAATTCAGAGATGGCCGAAATTGAAGTATCCGTTGAAATTTGAGATAAAAGTTTTTTGAGAAAGCAATAACTCCTAAACTGCGTGCAAGGAAGTAAAAATGAATACTAGTAAAGTGTGTATGTCTTATTTAGTTATGAAATATATTTCAATAATCCTATTGTGTACTCCCAAATCCCCTTGACAATATATGGACCTTGAAGTGTCCATCGCCCAGACTCTCACAAGGGTCTTAGTCCGGCAATGCTTGGTTACTTGATGGATTAAATCTTATTTTACGACTGTTACAAGCTGATCTATGTACAATGGTGACCACTGGCCTTGATGATATATGACATAGGATACGGGGACAGATGTGGACAATAGGTCAGCCTATTGTGTTTCTTGTGTCAGATGTTTCCAGAGGTTATAGGCGGGCAGATGATAGTCAGAAGCGTTTTCTATTTCCGGACATTGTCAATAAATAACAAAACACTAAGATGTATGTTAAAGTTATACCTGAATGGTATAAATATTTACGAAGGACAAATCCACCCAGGGGATTGTTGAAGGATTACCGAACTATACTTCAACCGAATAAGGAGTGTGAGGTAGAACTCAAGAAGTCAGTAATAAGAAGAATGTTTCCCCTTAATTTGAAGCGGAAAACGACTACAATATTTATTATATCAAACCACAATTAATAAAATAAGACAATTTAATTTAAGCATGGCTTAATATGCGCATCATAACAGGTTTGTCTTAGTTATTTACTCTATTCTGAGGTCTATAGGTGTCTAAGAATTTCCAATACATGTGCTACAAGTGTTGTTGCTGTGTTGATGTGAATATTAAAAAAACTTAATAAAATAGATTAAATGTGGACAGAGATAAAGAAAATGCATCGGTTTAATCATGAACCGATTAATTGTATTTTATCATTACAAGATTCCTAAATAAAACAAAATTAGTTTTACTTGCATAAATGTTTGTTTATTGTAACATTCTTATTTGATTGATTAAACTACCCTTGAGTGCTGATAAAATATATACAAAACAACGCTACGAGTTTATTGCATGAACAGGAAATGCCAAACTAAAAAAGGAAGGAATGTTTTTATTCTTATCTAGTAAACATGAACTGTTAAAACATCAATAATGAGTCGCTCTGTTCCAGCACAATTTTCCTTTAACAAAACAACTCTTTTTTTAAATAGCAGTCACGGCGATTGTGATTCAACACCGTACATCTTGTACCCAGCAGGTATAAGTAGAGGAGCGAATGATACCAAACTATTCTTATATAGTGTCATTGAGATCAAATGAAGCTTGATTTGAATTCCTAAAACTGCCAATGGATGATTTACAAAGTAAAAGAACAAGAAATGGAATACATTTACCAGGAATGTGATTAGTTCAGAGGTCCTTTATTAGGCTTTATGTTATGCCGAAGAGACGAACGAACAAACGACATTTTCCAAACTGGCAAGATGATTGTAGCACATCCCGAGATGACTTGCAGAGTGAGGACATCGCCCGCTGAGAACCAGCTTATCCCAGCAGTCTCCTTAGCTCGGCTATGAGAACTCCGCCAACAATTGTGAGAAAAAAATAAACATTCTTAATTAAAGAGGAAAACGTTAGGATCCGGTCTCGGTTGGAATCTACATTCCAACTGCTTCCTTTTAAGTAGGCATTTATAAGAAGGTAGCCTTTATTTCCTGTACACGCCGCGTGTATAATTATATATTAATAATTACATATTTATAATGTACAATATATATTTATAATTTATCTAGTATAATATAATATTCCGGAGCGGTATGGGATCAACGCCAAAACTTGTGGAGGGGAGATACCGATAAGGAAGTGACAGGCCTGGCTGGCCGTTGAGAAACTTGAACAGATGCTGAAGGAGCGAAGCTTGGTCCATGCGCCCTACTTACTACTCCGGCCAGGCCAGGCTCAGCATTCGGAGACACATTCTGCAAAGGGAGCTGCTATGCAATGTGGAAACAGGAGGATTTGACTGTCTAACTGACCTAATAATGATTAGGATTTATCAACGTAGTTAAAGCTGCCAAAACCTTTAATCAAAATTAACATAACTGATGTAGAAGTAACACCAGAAAAGGTGATACGAAATGTCCTTTTTTTAAGGGAAAGATTTTTTAGTAAAACAACTTAATGATCTAAAACATTTTTTTTTTCAAAATGTTTACCCTCATTTTCTATACATTCCTCCCAACGTTTTATCAAATTTTCATTTCCAGAACAAAAAATTCGGGGTTTTGCGATCAAATAAAGTCACTTTGTAACCCAGCAGCTCGTCGAGTTTCTTCACTACCTCTCGT
Organism: Troilus luridus; assembly: GCA_964056705.1. NCBI lineage: Eukaryota > Metazoa > Arthropoda > Insecta > Hemiptera > Pentatomidae > Troilus > Troilus luridus. The sequence continues at coordinate 93,416,043 of OZ057414.1, read as the reverse complement.
GAAACATGAGGCGTTGTCGTAAATTAACCACTTTTTATTCAACCTTCAATGACATTAATATTTTTATTGATAAATATTTCGATATTTATATCCCTAAGCATAAATATTTAATATGGTCGAGTTTGTTACAGCATTTATATATAGCTAAGTAACACGAATAAACAACACCAACAAGTTAGTGTTTGGTTCCATGTTGGTGGAATCTACTGCCTTCCCAATTTTTATTCAGGTTTTCGATACTCATATGTTGATATCAAAATATTTTTTAAAAACGGAATATTAAAATTATAAAGATATATTTTCATGATGCCTAAAGACGACCTCCTAATACTAATAAGGAAACTAGTCGAAGAACAACTGAACTCACTAATCACTAACCAAGAACCAGGTCAATGCACCATGACCAAAAAATAGAAAGAAAAGACACAGAATTTTCAATCACAGTTTGGTAGTATACGATTATTTTTTTAGGTGGGATATGAAGCATTGTATGAATAAAATAAATATAGTGTTCCAGTTCTGGAACTAGCATCTACACGCAGCAACCCTTTACATGACCGTAGACAGTATAACGGCTGAGCAGTTCTTTAGCGGTACCGAGCGATGCTCTCTTAGGATTTCATGGACAGTGACCGTTGTGGGATCGTACCGCCTCCTGGGGCAGCGACCAGGAACTCAAAGGATCTAGAACAACCTAGAAAAAGATCATCGGGCTTAGAACTTAATAAAAAAACTCGTTTAATCAAGAAAAACTCGATTTTCCGAACTTCAAAAATATTATTTTCACAGACGTATCCGTAATCCCGTATTCATTCCCATAGATAATATTCCTGTATTGCCATTTGGTATTCTTGCTCGAGTAAATTGTAATAGGATTAAGTGCATATGGTTAAACGTTGACAATCATTCTTCTCTGTTACCAATACAATAACACTAAATGTGCTGTAAAAGATTAACATAACAACACAACTTTTAAAAGCTAGTTATTTAAATTATTTTTATTTTCCAGATAAATACAAAAAAAATCACAATGAAATTAAATTTAAGAAGTACATGAAATTAAAACCGTATAAAAATAATTTGGATTCTATACAACTTACTAGGCTTTGGAATGGAAGTTCGAGAAATAACACTGCGTAATAAAAATAATAAACAATTAAAACATAATTTTGTATATATAAATACTTTTTAGGAGATCAAAAAATAACATGGTGTTTCACTTTTACCTTCTAGTCATTTTTATATCTCCTGCCTTACTAATTCTCTAAATTCTAGATATGCATTCATGATATTTCATTTTACAAAAATGTTTATGATAAGTTAATAAAGCTAAGAAACGATTTTTCTATTTTGCAACTAAACTAAGATTTTTGACAGTAAACATACAAAAACATTTCGACAGGCACAGAATCCACGAAGGACCAATTCATTTTTTGTATAATTTAGCTAAATTGGATAATATATTCGTATGGATTAAAATGAATATAATATATACTCGTGTGGTAATGAAAATAGTTATCGTAATGACTTACTTAGCTTGCATGTTTTAAGCTCATATAAATTTAAGTCTTATAACTAATTTATTTATAGTAACTTAACAAGATACTAATTAAGAAATCATTACTAAGCTAAATCTCAGAAAATATACCACATATCAGACTAAATGTCAAATATGTTCTAATTTCCAGCTATCTCTGGAATTGGCAATTTATAAAAATCTGGATGTATACTCGGGAAAAAGTAGCAATACATTTAACTGAGTAAGTTTTGAAAAAAGTTTTATATTTATTTATATATGAAAAAAATATTGGGTGCTAAAAACAAAACAACTTTGTCAGATGTATTCGTATGGTCGAACAGCGAAAAGTTTTTCAGAACTTGGAAATTGCACACCTTGCTCTAACAATAGATCATTTGAATATTAAAGAGGTATATTTTTTTTTCGCGAACAGCGGGAAACTGCTTCGTAAATTTACATATTCATAAGTAACGTGCAGGATTTGCATATCATTTACATAAATAAGTACTCAACCTGGAAAAATTATAATAAAGAAAGAAAATATTGACGACACTGAGGACATTTCTGTATAAGCTATAAAGAGCGATATCGCTATTAAAAAAAATTATGGTTAATGGCTAAAATATTTAAGTATACAACGAGCTGACTCTTTCGCTAAAAATATCCTTCAAACTGCCTCCTGTGCTCGTTACAATTGAAAATAGCAAGAAAATAAGAAAAATTGTGTAATAATTATTCTAATAACAGGGTCTCCCTTTATGTGTCAGTTATGTCACAACCTGTCAATTTATCATTACTCTGGATTCTTCATCTACATTCTTTTTTTTAAATGTACATACCATCTAAAAAAAAAAATCATATTTGAAATGTGTCCTTAATGTTTTTGTTTAAAAAAAAAATGCATTTTGACATGATTTTGTTTTTCCAAGGTAACAAATTGGTAGCGGAGTAGCTTATTACGTAGAACAATAACTGAGAGCTTCCGGGTTCGATTACGGCTGCGGCAGATAAATTATTTGATCTTTAGCATCTATAAAGAGGGTACCCTTCAATGGGTGTAAAATCACCTCCCTATAAAATCCCTAGAAGAACAGTTTTTGCCATGTACTACTGAAACCTAGACCCTTCATGGGTTATAATGATACCGGTTTTTTCAGGTCATGGATTACAATTTATATTTTTCGGTATCGGTGACCGATGGGAGATTCAAATATTAATTAATAATATAATTAATAGCTTCTTATAGGTACATTTAAAAAAGGGAGAAGAAATTTGAAATGAGTTCATGATTGTCGAATAAAATTCTGGGAACCTAGAATCGTCTTGAAAACCCGTTCGTTTTTTTATGTTTCGCTGTTTAACCCAGGAATTTCAGGAACTTAAAATAAAATATTTTAATGATGAATTAAAATAAAACACTGCAAATTGAATATTTGTCTCAATATAATTAGGAATACTTGTTTGAATAATTATATATTCACATATAAAAGCATAAATTATCATAATAAATGGAGTTGTATTATTTAGAACGGAATTTTCGAAAAGGCAAATTAATATTTCATGCCTTTTTTTCTCCGACAGAATTAATTATTTCAACATTATGCGGTTGGTATATTTTATTTAAACGACAAAATGCAATTATTTTATCTTGTTTGTAAATATGCCATTACTGTAGAAGGATATAAAAAAAATTAAATATTTTATTCAGTCAATCTGTAAACGATGAAAGCTAGGGAAGAGGAAAGAAGTGTGTGTGAGAGAGCGAGATGATATTTTTAGTACAAAATCTGAACCGAACACATCTGTATCGAGAAGACTTGAAGCAAAATGCAGTGGGCATCTACCAAACAAAATTCCAAGAAATATAATCAAATCGATGATAATATACAGTAATAACGTCTTTACACGTACAGACACTTAAGGATAATATAGGAATATTACAGTTTCAAATATAATAGGATATATTATAGTTGTGAATTTCAATAAATAAATTAATAATTTGAAAAAAATAATAGTTAAAAGATAAGAGAAGTTTTTTTAATTATAACTAAATATTTCTAATTTTGGAAAATGATGCTAATGCGATTTTTTAAAATTGTAAATGCTAATTTACTAACTTTTTTATAATTTACTATAATAAGTTATTTATATACTTCTTGATTTCTGTATAAAAGCCCTATTTCATGTATTAGAAAATAAAGAAAATTATATATACTATTTTCACTGGAGTTGAGTAGCGGGGTAGCTAATTGCCGAAGATTCTGAGTTCAAATCCAGCTGTTATTGATAAATTATTTTATCTGTTTACAGCCACGGGTGGGATCTGAGCCTCACGGTTGCGTGTGATTTCCGGCAAATCAACTCCTTGCACAACCGTTGTCCTAGCATCTAGTAAAGACTCTACCATGTGCTGAAACCAAGACCCTTCACTAGGTTGTAGCGGTATAAGTTTTTATTTTTTAATGGTTTTATTTTAACTCCATTATTCAAACAAAAATAATGCTACCTAATAACACCTACATGAAGAAGCATATTAAAAAAGCTTGTTATATAACAACAAGAAACAGTTGTTATTATAAGTGAGACAGGTAACCTTGGTGAGAAGCAAGAAATAGTTATGATTCATTACCCTAGCGGAACATAGAAAAAGCGGTTCCTCAAGTGGTTTTTGTAGTAATGTGAAGGCGTGTGTGGTCTATCTAGTAACAGAATAGGGGCCTTGTCCCTCGACTATAGTTAGCCAACCCCCTCCCACTTCTTTAGCCTTCCAAGGAAGATAAAGTATTCTTAAAAGTAAACAGAAATATATAGAATTACAATAAAATAAATACCCGCTTTATACTGGTCCAAATAACAAACATTTAGTCTATTATATTGGCTATAAGGGGTTCTAAAACATTTGACTTAGATACTTCTTACAAAAGAAAAGGAAAAATATATATGATGTATAGGAAAAAAATCCATGACTATAGGCAAGAAGAGACATTTTAAAATTGTCAAAGGAATTTAGTACGTGATTAGGCCTCAGCCGTAGGTATTAAGTGTATAAATAATTTGATGCAATAATTCTTAAGTTTTATACAAATTCGACTAACTAATAATTTAGTCTCATAGCTTTTTTTGATTCAACCCATTTTGTTTCTTTTACTAAGGGGTATACCAGATTGAGTTTTCCTTGAACCAACCAACATTTCTTTTAATAATGGATTAAATTGGCCAGGGGGTGCAGTCAAAGATTCCAACGTTTCATCCTAAGATGTAGGCCATCTTCAGGGCAGCCAGCAACGGGTGCTGAATCAGAGGTTATGCGTCAAACTATCAACTGACCAATTTAATCCATCATTAGAATTATCCATTCAACTGTTTTCCATTTAAAATTTCTTATAGTTTCTTTTTCATTTACTTCCGGATGTACAACCTCTCTCAGACCATGATCGTGCATACTTTCCTCAATTCCTTCCATCCACCTCAACCTTCAACTCCGTTTCAACCTTCTCTACAAATAAAAACCGAAGGTTGACTTTAATCAATGTGCAATATGTCTATGGTTTTTAGTTTTACAGAGGCCTGAAACGAAGCCGCTGAAGGGGATCTGAATATTTGTACCGATAGGATGAATATGAGACTAGATATACAACTACATTTTTTAATGATGTTAAAAAGAGCAGGAGAATGTCCTCCTGGTTGTTAAGATGAATCAACAAGAGATATCTAGAATGATAAGCTGCCAAGAAAACTTCAGAACGGAGTCTGTCTATGTACGAAATATATATTTTTCCAATCAACTATTTAGGATGTTATAGAAAAAAACAGGAATGTGACTACAAAAAAGAGGGAAAATACACAAGGCCTCATCTTGCGCCCTACTTGAAGAGGCCCGGATTGCCTCCCGATGGTCCCACGATAGTGGATGTTCCCAACGGCTGTTTAGAAAGTAAGCAACCCTCGCTCTTCCTCAGGAACTTCACGGCTCTAAAAGAATGTTCTTCCCACGTCAGGCTGTTCTCGATATCGGGAAAACTCGGTTGTTGGTCCACTTCCAAGGCTTGTCAAGTTCTTCAGTCCGATGGAATCATAAGAGTTAGTGGGGTTAAGAATAGATGTCCACTAATACTTTTAAAACAATAAATAAAGTACATTAGGAACTCAGTTAATTAAGATCAGGCATAAGGTTCCTATGTATTAATTCCAGAAGAATGTTCGAGTGGAACACTTAACTAATCATTCGGTATCTGCCTCAATCATTCTGCCTTTCACTACCTAACGTTATGGCCCTCATGGTCATGACCCACCTCGGTTAGGAGAATCCTCATAAATTTTAGATGGTATCCAGGTTAAGAGAGAGTGCCTACCAAATAGCCTGAATGCTATTTAGTATTATTGCTGAATCCAATTTCAAGTATTTGAAGAATAAAAGAATAAAAACGAGTCATTGAGAGCAAAATTGGTATGTCAATAATTTTTTATTTCGAAAACACCTAAACATGATAGCAACAAATTCAAAATATTTAAAGTGCGACATTCAATGAAACAATCTAGGTTTCATTTATTTAAGACAGTAGTGGTTGTGAATACATTGATTACCAGAACCAACAAACTGTTGCGGTGAAGGTTTAATGCAATGAACAAGCCGATGCGGGGGCTAAAGCAGCACCAAAAACCGACGACGTTCCCTTTTTAAGATACAAATTTTGTCAGGATGGTTAAAAGTTATATCCGATAAAATTGGGATGAAGTGTGGGAGAGGCTTCCGAAAAACCACCTCCATTAAGTAAATAATAAAAACATTGCTAGGATCCCTCCAAACGGCCTAACGTCAAACGAATGTAGCATAACAAACCGACTAAGAATCGGACATACACAGCTGACTCATCTCCATCTACTTTTAAGGCCGTATCAACCAGCTCTACAAAGTCGTAATAATACAATACATACAGTGAAACATTTATTTGAATGTCGAAAATATGTATGCCGTTCAAGGAAATAATTTTTTTTTTTTTAATTTATTTATTGATATTTACAACTGTATTACAATAATACATCAAGTAAATGGGCTAAATAATACATAATGACATGAGTTAATGGCAAGTAGAGAAACTAACCACTGGTAGTACTCAAATCACTAGTTCAACTAAGAAGGTCATCTTCTTTTCAGACGCCTCGGAGGATTATCGGGAATCGAAGAGGAAGCTAGGTTTGAAACTAGAGGGTTTGAGTGGGAATGAAGTTTGTTATGAAAGGATAGATCCCGAGTTCGGGCCAAATCAGCAACAAATGGGAAATTAAGGTCGTTATGGATGACTTTATTCTTAACAAAATAAGGAGCGTTGAGGATTTTACGAAGGTTTTTGGATTGTAGGGATTGGATACGAGAGGAATTCGATGGCTTAGTGGAGGCCCGAAGCTCTACTCCGTAAGTACAAATAGGTCGTATGATGATCATGTAGATGTGACATTTGTAGTTGATTGGGAGGTTAGAGCGTTTGTCTAGTAAGTGTTGAAGTAGCCTGGAACGTCGAGCGGTTTCTTGTCTTTTCTGTCTAGTATGAGGATTCCAGGTTAATCGTTTGTCGAGATGCAACCCGAAGCATCGGATCTGTTCTACAGGCACCAGTGGGATATAATTAAAGGATACTGAAGGGCAGGAAGTCATTGGTTTACGACGTAAGGTAAAAGTGATTTGATGCGATTTTTGAGAATTTATTTTAATTCTCCAGTATTGACACAATTCTTCAAGATCAGTGATATGGGATTGGAGGCTTTGGGATGCTATAACTGGATTGGTGTTGACTTATAATACACATGTATCATCAGCATACGTGGTAAGGATAGTATTAGGATGAGTTGGGATGTCAGCCGTATAAACTTTATAAAGGATTTGGCCAAGGATACTACCTTGAGGAACACCAGCAGATTGGGAGAAGAGGGATGAAAGGACATTATTATGGTTTACTTGGAAAGTTCTATTTGTGAGATAGGATTGAAGGATGATAAAGTATATATGGGGTAGGAATTTTCGGAGTTTGTAGAGCAAGCCCGGATGCCAGACTCGGTCAAAAGCCTGTTCCACGTCAAGAAAGACGCCCGAGCAATATGATCCACGTTCTAATGCAGAGGAGACTACATCCACCACACGATGACATTGCTGAATAATGGAGTGGGATGCTCGGAATCCAAACTGGTGAGAAGGAAATAATAAAATACATAATACGCTAATGTATTTAAAATTTACTAAGTAAATTACCAAGCTGTCGAAGCGAAGTTGAACAAAATCAAATTATAATAAATATTTAATGCCCACTTTTTTTCAACAATTTCGCTGTTCTAGATTATATTTCATGACTTGAGTTGAAAATGTCCCGTATATCACTGTTGTTCGAAATCTTAAAGAATCGTACTATGGAAAAATAGATACTGTTAAAATTCTTGTGAGTCGTTGAACTAACAAATAAATTACAAGTCAGTCAGACGTGCCGGAAGGAGTAGGTCCCAGCCTGGGGTCTTAGAAGAGCACGAAGGCTGGAAATGAATACTATTTAAAAAAAAGAAAAAATAGACTTAAGGTCCCGACGACATTAATTGGACAAGGTCTCTGGTGCTAATAGAAGGATCAATTGAACTCTAATTGCTCTGGAAGCAATTTTACATTTAAAGTAATTTTGCGCGAATGTTTAATTATTAGTCACAAGAGCTAGAGATCGGAATGAAGTCTTAAGTGGATCGGAGTGTATGATTCGTTATATGTAACATCGATCCTAGATCGAGTTATGATATCAGATAAAATAATTAGTTCTATCTAGTTAATTGGAGAAAATAAATCGGACATTTTTTAGTTTAAAAAGAAGGGCTAACTTTATGGCAAATATGTATCTATAATGTGATTATTAGACCTGAAACGTTTCTTACAAAATTTATTTTACTCTATCTTGTAGATAATGGAATCCTGTAGAAAGTAAATCAACTATAAATTATTACATAGGTGTAAAAAGACGCTATTCATAACAATTCTAATCTTAAGAACCAGGAAAGAACAAACTTCGTTAAATAACAAATGAAAATACAGTGGTATTGAAGGGTCATACAAGGTCCCCCATCTCGGATTATTCAATCACATCCGGTCATGTAGCAGTTACGCCGAGAAAGAAATGAAATGATTTGATTACCCAACGGAGGAGAAAGTTATTGGAAGAAGGATCGTATAAAATGAGTTCTCGAAACATAAATAACCTTTTTTATTTACAGAAATTATCATACAAAACAGAGGGATTTTTTTTATAGTAAGTACTATAGAGGTATTTCATAAGAGATGTCGGGAAGATCTGTGCATGTAAAACTCTCATTTAGGATGAATAAGGAATGTATTGTTATGATATTTTAGTCGCGTGGACAGCTTTTGAGTGCTTTAAGTTTTAGAAATAATAACAATAAAACAGATTTAGTGAGCCTGAAGGCACAATACCCATCAGAACGTATTCAACCTTCTTACCTACGTTTTGGCCGATCAACAGATAGTCGGATCAGCACTTATAAAGTTTTTAGGAATTTTTTTGTTATTAAGCCAAACAACTATACAAGTTCATTTCAACTGTCGCGGTTCAATGACTGATCTAAAAAACTATCAATTGCAATAACCCATGAAGGGTCTTGGCGCTATCAGTTCCGCAGGTTATCGCTTCAATTTGCAAAACCTTTTATTTTTTTTATTAGTTTCCTTTTTAGTATTCTCAAAAAAGAAAAAAGAAATTGTATTTCTTACTGTATATATCAAATATTACTGACTATATATATAGATAGAAGTGCATACTTATACATACTGTTTAGGTTATAACATCATCTATACATTGAAATGTCTGTTAAAACGTCCATTCCTTGTTTAAAAAATAAGCACATCTTTCATAATTACACCCATTTTTTCAAACTAAAACACAGGATTACTTTTTTCCCCTCGAGAATATTAAAAAGGAAACGAATGAAGCATTATAACTTGTAGTGACTTAGGCTTAGTGAGCTTCAACAGTGTCAGTTAGCAAATTAAATAATTCATCTATCACACCCGGGTTTGAACCTGGGATCTTCGGAACAGCACCTCAGTGCTCTACCACTGAGCTATCCCGATCCTTCTAATAAGTTAAAAGTCAAAATTTTATCAGAATGCCAGAAGCAGAGATGCTGAAGCGTAATGTAACACTACTCATTGGTTCTTGATATTTATTATACGTGTGAAAAATGAATGAACAGCTCAAGTACCAATAAAATGTTTGAAATAGAATGAAACCACATTTATTGTGTGAAAGAAGTATATTTTAGAATCTCTTTAAGAAATTTTGGTCCTACCCAAACCGAGAGAGCGAATGTATGAAATCAGAAGAAATAATAACTTACATCTGGTTAACTGAAAAATATTATATTAAATGGTGATTCTACGGTAATGATTTTTTACATTTTCTTAATTCAATACCTCAAGGAGCCTGTACTGGCTGGTTCACTATGTCTCGCCCATCCGATATGCTAACTCCTCGTATCCTGTTTTTTGTCTCTCGCGGAGCGCCCTGAGGCTAAGGTATTCTAGGATGGCTTTTGAAAGGTTTCATTAGTGCTTTTTACACCTCCCGTCGGGGCAGACTTGCCTCATGTTACGAAGGAAAAAAAAAGGAAATGCCTTAGAAAGTTCGAAAGTGATATATGCTACTGGTGATAAGATTTAAAAACATATTTTGACTATAATCATCCATCATTATCCAATTAAGAAATAAATAAATAATAAGAATCTGTAAGAAATAAATTGGGTCAGTATGCAGATCGTATTTCGATTCGACTTGAACTTCATAAATAATAAATATAACTTTTGCAATTGTATCCATCAGACGTGATGTTCTTCTTATGGTACGTTTTTTGTTTAAAAATTGCAAGTAAAAAAAAATACACAATTTCTTTTTTTAATTATGTGGGTTAAGAATTGTTAGATTCTATGAAGTAATAAATTAAATAATTGAAGTTTGAAGTACACTGAAAAACTTCAGACTGGAATGAGCCAAATTAATACGCAGTATCAATCAAATACCGGAACGAGTTATCTAATCACTCAACAGTGGGCAATGCCCACATTTAGGGCAGAGTACACACGTAATGTTCATGGAAACCTTTTGCATCTATTGTACCCATATCCAGTCAATAAAGTATTTAGATCAGTTAACATCTAGAACCTTCTGATTTTTTTGTTCCTAACTCTATTCTTATTTCTAAACTTAAAAATTATTTTCTACCTTTTCAGTTCGGCTTGCTATAAACGCGTGTTCTTTTTTTGCCACCCAATTTTTAAAATTTATATTCAATTTCTACTTTTTAATTCGGCTAGCTACAAAAGCGTATTAGAGTATAAGACGGAGAGATCGGACCCTGGGTCCGACTTGGAGTTGGAACAATGGACGGTACAATCCTAGCCCGGGGCCAAGGCATTGTTAGCGCATCAATCGTCATTATTTCCTCCAGCTCATGCGTGGCCAATCCAATCACTTCTTATCGAGCCGCCATTAACTGTCTCTTGGTTCCCATGGGCTTCGTCCATTCACTTCCCGAGGGTCACCAAATCGTAAATTATTAGAAAGTCTTGACCGTCGGTAACGTCCTAAGATTTAGGAGCTTTAAGATGGTCGAGGAGCATCAAGGAATATTCCCAAATACAAGAGAAAAATTGTATTGCTGGGCTTGAGTCACATAGAATAGTCCGCAGAAATCAAGCAATAAAATCACTTTCCACATTTCATAAACGGTCCACTCTTTCGGCAAAAACGATTTAAAACCGATTCTGTAATAATTATATGAGATAAATGAGCCAGAATTTGATAACAGAATCGGTTTAAAATCGTTTCACCGAAAGTTATAAAAAGTGAAGAACGTAAGTTTTGCATCTACGTCCCTATAGACCCTATGGGATCTTAATACCCTACTGGAGCTAACAGAGTCTACATAAAGAAGGAAAAACCTGGGTCTGAGCGTGATTTGGAACAAGTCGCCTCCCAGCTGTTGTCATAGAAACAGTACAGTCTCTAACAAGTACATCAGTTGTATTGGTGATTAGAAGGGCTTGCTATGCAGGCGCTCATTTCATAAAATGCCTGCATCTGTAACTTTCAACGAAATTCAACAAAAAGAAAATTAACAATAAAAATTATTCATTGATAGTTTAACAAATAGATACTCATTTCTTATTTTTTTGGATTTTAAGGATTGGATCGTAGGAATTCGATGGCTTGGTGGAGCCCCAAAGCTCAACTCCAAAAGTCCAAGGACTAGTGGGTTTGAGTAGAAATAAATAATCCCGGGTTCGGACCAAATCAGCGACAAATAATAAGACATTAAGGTCATTATGGACGACTTTATTCGTTAGTATAGTAAGGAGTATTGTGGACTTTCGGATGATTTTGGATTGTAAGGATTGGATATGAGATAAATTCATAATTTTGTGGAGCCCCAAAGCTCTACTCCAGTCCAAATGGGTCTTACAATAGTCATGTATATGGAAAAAAAACTTGTACCACTACAACCCGTGAACGGGTCTGGGGTTCAATACCTGGTAGAGACTGTACTGTTTCTTGGACAACGGTTCTGCATGGAGGTAACTTGTCCTAGGTCACGCGCAACTGCCGGATTCCCCCCCCCCTTATTTTGGGTACCCAATTTTTATAATATTTTATAGAGGTTGGGTGGGCCCCAGAAGGGTCCTAGATCCTATATGATCCATCTCCCGCTGCAAACAGACTGAATAAAAGTCATGGCCTGCAGCGGGATTTGAACAAGGATTTCCGGCATGGCAACTCAGTGCTCTACCACTGAGCCACTCCGCTCCCTGTCATGTATATGAGTATTTTATAATTAATTGGAAAGTTTGGAGGGTTTTTCTAGTAAGTTTTGAAGCAGTCTGAAACGGTGAATGGTAGAGCTAAAATCATTCCGCTACTCAAACTTGTCGAATCACTTCACACATATAACAAACCTCTTATTTTTCCTACGTGGAATAATCTTCGAGAAGTATATCGCTAAAGACTAAGAGCTAAAGGTGAATTCTCATGATCCTTTTTCAACATTAACCGCCTCAAAAGCGGTGAGACGAAGACTGGACGGGACATATTATCTGGACATCTGCCATTATAATAAGACAGTAGGGGCCTGTGGTTCAGTGGAAACCGCTACCCGATTCTCCTCACCTGTTTCCTGTCTTTATCTCAACGCCAATTATCCCTTTACATATAAAAGCTAAAATTTATGCTCAGTTTTTTCACATCAACATTTTTCTATATGAAAAATGGACAAAGAGATAACTAATTACACAAGTGCTCAAATAGCTGCTTCTACAGACGATGTAGACTCAAACTTCCTTGTGGCCGGTGGGCGTTGTATTAATGCTTATCTAAATAAATTTTTCTTTTTAATCGTAGGTGTCAGCTTCTTCAGAGATTTATATTTTAGATATCGCTTCACGCTTAGATAAATGCTCGGGCTTTTCATTACTTAATAACTCAGCCTGTATAAATGAATATTTAATGTGCATCATACGTTGTGTAGGCATACCCGAACAACTTTGTAACATTGGGAGGGGTTTCCTTTCCTTTTGAAATTGAACAAAATATATCTATCCTATGTCTTTTGGGAGGATTGAGGAAATGTTAAGTAAATTAAAAATATAGATATAACGTAACTTACGAGTTCAGGAAAGAAAAGTAAATGGGGAAGTGCGAATGTGGTTGAATAGCAACCGAAGATAGCTCTATATATCATGCTATCTTATAACACCGGTGAAAGGTTTTCTATTATTGGTTTATCCCAGATATGCTCTTACGATTGAACGTTTCAACTTCCTAATAGCACGGTAGAGAATTAAATGCCAAACAAAAGGGGGATTTTTACGGTTAAGGTATCATAGGAAAAAACGAGGAGCTTAATATGCATTCTCTCTTCTTCATACATTTCCTTGACTGTAAAGTAACGAAAGAATTATGGTTGGTTTGGTTCGTTCATTAACTGGCCATTTTAAAAATGAAGCAAAACATGTAAAATGCTATAGTCCGCAGTATTAATTGGTATATTAACTGTATCTTCAGCTGTATAGCTGTAGCTTTGTAACATGGTGATCCCTCAGAAGGCATATCAGTCTGTTACTCACCACTTCAAAAAATATGACTTTTTTAAAGTTTTATGATGATATGGCTAAGTTAGATGGATGGGTAGTTCCATACATATTGTGATCATTATCTAAGGGAACGAACTGCAGACATGTTTATTTATTTTATTTTTTAAGACATTCTAATGGAGTAGTTATACTTCATCTTTATTTATCGAGCACAACTCATGTTAGAATGTTCCTATTGTATATAGGCTAGGCCAGGGAATCTGACACATTTAATTCCCATATAAAAAAACCATTAGAATGGACATCAAACATAGTTTATGAAAAGGAACTCATATAATAATCCACTTGAAAACCTTTCTCCCATTGTTTTTAATTAAATAGGATTTTTGTAATTAGTATATTATTTGTTAATAATTATAACGAAATTAATTTTTAAAATCATATTAATGTCTGAAATTATGGTCAAGAGATGGGCCTCATCGAAATTTTTTAATAACTGAAAGTAGGTAATTTGAAATTTTCATTGGAAAATATATGATTCTAAACAGAACTACTTTGTTTAATATACATAGTAGAGCTCGAGATTGAGAATTATTTAGAAATAAAGGATATAATAAAGGTACATAACAACGGATTTTCGGAAATTAAGGAAAAACATTGGTGGGCGCAGCTAAGAAAATTATTTTGCATGATTCATCATATGTTTTGAAAACGTATTAGCTTTGAAATTATAAATGAGATGAAGTAAATTTCCAAATAAACTTCCGGATTAGTAATTGGAGAGCAGCAGAGCAGAAAATGTGGTATTCCCTTTGTTGGAATTCTACTATAAGCGTAAACTGTTCACTAATCTCTTTTTAATGATTACTCGACCATTCAAAAAATTATACGTCATCTACTTTAAGTTGGAAGGCAGAGACAATTTGGAAAAAGACTTAAACGATCGGTTTCGTTCCTTTCACAACCTATAGTTCATTTCAGAGAAAAATACCACCAGAGCTCTTAAAGCGAAATTTTAAAAGGAAGCGATTGAAGTTGGGCCTATTTAAGTCCCGTTGTCCTCAAGGGAGGGGTAGCTCAGAATTGTCATGCCAAAGGTTCCGGGTTCAAATCCAGCTGTGGTAGATAAATTACTTGATCTGCTAGAAGCCGTGGTTTAACCCTATACTTAGATCTTGTTTCAAGAAATTTAATCTTATTTTTTTATAATAATTTCAAGAAGCAAACTTTAGTAGTTTTCTAAAGCTGCTTGAAAGTATATTGATAATAAGAGTTGAAAATAGTTGCTTTTAGTTCATACTGAACGGGAAACATATTTTAGCTGTATTTTTAGCTACCTTGTGTTCCGCCGGTATTTTTAATGCATAGAAAAACACCTCTTTAAGAATTGCATTTCCTCTCAAACGAGGGAGTGAGTGTAACCACAGATATTTCAAGCGAAGGGATGAGGTCGCTCAACCGAGATGGTTCGGGCACAAGGCCGTGGGGAAAGGAGGGTCCTCCTGGCGGTGTCTCCGCGTCAGCTGTCGTCAGGGCTGCATGGGATAGATCCGACAAAAAAAGAAAAGATTTTTGGGGAGGGTGCAGACTAGTGTTAACATGCTAATAGTGGTGAAGATAAATATTAGAAGTGAATACGCGTTCAAGAGAAGCTTAAGATAGAACTATATTATAACATATTACAAAAAAGCATGTAACACTACAACCCATGAAGGGTCTTGGGTTCAATACGTACAACGGTGAATTTTCCTAGATTACGCTCAACCACCAGATTTCCCCCCCCCCCCTATTTTGTTACCCACTTTATAGAGGCTGGTTGAGCCCCAGGAGGTCCTAAATTCCATAGGATCCATTCCAGTTGCTAACAGATTAAATAAAAGTCTGCCGTTCTGCGGGATTTTAATCCAGGACCTTCGGCAAGGCAATCCAGCGCTCCGCTACTGCGCCATTCCGCTCCCACAATATTTTACAATAAGGGAATAAATTATAGTCACACAGGTCGGTCTGAAGAAGACTTCACATTGAAATTTAGTTCCCATCTTCTCCCAATCTTGACTACTTAGCCCTTAGTTGGTGAGTGCGAGATAGCCCGAAAAAGATTAATAAATTAATTCATAGTTATTATTATAATGTTCCAATGGACTATCAGAATTCTTGTTGGTATTAAAGGGAAGGAAAGCATTTTCCTAACTTCCCATGATAGTACGTATTACAAATGGAGATGAGTAAGGAATTTCAAAACGACTATGCACGAGTAATAATAATAGATTTTTCAAATCGAGGGACTTAAATACACAGTTCTGGGTTATCTTGTATTTAATAAATAGATGGGTAGAAGAAAACATTTTGAGTGGTGAGGTCAAGATCAAGAAGGTACTCGTAAATTTTCCTTAACCTCACTTAAACAATATCTATTTCTTTATTGCCACCATGCTCAATTTTCCTTATTTATGAACACAATAAATACGTAAATACAATAAATAGGTTTCAGTTGACAAGCCACCACACCTGTTGTTTGCCCTGAAGATGGCCTAGATCGTAGGCCGAAACGTTGGCACAATTAAAAAATAAGTTCTGCTTATTTTGTGTTATCTTTGACTGCAGCCCCTGACCAATTCAATCCATCAATAAATTCTTAAGTTATAACGTTAATACAGATTCGAATATTTTTAAAAAGAGTATATATGTATTCTACAGCAGTTCAGTACTGCAGCCAGCTAATATTGTTCTTGGAGGAAAGAGTGTTCCAGAATACAGATGAATTGTTCATTTTATAGTTGGAATAGGTAGGGGATTTTAAAACAACCTAAATTTTTTATTTTTTAAAGCAAATGACAAATCGATCAACATCATCATCTCAAACTAACTCAATTATAACAAAAGAATAAATTATTTAACTGGATTGTAACTTATGATTTTAAGTTTAGAGATAAGAAACGTAAAAGATAATAATAGTACATTTGCTATCTTATTTTACATAAATTATAATAAGGCATCCATTAGTAACCTAAGGAGATACTATCTTGTCCATATTCCCGTCGTAAATCTTATTGATAATTCAAAAAACATTCTTTGATTTTGATGGTAAAATTAAATGCATCAATATAATGAATTATGCATTATGAATAAAATAATGAATTATGTATTTTATCCGAATACAGTTTTATAAGATTACATAATATAACTTTCATATTTAGTTTAGTTTGTGTTACTAAAAGAATTATTAATTGCAACAATCAGTATTGCAAAAACTAAAATATTTTTTCTTATTACGGTTGACTTGTATCATAGGTATGGGTGAACTGGGAGAAAAGAAAGTTACAAAATGAAAGGTGTAACATATCAAGAGGTTTAATATAAAATAATGTAAAAGAGATGTGTTATACAAAAATCCAGGCTAAACAAAGGTTTTTTTTTTTTTACTTAATGACTTAATTGAATGAAGATCGATGACCATCCAGCAATTTTAGTTAGTTCCGACCAAAAAAATTAATATTTTTTTAAAGCCTTTCTATTAAATATTTCTAAGAAATATATGTAAAGTCGTAAGACACGATCTGGTATCCTTGCAGATTTTGTTCTACTTACGTTTAATTACATAAAATTCCCTTTTCGCCAAGAAAATACAGACCCCGCCCCGGCAGTCACAATTACACACCTACCACCAGTCACGTCATTCCTTTTATGATAATTGCTAATAAAACACTGGCTGAATAATATTATAATCTCTCTTCAACCTGTTAAGGAGTAAAATTGCTCCAGGAAGGAGTGCAAGAAAAAATTATTCCGTTAAATGTTATTCGTGATTGAGCCAACCCGGAAAAGGTTCATTATTCAAGGGAGCGTGAGAGAAGCGTAAGACTCACTTCAAGCATGCAAAAAATAAGATATATAAGCAAATTTATAATATGTATATATGTTTACATATTCGTCTCTCTATGTATAATATGTATATTTATATTCGCCTTCTAACTGCCACCTTCAATATTCTCAAATTATCTGCTATGATTTGGATCAGATTAGGATTGTTATTAGTAAATCCATATTCTTCGACAACGATCAGGTAGAAAAAGGTAGCAATTTAAGTAATATGTCAATTTGCAAGATGCATGATTTATTCATGATCCTGAAAAAAAAACTCGTATTACATCCGCGACGGGTCAAAGTTTCTCAACTTCCAGTGGATTCATGGAGTATTGATGGTTAGGTTGTTGAAATATACTACCATTGCGCAATGCAGTTCAAGAGCTCGCATATACAATAGAAAATATGAGGTCAACCTTACTTGGAAATAGTCTGCTGTAAATAAGGCATGTTTAGTATCTTGTCATTTAATGAGACAATTCCATAAAACCAGCGAAACGAGCAGTATCTGGTGACTGCATTATACAGCTTCCAAAACGTACAGAATACGAGACGGCCTCACATCTCTCTCGGGGTTAGGTTGGCGCCCTGCTAAAGGTCTCCTTTCATTCAACTATACTGTTTTATTCAACGACCGTGTGTACCAATATCGTATCCTTGGCAATTCTGGGTGGAAAGCCTAAATATTGTAAGTCTATACCACGATCGGTGTGGATATGTTCTAGTACCTGTAATATCGGATGAAATCTTAATAACTAACTATCTAAATATGATTTAGAATATTTTATGTTTGCGATGAGAAAATAGTAATGGCAGGAATTAGAGTTACAGTGGCAAAAACTGTTTTTTGGGTTGTTTTTTTTCCGGAAACGTTCAGTACTAACCGCTCGAAAACCTTTTATACAATCTTAGTTTAATTTTCCTTTAACTTGGCTGAAGTAATCATCTTTAACTATTACATTATTGATACTTAAAAATTAATTAATTAATAACTTTTTTGTTTGTAGACATTCCACCGTCCATTGTATTTTATTAATATTAATATTGTATAATACGTTGCATAGTTGCCTGATTGATTCAATGCCTTAAAGGTTGAGATCTATTAAATCCATCAATGCCTTATTAACATTCCAAGCATAACCTCAGAAGAGTCCTGAAATAAGTTCATAAATATCAAACTGTAATCCCAGGAATGTCAAGTCGAAGCTTCCAATTAGCTAGATAATAAAAATTAACTATTATGAAAATTAAAGTAATCATATTAATAAATAATTGTAAATAAATATATATATATATTTATTAGGGATGGACAATAGTTTCGTATGTACCAAATTAAAGTAAGTTGTTGGAAAAAAATTAATTTAATGCCTTGCATTACATTTTAAGTTGTAGGAATAAATTTACTTTAACAACTATAGTTTTAACCCAGACCCACACTTAAAAATAATAATCATTTATCAAGATATTTTTTTATTCAAGCACCTATAAATTACAATAATTGTTATGAAATTATAATTGCAATAACACTTATCCCAAGTCAATCGAATACTTGCCATATTAGGGCATCTGATGAGGGAGAGGGTTGTGTTCGAATTCCAAACCCAATCAGGTAGAAAACCCACGAGTAGGCGGTAAGATTCACGATGTGCCAATGAAATTCCTGATTGTACTGATACACCGCTTGTTTTAATAATTTCTTTAGACGTATGTTATAAGAGTGTAGTTCATTCAATTCGCATAGACAATTAAGCCCACGTTTAAAGGAATATTTACCAATTTTATTTATTAAATAGTGTATCAACTAACGTTTAGTTTTAGAAATATTTAGCACAAATGATCATTTGTCATGCATATGCTGGAAAGAAATACTCAGCACTCACCCAATATGATATTCTAAAGAAAATACAGTCTGTCTCTAGCAGTCAGTGAGGAAGGTTGTCTATGGTGCGGAGTGTTTTGTTTCATGTGCGTTCAGTTCTTAGAATTCACAATGCCCCATTGTTAGTTCAGCTGGCCTCTGACTTTCATAGAGTGCGGTGGTACTGTGTCGAATAGTGAAATAGTTAGTATATTTCTTTTGACTTTTTTTTATTTTTTTATTTATCTTATCTTGTTTTTATTAATTAACACTGTTATTTAATGAAAACGGGCGATGTAGTTAACTTGCCAGGTGCATCTAACCCACCCCAACTCACTTCTGCTACTGAAGAATTTTCAAATGAAGAAAATATAAATTCTAAGAAGCGAAATTACGAGGGTTCACCATTAAACCAACCGCCTATTAAAAAGATGGGTAAATACCACCAGGAAATTGCTCCGATTTCGGTGAGTAACAGATTTCATATACTAAGTGAGACTGAACTTTCATCTAATAATCCGGCTGCTTCAGACCAGACTTCAAACAATGAAAAAAATACCACTGATAATTCTCCAAAAATTCCCCCAATTTTTCTCCACAAAGCTAATAACTATCAACTCCTATTAGATGATTTAAAAGGATTATGTTTAGGACCCTTTACCACTAAATTAACCGGCAACAACACAAAAATAATGTTAACAACTATTGAAGATTACAGGAGAATGACCAAATATTACGACGAGGAAAAAATAGAATATCATACTTTTTCTACGGACAAAAATAAACACCTGAATGTTATAATCAGAGGGGTTCCTTACACCGTTACTGACGTAGAACTCAAGGCCGAATTAAATAGTCAAAAATTCGAAGTAACACATGTTTCTAGGATATTAAATAAAGATAAAAAGCCCACTCCCCTTTTTTCTGTATCACTAGTGAATAATGACCAGGCTAGCAACATTTTTAAGGTTTATAATTTATTCTATGCTATCGTATCAGTTGAGCCAAAACACAAAACTAATAATATCCCAATGTGCACCAACTGTCAAAGGTATGGGCACACAAAAAATTATTGTCATTTGGAGCCTAGATGTGTTAAATGCAAAGAAAATCACCATTTTTCTAAATGTCCTCTAAAATACACGGATAAGCCGTATTGCGTAAATTGTAAACAAGCACACGCGGCTAGTTACAGAGGCTGCCCCCACTATCAAACAATAAAAAACAAAATAAACTCACCTAGACAAAGTGAAAAAAATAATAGCAGTACGGCAGCAGAAACTACTTATAAACCAGCTAGAAATACCTCGACGAATTTCACATTTGCCGATGCGGCTCGTCCAGCACACTCAACGCAACAACAAACAGTTACTACGGAATCAAACATTGACAGCATCTTATCTACCATAACAAAAGTAATTTTAGAAACGATCAAACCGTATTTACCACAAATTATGCAACAGTTAAGCTCACTAGTAACCTCCTTCTTTACGAATGGGCCCTAGTGTAAACATTATGCTATCTATAGTTACTAATTCCTACTCAGCATGTTATGATCGTTATATTTATTTTTCCCATTTTTCTTATCATTTACTAAATGTTACTATATTTAGTTGTATCCAGACGTCTGAATTAAGAAATTTTTTACAACTTCTAAATTGGAATGCTTACGGCATATCCTCTCTCATCGTTACTTCTTTACGAATGGACCTAAATGTAAACAATAGCTTATCTGATGTTACTAATTCTCTCACAACAAACTGCGCTTTATTCCAGTCCACGTATTATATAGTATCAACTTCCTTATATCATTTTTTCAACTATGGTTAATGAACTCAGACAACTAAAATTGTTAAACTGGAATGCACATGGCATATCCTCTCAAAGAAATGAACTTAAAATTTTCCTCGAATCAAATTTCATTGATATAGCCTGCATAACTGAGACCCATCTATCTCAAAACATCAAATTTAAAATCCCAGGATACCAAATATTACGAAAAGATAGAGAGTGTTCGACTCCCTCAGGCGGTGTTGCCCTGATAATTAAGAATAATATTAGCTTCTCTGAAAATATTATTTTTAATATAGTTAACCTAGAGGTTATATCGGTTCGATTAAATTCGTCTCCCCCTGCAGTTGTCACAGCAGCTTATAAACCACCAACCAAAAAATTGCTCCAAGAAGAAATACTAAAACTTTTACCACCAGCTGACCATACATTAGTTTTAGGTGACATGAACTGTAAAAATATTTACTGGGGATGCCGTAAATCGAATTCTAATGGAAACACATTGCTAGAATTCTGTTCAAGGCACAATATACAAATTCATGCACCAAATGAACCAACATTCTACAGATCAGGCTGTAAACCAGACATCCTTGACATAGCACTAACCAAAAATTTTAGGCTTCCTCTCTCATCCCACGTGATCGCAGCTCTGAACTCGGACCATATCCCAGTTTTAATTAATTTCTCAGCACAGATACACAAAGAAACGAAGAAAAAATCCCTCATTAATGGAGTAATCGACTGGAAAATGTACAAAATCCTAATTGATGAGAAAATAAATATAAAGAATAATTATCCTACCGCAATAGAAATTGATACAAACATATACAACTTCAACGAATTTATCTCACATAGCCTGCATGAAGCTACCGTACAATCTTTCCAGTTTAGGGGGAAAACATTCTCGAGTAGATGTCCAAATTCAATTCTATTAAAAATTAAAGAAAAAAATTATGCAAGGAGGCAGTGGATGCGTAATAGAGACCCTGCTCATAAAAAGAGATGGAATCACCTAAAACACGCTATAAAAAAGGAACTGGACGAATGGACATATGCAAGATACCAGACTTATGTAGGTGAATTAGGCCCTAAGGATCAATCGCTATGGAAGGCTACGCGACGTCTGATGAATAAACATGAGAAAATTCCCAGTCTTGTAGATAACGGGGAATTCATCACCAGCGATGTAGAAAAGGCTGAAATGTTCGCGGATTACTTTGAGAAAACGTTCTCCAATGCAGAATGCGAAAGAAATCCGCATATTGCTAATGACATCCACGATTATTTAAATCTTCCCGTTGCAACAGTGCAGCTTCCACCCAAATTCACTACCCCAAAGGAAATCCAAGAATTAATACAAAAACTTAAAATAAAGAAAAGTCCTGGCCATGATTTGATCCCAGTCATAGCATTAAAGAATTTGTCCAGGAAAGCTGTCGTTTTCATTTCGTCCATATTTAATAGTTGCCTAAGAATTGGATATTTCCCCGTTACGTGGAAAAAAGCCGAACTCATAGTCATTCACAAACCTGGTAAAAACGCTAAACAAGTCAGCAGCTATAGACCCATAAGCTTATTACCAATTATTGGAAAATTGTTGGAATCAATTATAAAAAGGCATCTTTCTTCTTTTTTTAACAATAATGACATTATCCCAGATTTTCAATTTGGTTTTCAGTATAGTCATTCCACCTCGCACCAACTAGCAAGACTATCAGAATTCATAATAAACGGATTCGAAATGAAGAAACATACGCTGGTAACGTTCTTGGACTTCCAACAAGCGTTTGATAAGGTTTGGCACCGAGGTCTACTGTACAAACTTAAGAAAGTAGATACCCCGAAATACTTATATGCTATTCTGAGCTCATTCCTGAACGGTCGAACATTCTCTGTTAGAATAAATAACACATATTCAACTGTGAGACAAATCCATGCAGGTACTCCACAAGGTTCAGTCCTTTCTCCCATTCTATTCAACTTTTATCTTCACGATATCATCCAGTCTACACATACCTCCATAGCTATGTTCGCCGACGATACAGCCGTTTTCTCCCAACACAACGACATAATAATAGCCAGAAATACCTTGCAGGGCCACCTGGATGATCTTGAGCAATACTTTACTAAATGGAGGATTATTCTTAACATCGAAAAATGCACCTCAAAAGTTTTTACGCTTAGACGCCCAACAGACCCACCTGAGCTAACCCTCGTAGGTAAAAACGTGAAATGGAACCCTGCCAGCGAAGCTATACGATACCTTGGAGTTCACCTGGACCGCCGCCTAACATGGAAAACCCATATCAACATTAAATTAACCCAAACCTACGCACGGTTATCAATGCTCTATCCTATCGTAAATAGAAAATCTAAGTTAAAACCAGAGATAACAATTCTCATTTATAAAACAGTCCTAAGGCCATTACTGATGTACGGCTGTGAAGTCTGGGGAGCAGCATCCGCTACGAAAAGAAAAAGATTGCAAACTTTTCAAAACAAGGTCCTAAGAATCGCAGTGGATGCTCCCTGGTTCATCAGAAATAGACAACTGCACCGAGAACTACAAATAGAAACAATAGACGACCACATAAAAAAAAGATTCAGAAAATTTCACAGCCAACTACCAGCAGTTAAAGGAGCTATAAATTACAAGGTAGGAAAGCAGACATCATCTCGAAGACTAAAGCCCAGGTTACTGCAGGACATCTTATTATAAGTTGTACAAGTATATATAGAAAGTGATATAACTACCTTAAATTTATTTTACATCTATTTTATATTTGTAGATTTTTAGACATTTAGCCAATAGTTATAACGATGTATTTAGTTAGGGGTGTCTATTGTACGAGACTATACCCCCCCCATAATCAATTGTTATCAATAAAACCAATATTATAAGAACCATGTAAAGGCCCACCAGGCCGATCTGGTAAAATAAATAAATATAAGTAAGTAAGTAAAGAAAATACGACATTATTATAATAAATATTTTATTTCTCATTAGAAATTTGTTGGCTTCCTCTCATTTACTTTGTTACTACCTCCATTTGAAGTTATTTCCCTGTTTTTTTACTAACGTTTTTGTTAATTACTTCTGTCGTTTTACCTCTCTTGCTTTTTGAATTAGTCCCAGCACTGACGTTGACACACAAATTAACGTTGAAACGTATAATTTAAAAAAACAAACAACAACTATAAAGCAAGTACCAATTGAAATAATATATTATATGCTTCAAATATCGTACTGAATGAATTTCGCTCAAGCAAACACAGAAACTAGATATTCTAATAGTTCCAAGAGATTTGTTGATGCCTAAATCTAACACAAAGAGAAGGGTACTACTAAATAAAAGGTCAAGCGCATTGTTTTAAGATGGCTAAAACTTTTATTATTCTTAAATAATCTTGATCTGTTTTTACTAATTCTAAAAATGCTATTGTGTACAATGTATCCAGAAGACTTCATGAATATACATTATACTATTTTTTTATAAATTGAAACTATTTTATTGTTTTAGAACTGAAGTATCATGCAAATGGCAAACAAGATCTAGGAGACTTCAATTCCTACAACACTTCATACACGTGAACTAGAATCTCAAAAGTGGGGCCTGATCGCTAGCCCGGTATGTGGAATAGAATTCCAATAGAGGTTGGATTAATCTATTGAACTAATTAATTCAGATAATTAAAACATGAACTCACCAGATTGAAGATTGCTGCCTGTCGACTTATAATTACACTGTTGCCGGTCACAAAACTAGGATTATAACAGTTATATCAACTTCAACTGATGCAAAATAACACACAACAGACCACCACCGACAGTTGGCTTCACACTGACGAACAACAAAAACTCCAGGGACCGGTTTGGGACCTCAGTCTTGCCAACACAACGCCGCTTATGTCCCTCACCGCCTGGGTTCATCAATCAAATAAAGAAATATTAACGTTTAATTATTCTATCACTAAAAGTTTGCCAAAGTGATAAAACAATAAATAAATTTCGATATTACACTTAATAACACACGAAACCATATTAATTTTTTATGTATTGAATATTTTTCATATTTTATTGTATTTTTTTATTACTTCATTATAAACAAATAGACAAACATAATTAGTAAATTATGAATGTATTTAAAAATTATCTTACGTAAGATATTTTTAAATATATACACTTTTATGTTCAACCTTGCTTGGTTGAATGTGTTGACTGACATTTAAAAAATATTTCTGTTTGACGATTATGAAAAGTAATTAGTACATATACATACTAATATATTACAAACGTTGGATCTTTTCTTGTCATCGAAAATAAAAATAAAATTGCATTACAAATTATATTAGAATTTTGTAATATAGATGGATTAATTAATGGATTAATGTTAGATGGATTAATTAAAATAAATACTGATAAATATTTAAGTTTGAACAAGACAGATTATTTCGTTCTTTTCCCCCAAATAGTGACTCAATTAAAACAGTGGAAATGTGAAATTGGAAATAACCGACCTTTTCCCTCCCCCATTTTTATTTGTTTAATTTTACGATTCTTAATGGCTCTATACGCGATTTTTATAAAATTCAAAGATTTTAGCTTTCTATGACAGCTACAAATATCCATTATCTATACATATTGTTACGGGCTACTGGGTGTAAAATGGACTAAACTATTACTTAATTCAATAATCTAATATTTATTAACAAATTAGAAAGAATACAATGAGATTATTTAAAACAGTTAAATTATTAAACTAATATCAATTTACAATAATAATATTCTACTAAATGTTATCTAATTTCTAAGATAATAGGATATTGCTAATACTAAATAACTAAACTATTTATATATAAATTATTACAAATACAATAATATTACACTATAGTTTACAATTGCAAATTAACACTTACAGTTCGCTAACTAAAGTCCACCGACCGTAAGACTCTCCAAATATGACAAACTGCCACACAGTTTATTACACTTATTACACGGCCACTAATTGTCACTGTTGCTCACTAAGCACTTATTACAGACTGATACTAACTCACCGTAACTCACGCACTATCACTAGTTAACGACTGCTACTCACTGGCTTATTACTTCACTGCTTATTACTGACTCGTCTTATTACTAACTGCGCGGCCAAAACAGCTCGCCTTTTTATATAGGCAAGGGAGATTGGGGTGGGGGCACCTAGAACATTCCGGGCCGATCGAGTAGGCTCTACGACATTCTATAATCCCTTCCGGCTTAATCCCATTGTTCGCCTAATCTTCTCAGCCTCCTTCCCGCTCAGACCGTAACACTGCCCCCTCCTTAAAAGTGCTCTGTCCCAGAGCATAGTCCGGAGAAATCGGGCGGTTATGAGCTTCCCTCGATGGAGACGCATTTCCTTTCCAGGGGTTGAACGTGCACACCAATATGGCGACCCCAGAGTTGGCGAATATCTCTTCAAGCATGTTCCTGACAACCTTCCACTCCAGGCCGTCATATTCACAGCCCAACTTAGGGATCGCGAGCTTGGTGACACGCAGTCTCAGAAGCTTACTCCGCAGGTCGTCGAGGCTTCGCCGCAGGGCGTCATATGTGGGCTTGTGATCATTGGCACACTTGGTTACCAAGTAAAACAGATGTCGACCTTCGTATGTGTGGTGGAGTGCTTTCCCCACGCTTGGTCCTTGGCGTTCTAGTTCCGTAGTACCACCAAACTTCTTCCTGAAGACCGTTGCAATCCCTCGGGAAGTCCTCAGATCTTCGGCTACACAATGGGCCAGAGAATAGTCCGCGGGTAACGAGAAGATATCTCTGTATACTGCCTGAGTTACTCCACGGAAACCTTGTACCTTAGGTTGTGCAACTGATACCTTACTGGTCTCCACGTTGTTGAGGTTCCTGACTTGCTGGTCTTCTGTCGGGCCATGGTCTCCTTTGTAAGGGGCCAGTCTATTAAAATGGACTACCCTGGGTTTTCCATTTGGCTGCTTCCTGATCCTATAGATGACGTCGTTTATCCTATTGATGATCTCAAACGGGCCATCCCAGGAGTTCTGAAGTTTAGGTGAGTATCCTCGCCTTCTTCGAGGATCATGTACCCAGACCAAATCTCCAGGTTGGAATCCACCTTTCTCTGCCCTGATGTCGTAACGCTCTTTCATTCTGTCACTGGCTCCCTGGATGTTTGCACGAACCTTCTCGTGGATGTTATCCATCCGCTTCCGTAGATTCGTGATGTACTCCTCTCCGGCAACTTTCTCATTAGGCTTGAATCCGAATTTCAGATCACAAGGCAAACGTAGTTCTCGGCCGAACACCACATTTGCGGGTGTCTGCCCCGTTGCTTCATGGACTGAACTGCGGTAGGCTAACAGGAATAGGTGAAGATACTGGTCCCAGTCTCGCTGATGGTCGGAGACCACTTTAGACAAATATCGACCCATTGTCCTGTTCATGCGCTCCACCATGCCATCCGATTGAGGGTGAAGAGGCGTCGTCCTGGTCTTCCGTATCCCCAGTGCCTCGCACATTCCGGAGAAGACTGCAGACTCAAAGTTTCTTCCCTGGTCAGCGTGAAGTTCCATGGGTACTCCAAACCGGCTGACGAGCTGCTTCACAAGTACGTCTGCAACCGTGACTGCCTCTTGATTCGGAAGGGCATACGCTTCCACCCACTTAGAAAAATAGTCCATGGCCACGAGAATATATCGGTTGCCTTCGTCCGTCACAGGGAAAGGGCCAGCGATGTCAATCGCTATCCTCTCGAACGGTGCTCCCACGTTGTACTTCTTCATAGGGGCCTTCTTTCTTCTTGTTGGTCCGTTAGAAGCCGCACAAGTCGCACAACGCCTGCACCAATCCAACACATCATCCTTAAGGTTTGCCCAGTAAAAGCGTTCACGAACTTTTTCCAATGTCCGGTGAACTCCAAGAT
Source organism: Troilus luridus (assembly GCA_964056705.1). Lineage (NCBI taxonomy): Eukaryota > Metazoa > Arthropoda > Insecta > Hemiptera > Pentatomidae > Troilus > Troilus luridus. The sequence continues at coordinate 93,387,949 of OZ057414.1, read as the reverse complement.
GGCCGCCAGTTACACCGTCATGTAGTTCCCTAAGCACTTCGGGCACTTTATTCCTTGGAACGATGAGCTGTAGCCTACGCTGATCTCCTTCCGCGTTCTCCTATGCCCGTTTCAGCAGCCCGTTGTCCACTACAATGGAGTTCCATTGGGCCCAGTACGTTTTTACATTCTTCGACATTGGAGCCACATCCTGCCAGGTCGGTCTTCCTCGCCCCGATATTTTCCATTCCTTTATTTGTTTTAAGTCCGGGTCCTCGTCCTGTTCCTTTGACACCTCTGTGTCCCGCCAACTGTCGATAACAACCGTTGTCCTCAATACTGTTCCCTGCTTCTCTTCTTGTCGGGAACAATGCCTGCATTCTTCATCTTCACATGGTCTTCTTGACAGCGCATCCGCATTCCTATGGCTCGTTCCAGAACGATGAGCAGATTCAAAGTCGTACTCTTGAAGGCGCTCGATCCACCTCGCCACTTGTCCCTCCGGTGACTTGAATCGCAGCAGCCACATTAGAGCCGCGTGGTCCGTTCTCAGCAGGAACCTCCTTCCGTATAGGTATTTATGGAAGTGCTCTATGGATTTTACTACTGCCAGAAGCTCTCTCCTTGTGACACAGTAGTTGCGTTCCGGAGCTGAGAGTGCTTTGCTGAAATATCCAATCACCCTTTCTTCTCCGTCTTGAAGCTGAGAGAGGACACTTCCAATGGCGATGTTGCTGGCATCTGTGTCAAGTATGAACTTGCCCTCGGGACGTGGATAGCTCAGAATAGGAGCACTACTCAATTTGCTCTTCAGCTCCTCGAAGGATGCCTGGCACTCGTGATCCCAATGAAAAGTCCTTTTCTCCTCGGTTAGCCTGGTAAGAGGTTTTGCGATGTTAGCAAATCCTTTCACGTACCTCCGGTAATAGGTGCAGAGCCCGAGAAAACTTCTCACCTGGTGCTTATCTCGAGGTACTGGCCAGTTGGTGATCGCTGCTATCTTCTCTGGGTCAACAGCAACTCCGTTATCTGACACAATATGCCCCAGGTAGTTGACTTGCCTTCGGAAGAGATTACACTTCTTCGGGTTCAACTTTAGGTTCGCTGCACGCAGTCGTTCGAAGACCTTCTCCAGATTCTTCAGATGGTGAGCGAAGGACTTTCCCAGCACAATAATGTCGTCTAGGTATACCAGGCATACCTCCCAAGAGAGACCTCTTAACACGTTTTCCATCAGCCTCTCGAATGTGGCAGGAGCATTGCAAAGCCCGAATGGCATTACTGTAAACTGCCAGAGTCCAGTGCCAATTGAAAACGCCGTCTTCTCTTTATCCTCAGGTGCCAATCCAACCTGCCAATATCCACTGCGGAGATCCAAAGTAGAGAAGAGTTTACACCCCTCTAGGGTGTCCAGCGTATCGTCAATCCTGGGAAGCGGATAGCTGTCCTTCTTGGTGACATTGTTCAGAAGACGGTAGTCTACGCAGAACCTCGTTGTGCCGTCTTTCTTCTTCACCAATACAACAGGAGACATCCAGGGGCTACTCGAAGGCTCAATGACACTGTCAGCCGCCATCTCCTTTATAATCTCCTCGGCGTCCTCCCGTTTGGCTAACGGCAGCCTCCGCGGAACCTGTCGGATGGGCTTCGCATCCCCAGTGTCAATCTTGTGCTGGACGATATCCGTTCTGCCCCGTGGTCCTGGTCCGATCTCGAAGACGTCATGCCATCGGATAATCATATTATTCACTTCCTCGCTCTGTTCGGGCGAAAGGTCGCGACATGATTCGTCCAAAAATCCTTTAAGTTCCTCTGGGAGTCCTCGAAGCTCGGTGGGATGACGTTGCAGCTGACGAACCACTGAGGTAGCGGTGGTACACTCCCCGACTGGTGTTCCTTTCTTCAGCGTTACCGGGAAGCTGTTCAGGTTCATTAGCCGAATTGGAGTGGTGGGTCCGATCTTGATGAGAGACCTAGCAACCAGTACGCCTCGTCCAACCTCTTGTTCTTCGTCCTTTCCAGGTTCGAGTAGTGCACATTGACCCGCGGGTAGATGCCCTTCGACCGTCCCATGCGTCACGATTTGGCTCCGTGCTGGTAAAGCGGTGTCTTCTGGTAGCAGCACTCGAGCGCAGAAGTCCTTTTCCTGCCGAAGTATGACTTCCTCGTCTCCTAGCGTCATCACACCTCTCGACATATCCAGCTTGATCCCGTATGTGATCATAAAGTCCATACCCAGTATGACGTCCTCATCTATATCTGCCACGAGAGCGAGGTGCTTCAGATGTTGGCCCCCGATGTGGAAGGTGGCATCTGTCTCCCCGTAGATCTTGGCTGGCTGTCCCGTTGCAGTCCGTAATGCCCAAGTGGTCGGTATGATCTTCTCAGCTGGAAGTGTCTTCGAGTTCAAGATCGTCATGCTCGCTCCGGTATCCACTAGAAGACTTCGCAGCTGCCCGTTCACCATCCCATCAACGTAGAAACTGTTCGTTCTGCTTCCTATCGACGCAACTCTGATGGTCTTCCTGGGGGCTTTGACGTTACGGGTTGGACATTTGCTTCTAGGATGTCCAAGCTGGCCGCAGCCCCAACAGCGTATCTCCTTCTTATGGGTCCTGAGAGCATCCAACACTTTCGTCGCAATGTCTTCGATGCTAGGGACCACATTAGGTTCCGCTTCTGCTGCTCGAACTCGCGCATGGCCCCGTACAGACTGTCTAACAGCTTCAAACTCCATGGCCTGAGATAATGCGTCTCCCAACGTTTTCGGGCGGGCGAGCTTCACTGCTTGTTGTGTCTCTGGGTCCCGAAGTCCATCCAGGAATTTGTCGACAGCCAAACTCTCGTAGACATAGTCGGTGACCGATGGGTAGGCGTTCCTCACCAGCCGGGCAATATCCGCTTCAAATTCCTGCAGCGTCTCGTTGTCCTTCTGGACCCTGTTCCTTAGCTGTGAGCGATATAGCTGGTCCATGTGGCGGTGGCCGAAACGCATCCCCAGCCTTCTAATCAGCTTCCCGTAGTTAGACCGCTCCGACATGGGCATTCCCTGCAGCACTCTCAAGGCGTCTCCACGCAAGGCCAGGCACAACGCTGAAGCTTGGGTCTCCTGTGACCACCCGTGGATCGAAGCCGCTGTCTCGAAGAGAGTCATGTAGTCCTCCCACGGCGTCTTTCCGTCGAATACTGGAATGGTGTTGTGAGCTGGTGGCGTCCCATTATTGGCGGGCAGAATGGTTTTATGAAGACTGACCTCGGGGGAACGGTCGGTGTCGTTCGTCGGTGGGTTGCTCTTACGTCCCTCGAGAGCTTCCATTCTTAGCCTAATTTCGTTCACTTTTTCTCCTAGCCTAGATTCTACATCAGCTACTTTATTATCTACATCGGCTAACTTATTATCTACATTAGCTAACTTATTATCTACATTGGATAACTTATTATCTACATTTGCTAACTTATTCTCAACATTTTCCATCAACTTAGTCTCTAACGTGCCTAACTTAGACTCTAATGTATCCAATAAATCACTTTTTACAGTACCCAGCTCATTACCTAGCTTACTTTCTACATTGCTTAACTCATTTTGTAAATTACCTAGCTTATTATTTACATTGCTTAATTCATTACCTAGCTTATTTTCTACATTGCTTAAAGTTGCAGACAACTTGCTTAAATCGGTTTCAAACAGAGCGTCATCTGGATTCTCCCCTAACTCTACAAAAAATTGCCGCAAGCGATGTTGCAGTACACTTTTATTTCCGGAAGAATCCAGATCACGTTCTTCTAATTCCCGTTTTAAATCCGCAACTTTTAAATCCATCAATTTAAGACATTGAGAAGCCATTTTTCATACAGTAGCCCAATAATTACAAAATACAAGACAAAATAATAACAATTACACAAAATCCCACTTCTGACACCAATTTGTTACGGGCTACTGGGTGTAAAATGGACTAAACTATTACTTAATTCAATAATCTAATATTTATTAACAAATTAGAAAGAATACAATGAGATTATTTAAAACAGTTAAATTATTAAACTAATATCAATTTACAATAATAATATTCTACTAAATGTTATCTAATTTCTAAGATAATAGGATATTGCTAATACTAAATAACTAAACTATTTATATATAAATTATTACAAATACAATAATATTACACTATAGTTTACAATTGCAAATTAACACTTACAGTTCGCTAACTAAAGTCCACCGACCGTAAGACTCTCCAAATATGACAAACTGCCACACAGTTTATTACACTTATTACACGGCCACTAATTGTCACTGTTGCTCACTAAGCACTTATTACAGACTGATACTAACTCACTGTAACTCACGCACTATCACTAGTTAACGACTGCTACTCACTGGCTTATTACTTCACTGCTTATTACTGACTCGTCTTATTACTAACTGCGCGGCCAAAACAGCTCGCCTTTTTATATAGGCAAGGGAGATTGGGGTGGGGGCACCTAGAACATTCCGGGCCGATCGAGTAGGCTCTACGACATTCTATAATCCCTTCCGGCTTAATCCCATTGTTCGCCTAATCTTCTCAGCCTCCTTCCCGCTCAGACCGTAACAATATAAAATGCTTTGTCCTGAATGACTGACTGAGGTATCAACGCACAGCCTAAACCGCTAATCGTAGAGACCTGAAACTTTGAGGGTGTTCTTTGTATGACGTAGGCATCCGATGAGAAAGGATTTTCTGAAATTCTACCCCTAAGGGGGTGAAAAAGGGGGGCAAAGTTTGTATGCTTGCTCACCTTTTTCTTACTCGCAAAATCTACAGATTTTCGCTGAACAAAACAAATCAAGTAACATAGTTCACTTCTTGCAATTTCTTTCTTCTTTTTTTTTCACCACCTGTGGAGTATCTCAAGGCTCTGTATTGGGGATGTTTGTGATTTTCAGAGCACCTGTGGTCGCAATGATATTGGGATTTACGCTACCAGCATCAGCACCACCCCACCACCAGCATTCCCTTAACAAGGCACAAAAGGCGACTGAAACCACAGTGAACGACCTGAAACTGATTGGCATCAGGGTGAATCCGTCAAAGACGGATGCCACCGTGATGTCATTTCAGAGTGTGAATTAGAAACCTCTACCGAAGACTTTTACCGTGGACTGTGAGGATAGAAGATTATCCACTTCAATCCTCTACCCTGGCGTCAACTTTAATAGGCACCTCACCTCCTCAAAGCACGGTCAGGCAAGATTGAAGTTGGCACGACAGAAATCCCACAGGCTGTACCATCTGCTCTTGTCGCCGCAGCTCTCACTGAGGTTGAAATTACAAATCTACAAGTCCATCATAAGACCTACCTTGCTCTATGGTGCACCAGTACTGAGACACCTCTACAAAACAACGGTGAAGCGCCCGCAGCATTACCAGAATTCCATCCTAAGGCTACACCTACATTGGATCCGGTGTGATACGATGAGACGTCGCTAGCAAACCAAATGACTGAAATCTATCGAGAGTTATAACATTTGGTTCTTTAAATTTATAAAATTAAGATTATTTTTAATACATTTATATTTTACTATAATGTATAGTAAAATATGTCTAATGTATACACCCCAGCATCGTATGTGGTAGAATCACGTCGCACCGAATCGGATCCAATGTAGATGTAGCCTTAGGAAGATCGTAAGCGGCACATCGCTCGAGGGGGCACTTAACTCCACTATCCGGGAGGAGCTTCGGCTTCCCTCGGTGCCCGAGTACATAGGTCGGAGGCACATCAAATTCTTTGATGGACTGAAGACCTGTGTGAACACCCTATTTAGGGACTTAAAACCACCCCCCAAACCTTGGAGATGGCAGGGCAGTGTCCCCTTGGTCGATGTGCTTACATTTGGTCTAGGGATCCTTATCCTTCCTTCCTTTTCCTTCTTCCTTCCTCCCCTTTCTTCTTTCTACTACTATTTCCTGATCCCACTAAACGTATTTTTGTATTTTATAACGTCAGCGGCCTCGTGTCGGTTCGAGTAATAACCACCTTCAGCGGGCTCAGCCCATTTTAACACCTTAATATACCGAAAGGTAACAGAAGGCTTTTGTTTATATAGAAGCATTTGTAGATATTTATTTGTAAATTGTATATATATTGTAAATAAAATCTTAGAGGATGAGGGAAAAAAAAAAGTTCACTTCTCGCTGCTACCGCACGACAAGTGAAACCGTTATACTAAGTAATTATTTTCAATAAATTCAATAATATTACATACTAATCCTTTACTGACACGAACAACAGTAAACATCTGTCCGTCCCATTTGTCAATCAATGTCAATGTATGTTTCACGGCTGTGCTGATCCATCTGTGATATGGGGGGGGGGGGTAATTTGATATGGATAACCTCAAGCCTGGGGAAGGACATAGGCTACTTTTTATCAACACACCACACAGGCGAAGTTTATATAAAACTGTATCCTGATTGACTAACACACACAGCGGTCAACGCACAGCAGAAACCACTGAACTTACTATCTTGAAATTCCCAGATAGGTTCTTTGTGTAGCACTAAGAATGGAATTTGGACGATTCCCCCTTAATATAATAGGGGTTTAAAGATTGTATGGAATCCATCAGTTTTGAAGTTAAACATCTGAAATTTCGGATGCATGAGTAACTTATAGTTAAAAAAATTAAATTATTTATTTAAAATGATCTGTCACGAAACTTTATGTGGTAGACTAAATTCCACGCGAGCGAAGCCGTAAGCAAAATCTAGTAGTTAATATAAATCGTATGTAACATGTTTTTACTTCAGAAAAATAATTATTTAAGAAACAGCTACTTTCGAAGTCTATAATGAAGAACCGAAGCTGACTGATATAAATACTTTTAAAGCTGACATAAATAAAGGAGATATTACGAAAAATAATATACATATTAGAACACACAACAGCAGCACAGATAGATATCTTCAGCAAGATAGTATTATACTTGGGATTCCTGGGTACAAGCAATAAGAGAACAGGCACGAAGTGGTCAGAAGAAAGAAAAAAGAGACATTGTGAGAAGATGAGAGAGTATTGGAGGAAATGAAAGCAAGAATGAGAATTGAAATTGGCACGCGGTCCCTAGTTGGCCAAAACGAAGGGGGAAAACATATAAACATTAGGCTAGGTAGGCTATTACTGTACCACAAAAATGAGGAAAAATAAAATTTCATAACAACAGTAAACATGGACTATATTTGATTTCAACTCTCTAGTCTTAGAATTTACTTCTACATAAATAAATAAAAACGTGCGTTATTCGTCTACAATATATTGTACCAAAATTTCGTATAGCCGTGGGCATTGATGACCTACGAGTTTAGGCCCAAAAAAAAAACGTAAATAAATAAAGATAGGCCCTCCCCTGGCTTTCTTCCCTACCCGCCTCCTGCCTGCATTGGTTTTAAACTTCTCAAACAGTTATTTATTAATATTTTTAAATCAGCCAAGAAGACGACAAGAAGTTCTTTATAGCTTTGTTTTACATTTTGAAATTAAGCATAGGTATTTTAGATATAAAATATTCCATCTGAACATATTTATCTTTAACTAGAATGTAATATAACGTAAGTTCTCGTTAGTTTCATGTCCATAACAAATATTCTGCTCCAACTAAGTTTTTTTAGCAACCTTTCATGTATATAGAAACCGAAAAAATCAGAGGGTGTCTCGCACGGGTTCCAGCTCTAATGTGTACCTTGTGTTTCCGGTCGTACAGCTGTGGGGCACGTGGTTTAAGACAGCTGCATCGTTTCGGTATATCACGGCCATTACCAAAATAAATGTGGACCTGCTAAGATTATTTCCTGCTCCAAACGATTCCTTAGACATAATCATGTTTAATTGATATGCCCGTCCTCTTTCAGAAAGAAGAGTAGGAGATTTCTCCCGGCAAATGATTTAAGAGAATAATAGTCATAAACTCCGTGATAGCAGTTATTAAAATTTTTATTCCGAAAGACCCTAATTATTCCGACTACAATTAGAAAAATCTGATTTATCTGAAAAGATGGCAGCAAAGGAAGAATTTAACGCAAAGTTGTGACGGGGTATGACTGATCAAGGGTTCCTCTTACCCGATTTTTAATACGAAAATCGGGAAAGAGGAAGCGTACAAGAAAATAATTGGAATACATATCTGGCATATACAACGAGAAAGGTTGATCCAGTTCGCATCCTTCAAGATCTCTATAATAATGAAAACCCTGTATTCCCACATAAGAATATTCACTAACAGACGGCGAATTTTTGGTTGGTGAAATAGATCATGTCTGTATTGATAATAGGCATCGTAGCTATAGAAGGGATGTCGGAAACTACAGTACCTCACATTGATTCAGATCATTACACGGTAGTAATGAAACTCAACCAAAGAATAAGAGTAGTAATAGTATCTCAATATCTACCAAAGAGGAATTGAAATATAGAAAAGATAAAAAATGAAAAAGGGCATTACTGCTTAAGATAAAAGTAGACAAGAAAATCCATTTCAGAAGACTTAGCTATTGACGACAATAAAACTAAAAGAAATGTTCTCAATCGTTGCTGTAGGTACTCTGGAAAGTATAGAATCTTGAAGAAGAAATGGGTGGTTCTGTAATGAATGCGAGGTAGCTATCGAAAAGAGGAATATTGCCCAAAAGAACTGCTCGCAGCGACAAACAAATTACCAGTATTTGGAATACCACGAAGCAAAGAGACAGGCGAAAAAATTGGCATTGGAAGAGGAGTTAAAGACTATCAAAGAGATGGTCAATACGAATGAAAATAAAAAGTTTTTACCGGTAAATGGGGTCCATCCACACACATTTGGAACTGTATTTGTCGTTAGTAAAAGAATTTCTCAGCTGATAATTGATTTTAAACCCACTAATCCTAGGATATGCTATTTGCGAGTTAAAGGCAAATTCTATAATTTCAGCATCATTAGTGTGCATGCTCCCACGGAAATATCACCAGAAGAGGAAAAGGACATATTCTACCAGGAACTTGAAAGATGCATAGATGATTGCTCTAGAGCGGATTTAAAGATTGTGATTGGAGACTACAATGTGAAAATTGGAAGAGAGCGCGAATTTCGGCAGGCAATTGGAATGCATAGTATACCAGCTGAGACAAATGATAATGGTCAGAGATTTGTTAGCTTTGCGGTTTCTAGACGTTAGTGACTGGGAGTACTAGAAGAATTCTGCCTAACGACTGCTGGTACAAAAGAGAAATACAAGGAACGCTACTGAAACTTACCGTATAAAGCGTAGAATCGAAAAAAGACTGCACAAGAAAAAGGAAAGGAAATGGGAATGTGATCAATTGGAAGAAGTCGAGCACCTTAAAAATCTTAATGAAACTAGGAAGTTCTATCAGCGGGTTAATACAAGCCGGAAGCCATTTCAACCACGAATAGCAGCGTGTAGAGACGCTGACGGTACTCTACTGAACGATGAAAAGAAATTATTGGAGCGCTGGAGGGATTATTTCAGCGGTCTCTTAAATGAAAGCGGAGAATCATTGTCAGAGCCTATGGTAGAAATCCCGGAGGGGGGCCTTGAGCCATTAGATTTGAGGAGGTTCAAGAAGCAATAAGACACCTCAAAAACAATAAGTCACCGGGAGCTGACGGTATTCACGGCGATCTCTTGAAATTGGAGGAGAGAAATTAGAAAGCCTCATATACGATCTTCTAATGGACATATGGCTGAGTGAACAAATGCCAGATGAATGGTACATGACAGTCATATGCCCGTGACATTCTAGAGTGTAGGAATTACCGAGGAATATCCCTACTCTCTATCGGCTACAAAGTATTCTCTAGGGTGCTATTTTAGAGACTCCGCCCAATCGCAGAAAGAGAAACCGGATTGTACCAAGCAGGGTTTATTAGAGGTCGAGCAACGGTGGACCAGATATTTTCAATAAGAATTATCCTAGAGAAAGTCCGAGAGTACAATATTACCACGCGCCACCTCTTTATCGACTTTCAGAAGGCTTACGATAGCATTGTAAGGGATTAGTTATACCAAAATCTCCTGGAAATGGAAACGCCCCAAGATAGTTCGTTTAGTTCAAATGACTATGAAGAAGGTGGAATGTGCAGTTCAGATAAGCGGAGGTCTCTCTAGAGATTTTCAAATGCATAAAGGCCTCAGACAGAGTGACAGTCTTGCCTGTCTCTTATTTAATATGGTCCTGGAGTATGCAAAAAGAGGCTCAGGTATACGATAATAATAAGGTATATACGATATAAGGCACCTTATTTAACAGATCGGCTCAGATCCTTGCTTTCGCAGACGATCTGGACATTATTGGAAGAAATATGACGTCTGAGAAGGAGGCATTTCTCGCACTCAAAGACCCGCACAAAGAGTAGGCCTCACTGTGAATGAGGCAAAAACCAAGTATATGCGAGCATCTCCGCAAGGACAAGATCAACACGATATCCATATAAAAATCGGAGACTTCATATTTGAGTGGGTAAATGAATTCATTTATTTGGGCTCTCTGGTGAACTCTGAAAATAATATGCAGCAAGAAATAAATAGAAGGTTATTGGCTGCAAACAAATGTTATTTCGGGCTTGTAAAACACTTGAGAGGTAAAAACCTCTCACGCAACACTAAACTATAACTATACAAAACCCTCGTAAGGCCTGTTCTGACCTATGCATCTGAGTGCTGGGCAATATCGCGAGCTCAAGAACTCATGCTAAATAGATTCGAGAGACGGATTCTTAGGAGAAATTTTGGACCAGTTTTCAACGATAGTGCTTGGAGACAAAGAACAAATGCCGAAATACCAGATGAATGACATATATCATTATAAGCCTTTATAATGACATAGACGTTGTCAGATATGTAAAGGTTGGAAGGCTGAGGTGGGCGGGGCATGTTGCTAGATTGAGAGACGATGAAATCCCAAAGAAAATACTAGAAGAAAAGATATACGCCAAGAGGAGAATCGGCTGACCGATGGAGTGGCAGAGGATGCGCTGTTCATCTTGGGAATAAGGAACTGGAAAGCAGCAGCATTGCACCGAGACGACTGGCGGTTGATGATACAGGAGGCCTCGACTCTCCACGAGTTGTAGCACCGAAAAGAAGAAGATGAAGAAATAGAGTCCATAATGATATAATATCCGCTTATATACCCGAATAATTGGGTGAAAAGTAAGAAGGTAACAGTTTTATAACATTGCCCTAAGTACTATATTCAAAAATAAATATCATTAAAACTAAAATCGTTTTATTGACAGGATTATGGTTAACACTGATTGGCAATGGTGGGCGGTAATCTTGAAGATCCCACGATGAAGAGGTACAGCTATGAAGATGTTACAGGTTTCCATTAATTATGTTAGGATAATGAGATTGCATAATAATTAAGAAAAACAATGGAATTATCTCAGATGTAATGCTCACAAATGGTATAATGCTAAAAGTAGAAAATCTAAACTAGCTAATGTTTTTTTTATTCGGTGAAAATGATATGGCACAAAATGGAAACATGCTGAATAAATAAACCTTACCATACAGAATAAATATTTACTAAATGTGATACGTTATATTTAATATATACATAAAGCCAACAGCTGGAGTATTAGGTTAGAGATCTGTTAATAGAAAGTAAACATAAAATCAGGCAGAATGTACATGGGAGGACTCTCGTTCGAGGACGAGCTGGGCTTAGAATGGCCCGGGAGGACCTACACCCAGATCACCGACTTGAAGGAGTTGCCTTCGGACAAGTTCAAGAACTCGAGCCACGTAGCCCACTGCATGATATACGCGCTCAACAACAGGCCGGTCATGAAGGCTTACATACCCAAAGCCAGTATCCTCGTAAGTAAGCTTGCTATTTCGTGTCCGTAAGTTTCCTTCCAGCTAAATGTACCGCTTGCAAAAAAGGAACGAAATCAGTAGATAGCAGTAGACTTTCTCCAAAACGACACGCCTGTAAAAAAAATGTGTATACATTGAATGCAATAATTATACTTAAAGGGTATAAATTAAATACACAGACATTTGGAGATATGTGATAGCTTTTGTTTTTCAAGTTGGGAAACTTGTAGGAACGTCTTTTAAAACGATTGACAAATTATGTGTAATTGACGCATGTATATCTACAGCCCTGGTGAAAAAGTGGATGAATCAAATTTTATCCAAAGCGAGTTAACTGTACTGAGAAAAGCGGAATCGTGCCCTTCCCGTATTTTTCGGCTTGAAATGGAGTCGGAATGTCAGCAATAACTCCTTTTTAAGCCAATTCTTGGCTTGGCTACGGGCTTATTAATCCATTAAGAGGATGCCACGATTCTGCCTCCCTAATTACAAAAAACTCACTTTTGAGAAAATTAGACATAAGCACTTATTCAGCAAGGATGTAGATATTACTTTAATGATTTTGGGAATGAGTTTCCTCCTCTACTCATCTCTCTGAATGTTAAATAAATATTTCTATAGATTAAATAATATTTGAAATATGCATTTTTTTTCAGATGCAGTTAAGGTTTGACGGACATTTTGGATTTCCAGGAGGTGTTGTAGAGAAAGGTATGAGCTATTGATTTCCCTTGACATTAACGATTTTTAAATAGTTCTACATAAATGTCATTTAAGTGGAATACAATGCTGTTGTTATAAAATTCACGACCTATTCAGGAGAGACACCGGAAGAAGCAGTCGCCAGAGAAATAGAGGAAGAAATGGGTATACTGCGGCATAACTTCAAAATATTTTCAGAGGTAATTGCTACATAAATGTGTTATTAGTGTACACTTATACAAAGATGAATATGTATGTTTTTGAATTTTAGTGTATTTGATAACTTAATTTATTTTCTTAGTTTAGATAGCTCTTCAGTCCGATGTACCTTAATGAGTCTGTATGAGTGAGACTACTACAGACAGGTCAGTCTTGTTCATAATAGTTTCAATTATGTTTGTTGAAAAGAGTCAGGGCATTTTGACCCGGCGACAACGCCTTCCCACTTCATAACCTTCCTCAGCATAACCTTCCTCTTCTTCTTGACCTGGTCAGCAAACACGTGGGCAGTTTTTTGGATTTTAATTAATACATCACATATCTTTATTAATTTAATATATAAGGCACCTCCTCCACGGGGTTCCTTGATTCTGAAAGAGTTCAAACATGACGCGTTAAATATTGTTTTTGAAAACAAGTTCTTTCTCTTCTGTATAGACCCAATGGCTCCTCTCGTGCCAGCATGTGTTATCGGACCATGACAGCTAATGGTTCTGTAATTACTAAATGTTCTTCTGATTCTATTTACAAATGCGATTTTTACCAAATAATCTCGTTCTGAAAGTTTTTCTTGCCATGAAAACGCTTCACAATAAGTCCCTTTCCCTTCCACCGTACTTGGATGCAGCAAGGTATATGGACTCTCCATTTTTTACAGGAATAGTCTTAGCGGCTCCAGTCGGGGCAGGAATAAGATGTGAAACTGTCTATCATATGTACCCTGATATAAATAATAAGTTTGGCGAGTTCTCTTTAAGGATTCATGGTGTGTTTTAATTTTAAGGTTGGTTTACAGTCGTCGAAATCTGCCCCTGACTCAGATGATGGCTCCTTTTGCTCTGTCTTCCATCCAGAAAGGCTTTGGAACATGGGTCGATGGTGTGTAGCCTGTAATATGGAGGCGTTCACAGTGAATCGGAATAGCGTGCTGCTCTGGTAAAGAGTGCACAGTGTTATTTCGGGATCTTTCTAGCGTTACTCACTAAAGGAACTGGCCCCTCTCCCGATTATTTTAATAAATAGAGACATAAATTATAATTCATTATTCACCAAATATTAAAACTATGAGTTAAAAAATATTATAAATTGGATTTTAAAAGGTTAATACGTTTCTCTATTATTCAGGACCATGTGGTAACCCACTATTCTGAAGATAAAGATCTTCTTTTACATTTCTTCACTAAAGAGGTCAGTTTCAACCGTTTGTTGACGATCGAAGCAACTGCAGTGAAAGGGGATTACTACGGTGATGAGGTATTCTCCGATATATCATCTAATTGTTGCCAATAAAATCGCAATAAAAATCAATTTATTTTTTTATGAAAATATTTTATATTATTAATAAAACATTTGATTGCAGGTAATGGGGATCGTGCGGATTCCGTTGTACACGATGGCCGACGGCTTCAGAGGTTTTCCAGCTTTTCTGAACCACGGGTTCATAGGAAATTCGAAAGAGCAGCTGCTTCATGCCCTCGTAGCGAAACAGCTGTTTACATCGGAGGAGATCGAGGCCGCACTGACTGCCAAACCGAAACTTCTGTCAAAAATAAATTAAATAAAGGGCTAGAACTTCTTTGGTATCATTTCTATTCTGTAACTCAATGTTGATTGCTGTCTGAGGGAACATTCTTTTATGTTTTTCATTCTGTAAACAATATACCGCCATATTTTTCTTCCTATTCTGCTGAAGAACAGAAAAGTAAAAACATATACAATTTATATTAGAATAATAAGCATTGAATTCGAGTGCAGTTAAAAATATTCAACCCTTCTGGTATAATATCTAATACCTGCAGCCCCGATGAATAAGTCGAATTTTTCCAAAGTGTGTTAACTGTATTGAGGGAAACGGAATCGTGTCCAATCCTACAAGTGTTTGGCTTGAAATGATGTTCTAATACAAGGAATTACTCTATTTCAAACCAAAGGCCTCATTCACTACGAAAATAACAAGATTCTGCTTCCTTAAGTACAAAAAACTCATTTTGAAAAACATACGACTCACCAACTTTTTCCTTAAACCAATGTTGTTTTTACCTTTTGATAATTTTAAAATGTTTTGCAAAAGAAAATAGTATGTTGTTAGGCATGAAAAATGGTTAAAACCCAAACAACAAATAAATAATATTCATAAAATGATAATTACTATTTTTAGTGTTAGCGAGGGATTTAAGAAAACATTAAAAATATATTTATTTAAATATTAAAATAAACTATTATTTTGTCGAACCGCCATTAGCTCTGGTAACAGAACCGATCCTGTTTGGCATCGAGCCGATCAAAGTTTTTATGATTTCGTCACTAATCTCCTCATTCCACACCTTTTCGATTCTCTGTTTTAGCTCATCTTTATTCTTAGGCTCTGCAATATTAATTTGTTTTTTCATGAGCATCCACAAGTTTTCAATAGGCTTTAAATCAGGACTATTTATTCAGTTCTCATCTGAAAATATCACTTTCCTACAGTCATCATATGCCAAATTTTTTTAATTCTGAGCTCAATTTAGGCGAGATTGTTTCATTTTTTTTTGTTAAGAAATGGCTTTTTGGCTGGTTTTCTTGCCCATAAACCTTATTCCCTGAATCTTCTGCCAACTGTTTCTCGACTTACTTCTGCTAAATTGCTATCTGCTAGATCTCTAGATATTTCTTTAGCAGTTTTGAAGCGATTTTCTAAAGATAAATTCATCATCATGCGATCTAAACGCTCATCTGTCTTCATCTTCCTTCCTGCCCCTTTCGTTCGCTCGGTAGATCCCTGGGAAAGATTTTTGTTTATTATTCTAACCACAGTGGATTGGTTGTACCTCATCCTCCTTGCTACCTCACGCGAAGAAAGTCCAGCTTCAGCAAACGTCACTATTTTAACTTTTTCCTCATTAGGCATTTGTTTTAAACTCGGTCTATTGGACATAATAATAAGAAATACGTGCTTAATATTGGATACTCTGGGCACAACTAAACTATAAGTCACCGATTCCATCTCACTCTAATACTAGTAGGTAAACAAATACAATCCTACTATTTGTTTGCACATTTAGGATCAAATATATAGCAATAGATAGCAATTTCTATGACCACGGCTGCAGTATACTGTCGTATGGTATGTGCCAATAAATAAACGGTTATTTTTGAAAGGAAAAAGAAATGCATCTATAATTAGACCAATCACCAAAATTTAGTAACATTTTTTGATTAACTATAAATTTTGAGTTACATATATAAAGCCAAGTCAAGATTTTTATGTTATTAAAAAAATATGAAGATTAAACAGTTACATATATATATATATATCAAGTGAAAAATCACAGTATTTAAATATATTCTTACGTAATACACATAAAATTTGTTACTTATCACAGGGATGAATAACTTAAGAATTGGATGCCGACGAATAACTGCAATGCGATGGCATTAAATCTGTGCCCCCTTCCAAAGTTATTACGGAGAATTTCACGAAGACAATAAACATTATGACAAAAACTACGAAATGACTACTAATTGGGAGGATAAGTCATGTATTGTTTACTCCATTTATTTTATCCTTATAAAAGACCGTTTATTTTTTAGTCCAATACATATAAAATAGTATATAATATACTGTATAGTATGTGCCATTTAATCACTTATTTACGAAATGAAATCATAACATATATAACAACTAAAAACAAAAATATTACAGCACTATATTATAGGAGTTCTGTAATCATCAATTTAAGCAATCTTTCATCTGGCGTATTTCGAGAAATTCAGATAGTGAGCGCTACAAAAACTAATAATTTTTGTTTAAAATATATAGTTAAATATTTTTTAAGATTAAAAAATTGACAGCAAAGCAGCACAACATCATAAGTTCCTTGTTATTTTCAGTATTTCCTTTGAAAAATTGACACTACGATATCAAAAAATAATACGTAAGACAGATAACAAATGTCAACAAAGCTATATGTTCCGCCAATAAATTAATATATCTACCTACAGATACAATCTTTCTACTTCTTCGGTTTATTTATTATATAATAATCTCTTAGCATAGTAACAAAAGTGATTTTATAAGATATCATTACTTCCTGCTTTCAAGTATTATTCATCAGAAAAGTGATTCCTAATGGAAAAAAAACAAATGAAGTGTATTATCTCTGGTATCTAAATAAACAACCCAATTTAAATTGGCAGAAATTACGTAATTTATGTCAAAATGTGGGCCAAAATAACAGCGGATTACTGGGCCATTATCAAACGGAATTGCAGCATTTCATCCGATTGGTTTAAATTTACTTTTAACTCTTCCAATTATTTTGATTCCTTAAGCATCCTGTAACAGTTTTAGTTAGTCTTATATAGGTTGTTATGCTATGGCATGGTTGTATGAGATCTAGGAAAAGGATTAATATAACATATGCCTTAACAATTATTGTTACAATGTCAATTTTGGAATTATAGTTCAGTTAAAAAATCTATCAATACTGGTACCCGGGGTTTTACCTGATTGAAATATATTTAAATGTTTTAATGTAAATAAATCTATAGATTTTTGACTAGTTCTAGGTTTTGCGTTTACTAAGATTTCGACTTGGTGAAAAAAATAATGACATTTAAAGATTTCATGTTTTATTATTTAAATAAGAATTAAACATGCAGACACCAGGTTAATAAGACATTTTGATTATAATACTTATCTTGTACGGTAAATGTATGATTATTAATATTATTAATCTCATCACGGTTATTGTGAATCACTAATAGGATAAGTTAATAGTCGCACATTACAGATTAATATGACTGTGAATCGTGGTCACTAAATTAGTACTAATTTAATTTGAGAAGGATGGATAACGTCTGTTTTATTTCAATAATAAAAATTTATATTTCTTTTAGTTTTGACAGTGTCATCAAATTCTTTGACAACCTTTCGCTAGACAAGCTGCTTCCTCAGTACTTAATCTGAGACTCCAGATATTGTGAAATATTAAGTAATATTTGATGAATGGATTCTAACTATTGACCGTTGCAATTTAAGTGTTTAATTCAACTATGCTAGTGTTATTCCAATTATTTTATCTTTTTTCTACACAATTCCTATAACATCAATTTTTGTTGCCGCAAGTAACTTTAATATAAAATTAAATAAAGTTATTTAAAAAAATATATATTTATTGAAATTTACAACTGTATACAGAATACATCAAGTAAATATAATGAATGAATACACTGACATGAAAAGACAAGTAGAGAAACAACCCAGTGGTAGTACTCAAATAAGTAAAGTTATAGAATTTATTTGCAATTTGAGTGACTCATTACAATATAAAAACGTTTATAGGAAACTATATACAAATACGTAAATTGAGTTGGCTAATAAAGTTAATAAATTTATAGATAAATTACAAAAAATGAAGTGAGCTGTTAATAAATATACCGAACCAAATGACTAATATTAGTCATTATTAGACTGGTTATTATTTATTGGAAAACAAAAAAAATTACATATAGATTACAGATTTAGTAGATAAGATCGAATAATAAGTATGTCATCATCCAAAGATAGAACCTAAAAATTAAAAACTACAAAATTGAGATACGAAGTTTGTTGTTTTTAATTTTTCGAAAAACTTGTTGATTGAATGCGTGGTTTAATCGTACAATAATGTCAACTAAGCACTCAAGAATACAAATAGCATTCTTTCCCGGTTATCTATCATTATCCATCAGTTATTTCTTCCGATGTATGCACCGCGTTCATCAGAGCTATTGTGCTCCAAATCAAGGAGATTAAGTTAATTTTAAAAACATAGTTTACAAAAAATGGGATTACGAGATTTTATAATTAAAATGAAGTAATGTTAGCTAATTCACTCGTATGTTATCTGAAATCATATAAGAAGGATTGCGGAATCATAATGTTTATAAAGGAAATGTCAAGTATCTCAACATATGATAGATCGTATTCGAACAAATAAACTTAGCGATGTGAAAACAAAATGTTTTTGAATTTTTTTTTTTTGCAAAATACATTGCACAGAAAAATATTTACTATTTTTACATTCTTTCATGTACTTGTTTTAATTTACGAAAACATTATTGTTGTTTACGAGTGGAAGATAGTTGACTGGATAATTCTAATGATGGATTGAATTGGTCGGGGGTGCAGTCAAAGCTAACACAAAATAAGTGGAAATTATTTAATTAAAAATAAGTTTCACTTATTTTGTCTTATCTTTGACTGCACCCCCTGACCTATTGTTGTTTACGATAGATTCTAATATGACAACTTGCGATCAAAATCATAACGACACAACGTGAGATCTCTATCTTTTACTGTTTTCAAATTATGGAAGAAGGGAGAGATGACAATCCCCTGGTCCCCTCCGAACGGTATCGCAAGTTCTAATTAGAAATTTTTCCTTTCGGCCCAGCCTAATTTCTGTTTTCATGTTTGAAAAAAAAAATGTAAACACACAAAGAGGGAATAAGATATTTATTCTGGTATAAGGCCCATAGATTAAGACAAAATACAAAAATATATTTTGTTAAAAGACTAAATAATTAAAAATCAATTTTTTGTCAGTATATATATATACTAGGGAGCGGAGTGGCTCAGTGGTTGAGCACTGAGTTGCCATACCGGAAATCCTGGTTCAAATCCCACTGCGAGCAGTTACTTTTATTTAGTCTGTTTGCAGCCGGACATTGATCATATAGGATCTAGGACCCTCCTGGGGCTCACCCAGCCTCTATAAAATATTATAAAAATAGGGTACCCATAATAAGGGGGAAAAACCTGGCGGTTGAGCATTACCTAGGACAAGTCACCTCCTTGCAGAACTGTTGTCCATGAAACAGTACAGTCTCAACCATATACTGAACCCCCAGACTCGTTCACGGGTAGTAGTGGCATAGGAAAAAAATATATATATACTGACAAAAAATTGATATATCTATCAAAAAAGGTGATAGGGCTCTGAGTTTCCGTGCCGAAGGTCCCGGCTTCAAATCCGGTTGCGGCAGATAATTTAATCTGTTAACAGCCCGGGATGGTCCCTACTCTATGGGATCTGGAGACCCTCCAGGGACTCACTCAGCCTCTAAAAATGGGTACACTTATTTGGGAGAAAACCTTGCTGTTAATCCTGATCTACGACAAATCTCCTCCCTTCAAACCGTTGTCCTAACATTCACTATCTAAAAGGTATCTAACACGTACTGAATCCCAGACCCTTTATTAGTTTAAGTGAACAGTTTTTTTTTCTTCTATTTATTACATAAAAAGAACTTCCTGGACAAAATCATGAAGGAAATGTGGAAGAGCAATGATGCTGGTGCAACGATAGGGACTAAAAACAAGAACATCAAAGTAAGATGCCTGGCATATGCGGATGATCTGGCCTTAATGACGGAGACTGAAGGTGAAGCAATAGAGCAGTTGAACACTTAAAAAGGAAATAGCTGAAAAGGCAGGTTTACAGATATCGTTAGAGAAAACAGAATTAATGAGCACAGATAGAAACTTTCAAAAGAAAATAGTAGAGACAAAGTATGGGAGAATTAAAGTAACAACTAAATTCAAGTACCTAGGGGAAATAACAGGTAGCAATGGGTCGGAGAAGGAAAGTATAAAAGATAAAATAACTAAATTGGAAATACTAAGCTTCACGACAAGCAATTTATATAATAAAAGGAGCCTGTCTACAAACGCGAAGATAAGACACTACAATACGGTCGTCAATCCGGTGATACTGTACGGAATGGAAACCCTTCCCTCCCCAGCCTAAAGAAAATGTTAGGGAGAGAAAGAAGAATACTAAGAAGAATCTACGACCCAAAGAAGACACAGGAAGGCTATAGGGTGAGATCTAATAAGGAAATTTACAAAGAAGTGAATGATTTGGAAACGTACATAAGAATAAGAATTAAGGTTCTTAAGTTTAACCCAAAGCGATTAAATAGAGAAATCTTCTATAAAATGGGAGGATACAATAATGCTGGGTGTTACATCAAACAGATGAAGGAAGAAACTAAAAGATTGAAAATAATAGACCAGGACTGTTTCGGTAGGGATGATTATGGGAAGAGACCCCAAGAAATTAAGGTCCTTGTGGAAAAGAGAGATGTGAGAAAAGGAATAGCGTGGACCGAGGAAAGAAGAAAAGAACAATCAGAAAGAATGAGGAAAAGGTGGGAAGGAGAGAATAAAGTGAAAATTATGATATTCGCGCGGTCTCCAAGGCCGTTCTGTGGAAAAAAAACTTAAAAGGCAATGTAATTATTCTTTAGTTCTATTCTATTCTATACATTATTCTTTCTATTCTGTATACAACATTCTATACTGTACTTTATATTTATTCTTTTGAAAAACTGAATAGAATTGTAGGTACCCGAACATGACTAAAATAAAAACATTATTCACTTATAGTTTAGTTAGAATTCAAATTTCATATTTAAAAAAAGAATCTCTAAGTAAAGCTATTAACTCATGAAGCAACCAAGAAAAATCGAGTAAATGTGCAATTACTATGGAGTGGAATACTCATACTGTGGAAACTATACGGAATACTGATAAACTTATTTTTCTAAATAGGTTTTCTAAGGTTTGGGGATGATGTGATACCAGGAAATTACGAGATAAAAGGTCAAGTTCTATTATTGGAGCTGATTACAAAATATATAAAAAACTTTGGTGGAAAAATGACAATATTTGGGATTAGAAGTGTAACTGTTCCATCTCACTACGTTAGTCACAATAAAAAATTAAAAGGTTATTTTGATAATTAATTAATATCTGGTTGTTAATACACCTACGAGTATAGGTAGCTGCATCGTCGGCTCAGATCCAACATGGGTTAAAGTTTCTAGGCGGACCCACGGAATAAATGTTGTCTCACTTTATGGATTGTGCTGTTGGTGTGGTTGAACAGAGGTGTTCCAATGAGTAGGTAAATGATGCTTAAAAAAAAACCTTATGTAAAAAGAATAAAATGTTCTTCTGAATGTAAAAGTAAAAACAGAGAAAGTATTAATAATCCCACTAAAGCGGTTTAATGGTACTTGAGGCTGAATTGCCATCCTTCATTGTGAAGCGCCAACATTTTGAAATGTTTACTTCAGAAATTGGATCAAGGACGAGGCTAATAAATTACTTATCTGATGTTCTTAAAAAAATGAATAATAAACCATAAGGTAATAAAAAATTAAGTTGTAAGATATTCTAAAAAAATATTACTACTCCATTGATCGCTGTTAAATTAACTTTATAAATTTGAAAATAAATCTATTATTTTTATTCTTTATTTTCACTCATATTGTATTCTTAATAAATACTTTATTTAATTTATAATGTGTTCTATTTTTTTCAAAACCCACATTTATATTTTTCATGAGAAATATACTTCATAATGGAGGCACTTTTCTACAATATAGCTTTTGGAATATTAATTCTAGTAATTCAAAGCTAATGGGGTGGAGTATAGTTGGAGCTCTGGTGGTTGAGGTCTTCTTCTGGTAAAATGACACCTATTTTTTTTTTCAAGAGATAACTGCTTTTATCATTCAACATGATTTTAAGCTGCTATAGCTAATCGGATGATGCTACAGCTGGAGCCCTAAATCCTGCCTATCCAATTAAAATTAGGATACGCATCTTTAGTGAGTAACTGACTCTGCACTGATTTGAGTCACCATTTTATGTCCCCTCCGAGACTGCATAACTACCTAATTTTTTATTCATTAGAAAAATCTCAAGGCCAACTGCCGGGCTGCGAACGCGCGATCTTGGGCATAGTAGGTTGTTATGCTAAACATTACACCACAGATTGTTTGAAGACAACTGTTTGTAAATAAAGGCATATTGTGATTCAACTGCTGGGGTAAGATTCTATACTGTATTCACTAATTTTATCTATGGAATACAATTATGGGTTAATTCAAGGTTGAGGTCAACTAACCAGTAAACATGAATCTTAATGATTTAATGTTGGAAGAGCATTAATGCTTCCTTCAGGGAAACATTTTCTTACCATTGTCAACGGGAAGTTATCCGGCAATTTAGTTACTCACAAGCTGTTGTTTTAATACATAGAAGTTGTAATAAGGGAACATCTATCTGTCCATTGACCCAAACACTTGATGGAATCGTTTAGCTCATTTCTGAGTTTAGAAACCTAATTCTGTAATTTTACCTTATTTTACAATATGTTGCTCGCCCTTTGATCGGCCCTTTGAAAGGGACATAAAATTGGGGTCCTGAGCCTGTATGGTGTCAGCTACTTGTCTAAGGTTCCTATCCTAATTAAACTTTGAAAAGAAAAAATTAGGACTCTCACTGTAGCATCGTCCAATTAGCCATAGAAGCATGAAGTAATGTTAAATGAACAAACAATAACATTTAATGGAAGTAATAGCAAGGGATTTCCTAAATGACTAAAAAAATAAATAAATAATTGTTGCTAAGGATCTAAAACAAACAAAAAGCCTCTTGACACTATCTTGACATCAGCCCATATTCATTATCTCTGTCAAGGATAAAAAATTAAAAAAATCAACAAGCACTCTCATCGACTTTATTTAAGGAGAATGCTGTTATGCTCAGGCAAATTGTGCATTTCGATGGGCAGTATGATACTGTTGGTATCTTTCGCAATCCTGGGGGTGAGCTGTTCAGCTCTCGA
The DNA here is from genome assembly GCA_964056705.1 of Troilus luridus. Classification (NCBI taxonomy): domain Eukaryota; kingdom Metazoa; phylum Arthropoda; class Insecta; order Hemiptera; family Pentatomidae; genus Troilus; species Troilus luridus. Next base: position 93,364,521 of record OZ057414.1, on the reverse strand, counting down.
TGGCCCAGAGGTTACCATATCTCAAGGCAAGATGATAGGGGAGACATTGCTGTCCAGGGACGGGAGGGAGTACAGTGCCTTCCAGAGTATTCCCTACGCAGAGCCTCCAGTTGCTGAGCTGAGATTCAAAGTAAGTGTAATTTTTTCCCAAACTTTCAAGTTAAAACAAACACACACAAATAATAGTGAAATAATGTCAATGCTATAGAAAGAGTATACTTATTTTTATTTTTTAAATTCTTCTCATTTTAAAGGCCTTAAGAAAATACATAAAAATCTTTGAAAGGTTTTAACTCCATGAAATCACATCTATATTAGACTTCAATTAATGGAAATCGATTTTTTCCCAATAATTAACCCAAAAAAATAATGAACTAAAAAAAGGTATACAAGGATTATATCCCACTATTATTTCTAAAAAGGCATCAGTTAGAAACCTACATTTTTGGAAAAACAGGAAAAACTATTAATGAGCAGGGAATACCCATCAGGACACTGACAGTGACACAAATGCCTTCTGGCAGACAAGCTCTAAAGCTAGGTTAATACAGTTTTAATATAGCAAAAAAGAGATATTTACCCATTTATTTCATGTTCGTAACTTATTTATTTACCAAAAAGACACAGATTTTTTAGTTGTGTCACATCAGAATTAAAAGAGCGATATGTTTGATATACTTCATCCAATATAAATTCAATTGTGATTTTCTTCCTTCCTTATTTATTTTTTTTTAATGTTACACGATTTATTCATTCATATAATTTTTTTTAGGAATAGCAGTTTTAACTTGCTTCTAGTTTATATTTTTTTCATTGATAAATGTTCATTAATGCATTTAGTTAGTGATAAACTGTTTGATATTAAAGATATCTTAATACTCATCACCAAGGAAAACTTGAGGAACAGTCGAAGTCCATGAGTGGTCCAAACAGAAGGTTATATTCCCACTTTCCCATAGTGGTCGATACATGCCATATGGCACTGGCAATACATGCCAGGATGCACATTAGCTGAGGGGAGATGACTTAGGCGAGCTTGAAAATGGAACCCTCACGTAGGAGAGGAAACCCAGAGAGAGTACCATGGTTCCCAGTTTTGGGTTCAGGCAAAGGGTCAACGACGTTATCTGCTGAAAATCCTACTTGTTTCAGAGAATTATTACTTCGAAAAAAATAGATAAAATGGTAAGAGACATAGGCACGGACACAGACATAGACATAGAAATTTGGCAATCTGGAATGCCCAGAGTTTATCCCAACCTGGCATCAGTTAACTCATCAAAATTAATGGATGGTAATACAATCGTTGCTAGTAATTGCTAGTAAAAGGGAATTCAAGGGAAATACAAAATTCTAATTCATGGTTACATTAAGGATACAGTGTGCTCCATGAACTACACAATTTCTAATAGATCATATCTTACTGTCAAACTATAATGTGTTGGTATCGTCAAAGGAGGATAATGTTTATTTAATGTTAAGCCATAACTATGGATTCATTGGTTATGGAGAATCTTGTTCAATGCAACAGCAGTGAATTTTGTTTTGATTTAGTGCATTCACTTTATAAAACAGGAAAAATCACACCTCAGTTCTCAGTATTCGTGGGTTTTTAATTAATTAATTCTTTTGAAAGAAAAAATCTATAAGCGGAGGATAAAGGATTTATCTGAAAACTGCAAAGAGTCAAAAATAAAATATTAATATTCTTAAACAAAATCTTGTATAAATTACTTTATACATCTTAAAATCACTGTGTATCTCAAAAATAAATCAGTTGATAGATAAGGAGAAACACTAAATGTAATAGAAGAATAAAAATAAAGTTGTTTTGTATACAGCTACAGCTCTTACACTCTTCTCAAATACTAAAGGAACAATCGAATTATTAGACTAAAAACTAATAGTTTAGTTCTGTTGTGCAAGAGACTTTGGTGTTGATTATAAAATTACTTAGTAGCAGAACTGGACTTAAATTAACCATCTACAATTAAAATCCTCAACCTGTGATATTTTGACTGTTATACTTTGTATCATTATTTTCAGATCATTAATTCCTGATCACCAAATAATCAATAAATGGGAAACAAATATACCAAATTATATTTAATTTTATATAAAGAAATTTATTGGCTAAATTTTTACAGTGACAGGGTATCAAAACTATTTTATGACCAACCAAGAAAAAAATGCCTACCCTTCTTAGATACCTACCTACAAATATTTGCTATGTATGTTTGTTTGTTCTAAAACTTTTGAAACCCACAAATTTTGTTATACCATACCCTTGAAAGAGTGCAAACCAGTTTTGTAGACCTTATTATCACCAACTATCTTCTTAATTATTGATGGCAGTCACAACAAAAAATAATTAGAATTTTGACTCTTTTTTCAGGCTCCAAAGCCAGCTAAAGCTTGGGACGGTGTCCTAAATGCAACAGTTCAAAGTCCACCTTGCTACCAAACATCTTTCCTTCTATACCAGGACGGCAATCTAGGCCAGGAGGACTGCCTTTATATAAATGTTTATACTCCTAATGTAAGTATCAATTAATCTAAACTACAATAAAATTATTGTTATAATGGTACATTGGATAATTTTTTAAATACAAAAGAGTTAACAATTAATAATTTCTTCTCCCGATAGTTAAATGCCTCATACCCTGTAATGGTTTACGTTCATGGAGGTGCCTTTACCCATGGGTGGCCTGGAACTCCAATTAAACCAAGTTATTTTATGGATGAAGATGTTCTCATAGTAACATTAACATACCGTCTTGGAATTTTGGGTAAGATTTGTCATTATTTTACAAGATAAAACGTAAATATACTACACAGTTCAGTGTAGTTTCATCAACTTCCTTTATCTCAAGCATAATATCACAATGATAGTGATTTCAAAGACTACTCCATCTATCGATACAAAATCAAGAAGTGGTTCAGGACACTATGAAATTGTAGTAAAGCTTAAATAAAGTTTACTGCATATATTAAAACGTTAACTATAAAGGTTTAAAATAACACAGTATAGGAGTTTATCTTTACTTTACTCTATGTTTTCCCCACATAAAGGCATAACAAAGGAATGGGTTATATATTAGACATGGGTAGAAAAATAAAATAAAATCAAGTCCAAATATTTTAATATATTATTTTTATGACAATTTTTCTTTAAAGAGTTAAGAGGATGCTAGAAAAATTTTCTTTCCAAATTTATTACAAGCGTCTTTGGGTTTTTTAAATATTTTTACACCTAATATAATCAACATTATTTTAATTTCTGTTTAATCGAAAAAAAAAATCATTGGATTGTTTGTTCATTTAACGTCGCTTTTTGCTGCTATGGCTAATTGGACGATGCTACATTGGGAGCTCTAAATTTTGCCTATCCAGGTTTAATTAGGATAGGGATTTTTAACGAGTACCTGACATCGTACATGCTCGGGACCCCCGTTTAACGTCCCTTCCGAAGGACGGCGTAACTAAGGATTTTTTACTCCCTTAAAAAAATCCTAGGGCCACCTGCCGGGCAAAGAACTCGCGATCTTGGGCTTAGTAGTTTGTTACGCAAACCACTAGACCACAGGTCGCCCCAAAATCATTGGATATATGATAACCTTGAAATCAATCAAGTGAAAAGACTGGAAGCAATACCATAAAACATAGCAGAAATAATATTTTTTTTAAATACTCCCCTAGTAGAGCTCTCTCAAGAACCACTCATGGTGATTAATCCAGAATGAGTAGTTATTATATATTTTAAGTGCTATAGTAAATGATTGCACCACTCATTGTTTTTCAATAAAATTTCATACTCCATTTTTTTTTTTAAATAGGTTTCCTAAGCTTTGAGGATGATGTTATACCAGGTAATTATGGGATAAAAGACCAAGTTCTTGCATTGCAGTGGGTTAAAAATGAAATAAAAAACTTTGGTGGAAATCCAGATTTGATTACAGTATTTGGTATCAGTGCTGGAGCTGCTTCATCTCACTACCTCTGTTCCATTCCAAAATCAAAAGGTAAATTTTGATGATTAATTTATTTTAAAAATAATATCCAATTATAATAATGAATTTTAAATATTTAGTATATTACCACCCCAAGTATAAAACCGCATAAAATCCACTTATATTTATATTGAGTTATTAGTTCATATTAGAAGAGAGACAAAACATTAACAAACTGCAAATACAAATTAATATTGAAAAATATTTAATATTAATGATTTCAAATAATTTTTATTATAATGGTATAAAAATGGATTATGTTCTTCAATTATTCTCAAACATTTTGTCTTTCTTAGATTTGCTAAAAGGTTGTATATCTCAAAGTGGCGTGGCTGGTACTATTTGGTCACTTCATGTTCCTGGCGATGCAAAACAAATGGCTGTACAGCTGACCAATAAACTAGGCTGTGATAAAAACTCAGGTCTTGAAACTTTAACATGTCTTCAGGCTCAACCCCTTGAGTCTTTCATCACTACAGCTGATCTAGAAGTAAGATAATTATTTTTAGACTTATTTTCATATTTCTTTACTCAAATCAATTGGAAATAATAAGTCTTAATTTGTTTTAAAAATAATAATCGTGAATTTCTTCAGTCCATTCTCATATCCCCATTTTTTTTTGTTCTCTTTTATATGATCGTTTAAAAGTCTCAGATAGGGCTTATAAAATTTATGTTTTAATTAACCTGAAAAGAAAAAAATGTATCCTTCCCTGTGTTAAAGGGTTTTGTTGGGAACGTACGATGGTAAAACTATGGAAAGCTTCTCACGTTTTTATTACATCTACTAACTATGTACCTTTTTTATAATAATTTTTATGTATTACGTTTCTCATTATATGTAAAAGTTTTTAGTGACCATGTAATATTTTATTTTACACACGTGATATAATTAATATGTAAAATAATAATAAGGGGAAAATAAAATAGAGCCAAAACTCAAAACGAAACATTAACATTTATTAGACTGCAAATGGAAAAAAAACACAAGCAAAGCCTTATGTTTCAAATCTGGAGTAAAAACAAACAGTTCTTAAAAAAACAATAGCAGTTTTGGGTTGAACGTCTTGGGGTGGAGGTGCGGTCTCAGGTTATGAGCCTATTTGAACGGTTATTCTTTGGGATGTATTGCACTTCTTCTTTGAGATGTGATTGATCTTACTCTTTTTTGTGTCTTGATAATGCCTGAATAGGCGAAACGTCGACTGGTAATTGTTTGTTTTTACTCCAGATTTGAAACATAAGGCTTTGCTTGTGGTTTTTTCCATTTGCATTCTAATAATGGGAATAATTTGACCAACGAGTAGTGCATTTATAAGAACATTTGTGTAAATTGTAAAATGGGGATCGGTCCACCATTAGGCAGACAAAGAGGGTAACCCCCTAGTAATAATAATGTTTAACTATAATTAAATAATTAATAATAATGATAAATATAATATTTCACAGCACATAACTTATTTACCGATTCCTGTACTGGAGAAACCTTCAAACAGCGCAGTGATCACCGAATGGCCAACTGGTTACACCGATTTTCCTTGGATAGTTGGTGTTGTAGCAAATGAGGGGCTTCTCATTACAGAATGTATGTATATTTTTATCTATATTACAAACATAGAACTCAATTGAATATAAAAATTGAGATGCACTTTACATTACATATTTTTAGATGAATCATAAAAGCCTTTAAAAAAAACCATAAACATTTTATAGATAAAAAAGTTTTATGAATAAGCTAAATATTTTAAAAGCGTATTGTACTTCTTAATAATTAAATGAGACTACATTAAGAAAGCATTTTAGAGATCTCAGTAATCTTAAATGGTGTCAATTTAAATTTGGCCAGGAGGGTTGTATTTTTATTTCAATGCAGCCTAAATTTGGAATTTTGATGTCCAATGAAGATTCAAATAACTTCAGAAACTGAAAGATGAAATAAAACCCTCTACCAATAATAAGAAAATCAGATGTTACTAATATTAGTGATAACTGACCACTCATCTTTTATAAGTAGTAGATAACTGACCATTCATCTAACAAAGAAGCATTTAGTTATTTAATATAAACTTTAACTTTAACTAACTAAATATAAGTAAACTTTAATTTGCTTCAGACAAATAAAATTATCTTTAGATGTAAGTCATAATTTATGCCTATCGACAATATGAAAATTATAAAACTAAAAAATTGTTATTATTCAGAAAACAGTGAATAAATGTCATTTAAAAAAAATTAGTTTATGACTGAGAGCTTCATTAAATGCAAAATCTATTAGATTTGTAAGCTGTGAGCCTAGATTTTGGTATAGTAATTAGAAGCTTAGCAGCTAATATGAGAGTAAATTAAAAAATAAACCATCCTTACAACTCATCTCAGAGTAGGGGAAGTTGTTGAATCTACCATCAATAAAAACTTTTCTTTAAACAGAACATGAAACAGAATCATTAACAGTTTAATTATTTCAGATATAAAGGACTTTGCCACTACACTTGAAAAAATAGGATTTTATTTGGCAGGAGATGTCCTAATAAAACAGGCATTACACTTAACAGGGAATACTGTTGGAAAATTACTTAAAATTACTGAGAGGTTTTTCCAATGGAAGGATTTGTTTGATCTTTTGGCAGATTATGAAAGAGTGAGTATTAGTTTATTTAATCTCTGTGTCAAATAGTCCAGATAGTTGGTATAACATCAATAACTTTGCCCGGCAGATTGGTTTATAATGTTTATGATAATAGAATTTTCACTTAAACAGAAATATTAATTTAATATTTATAATAGTTCACATATTCTCACTCGCAAACTCAAAAACACTCTCACATAGGCAGGATAAAGGTTTAAAAAGCCTCTATAAATAAATTATAGAATAAATTATCCATTTTTTTTTTTTATCTCAACCCTGCTTTGTCTTTACACTTCAAAAACAAATATAATTTAATGATAGACTATTTATTTTCCTTATAATGTAAACAAATAATAATTAATATATTCATAAAATTATACATCTTACATGACAAAGAAAAAAGGTTTAATGCATTTAAAATACTAACTGGAAGTTCTTGTAGTAAAAACAGGAAGAGATTGAGTCTTAGCTGAATCATAAAGCAGTTTATATGAAAAATAATAATTTTCACAATACATAAAATAACTTATATATTAATTTAAAAAATAAAATGAATGATATATGACATTTCTTAATGGGACTGTTATGATTAATAGATTGTAATGCACCGATGGAATGGATGAGTTGTTTAGATTGGAAAAAATTAACCTTTCACAAATGTATCTAAAAGAAATAAGGGACTATTTTTGAAAATAAATATACACGAACCATTATTATATAAATTCTGTAAATTGATCGAAATAATTTATTTTAGTTTTTTACTGAAGCATTTTTTGAATATCCGATTATGAATGAAATTATGAGGCACAATGGACCAAAGTATTTCTATCGTTTTCAATATACTGGGGGTCCTTCCTTATGGGAACAGGCTTCTAATAGAACACTTAAAATTGATGGTAAGAAAAATTATATAAACATATATTTCTTAGTATTTGCTAGGAAGAACCATCAGTAAGAAATATACTTTCAATGTAGAAAGTATAGAAAAGAAAAAAAAAATTATATTCCAATTTAAATAGTGTTAATCTTTCATTCAAACATTGATTGATATTATAGCTACTTAAAAAAGAGTAATATAATATTTAAGTTTTAGAATACAATAACAAGAAGGAATTAAAATATTATTTAAAGTGTAATATTAATTTATTGGAAAAAAAAAATCTAATCAAACAATATATACAATATACAAATATTCATAATAAATATTGATTACCTTTTATTTAATCTTATAAAATGTTTTCAAGTATCTTAGAAATAACTATATTAAATACTTTCAGATTACTGTTATATTTATTGATAAATAGTTATTGCTAATAAAAAATAGCTAACAAATGTCAACTTTAGGCTAATAAAAAAAAATATTTTGCTTTACAAATATATATTTTTTGGAACAGGTGTATGCCACGGTGATGATGCATCTTATTACTTCAACTTAAGCAACTATTACACACCAGAAGGATGGCCCGCACCAAAAGATATCCAACTCTCAAAAACATTAGTAAAATCATGGGTTCATTTTGCCACTCATCAGTAAGTGTTCAACAATTCATTTTTTACTTTTTTTTTTACAAAAAAATACCGGACTATATATAAAGTTATCACTAAGTTTACAGAAGTAACACAATAGTAAGCAATCACAAATCCTCTGATAAAAACTGAACATGATGGATATCAAACAAAATAATTCATAATGTAGTGGAAAATGATCAATTATAACTCATAACTATACTACATTTCAGATCATACTGCACCAACATATATAATTACATACATACATCTTCAGCTCTACAGCCCAGTCTGGGCCCTGGCCTCCAGAAGAAACTGTCCCCACCGGTCTCTGTCCCTGGCCATCGTCCACCAGCTTGATTATACCGTAATAACCCCTCGTGGCGGCTATGATTCTTTTTTCTATTTCTTTGGAGAAGTTATTGTCAGTATCTACAAATGACACAAGGTACACAAATCCCCGAACTTGCACCACCTATTTCTATGTGTCGATCACGTACTTAGTCCCTGCAACCATGAACTTTGTTTTGGCTTCGTTTATTACTAGCCCTATTGCTTGAGCAGATCGCTTTAAAGGCTCCTTTCATGCCTGTTTCCGACCTACTGATTATATCAATGTCATCGCCATAAGCCAGAAGCTGTACACCTTTATTGAAGATATACCCGCCTATTTCTATCTGCGAATCTCTGATCACTTTCTCTAGACCTAGGATGAATAGAAGGCACTCCAGGGCGTCTCCCTGCTTCAATCCATTCCTTGTTAGTAGGGGATCTGATAGATGGGACTGGATCTTAATTTGACATTTAGAGTTGGATATGCCCACTCTTACCATTCGGACTTTCGTCTCCCTCATTGCCTTATAGAGCATCTCTCGATTTATAGAATCATACACGGCCTGAAAGTCCACAAACAGATGGTGTTTACCAATGCCATATTCCAGCGTCTTTTTCAAGATTAACCTTAACATGAAGATCTGGTCAGTTGTTGTTTACCTCGGTTGAACCCACACTGGTAATCCTTGATAATACCCTCTGCGTAAGGAAGTAGTTTAGCAAATATTATGTTGGACAATATCTTGTATGCTGTATTCAGCGAAGAAATGCCTCTGTAGTTTTTACATACAAGCGGGTCACCTTTCTTGTTTATCAGTCAGATCACTCCATTATTCCATTCATCAGGCATATCTTCCTCTATCCAGATGCGTTCCATTAGATGGGTATGATCCTTAACGAAGTCCTGACCAGCATTCTTAAAAAACTCCCCTGGTAAACCATCTAAGCGCGCAGATTTGTTATTATAGAGCTTCTCTATTACCTCACTTACCTCATCATAGGTATATAATTCACCATATGGTAAATATATTCACCATATTTTCTTCCTAAAATTAAAGCATATATTATCATTTGGGAGCATCTAAATGGCCTAGCTTAGGAGCTTACTACTATCACAGAAAACAAAAATCATGCTGTATAAGACACTGGATTAGACCTCTGAAACATGGACTTTACCCTAAGGCAAAGGAAAAAGAGTTAGCTGTTTTCGAAAGAGTGCTGGTTTGCAGAGTTTTAGGATCTATTAATGTGAATGGTCAATGGAGAAGACGAACCAACAGAGAAGTGCAGAAGATTTTTGGGGAGCCCGACATCATTACTTGGGTGAAAATTAATAGATTAAGGCCGGCCTGATGGCCAGAATGAGTGATGAGGATCCCTCAAAGAAGCTACTGGAGGGAAAGTTGGACTTTGCCAAAGGAAAGGAAGACCAAGGCACCGATGTGGCACAGAATGCCAGACCATTCTTAAACGTCTGTAACTGGAGGGCAGCTGCATTGGATAGAACCGCCCAGCAAAGGCTCCTTGAGGAGGCTAAGACCCACATATGGTTGTACGGCCATATTGTATTGAATTGTAAATGGCCTTGCTTGGAACAGGTCTAAAGTGATTTCTTTCTGTCGATAGAGTAATTCGATGATTCTTTTAAATTCTTGAAAATTTTATCTTTTGACTACTAATCATGATTTCAAGTGAATATGGATTTAAATGGGAAAATGTTCCCAGTTTTCATAGGAGTTGAAACATTGACCTCGAAACACACAACAATTAGAGAAAAAAAATTTATAATTTAAAATATGACTAGACCCGAACATCAGATAATGAAACTCTCTTGTAAACAGAATAAATAATAAAGTTAAAATATGCTAAAAAATTATAAATATACTAATAAATTATAAATATGCAGTCAATTATAAAAATATTTGTTAAAAAAATTAAATCTTTAGTTTTTTAATTTTCTGCCCATTTAAAAAAAAACAAATTTCTTTATACTTTAGTCATTAAAAAAAAAAAAAAACTGAGTGAACCAGTCGCGTGTCAGAGCTGACACACATTTTTTTTTATTACCATTAAAAAAGGTAAGACGAAAAATTTCTTCATTACTACTATTTTTTTTTCAGAGTTCCATACATAGAGGGAGTGGAATGGGAACCTTTTGGAGATTCTGCAAATTATTTGCACATTACAAATGATGGAATACAAATTGAAAATTTTACAAATTATAAAGAAATTGTTGATTTCTGGAATAATATTTTAAGCTAGTTATATTCAATAATTCAATATGATGTAACTCATGGGAGGAAATCATAAGAAAAAGTTTAATTAAAAAAGATTAATGTCTAAAATCTATATTGTTATATGTATGTAATATGTTTGTTATGTATAAGTTAAGTTTTTGACAAAATGTATATATTTTTTTCATATTATTTTTTACTAATAAATTTCATTACCACTTTGATAAACCATGGCTCTTCTATTCCTTTCTTCCTACGTGGTCATTTGTAGAAGTTGTTTGTATCTGTCATTAACATTAGTTTTGAGCAGTGGTTATATTATCAATACCAATCAATATATTTTATAACTGAATTGCAATGAAGATGTAATACAAGGTGGAAAGAATAAAACTATTGAGTTTTAGAGATCACTGACTGATGACAGCTCAATAAGTTACCAAAATTTCTAATTGGATCAAATTTTACATAATCAGAAACAAGACTATTAAAACTATATAAGCGATATGATGGGAATAAATATTCAGTACACTATGGCACAAAGTTAGTCGTTCTGTTCTTTGCAGCAGAAAAGCATTTATAGGATATATACTTATTCTATACAGTTTATATTGAAGCTTACATAATACTATCTTCGTGCAAAATGATGATGGAGGGAACTGTTGAGGATTATATTACTATCTAGTATAACTAGAAACAGAAATAGATTTATTTTATTTTATTTATATTATAGGCCAAAATATTTTAAAGGAGGGAATCAACAAAATTACTGGTTTACTAGGTATTTTTTATAAGCAAACAATAAATGTATATTTATATATAATAACAGAATGACTGTGTTATAATCTAATATTATAACATTGAGGCAGTGTAGAAATATATAAATAAAAAACAACAAATACATTTTCACTCAATTATGGTATGATTATATCTGCAATCCCTGTGAACAAGTGGTTGTCGAAGTTTGTTCAGAATGAGTTAATTGTAGAGAAGCAGAATCGTGACATTCTTGGAGTCTTTGCCTCGAAAAGTAGTTATAATATGCATAAGCAATAATTCAATTTCAATAAAAAGCTTGACTAGTAGTATAAAGTACTATGAGAATGTCATGATTTCAGTTCCTTCAATACAAAAATCAACTAAACCACTTATTCACCAGGGCTGCAGATATTTAAACACTATAAGATATATTAGAATAATATAATCATAAAGTTTAAATCAATATTTATGGGTTTCATAATTACCTTTAATCCATTTCTGTATATGTATTTCTTTCATTCTAGATAACTCATTAACCATCTAACAGTATCACCACCCATTGAAGTTTTATCATTAATATATATCAGTCCGTTTCACACAGGTCCGATTTACTGAAGGGACGTCAGTTTTTAAGGATGTGTAAGAAAGTACTTGTGAATGGAATTCATCCTTTTGGTGTAAACTAAACTGGAGTGAAATCTGACCCTGATATTAATCAGCATTTATAAAAACGATTTAACGCTTAACAGTCCATGCAATGAAAACTAAAAATCGTAGATTAGAAATAACTATAGGGATATATGTAGCCAGGGATTTTTTGTACTGGTGTTCAAGGGACATCCCTAAAAAGTCCAATTGTATTTTACAATAAATCTTTCTCTAGCGATTTTTTAAAGAGAGGGGGCGAGTTCAAAACACGGCATTATCGCTTTTGATCAGAGGTGTCTACAATTGCCAATTACGCTGTTAGTTGTTTTATAAATAGAAATTTGTTATTGTACTACAAAATTCTAACTTAAAGTAAAAATCTTATGTATCATGGGTGTCAAAATCGTACTGTTTTCATCAATATCGGACGTATTGAACGCCCTGGTTTTAGTTCGGCGTACATATCTACATCTGTTTAGTGATGGGCCAGAAATCACGAACTGTTACTTTTTCACTGTTACTCAAAAGTCACAGGTCTACCTGTGATCACAAATTCATCAGTAACAGTTCTAAACTGTTCTTCACAGTGATTGGCGATAGAACCGAACAGAATTGAAGCGTGATTGTTATTGCGACTACAGTAACAGTTCTAAACTGTTCTTCACTGTGATTGGCGATAGAACTGAACGGAATTAAAGCGTGATTGTTATTGTGACTACAGTAACAGTTCTAACTGTTCTTCGCATATGGGCGACTGGTCGTCGGCGAACGGAATTGAAGCGTGTTTGTGACTACTATTACTACCTTAATTTGACTTAATTAGTTTTACTGTAGAAAATTAACTGCGCAGTAGTAAATTTAAATTATTAATATAATTTAAATTATATATAAATCAATTAAAAGGGAAAGTCAGATATTTATTTACAGCTTGTTTATTGTAAAGTATTAATATTCACTTGTAAATTACCTATACAAAAAATAATGATAGTATTAGTAGGTACTACTATGTGGGGGGCACCATAAGAGGAAAATTTACGTTATATAGGATATTGAAAATAATTCCATCTGTATGTATATTGATAGGATTATGGTGAATTATACAAGTGTCAAAGTAATTATTATCCTTATAATGTGTATTCTGTGATCGTTGTATTCAAGATGTGGAATTAAGTACGCCGACGGAATCACTGTTGGTAAGATTTCGACAGAATCACAAATCACAGTTAGTAGCAGTTAAGCAATCACTGTTGGTAGCAATTCGACAGAATCACGAATAACAGTTAGTAGCAGTTAAGAAATCACAGATAAGAAAAATCACAGTTAGTAGCAGTTAAGCAATCACTGTTGGTAGCAATTCGACAGAATCACGAATAACAGTTAGTAGCAGTTAAGAAATCACAGATAAGAAAAATCACAGAAACAGTTAGAACTGTTACTGAAAAGTAGCAGTTAAGCCCATCACTACATCTGTTCGTAGATGTATCGATAATTATAGATTTTTAGAAGGTAATAGTCTCATTAGTTTAGAACAGATGAACATTTCTTCAATAATGCACGTCTAAACTGTTTTTGATAGGGGAAAGATTATTCATTCAATTTCATAACTCCCAGAAAATTCATATTCAATTTTTAGTCCAATGTCTTATACTTTAGTGCTAGCAACAAAGAAAAAAAAATAAAAATAAAAGTTATATACTAGTTGAGAATTTAGGTTTAGTTGGGCTATTCATTGGAATGCCCAGTTCAATATACTTAAACCCTCCAGGAGTGGAGGAATTACTAGTTTGACGATTATTTTTTCGGTTATATCTAACAAAATTTTCGAATTGCCTATGAGAACATTCAATGAAATTAAAACTGATAAACAATACCATGACAGTCGCTTTATTTATTTTCTCAGTTTGAATCCCAGAATTCGTTAATGTAGTGATTTATCTTGATGGTAACAGATTATGATCAAAGGCGGTAAGAATAGGTTTTGATAAGAATTCAAAGGCTTCGAGTGACTGGTCCTATTCCCTAGTTTGATGGTCAAGTGGTGTTTGAACGAGTTAAAATAATTGAATGAAAATAACAGAACTTACAAGTGCATTGAATATGACCTAAATTTATCTCCATTTTTAAAAAATCACAACAGGTGTTATCAGGAAAAATTACAGAAGTTTTTTCCTCAGTGATTATATCGGTTTTTTGGAATGCTCAACCGAAATTCAACATTATATATATATATATTTATTCCAATTCTTATATATAAATTGAGGTAAAATTTCTGTTGCACCTTACTTATTAATTAGGATGCAATAGGAAAAATCCTCTACATAAAGTCTTAAGTCTCCTAAATACTATAACAAAACCAACCAGTCGTCGCCAATTAAGGTATCATCTGGATACACAGCAAAAGAAAGTCACATCAAAGAAGAAGAGTGCATCATATCTTACACCAAGAGTCTAAAGAGACTCATCAAATAGAGACAGCAACCATGCTCCAAGACACTCCACAAGCAAATCTTGTTATGAGAATTTTTCCTATTGCTTCATAATTATAAAATATATCTCTTATTGAGTTTTTGACCTACATTTCGATTTTATTGATATTAAAACGTAATTGAATTTACATATTTCTAGAAGAATACTTTCAGTTTTTCCACATTCAAACCTAATATAAGCCATATAAATAAAGTAAAATAAAGAGTTTTTAGAGGAGTCACATGTGGTCTAGCATAACAACTTGCTATTCCCAAGACTGCGGGTACGCAGCCTGGCATGTGCCCTCAGGATTTTTTTAGAGAGTAAAAAATCTTAAGTTAAGCCGTCCTCCGGCAGGGGCGTTAAACGGGGTTCCCGAGCCTGTACGATGTGATGTACTCGTTAAAGACCCCTGTCCGAATTACATCTGGATAGGCAAAATTTAAATCTTCCACTGTAGCATCGTCCGATTAGCCAGAGCAGCATAAAATGATGTTAAATTAATAAACAAAAGTTTTGACTTTTTTTTTCATTAATTATGTTTATGATCATAAAAAAGATGAATAGTTTAATAATATATCGAGATATATTGTAAAATTGCTATCTATATCTTTGCTAAAGTACCTGTGGCGATAAGGATACTCCAATTATAATAGAGTACTATCATCTGTTGTTTCGAGAGGCTTCTTCAATATAAATGATTCACTACAAGGCACTCAACACGGGTTTATTTAATAATCAAAAAGTGTCTGGATCAGACCCATGAGGTACATGCCGCTTTTAACTTTGGCGATCCTAGGGCTGTGCCCTCTAGTGTTCGGAGCTCCGGAAGTGCTTATATCTCAGGGTAGGACTGTAGGGCAGACCTTGCAGTCGAGGAACGGGAGGGAGTATGCAGCCTTCATCGGCATACCCTACGCTAGACCTCCTGTAGCTGGACTGAGGCTCATGGTATAATTCTCTATTTCTATTTTAAGTGGTCGACAAATAACTTTTTCACGAATCTTAAGAATAGACCAGGTCTGTGTATAATTTTTTTAAACCAGTAACATTGCTTAGAGTCGCGATTTCATAATATACTTACAACCAGTGATTTTTATTACAATATACGAATGAGGGCGATTCCTCAACTTTACAAAAGACAATTATATTGTGTCGACAGTAGCAAAAAATAAACAGGAAATATTTATTTAAGATGGAAAAACCTACAGAAACGCATCATTCTGAAAAACGCAACCAGCACAGCTACAGCAGTGAATCCCCTGAACTATCACTTGTAGAGAGGGGAAGGGTGTGTGTTTGAGGTATTACTGGATTTAAATTCCTTATTTCCAGACCGGCTTAGTGATCCTAATATGTAACAATTATAATATTTGTTAATGTTTAAGTTGTAACGTTTAATAATACATTTGTGAGTAATACTATCTGTTAACTAGTTAAAGTTAATGATGAAGTTGGCAAAGTGGAGATACAGACTTATACAAGAGACATCTCTAAGGATAAAGTTAAATAGTACTCCTGTTTTTGATCGACAACTGGAGTACTGTAATAAAGAAGTGAAAGCATGTTTACTTGTGATGGGTATTTTATATCTAACAATATTTTTGACTTGGTTGTGATAAAGATTACTTTTGCGACCTGTCAGAATCACCAATAAGTTGCTTAGCATATTTTAGATGCCATAAATGAATCATTAAGTATAAATGATATGATTTTCCACATTTTCTTGTCTCTAGTTCCCCCAAAAGCAACCACATGCAGTTTCACATGCTAAATGTTCTCATGTTTCACTTGTCCCACAATACTCCCACTATTTTACCCCTCCCCCCCTAACTCTGCAATTAATAAAAAAGGGTTAGCTCAAAATTTATGTTATTTCTCTAATGATAATAGAAGAATATTTATCACTTTAATAAAAAATCAGGGAGTGAGGTAGCTCAGTGGTTAGTTGCCATGGGGAAGATTCCAGTTTTAAATCCAGCTATCGCAGATAAATTATTTAATCTGTTAACAGCCGTGGTTGGACTCTGTAGGATCTGACGGTTCTCATGGGGCTCACCCAGGCTCTATAAAGTGGGTACCCACCATTGGGGGAAAACCCTGGAGCTTTAGTGTGATCCCAGACAAATCACTTTCTTGCTCAACTGTGAACCAGAATCAATACAGTCTCTACCATGCAGTGAACCCAAGACCCTATATGGATTGTGGTGGTACAAGTTATTTTATTTAAAAATAAATAAATTATCGGACTTGTTATTGAACCACTGTTTGTGAATTAGTTAGATGTATCTATTTAATTTTGAAATAACTCATTCTATGAAAGCATACATGCTTGCTTCCAATAAGTGGGCATTAGTTTTTAAATATAAAACTTTATTTCGGTTTAATATAATTTAAAGCCATAATAATTCAAATTCAAAATATCACACTAAATGTTTTTGTAAGGAAATGTGCTTTTAGCCTCCACAGCCGGCACCAGGATGGACTGGCGTGTTCAATGCAACAAAGATTAAGCCCATCTGCATCCAGACCAAATCTGTCATAAGCAATCAGGATGGATTACAAACCCAAGAAGATTGCCTGTATATCAACATATTCACCCCAAAGGTAAAAGAAAAAATATTTCTCATTTAAACAAATAAATTAACTTGGCATAAAAGAATTGGTAAACAAGCTAATTCACTTACAAAAATTCCTGACTGAGTGAGGAAAAAATTTAAATTTGAGATTTCTTCTTTTTTTTTATCTAATATTTCTTAATTATTTTGTAGTTAGATGGATCATATCCAGTGATGGTATATGTCCATGGTGGAGGTTTTAATTTTGGACACCCAGGGTCTATAAAGAAAGCTGGATATTTTATGGACGAAGATGTAGTGATAGTCACATTTAGCTACCGACTTGGATATTTGGGTATATTATTATTAAATAATTAGATTAATGGATGCTCAAAGAATCAATATTTCGTAACAAAGGAAAAACCATTATCCAGTCATAAAATTGGTTGTTTATTTAATTATTAATAAAACGTTTCGACACTAGATGTCATTTTCAATTATTTTGATAAATATCTTGCATCAATTAGCTTCATATATAACTTAAAAAAGTTATAAGTCATAAAATCTTATTAAATTCCATTTTTTAATATTTAAAATTTATTTACTAGGAGATCAACTGTCCTCTATGGTCAACTGTTATTAAATGATTATCATTTTTAAGTTATATATGAAGCTAATTGATCCAATATATTTATTAAAATAATTGATAATCTAGTGTCGAAACATTTTATTAATAATTAAATAAACAAATAATTTTATGACTGGATAATGGTTTTTTCTTTGTTACGAAATATTCTGAAGTTTTAGTCCAGTTTTACATCGTTTTTTTTAAATGAAGAATCAATATTATAAATAAGATGAACATTTTTTTCTTCTTTTAAAATGGATATTTAGGGGAATATCAAATTCAGAAAAAATTGGAACAATAATCTATTAACTGAGATAACTAATAAAAATATTTTATTGCTCTATAGGTATCTGCACAGAGCCAAGATTTCTTAAATAAAAATAATTTACTTTGTTATATTTTTATTAAGTTCATTCTCAGTGCTAGTGAATATAAGTTTATGGTAGCTATAATTTTACAAATGTTGGAATCTGAACTTTGGAAACATTCTAAACAAATATAAAATAAATAGTTCTGATTATCGTATTTTTCAATCAAAAAATCAGATTTTTTCATCGAAATTGTTTAATTTTTCACCAAACAAACTTAGTAGAATCTGTAAATTATAAATAAGTATTATTAATAATGTGATATAATAATTTGTAATATAAATCAGATAATTAATATTGACTAGGTTTTTTGAGCTTGGAGGATCAAGTGTTGCCAGGAAATTATGGCTTAAAAGATCAAATGTTAGCTTTGGAATGGGTGAAAAAAGAGATAAATAACTTTGGTGGAAATCCAGATTTAATCACAGCATTTGGAATCAGTGCTGGTGGAGCAGCAACGCATTACCTTTGTTCTTCACCTAAAGCAAAAGGTAAAACTATATTGGAAGAAATGGACCATTTTAAAGTTTTTATTCCTTAACAGAAAAAGGATTATCAATCTTATGTAAAAGATTTTGTAATTACATTTCAACATCCGGATGATTTATTTTAAGTCAACTTTCTTTTTTTTATAATGTAAAGTTTCAAGAATTTCATTGTAATCTGATTAAAATATTACATAGAACAATACTATGAAAAAGGAAATAAATTTGAGTCAAAACTTTGGTATAGTTAAATGTTTTTTCGAGTTTGAGTGGAAAGAAGTTGACTGGATAATTCTAATGATGTATTGAATTGGTCAGGGGTGCAGTCAAAGATAACACAAATAAGTGAAACTTACTTTTTAATTGTGCCTATGTTTCAGCCTATATAAAGCATCTCAATCTTATAGTTGAGAATGGTCCTCGCATTGTTCAATTTCTGGCTTACTAGTCTGTTGACTTTTATGGGTTGGGAACCACTACACTATAATGTGGTTTTATTTTTCTGACTAAAGTTACAGCAGCAATCTACTAAAATCAATTTGTGCAGTTGAAAAAATGATTGTTAATTACTAGTATATACCACGTTTTCTGTTTAGGTTTACTCAAAGGATGTATCTCGCAAAGTGGCATAGCAGGAAGTATTTGGTCATTGCATGTACCTGGAGAAGCGAAGAAAACAGCTATTGATTTTGCAAATCAAAATGGATGTGACATCCTGAATAGTTCCAAAATCTTGTCCTGCTTACAGTCTTTGCCTACTGATGTTTTTATTCGAACTTTAGATATCTTTGTAAATATTTATTTGTTTACTATGAAGCTTTTTTATTTTTATTTCAATGATAAAGTAATATTACTTTGGCAGCATTAGTTCTTAAATTTTGTTTTTTCTCTCTTAAAATAATATATGTTGATCTAGATGCATCTAAAATTAATTCATATAGTGATTAGTAAAAACCCTTCAAGATTCATCAGAAATTTAATTTTCAGCATTTATCCAACATCCCTGGCCCTGTTGTAGAGAAGATATCAGAAGATGCTGTAATTACACAATGGCCTCCTAGCCATTCAGATTTTCCTTGGATCACAGGTGTCATGGAAAATGAAGGACAGCTCTTTACAGAATGTATGCACATAAATTTCCCATTATTGTAAATAAATATTAGTTGTCAAACATTCAGATTACTTTAATTTGTTTCTATTTTATTAGTTAGTCTTACTGAAAATTATAATGATGATATTAAAAATTAAATATAAAAAAGGATAAAGAAAGGTTTAAGTTAGAAATAGAGATTAATAAAAATATAGGCAGTAAAACAAGATTATACAGAAAAATTTCATTTCTAGAAATCTATGTGATTTCTTATGTGATTAGAAAGTATGTGATTCTGGTGCTCATAAGGAAATACAATTACAATTGTAGGTTACATTCTTCAAATTTTTATTGCATTATCTTTATCCTATTCATTTATCAAACTTTCTAGTGAAATTAACAAACAAATTTCATACATCAAACACTATATTTATTAATAAAAGATAACTTTAATTTCTAAATTAATAATATCTTAGTAAATGCATTTAAAAATTCCTTTAAAAGATATTTCAATGCTCAAACTGGAATTGTAAATATGAAGTCAGTTAATGATCCACCCAAGCATTTTTCATTATGTGATGCAAAAATGTTTGTGAATATATTGAAAATTATATTTTTTATTCCAGATATAAAAGATTTTGCTACAATACCTCAGAAAATAGCTTTTTACTTTGGAGGAAATGTTGCACTCGTAAAGGCTTTAAAACTACCAATAAAAACTACTTATCAAATCATAAAAAGGTTTTTTAACTTTAGAAGTTTTTTCCATTTACTCAATAGTTACGAAAAGGTAAACAAAATTTTATTATTTTGAAATATTGTTATTATGCGTGTTATAGATATGACATTTTAATTCTTAAATGTAAATCAGAAAGAAAATAATTTGATTCCCTGGAATGCAGTTTTTTTTAAGTTAACTAAATAAAGTAAGTGCTTACTCAGCCTTGTTACAATAACTGTAACATACATAGATACTTGGATGAAGAAGTTATAGACTATTTATGGCACTGTAATTAAGACTGTCTGGCTAACTAAATCAACTTTTTTTAAAAATTTGTACCATAAATACTCTCAACGACAGATGGCCTGTTTTCTTTCAAAGTGTTTTTGAAACTAGATTTACTTATTTTCTCTCAAATTTAATAAAAATGGAAACATAATTATTTAAAATAATAATAGATGACTATTAGAAGACAGAATTTCAAAGGTTGTTTTTATAATATAAAAAAAAAATCTTTGCCTATTTATAAGATGAATATAGAATACTAATAGAGGCAGAAATTAAACAGAGATATTTCAAGATTCATTAAATATCAAAACACAAAAAAACTCAGTCACTGCATGCCATCAAACTCTTTATCATTTAATAGATTTTATAAACTTTCCTGCATGGACAAAATATCTCTGGCAACTAACTTTTTCTATGGTAAAAAAAAATGTATATCAACCATGTCACAAAGACAGTTCTCTATCAACCAACGAATATTACATTTGGCTATTCAGAACAGAACTAAATAATAGATCTTGAGCCAAATTAAAAAAAAAAAAAATCTGACTTTACTGATCATTAACAGAGGATTTATAAATTGCATTAATAATTCATAGAAAAATAAAATTAATATAACATAAACATTCCAGCTCTTCACTGAATTATTTTGGCTTTACCCAGCTTTGGTGGCAATGGATAGGCATACTGGACCAAAATATTTTTATAAATTTTCTTATACTGGAGGACCAACATTGTGGGAACAAGCCTCAAACAAATCACTAAATATGGAAGGTATGTTTAAAAAAAATAACCTTTTTCCACTTATTTTGGAATGTAGAAATACAAAAAATGATAAAATTTATCACTAGATCCCAGATTTATATGCATTTAAAACTCCTCAATTTGGCCATGTATGAATCCTCAATAAAACAAAAAATGTATCTACAAAATTGATGTTTTTGAGATACATGTGGTATGTAATATTATTTTTCATGTCCTATTTTTGTGGTCGCAAGATTTTATATTTGCACTGTCTGGATATATGTTTTTGTTTTTATTTCATTTATTGCTGAAAAACTAGTATAGTTTCATTGATACATTTTTTTGTCACTAAAGCAACAATGAAAGCGAGGAAGAAATCCATAAGACGATGATATGCATTCAGAAACTTGAAAATATGCATCACAAAATTAGGCAATTAAAATTCATTTAATTTGAATTGTGATTGAAGAAAAATTCATTTATCCCTTGATTAGGAAAAGGTTGTCTTTTCTGATGCGCAGATGCCAGTAATAGAACTTACCCTAGACTATACGCTTAAAATTTCCACTAATTAATTACTAAAATAAATATTACTTGTATCAGTGATTCCATTAACCATAATTCAAAGGCAATTTTCCAAAAAATTAGGCTTTATAATTTCTCAGGTCTCAGGGTAGCATCTGAATCATAATTTTATAAATAATGATCTTATGTCACACACTTATGTATCCAAAAAGGCCTAAAATAAAGATGATTAAATTTATTACACTTATACCCTAGGTCTAGTCACAACTTATCAATAATATTTTATTTATCAGAAATAAATCCAACTGTACTTGGGAAATTTTTAATTCAAATTTTATATTGGAGAATTAATAAGGGGAAATTTCCACATATGTTCCAGGCTCATGCCACGGCAATGAAGCACCTTACTTTTTTGATCTTAGTAACTATTTTGAACCAGAAGGTTGGCCAGGCCCTGAGGATATTAAATTGTCACAAAACTTAATCAAGATGTGGGTCAACTTTGCCAAGTATCAGTAAGTAATTAATTATAAAATTAATTGAAAGTCTACAAATTCAAATGTTATGAGTAATCAAATTATTGTTAGTCTAAAAAAAAAAAAACCTTTTACTTTAGTTTTAAATTCATTTAAAGTAAACAGTCCATAAAATTATTGATTTGTCATTTTATTTATTTATTTTTCAGAGTCCCAAGAAACGATGTTCTTCAATGGGATCAATTTTGCAAGGATGGTAACTATTTAGATATTACCAATTCAGGGCTTAGTATGAAAAATTATTCAGATTATAAGCATATAATTGACTTTTGGAAAGGTATACATTTACCAATTGATCAACTGCCAAAAATTTGAAATCTCTTTTAATCCCTTATTTTATTAATGTATGATAACTGCACTAGCTAATTAGAAAAATGAATTCATATCTAATATAAATAGAAATCTATTTATAACTGTGTTAATTAAAACTAATTACTAACTGTGTTAATTTGTCAAAGGAAATATAAAATGTTTTCACAAAAATACTTTATTGAAAACAAGAACTTTTTGCAAATATAGATATGTTCGGGATTTCTGTAATGGTTAAACGAATTCACAATCAACAAACTTTATTAAGCCTCAAATACAACTGTAAAAAGAATCATTGGAAGGTTACAAATCATATGTTAATGAAATTTCACATCTCTAACACAATGAAACCAATCTTAAAAACATTACAACAGAAAACGTGTGTCGCAAGAGAACGTAAAAACCTGACTAGCACCTTCTTCAATTGATTCTATCTGGCCCCATTCGGAAAGTCTGTTAAGGGGGTGATATCATAAGGCTGGGGGACATTCCAACACATATATATGTCTATATTTTTATACTAGAAATTTATAAATATGGATATATTTATTCATGAATAAGAACTATTAATTGTAAATAATATAACATAATTGTCTGATAATACTTCAAGCTTTATTAGCATCTAAATGAAAAATCACTGAGAAAATTAAGCAGACAAATTAAAAAATAAGGGGAGAAAAATACAGGAATGATGTAAAAAATAAAAATTTATTGTCTTATTTAATTTTTCCATGATATTCTCTTTACACTGTGTACAGAAACAGAAGAGTATAGAATGTTTATTATTGTACTCATAATAATAACTTTTAATTATTGTGAAATTATTAAATTATTTGAATTAATATTATTTATAGAATGAATGATATCTCATAATAATATTGTAATTAATTTTAGAAAAAATATTCATAAGTTATGTTCCTAGTTTCTAAAAAAAAATCTAAAAATCATGATTATAAAAAATATTAGATCTATAATTTTTTTTTACAACTAGAATATCAACTTTTCACCATCACAACCGTTTTTTGGGAGAAGAAATGATAGTGAAAAAAAGGAATAGGTACTTCTAAAAATGATTCTATTTTTGTGTTGTAAGAAATCATTAGTTAGTTAAATATCATCACTTTGAAAAAATGCTGTAATTAAAAAATAAATAAGTTTTCTTTTTACTTCAATTACAATATTTTTTTTGTTTTTAAATCTCACATTTGCAGTTGAACTGGTGATTCAGATAGGACATCAGCAAGGGCCATTTTATCATTTTTATTTTCCAATTAATGTTTTTGTTAAGACTCAAACATAAATTTATATAATCATAAAAAAGTATAGTATTTCAAAAATGCAGTAAAATATGTTGATCCACTTTTTTGGTATGTTAAAGGAATAATGTAGACTTTACTTAACATATTACAAAATTAAAGTTCATAAAAAGAAATCCTAAGTTAATCACACTCCCAAACTTGAAAATAATAAAGATTTTTTTAGAAATCTCTTTTCTAAGAATGTGCATCTTCCAAACTGATGATATAATCTGACATTAATAACAAATATATATAGAAAAACTATATTATTTTAATTTCATAATTTGTTAGCTATAATAGAATCTTCCAGGAACTTAAATCATATTTTAATAGTCTGATGGTTAACTTGGTAATGGTAAATAATGTATTTATTTTAAATTATATCTACTTATTAATAATAAACAAACATGTTATACATAAAAATGGAAAATTTATAGGTATTAGAACAGAAACTAACACTAATTAGCATTGTACAAACACTATAATTTAATTAATTTAATAGTTGGTATACTTTACCTCAATGTATAAATTTAGGAGTAGGTTACAAATAGAAGTATTTTATTAGTGCTTGTGCGGACATGGGCAACAAACATTATGCAGTAAAGTATGTATCAGTGCCTTATAGTTTCCTTGACACTATTAAGAGAGATATGTATAGAGAGCTTGTCCTAGGGCTAAAGATGGAACACCAAATGTAAATGAATGGAATAAATCCTTTTTCTACTAACTAAATGTGGTGTTCTTTCAATTAACATTTTTGGAAAATGACATTGGTGTAGAGCCTTGAGAATCGATCGACTGCTTGATCTAAATTTCCGTACGTTGAAATCCACATGGCACTAAAATATAGGCATATGAGTTGATCCCTTGATAAATAGACAATTCTGACGAGTTGTACACCTTCAATGACATCGATCGATACAATTTTTCAGAGGTAGGCCTAAAGGAAGATCAGATCAATACCATTTTTCGGAGGGGGGTCTAATCCTATCTCCGAAAAACCTAAGAGTAGAACTCAGTAGAATTGTATATTTATCAAGCGATCAATGCCTCATATTCAACAGAATATGTATATAAAATATATATCAAACTCATATGCCTAAATTTTAGAGCCATCTGGGTTTCACCGTGCGGACATTTAGAGCAACCAGTCGATCGTTTTTCAAGACTCTACACTAATGTCATTCTCCTAAAAATGTTAGTTGAAAGAACACCGCATTAGAATCACCGAGGGTCCGAACCGTTCCATCGTTTCATTTTCTCCATAGCATGCATAAAGTCGGAGGGTCGGAAGGCTTCAATATGAAAAAGATGAATGATCTTTATCAATTGAGGCGACCCTTTTTCGCCCATAAATACAGAGGATTAAATGAATGTATAAGGTTGTAGTAATCTATAGTAAGGTAAGAGGATTAAATGAATGTTTACGTATGATCAAGACCATTTTTTTTTTAATTTGTAGTTAAATTAATCTTAGGGTGGAGGGTTATTTTCTTTAGCCCTAGGACAAGCTCTCTTTAATGATCTCTTTTAGTAGTTTCAAGTAAACTATAAAGCACTGGTACATACTTTACTGCATAATTTTTGTTGCTCATGTCCTCACAAGCACTAATAAAATATATTATTTTATGACATACTCAAAAATGTATATATTGAGGTATAATTTAATTAAATTGAACTAATAAATTTTATATTAAATTTCATTGAATGAGGTCTCATATATAATATTAAATTTATATATTTAATTTGGTAAACAATTACTAAGTAAACCCACTCTGTAGGTTGATTGTTCTCATTGAGTCTCATATCAAAGACTGAAATTAGGTTGTGTTTATTACCTTCATCACTTTAACAGTCTACGTAATCTACAATCATTTTGAGAATCCTACTTTGACTTTTCAGTAAATAGACAGGATTTTAAAGCCAGAAACAGATGACTTTTTTGAAACATCTTTCACCATTGAAAGGGTAAAGAGTGGGATGTTTTTTTTGTTATTGCTTCATTATTTTATCAATATGGTTAAGGTTATTCCATTGGCTAATAAAAATAAATAAAGAAATACCAAGTTACTCCAGGCTTAGTCTTACTACATTAAACTAAAAATTCTAACCTAGACACAAAATTACACTACAGAACTAATATTTTATAATTTAATGAAATTACCAAAGGAAAAGAATCACAAAATATTTTCCATAGATCATTGTTCTGGATAATATGTTTAATAATATTTTAAAGCACTTTTGCATTGTGAGAGTGGTAAAACAACCTTTTTTTTATAATTATTATTATTTCCTTTTAAACTGTGAATTAATTATGAGTTATTTATTTAGAAAATAATATTTAGTGACAAATCTGCAGGGTACATATTTAAAAAAAATATAAAATATAAGATGAGCTTAGAAATTTCCAAATGAAAGTTACACATGTTATAATTTCTGTATGACAAAGTTCTACAGTTAGCCCCCTAAAAATATATTCTTTTTTTTTACTACCACAATATTAAATTTTTATGAATTTGTGATGCCATATACTAAATAATTTTAATTTTTTTAAACAAAACAATCATGCAATGAACATAACAACAATATAACATATAACAAGGCAATGAAAATTAAGATGAAAAATAAACTTTATATTAATAAAGCAAATATAAACTTATGGCACTAACACCATGAAAATTTAACTATAGTGAATTATACTTTTAAGCAGCTTCCAAATCTATTTGTTAAGAAAAATATAAATTCAATATAAGCTAATAGTTATACAATTATCTTAAATAATAGAATGGCTAGTATTTTGATTTAAATCATACGATACTTCATAAAGTATTTAGTTTGATTTTATGGCTGTTTGATTTCTATGCCCTAATTGACTGACTCAAAATATTACTAAGTCTAAAGTTAAATCAACTAATAACAGCATATTATATTTACAGACGGGGTATTGCTCCATGAGAGCAGCCTAATACTATGGAATACTGATGTATAGCTAGATCCATTTACTATTAATTGACAATATAAGAAAATATAAATAAGTAATTAAATAGTCTCATATTATTTATAAGACATTTGTACTTGTGATAGGAATTTTAAGGTTATGGAACTTTTTTATGCCTAGAAGATGAGCCATATAGTCATTTCCCACCAACAGGTGTGAAAACTTCATAATCAAGAACAGAAAAATTGTAATCTCCCATTAGGATGCTGGAAGAAGCATTGTCACCGTCGTAGGAATGTGGCAGATTTGAATATGAATCCATGTTATTATTGCAATGGCTAGAAATAAAAAGATCGGCTCCAGCACCAAATATTGGACCACATCTGTAAACAAAAATATAATAAAATATTAGTTTGAGGGCTAGAAAAGAGGAAAAAATAAGAATTTTAGAATGACTGTTTTTTTTATTTTTTTTCTTTTCTCAGTGGAGATGAACAGGGGCTTCAGTGAGAATTTCTGATTACAAGCACACATTTTATTTATACAGCTAAAAATCTAAGACATTTTACAACAAGATTCTTCTACTTTTCTATGTAATTTTAGCTATTTAAATTTAAATAACCTGATAGTTGGTTAAATTTGAAATCAATGAAAATCTAGATACTAGTTCAATAATTTAAGAAAAAGTACTTTAATACTACTTCCTACTAAAATGGCCAAATATGGTCTGAGGTCATATCAAGCTTTTATTGCTTTTTAGTTCTATTGTTAATTATTTATACATCATGAGATATGACCTCTTGGAGCCAAATTTCATTCATAAAGCAATGCACATAAATATTACCAATAATTATAGTACCATTAATTAATGTAATACAGGTAAATATTACTAATAATTATGCTTTTTATTGACAGTTCTTTAACTACAATTACATTAATTGTAGTTAATTGAAAATTAGCAGCACTCACAACTACTTTTCCTAATTAAAGTTGTTAAAATTATGAGCTCTAACTATTTGATCGTAGTCATAAGCGTGCATAGCATTGCTAGATAATGATAATCTATACATCATTTCTATTATCTATAATTGAAATATTATAAGACATTTTATAAAAACCACTTTAAACAAATTTTATATTAAAATTTAACACTCAGGCTTATTCTTATAAAAGACTAGCTCATCACCTGAGGCGTCGCCAGTACACATGCCTATGACTACAGTTGACAAATAGCAGTTATGGTAAGCTAACTACGACTACAAAAAGTAATTATAATTGAAATAAACAGTAAGTAATTAGTAATTGAACTGTTTTTGGCTCAACATTGATATCATATGTATATATTTATTAAAATAAAAGAATCTTACTCTGGATGATAACATATTGCAAATGGCTTCTTTACGATATCAAACTTTGTTGGAGGAATATCCTTATTATTGGCAAGAGTGAAGAGAAATGCACGATCAGACTGAACATAATGGCCTTTTGCATTGGTCTTCCCCCATGGCACATCAGAAAATCCACCACAAATTTCACCACAGCTTCCCTATAATTTAATTGAACAGTTAAAAATAAATTGGTGCTTTAATTTAAATAAATGGAGATTATATATTTTAATATTTCTTCTTTACAGTCATCAATTATATTTAAATAATTCAAAATTCTGTCCAACTTAAGCAAATATATGAGCCGTTGATTCTGAAAATGAGACAACTCCATTTTATGTTGCTACAATTTATTTACTTTCACAATCAACACATTTGAAATATTGGTGACCTTTTTGAAAATTTGGTGAATTTATACTGATATTGAAATAATATTGACTGTTAAATGGTTAAAAATATAAAATTATGATAATTTGCAGTAAGATTCAGCAATAATTATTATTTTTTTACTAAATGGCATTGTCTCCCTTCAAAATAAACGCCTCATACTACCTACTTAATCTATTTTGAATAAATTTGTAAAAAAAAAAAATAAGAAGAGAAAATCTAAATACATTCCTTTAACTGAAATCAAGTCTCATTCCTTGAGAAATAACTCAAATTTGACAAAAGTTGAGTTTTGCTTCAAAAAATGTTTACACATAAAGCCATTTTTAAAAAAAGTTTTATTTCATCTATAAATTCTTTTTTATAATGTGCACTTAATAATTTATTAATTTTTCTTTTATAACTATACGTTCAAAAAATCATAATATAACTACTCAAAGGTTGACAGAAAATAATAACATTACAAAGTAAAATACGTTTAAAGTAAATAAAATTCATATTTGATATCAGACTAAAGTATTGTTTCCGGGATAGCTCGAATCCAAGCCTGTTTGGACCTTTAAACCAAAATGCTTTTAACTTGTGTCTACCAGCGACAGCCCAAGCCCATGTCGCCCCCGTGTGCAATCGTGACCTAGTAGGCATGCGATTAAAATTGAACACTTACAGTTATACAAAAAACAGCCCCGAAGGAGGTGAATGTGCCCATGGAGCTAATCAAATTTTGCTATGGGATCAACATGAAATGAAATTTTTTCAGACCCTGAGACGCTTCACCTTGAGGACCCCTTGAGACATGGCGCCCGTGTGCCCCGCACATAAGGTAAAGCCGGCCCTGGAGTCTACAATCCTTTATTGTAGTTAATTTAATAACTTTATTTAAATTGATCTTTTAAATGTTTGTTTTAAATAAAATTCATTATTTTTATTAAGAAATGTATTAGAATTTGATTTCCTAACAGAAATTGGTATAAAACCTAACTTTACAAAAAACTTCAAACTGGGACTGCCAATGTAATGTTATTATGTTAAGGGTTTCAATAATTTAAGATATTATCATTAACTAAAACTATGACTTGGAATATACTTGGTGCTTACTAAAACTATGACATATGTTGGGGCTACATTGTCGCAATGCCTATGAAAACTATCAGCTGAGTAACCATGAGTTGATGCTCTGTAGACTAGTCGCCAAACTTGCTTGGAATGCCCATACCAAGAATTGAGCACTCGTTGATAGCCCATCTTATCCTGAAAATGAAATTAGAATGAATGACAATCTAAGGTAACTTAGGAAACTATTAAGCTATGCAATGTAATCATCTATAGACATTTAGTTATCTCTAGGAAAAAGTAAAGGGAATGATTCTTTGAGTTCAGCTTGTTAAACTGGATATTCCAGTACTTGTGTTTAAATAACTTCCATAAGCCTAATATCTTTAAATAAAGCAGTATCAATAATTTGAATCTACTATCAAAGCCTATATTTAGTTCAAATTTGTGAAATATACTTTTTTCTAATTAATAAGTGAAGTGATCAATTATAATATTTCATTAATTTCAGAGATTTATGTGGCAAAAATGAATTGTCTACAAGTGAATTATTATTTAATAACATTGTTATTAATAAATTATATAGCTGATTGTTTAATAAAAGGTTATTACCTGTACAAGAATATGTGATCCTGGAAAAAGTTTAAGGGATAACCTGGGTTGTAATCGTTTATCTTCTAAACTTTCCCTGAACTTGTTAGGAAGTGCTGCGTAACGATATCTCTCAAGAGAAAGCTCCATGGGAACAGCACCAGTAGGTTCAACTTCTTCTGCGAATACTTGACTATCTTTAAAACAAATAAAGAGATATAGTTAGTAGTGAAAAATAGGGAACAGTCAAATGTAATAAGCTCTGTTGATAGTGCTAGAAACTATTAAATAATATCTGGAAACAAATTTTCTTTGTTTGTCCACAAAGAAAAAAGTTGTCAGTACAATATAAAAGAAATCTATTTGATGTTTACAAGACTATGAGATGGCTAAGTGTTAAAAAATATTTTTATAAAAATTAAGATTAATAGTAATAGAAACTATTAAATATGCCTTCTTCTTTTCCCTTCACCCTATGCTTCTCATAGTGGAGCTTTATCCAGCCATTGCAACCAGGCATCCCACTCTCTCATAAGTGCCCTCATCTCTCCTATCGCTTTCCCTCATGATTTTTGTAGCCTGGATATATATTTATAGAAGGTGGCGGTTTCTCTATGTTCTTCCATTCACCAGGCGTGGCCATACAACTTAAGTTGTCTTTTCTCGAGTATTTGTCTCAATGGCTTGATGTCAAACACATCTCTTATTCTGATGTTTCGAATGTAGTTTTGGCTTGTTTTTACAGCCACTCTTCAGAGACATCTCATTTCAGCTGTGGTCATTCTACTTTTATGTGTGTCTAGATTTATCCTTCTTTCACTCCCATAGAGTAAAGTTTGAAAGTACGGTATCCTTAATTTAACGCACCATCCAACTTCCATCTTCCCATGATGGAATTGCAGATTTGGTAGTAGATATCAGCTTTTCTAATCCTCCTACTACCTCATCATTGATTTTACTATTTCTGCTTAATATAACTCCAAGATATGTTAAATATGTCAATCTTCATTATCATGAGAAAATATCTTATATGTTATAACCTTTCTTGATTAGAGTATTAAATCAGTTTCTTAATCTCGTCCATTTAACTATCTTATATGGCTTTAAAAAAAAAATGTTTTGGCTTATTATCTGTATTTGATACTGCATATTAATTAATGCAGTCAGACATTGAGTTTATTTCTAGGTATTTTTTATTAGCTCCTTATTAATCATGGTTTTCCTTACTGATATTTGAATACAGAGTGATAAAGAGGGTATATCTCCCTCAAGAATAAAAATAAAATATTATCATACCCACTAATATAAGATTTCTTTTGAATAACTTAATAATAATAGTAATTGGATTATCGATAATATCTTTCAATGCTAAACTTTATAAGTTATCCCCAGTTTAGTGATTACAGCCTTCTTACTGAATTCCCAGCACTTCCTCTTTGCTTAAATAAATAAAATGCGAACCCTACTGTATATGCTTCTGATGGGAACAGAACTAGTAGAGCATGCGTTTATTAAAAGGTATAGAAAAAAAAGTAATTTTTGATATAGTTTGAACTTTTGAACAACCCTACCAATTAATAAAAGCCTGACATGATTGATAACTCCATGTAAATGTTGGCAAACCCTTGCCCTCTCTTCTTCGGTCCAATGTGCTGTAGGTTGTGTAACGCCAGCTTGGTGTTTAGCCCATGATAGTACACATCGCCAAACATCTTCTTCTTCTAATGCAACCTGAAAGCATAAATAATTTTATTTAATTGCTCCCATTTTATTTAGTTGATGTTAGCGTAATTAGTTATTTAGCTTATAGGATCGTGAAACCACTCTGGTCCTTTTATACAGACTAAAATTTTAATATACTAGGTTACAGTTCTGTGAAGCATTATAAACCCAATTGACATATTCTCTTCTGTACAAAATAAATTTCTATATAATTATTTAAAACTAGATTAAATGTTATTGCATGGGCATAAATCATTTTATGATCAAAACTTTACTTCATAATGATAATAATAGAATACTGACACAATCAGAAGATATCAGCTTGACAAGAGCATCTTTGGGAAGGTTGAGAAAAGAGTTAGTTTTGACACAGTCCATAGCATTTTCTCCAATGTATGTGACACAACGTTCAATGAAGGATTTTGCCCCTTTTCCACCTAAAAACAAAAGAATTAACCTAGTAAAATAAATATTATAATTTTAATAGTGATGGATGTGTTGACTGTTGATGAGACCATAAAGATACCAGGTGTAGTGGTGAACTACGAAATTCACTGTTAATACAGTATGTTAATGGCGTCATTATTTTCTTCATATTTTTTAAGTTTGCTTAATATTTAGCCATATCCAAATGGTACCTACAATTTCTACTAAACCAAAAAAAAGAAGAAAAAAAAGGGGGGGATAAAAGTTATCTATTTTTATAAACTATATTATACAATTTAAGCATTATAAAAAAATCAATTAATATGTTATCATCAAACCATTTGATTTTATGTCTCTTTGCATATTTTTAGCACAGAATTATTTAATTCTGTAAAATTCACAAGATTTAAATGATCTTTGTCTCCTTTCCCTCTCAAAATGAAAACTTTCAAAGCTTGATTTAGTACTGATATGTAGGTATGGACAGTGAATCTCTGTTCACATAAAAACGTTAGGTATTATAATGACAAAAAAATTAACAACAGTTAGAACTATATATTACTAAAAGTCGAAATATCATTGATGAGAATTTATGCAAGACAAATAATGAAAAGCTTACTTTAAATACATGATAGCAACATATGAAAGATATTCAACTACATTCAAACCGTTTGATGAAGGATGCCTTAAAATGTAGATATCTAAACTGTTTATCCTTAGCGACACTTTAACTCTATAACTATATCGCTAGGATCAAGACTACACTATCTCATAATGTGAATTTTAATTACAGTTAAAATGTGAGTTGTATAATGAATAGCAACAGTAATAGTACTTTGTAATAACTATAAGATGTTTGAATAATTTTCATTATTCTTTTATATTTAACTGTGCAGCATCTAATTTATCTTAATAAATTAAATAAAGCAACATATAAATATCCGTAATTTAAAAATTGCATCCAGCAAATTTGATGTTTGTGATTTCTGTCTTTAATTTTCAGAAATATAAAGATTTGATAATCAATTAATGGCTATTAAGCAGATGCTTGAGCCATTATCTCAACAATCTTCCTAAAAGTATAAATATGGTGTATTTGTTGTGAAAGTATGATTTAATAATTGGAAAGTTCGTGTGGTTTGAAAATATAAACAAAGGAGCATTTAAAATGGAACATATTTGTTTATACAGGCTTGTTTAAATGAACTTCTTAAGTTCTGGTCCATATGTTCAAATAGATATTATTATAGTGTGGATTAGTATTATAGTGTAGATTAGAATTGTTTTTATTAATCTAATGAAGATCTGTAGTCCAGAAGATAGTTTATAGTGTCTTGTCTTTTCAACTTTTTATGAATGTTCCAAGAAAGTCTTTTTTCTAAGATAGCATACTTGGTTTCTTGAAGGTACATAGTGTCTTCCATCAATTTCGATTACTGGACATATAGCATACTGTAGTCAGAAGCTAACTTGACACTTTTATTTTACATTTGAGAAATAGCTTTCCTGAATTATAAATAGATGACTTTCGAAGATGAAAGAATGGCTGTATCAAATTTCATTTTATTTACAATGAAATGAAAATTAACAATGGTATGCTCTTGGGTCTTAAAATTTTGCCCAAAAAAGGTTACTGATATTTATTATAGAATTCATAAAGCTCAAGACATTATTTCACCCGTCTGATAATGCTAGAAATTTGTAAGTTACTTAATTTTTTGTTTGGTGAGACTATATCTTAGATTTCTGGTTCCTTTTTAAGTTATTTTATTGCACATTACATTACAAGATGAAATATTGTTATAACAAATCAATATTTTCCTGGACATGAAGATCTAAAGGTGTAGGTGATGGACGCCTACTTACAAAACCTTTTGTGGTCGCCTGTGATGTAGTAGTTAGTATAACTCTCTTCTATGCCAAAGGTCACAAGTTCGCAGCCTGCCGGATGGGCTTGGGATCTTTCATAGAGAGTAAAATAGTGTCTCCAGCGATGTCGGGTACTCATGAATAAAAAAACAAAAAAAGGATTTGTATTTAAAACAAAACCCATGTTTGTTTTAATGACAAATGATATATCAGCTTTAGATGTGAAACAGGAAAACTAAATAAACTACTATACTAAAAGAAGGAAAGCAAGTTGTATTTATAAGCAGCTCAAATCCATTTACCTGACGATAAACCAATATGGATTAGAACTTAAAAATGCTTATCAGTAATACTTATTACATAATACAAAATCCAATTGAAGTCAATGATAGGCGGAAAACCCTTAAAAAAACAGCCTATGTAGGCTGAAACCAGGAAGTCTCATAAATATCTAATTGATTTAGTTGCTATATTTTCACATGACTTGTCCCCCCAACAAATTATTATTCGCAATTACCATCTCGGTCAACATTCAATAATTGTAACAAATACTTCTTGATAAATAGATACTTTCAGGTCATGAAAAGGTATATTATATAATTAGAATATAGAACAACATTATATAAACAAAAAAATATTTATTATAATGAATGAAACAAAATCTCAAAACTGTAGTATGATACACTTTAATCAAATGTTTCAGTATAAAAACTCCTCATATCTATAACAATACGAGGTGCATAATTGTCATATGCAACATTAAATCCCAGTATTAATACAAAGGGCTACAATGATAAATACTAAAATATCTTTTAAACCGTACTTAATGAAGTACAAGATAGAAATGTTGAGGGTAGAAGAAGTTGATATCATAGGGACCAACCAAAATATTAGGATGAAAAATAAAATCAGTTACTTTACACAATGAGAATTAAGAAAACAATTTAAAAGGAAATATCCCTAGGTTTGCCAATACAGGTTCACCTCAAATCTATACTTAATGTAATAATTTCAGATCATTACATTTAAACACATCATACCTGCACTTATTTATATTGTCTACCCTCAATATAACATAAATGAAAACATATTTATAATTTACTTATATCTTCCCAAAAGGTCAAAAACATTCATAATGGTAGTCAATGAAATTATAATAAATGGGTCAAAAGATTTTGCGAAAGACAACAGTATTAAGGATAGTAAAGATACTAATCAAGTTAAAATAATAATATAAAAACTATTAGATGAAACTAAATTAAAAAAACAATTTTCAGTTAATAAATACAATATAATAATTGAAAGAACATATTTAACAAATGAAAATTTTTCAATTCTTCATTTATGGTAAGATAGTAGCTGATTTCATTTCAAAAACAAATTGTCTGGTGTTTCCACAACAATAATTAGAAATCACTTGAAACACATAAACTAAGCGTTTTTAAGCTTCCATAGTCTGAGGGTTAACATTTTGAATTAAGGTTATGTTATCTCCCTTCATCATTATTCTTCCTAAAGGCCTCCTGTTATTCGTCTTAAGATTAAATTCTTCAGCGTCGTCTAAAACAAGATTCATGTACTCGTCGAATCCTACAATGTGCCCTTCAATCCTCAGGTTGATGTTTTCATATAGCCATACTTGTACTCTTGATCTGTTCTGAAGATACCTGAATATAAGGTTAATGGGTTGAACCATTACCTTTTGAACTTTTTGCGGTCCTTTGTACGACATTTTTAAGCTTTTACACAACACAAAACTCAATAAAGCTTCACCAGGGAAACACAAGCGATAAGGTGAGGTTTTGGAACCGGTCAAATATGGCGGCGAGCAGTGTTGCCATTACAGTGTTAGACAAAAGCAAATCACTTTCACGCTCAATATATTATTCGTTATTGATAATATTTGAAAATGAATACATTAAAAAAATATTTTTTACTTCTTAACGATTACTATGCTGTGTTTAAAATACTTTTCACAATATGCTACTAAACAGATTCAAAATAAATTAAGAGGGGCGCTCAACTATACAACAGAAATGCTTAGGTAGTATTGAAGTATCCCTAAACATATATATGTATTTTTATATTAGGTATTAGAATCTAATACCTATATATAATCTGTGAATTAATGAAAGTATATAATATATAATCTGATAATATTTACACAAAAAATTCTTTGTATTTTAAGAAAATGTGCTATATAGCACTTAAGAGTTATATAGTGAAAATATTTATGATTGATTTCCACCTGTATCTTTAACCACCATTGAAAGCTGTGTTTAATATTTTAAAGGTGGAAATATATTTCAAAAGAACAAACTAAGATATTTAACAGATTTTAATTTGTTTTAAAGTTAAATACTTATAAAAATTGTAAAACAGTATTCCATTTAAAGACATTAGTAAATACTTCAATTTAATAATTTTCTTCTGTTTGAAGCATAAGAATAATATTTTTCAATGCAATAAAAAAAGTAAGAATATTTTCCAATGATTGAGAACGAATTAAGAAGAGCTTTATAACAAAAATGGTTACTTAGCAGTATTACAGATATGCACCTAATTTTATTTAAAGAAATAAGTAGATGCCTCGTTAATTAACTATTGTTAAAGCATAACAATATTATAAAGCATAATGTATTAAAAAAGAAGGAATCAGTATCAGTTTTGGAGGTCGCTTCGAGTTGTGTCACAATAAGTTTTGACTTTTCATTCGTTTCCTGTTTAATATTTTCCAATAGTAGCAATAACCGCGTGCTTTAGAATGGAAAAAAGAGTTTAATTATTGGAAATGTGTATTTTTCGGGAATCATTTCATCAAGAAAGAATGTTTCAACGAATATCTATGCATCATCTATACTTCATATTGTTAGTCGAAAGGTTTATTTCTTGATGAAATGATTACCGAAATATACATATCTCTCATATCTATACTGTTTATACCAAACTAAAACTCATAATTATTTCTATTTTCGAGAATATTAAAAACAAAACAAATGAAGTTATTTCTTGTTATGACTTAACACAAAAAGAAAACCTGTGAAACTGATACGAAATAGTGTTTTAAATTGTTATTGAATGAAAACACATGCTATTGCATAATGTTTTCTCTTATTTCAATCAGAAACAAATTATCTTCTCTTTCCTCTCCCTGAAAATACTCGTTTTAAACTTTTTAAATATTTTAGAACTATTATGCACTAGATTTTACAAAGTTCAACTTCAAATAAAATCTTTTTGAAGTTTGACTTTTCCTTTAAAACAAAAAAAAATCCTCAGAAGATTATGCTTAAATATTACAGTCATTATAATTGAAGATTATAGTTCTACAAACAACAAATGAAAACAATATACATTTGTAATAATATGAATTAAATTATACCCTATAGGTAATACATTATATAATATAGACCATGGCTGATACATCAGAATAATTAAAAGAAGATTAGGGCCTGAATTTATAGGAAAAAATAATTAACAAGATAAAAAACACATCCTTACCTGATGCTCTGTCTTGAATTTCTAAAGCTGCTGCCAGGAAAGTACAAGCATTTAAAACGGAGAGAGTAGATGTAACATGATCTTCACAAGTTACTTTTAACTCCTCTACTCCTAGGTCTTGAGCTATTGTCATCATTTCAAATACTCCACTATCTTGAAGCATTATCTAACAAACATGGAATAATTAAAAACTAATCAATTAACATAAAATAAAATGAAAACTTCTAAGAAGGGAAGATATGCTATGCTAACATATAATACATACCACTAATCTTCAAAAGTATTTAAACAGAACCAGTATGGATTCTTTTAAGTAAATAATAAACTTTATAAGCCATTAAAAGTACAAGTCTAAGAATGCCTATTAAAAACCATAAACCTCTGGTAAATAATATCCTTTATTAACTGCTAACTTTAATTAAGAATAAGATTGTGAAAAATTCAGATTTTAAATTGATGATTTGACTTAATCGTTGAAAACTAGAAAAACACTAAACCATACTGTAATAATCCATAAAAGTCAAAACATATTTTGAACATGATTAGTAAAGTTAATTTATATTATTCCTTTATTCTGTAAATTTTAGTAATCATTTTATAAAGGAAATGATGACAAGGATCATAATATGAGTAGCTTTCTATAAAAGTGCACATTTTCATTTTTGTGTACATAGTAAAAAATATAATTTTACCACCATTTGAGGTTTCATTTATGTATGGAAAAAGCAAAATTTTAATTTTATTTTCAACTACCTTAAAATGAAAAGGAATACTTCGTTAAAATTAGTTATGGTCAGAAGAAGAGAAATCTACATTTGTTAGATAGAGAATTCTCATCAGTAAGAGTGGTGTGAAATGGTCAGGAGGTGCAGTCAATGATTGTGCAAAATTAGAATGACTTATTTTATTGCACCCATAATCATTAACTGGAGCCCCTGACCATTTTACACTACTCTTAAAATTATCCAGTTAATTTTTTTCTACTTAAATATTCTCATATGTAATTTCTTATTTTATCTAAAGGTGACTTTGTTTGCAAATCATAATCTGTCATACATTCAAGAGCACAAACTCATATTCCTTCATGAAATATAATTAATTAATTAAAAACATGGCAAATTAGAAACAGATTAAAAAAAAAAAATCTTTTCATCAATACAGGGAGTTTATAGCTGAACTAATTTTTCTATTGAGTAAATATATAAAATGGTTTAATCTATGATTTTATAACAAAAGTTTAAAATAATATTGCTAGTTACTTATTTACGAATGGACAGTTCTTGAATTATCGAAGAACTTATTATTTTACCCTAATGATTTATTTTAGCTGATTTGTTGAATTTTGGGAAAATAAACAAATCATTATTAAAGCTGCTAATATTTATAAGATATATAAAATGTTTACCTTGCCAGTATAAACATATTGAATAAATTGCTTAAATGTTTCTGGCTGGAAATGTGGTAATCTTATAGGTGTAGGCGAGCCAGGGGCAGCAGGCAATACTGAGCACCCAGGTATTCGGCAGACTTCTCCCCTTTTAGCTGTTTGGAATGATTTACACCTATAAATAAATAATTTTTAAAATAGATTAAAAACAAAATTTAAAAATTCTGTCATTAACTAATGTACAAATTTAATATTTTATCATTAAAAGTATAAATTAAAAGGACGAAATAAAGTATTTTATCCATTACGAATATACTTTTTAGTAAACACCACTTTAATAATTACTCCTGAAAAATACCATTGATAAATCAAAAATGAAACGAGAGCACACTACTTTCAGTATTCCGACAGCTCCTTTGACTCACATTTCATAAAAATCAGCTCTTTTTTTTATATTTATAAAAGCAATATTATGATGCAATTGCTTTCTAAAATCATCTGGGTGCCAGTGCAAGTAAAATAATCTTAATCAAAAGTTGGCCCAGTCAAACAGGTTGACACAACAGTGCGTAATGTGCTTTTCCCCTGTGAAGTGTTAACAATTTTTCATAATTAATAAATGTTAACTGTATACAGTTCTGGGACAATTCTGCTCAGGTAGAGTTGCACTATCAGCATAGCTGGTCAAATTGTACTGTTTTACTAGCAACTTTAATTGACTCGAATGTGGTAAGGTGAGGAGGATTAGATTTTCTATATTTCAATGTGGTTGTCAACGTCTTTTTTGTACAATGATTTGCAGTATTAATTGTTTATTGGCACACAGATAAGTTATGGTAAATTTAATTTAAATATGCTGGAAGTTGACGGCAGTAAGTTAAACTTGATTATAGATACAACATATTTTTCTTTTATCAGGTCTTTCCCTAAACATTTTTACTCGAATTATAAATACAAATTTAGTATTTTCGGATCTGATGGTAACCGGATAAGTGTGGAGAAAACCAAACACCAAGTTGCAGCTGCAAAATGTCAGACTGACGGTGAAACACGGTGGTGGAAGTGTCCTAGTCTAGTCCGTATGTCTTTGGAAATTTGAGTTTCATTGAGGGGATTATGAATGCTGAAAAGTATGTCGACATTTTGCGGCATAACATGAAGAGCAGTGCTGAAAAATTGGGAATTCAGAATACATTCAAGTTCCAGCAAGATAACGACCCTAAACATACCACCAATAAAACAAAATAATGGATGTTGTACAATGTTAGAAAACATCTTAAAACACCACCTCAGTCCCCTGATATAAACCAATCTAACATTTGTGATATTTACTCAACTTAAAGCGGGAAAGAATAAAATTTCTTCAAAAAATGACCTCAGATGAGTTTTAGCTGAGGAGTGGATTAAAATCAGACCGGAAATCACCCAAAATCTAGTCTAATCAATGCCATCAAGACTGCAGGCTATTATAGAAGCAAAAGGGATGATAACAAAATTTTTTTTTTTGCATAGCGCAAAAGCAGAAGGGTGTGGCAATACTTTTTTGTATACATTTAATAAAATTGTTGTCACAGTTATATCAGGCTTTTTCTTTCCATAATTCAGGAAAATTAGGGCGTGCCAATACTTTTTTGATTCACTGTACATACCAATTTCAATGCATAAAAATTTGAATTCATACAAATTATTATATCATACATAGGAAGTTACTAAAACAAATATCTGAGATGGGCAAAGTTAAAGTTTAATGGAATCTATAATCTGTAGTTTTTCAATTGAGAATTGATCTTTTACAACCTTGTGATTACTATAAGTATTTATCTTCCAATCAAAGATTTATTAATACAATATTAACATCTAAATAAACTGGACATTAAAAATGATTTAAACAATCAATCTAAGCAATTCCACACTCTCCTGAGGATCAATTCATCCAGAATAAATTTTATTTTTTTAAAAATATTTTTATTTTGAAAAGAAAACATTTTCCCTGGCCGGGATTCGAACCAGGGTCGTCTGCATCTCTAGTGCAGTGCTCTAAATCACTAAGCTACTGGTGGCTGTATCCAAGCTACGAGTAAGTACGAATCCATTCTCTTCACCGATCCTATATTCCCGTGTTTTTCCAATTTTTGTGATGTATACAGGGGAAGAATGTTCATTGAACATTACTTTAATTGGGATCTTGTTGACTTACGTCAATTTTATATTTATAATTTATTTTTATTTATTGTTCTTTTGATGGTCATTATTTTTAAATATTTTTATTTTGAAGAGAAAAGATTCGTCCTGGCCGGGATTCGAACCCGGGTCGTCTGCATCTCTAGTGCAGTGCTCTAAACCACTGAGCTACCAGGGGTTGTATCCAAGCAAGACAAATCCATTCTCTTTACTGATCCTATTCACGGGGAAGAATG
Organism: Troilus luridus; assembly: GCA_964056705.1. Lineage (NCBI taxonomy): Eukaryota > Metazoa > Arthropoda > Insecta > Hemiptera > Pentatomidae > Troilus > Troilus luridus. Next base: position 93,322,719 of record OZ057414.1, on the reverse strand, counting down.
TTCATTGAACATTACTTTAATTGGAATCTTGTTGAACATGGGCATATAGGATCGGTTAAGAGAATGGATTTGTTTGGCTTGGATACAAGCCCTGGTAGCTCAGTGGTTTAGAGCACTGCACTAGATATGCAGAACAGGGTTCGAATCTCGGCCAGGATAAATGTTTTTTCTTCAAAATAAAATTTCTTAAAAATAAATCCCCATCAAAAGAACAATAAATAAAAATAAAGAACAAATTATACTTTAGTACATATAAGTTTTACTTCCAGTTGATGAGATTAAGTCTTATACTTGTTAAACTTTCTTTTGGCGACGTTTTGAGACTGTATAGTTCACATAATCATGCCCCAACAATGAAAAAACAGACTTTTAGGGAATTATATTAAATAACAGAGTAGTCTAAATATAACTGAAAGTAAAATGCAATTTATTGACTGTCAAGAAAAGTAGTTAGTTACTTATACTTATAAAAAAATAATTGAATATGGTTATAAACAATCGAAATGTTTATTAATATTCACTATAATAGAAAGTGGTTTGTTGGATTTCGGGTCAGATTTCTGAGCAAGTAATGCAGTATAATCGCGAAATTGGGGCAAATAAAATTTTTGTAAAACCCCATCAAACATTGAACTAACACAAGAAACATCAAGTATTCTAATTCATGCTTAGTATTTATTGTAATAAAAATTAACTTAATGAGTGCCTCTTTCAGTCTTAATGCAGTTGATAATTTCTGTCTATTATTAAAACAAAAGTAATAGTTATTTAATTGAGGTAGTATTATAGTTAAAAATAAATTTAGAATTTTTGTAGAATGGGTCAGTCTTTTATTGGTGCCTGTTCTGTTTTATAATAAGGTGACACACTGGTCCGAAGTCAATTAATGCCAGTTTGTATCATTGTTATGGGTCTGTAGTTTCTTAGGCTATTGACATCTGAGAGGTTGAGCGGCAAATTTTAGTTAATTCCTTTGTGAGCTGTATCGAATTACTGTTTTCCCTTATAGGATATTAAGTGGAATGTAGTTAGTAATACTGGGGCATAAAGAAATTTTCAAATGAATATAAGAATACTCGACATAGGGTAGAACCATATTTTTAATTCACTGTAACTACTTTAGGATATTTAGTAAGGTATGGAAAGGAGACATATAAAAAAGTAATAGCTTCATCATTCTAATTTTAAAACATGTAATGTCCAGATGAATACATAACCTCTACATGTTTTTAGATGAAGAAAGAATTAGATGTCTGTTTTGGAACAATCCAGTTTGATAAGACTTCTCTCTCACCATTAATAAAATAAATCAATCATCCATTAATCAAATATACTTTAATTATAAGTTTAAAAAAATAAGTCAACATTATTAGAAATCCATGTAAATCCTTCTGGAGAAGTGAGCTTAAAGAGTATTAAGCATAAAATATGCATTTATGTCACGTTATTTAGTAAAATAAATGAAATTATCTAATCGATTTGTTCATTGAAGCAGTTCAATCCTTTCAGTTAAATGGGAGGAGGGTGCAGCATAGTTAAGGAATGTTTCTTTTATAAAAATGTGTAGTACGTCCCATCTCTCGGCAGTCCTAAAAGAATAAAGTGTGTTTTGCATTGCAAAAATCAAAAATATACTCTCTATTGGAGAAAAACCGAATGCCTCCGGGATTTCCGTTGCTTTTGTGCTTTGTCACAGTACATTATGTAAGCATTCCAAGGGGCGTTGGAGTTTGTAAACAGAATCAAAAACCTTATGTAAAAGAGAGTCGTTAGGTATTCATGCACTTTTTTCCCTCCTTTATCATCGGCTCGGCTGATTTGACGTCAAGAACCGGTGCCTGTTGACACAATCAGAAGGTCTGTTGAAACATCTGTTGGAAGAGAGAGGGATCTGTAAATTCGATTAGAAATAAAAAGCATTCTGTTTCTTGTGTGGTACGAAACCGTTCTTTCGTTTGATATCATACCCATTCTGTTCCTTTCCTGAGAGATGACACACACACGCATATATTTATACACACAAAAAGCTGCGAGGGGGAAATTTTGTCCATCTTTAAGACGGCATCCTTTTTAATGGTGGCATAAAATATATAAGAGAACTCTGGACCATTGAGATGATTTGTTTGGCATGTTTTTCATGTAACCCGAAACGTTCTAGTTCCCTTTAAAGGGCGTTAAAACCCTCATTTCAAACACAATGTAACAGCAGCAAACTATAATCTACAGAAATTAAATCACTACCACAACGGCAATAAAAAGAACGACAGGATTTTCTGCACTATGAAGGGAAAGTTCATACCAATGTAAGACGTTAAAATGGGACAAAATATGTTTTTAGGCAAAGTTGATATCCGTTTGGTTGCATACGAAAATCTCTAAATGTTCAAAACAATCGAAAAGTAATATATTTTTTGCCAAAAATTGTCGCCTTTCACATTTGTTTGGGTCTTCGAAAACCAAACAAATTTTGATAAATTGAGCTCAGCTCTACCGATTCACAAAACCCTCTAGAGTATATATATGGGTTAAGTGCATAGATTACCTGGAATGGCAGAAACCTGATTTCAGTTTACCAATTTGAACAAGAAATTTAAAATAAAAGTTTGGAAGAATGTTTTTTATATTTTCCATTACCTTTCCGCACTTATAAAGGAATGTAATCTGGATTTTGTAAATATAAGAGATGATAAATACAAATTATCAAGGGGTCTATTAACGTTGAATTTAGATAAAATCCTGAGTAGTTATGGATGGTTAAGTAAACGATGTTATAAAAGACATTATAAAGAAGAAAAAATCCACCATCAAAAACAAGTAAAATTTTGTATTTTTTGATTTCCTTATTTAGAATTATAATGGGAACTTAAAACTTTCTCTTCTACAATTTTCATCTTTGGCTTAATTTACAAGAAACACTTTAGTTTTTGTAATTTGGTACATATTTGTAAGTATTACATCGTTTCATACAAACGCCAATATTTTATTTTAGTATTATGCAATGAATATGAAGATGTTTGGGCATTCAGAAATATTAATTTGAATCCTGGGTGACATTTTTAGTTTATAATCCCTTTACTTTAAAATTGCCATTTCGATTATTTTTGTTAATCGGTTCAGAGAAACAAACTAAGTATTTCGTAGGAAATTTAATACAGTTAAAGATTAGCCATATTGCATTTTGCACAATTCCTCTCCAGTGGTAGTTTCTAAATAGAAACCGCTTACATATCGAACTAATAATTCTCCCTAAAATACCTTTGAAGCGAGTCACTGAAGTATAACTGAAAAAAGTGGTTTTTCCTAGTTCCTTTTAGAAGTTGGAACAGAAGTTATGAAGTGAGAGAGATTGAGAGCTCGAATTTATCAAGAGAATAAATACAACTTGCTTGAAAAACAAGATTACTCCACTTTTTGCAATCCAAAACGATACAGGCCAAAAAGTAGTTTGTAATACACAAACATGTTTGGCAGAATTCTACTTGTTTTAAAGTTTGTAAATACAATTAAATATAGTTTTTTACAGACATCATTCTTACTGACATATTAATGTTCATTTGAAAGGGGCAAGTAAGGACAAAAATCACAATTCAATTGATTATCGATTTTTTAAATTTTAAATTTGGGACCAATTGAAATAAAAATGTGAAATGGGGCGACCTATGGTCTAGTGGTTAGCTTAACAACCTACTAACCCCAAGATCGCGGATTCGTTCCTTCGTGGTCATAATATTTTTTAAAGGGAGTAAATTGTATTGGTTATGCCGTCCTTGGGAAGGAATCGGGGCCCCGATGTCAGGTATACCTTAAAAATTCCTGTCTTAATTAAACCTGGAAAGACAAAATTTGGAGCTCTCCCTGTAGCATCGCCGATTAGCCATAGCAGGATAAAAGTGACGTTAAATAAACAAACGAACAAAAATGTGAAACAATTGGCATAATGATTTTAGACGTGAAAAGTGCATCATGCATTAATACATATTAAAATTTAAGGATGGAAACAAAACATATAATTTTAGCGCGATTAACTGTCAATTTCCACAATTTGTTAACTTCTTTCAGGAATACCGGTGTTGGCGACGATATTATTTTAAGAATTTAGAACAAGTTGTTTTTTACAACATCTAAACGAATTTTCATTTTCACAGATAAAAATGTTACGAAAATGACTTTTTTTCTTATTTTTTTTAAAGATTTCCCGTCTCAAGAAAAGAACTCATGACGAGTGGAATTTTCTTCAAGTCAAAAGATGCCTTGAAATTATTCGGGACCAGTAATGGCCGAACTCTCACTGGTAAGAATTCTAATTAATGACAGTCTTATCCTTTCATTGCATTAAATAGGGCTTTACTCCTTTTGAACGAAACGTGGGACAACTTTTCTTATTTCCGACTCCTTCACCAAGGAAGTACCAATTAAAAGGGCCCCTCCTTTCTACTAACTTTCATTTTCATTCATTTTTTTTTCTTTTAATCAACCTTTTTTAATAAAAAAAATTACAAGAATATGATCAATCTCGAGTAGCATTATTAAACACTAGGAAAATGAGTTTGTGATTAGCTGTCCTGTGCAGCAACGCAGAAAATATGCAGGTATCGTGAATCACTGGATGGAAAATTAAAGGAAATTTCTTCGCTGAAGTGGAAAAAATAATGGAGATTTATGGGGCAATATAGGCCCTCGCGAGGGTCAAAATGGCTGTAATGGAAGTATACCACAAAAAGGTTTTCACAAACTGTCCTCATCAAATGCTCTCTCTTCCTGTTACAATCCAATAGTGCTTATAGCTTTTACACAACCTATTTCCTTTCATTAAATTAGTGAATAATTAAACCAATCAAAAATACCTACACACGCCATATACCAGGATTCTCTTTTTAAAAATAATTTTAAAGAGTTCGCGTTAACACGATCAGCTTGAAATATTTTCAGGAGGAGTAGCCCGGCCAACGAAATAATTTTTGCATAAAATCTTGAATTGCTTATCATAGTATATATAAAGTCAATAATTTAGAATATATTCGTCAATTTTTAAATTTTTGACAAAACTGGAGGATTGAATTCCTATAATTCCTATAATTCATGATATCCCAATGAAAAGTCTTAGTATTGGGGATTCGTGGATTCAACGCCCACTATTTTCTTACTAATGATTGTGCAAACAGGTGATGTAATAAAATCCTCTGCTCCGACGCCGAGCATAATCCAAATGTTCTTTTGAGTGGATACATAAGCTTTTCTTCATCTTGACTAAAAATGGAATATACAGTAACAGATTAAGATTGTCAAATGTTTGAATTCGAATTTTCGATGGAATTGGTCGTTTTTACACGTGTACTGATCGAGACCATATTTTGCGGATGGTAAGCTACAGCGAAACAGGTTTTTCGGGTTATGCACACAAGGGTGCCCGATTTGGTACATGGACAAGATGTTCTTCGGGACCTACACAACAATAAAATAAACGAAATCTTTTCCCCAGTCCAAGAGATACACTCGTCACATAGACAAGTTTGGAGCGAGGTAGATAATTCCATTATTATTTTTGTACTGGAAATTTTAAGTATTAAAATTTTCCTAAGATATTTTTTTAATTAAAAAAAAATATTTATATAGTATATTCTTTTTTTATTTATTTATTTTTGGACATATACAACAGTAATAAATAATACATGTAAATATATTGAATGACTAGTGGGCTTGAGTACGAATTGAATTTATCATGAAAGGACCTATATAGGAATCGGGCTAAATCACCAACAAGATAAACTCAATTCGTACTCAAGCCCACTAGTCATTCAATATATTTACATGTATTATTTATTACTGTTGTATATGTCCAAAAATAAATAAATAAAAAAAGAATATACTATATAAATATTTTTTTTTAATTAAAAAAATATCTTAGGAAAATTTTAATACTTAAAATTTCCAGTACAAAAATAATAATGGAATTATCTACCTCGCTCCAAACTTGTCTATGTGACGAGTGTATCTCTTGGACTGGGGAAAAGACGATTTCGTTTATTTTATTGTTGTGTAGGTCCCGAAGAACATCTTGTCCATGTACCAAATCGGGCACCCTTGTGTGCATAACCCGAAAAACCTGTTTCGCTGTAGCTTACCATCCGCAAAATATGGTCTCGATCAGTACACGTGTAAAAACGACCAATTCCATCGAAAATTCGAATTCAAACATTTGACAATCTTAATCTGTTACTGTATATTCCATTTTTAGTCAAGATGAAGGAAAGCTTATGTATCCACTCAAAAGAACATTTGGATTATGCTCGGCGTTGGAGCAGAGGATTTTATTACATCACCTGTTTGCACAATCATTAGTAAGAAAATAGTGGGCGTTGAATCCACGAATCCCCAATACTAAGACTTTTCATTGGGCAAGAGAATTTCATTTTTCGTAGTTTGGGGGTACTAATAAACGAGAATGGATTATAACAATGAACAAGAATTTGCGGAAGTCATTGGATTTTGTTCTACTAAATACTAAAATAACAACATAATATATATTTAAAAATAATCTACCACAGTTAACGAACAGAACCTTGAAGTGCCATATGAAAGATGTATTTATTGTTGAATGGAATGAAACGATAAGAGACCGCTCGCCCTGGCCCGAATCCGGTATCAATATCTTAATGGAAAACTTTTTTCCTGTACAAACCCACTAGTTTCAAACCTATTAACCTCTTCAATTCCTGATAATCCTCTGAGGCGTCAGAAAAGAAGATGGCCTCGTGACTTTCTAAGTTGAACTTGTTGTTTGAGTACTATCACTGGGTAGTTTCTCTACTTGTCTTTATTCTTGCCAATATGTACCATTCCTGTCACTTACTTGTTGGACTGTTATAATACAGTTGTAAATTTCAATGAATAAATTCTTTAAAAATATATATATATATATCGATTATGGACCAAAGAGTATAGACCATTTACTGCCATATTGACTAGTCTACTTTTCTATAGACTATAACTTCTCACTCTCCTCTTCATCTTCTTTCTATTTTCTGTTTCTTCTTCTCGAACATGAAAAAGGTTACAACATTTCAGAGGCAGTGTATTCACAGCTCAAAGAGAGAGGGATATTAAGGAAGTTTATAATTAAAAAGAACTAATTTCACAACTTTCTGGCTTTAAATCTATATTATAAACATATCTGATGAAAACATTACTCCAGTAAACTGTATTTGGCAAGAAAGTTTGGCTAAAATCGATACATATGTCGTTGTAGTGATTAGCACAGTTCCACGACTCTCCTTTCTACATTTAATACATGGCTCAAATCTACATCCCCAATGAATAAGTTTAATTATCTTCAAAATAAGTTTCTTGTACTTAAGTAAACGGAATCGCGTTTTGTAGTTAATAGAGGGATTGGCTTGAAGAGGAGTTACTGCTTATATTACAACTACATTTCAATCCAAATATCTTGAATGATAATAGTTATATGTGTGGAAGAAAATGGTCCTGGTAAAGGTCAATAGATTTCTCTTAGATATTCTCACAATCAACTATGTTCTCCTTTCTTACTATGTCTTACTAGTTATTACATAATGTGCTATAAACATCCTTTATAATATGTCATTAACAATTTATATGCCTTGTCGTCCCCATTATTAGTTAATTGTATTTCTCATTGACAGTATTTCTCAGTACGTGACAATCGGTCTTAAGATTGTTTTATAAATCAATAATTTTGGCTTCCGTGACAAGTTCCAAAATCTTAATGCTTTTCCCAATGCAAAGAGACATCTGTTGCCTGCTGAAATTATTGCTTTAATCTCTGCAGTGATGCCATTCTTTCGTGCCACTAAAGCCCCCAGATACTTGAAGCTGTCCACTTCCTTAAATGTGTGGTGGAGCAGTTGTACATGACTCTGCTCTTCCTGCCCATCATTTTTTGTGGAAATCATGTATTGGGTTTTTTCTTTTTAATTTTAATATTTACGTATTGTAATTGTAATTTTTATCTTTATTACCTTATTCTTTAACTTTTAACGAATATTTATTACTTCTTATTACTTTTTTTATTCTTTATTACTTTTTGAACTACCTTCCTGTCACGTTGTTGTTAATACTCTTGTTACTTATACAATTTAACTTTAATATTCACCGTATTTAGTAATTTTTGATAATTTTGTAATTTTCAATTGTCTGTATTTTGCATATTTAGCCCTAAAGAAGACCTGCAATGTAGGTCGAAACGTTGGCTATTTAATAAACATTGCTCCATATCTAAGAGAAATTATTGACCTCCACCCGGACCATTTTCTTCCATTTCAATCCAAATATTACGAGAATACCACGATTACGCTTTCCTTAATACAGTTAGCTCTCTCTTGACAAAATTAGACTTAACTACCCATTCACCGAGGATGCAAATAGACATTAAACATATTTAGAAAATAAAATGGTTGCTGTTGGATATCCAGCTTATATAAAAATCGTAGCGCCTGATTCTGGGATCTTCTATTGATAGTAATATACAATATTGAAAAAAAAGTAATTAATTTCTTTGATGATTATGAGAGACAGCTTAATCAAGAGAACAGTGGCTTGGTAGGCAATAGAAGAGCTGAGACAGAGCGGAAAGCCCCCAGCTGGTGTACTATTGGCCTCAAGAATACGCAGGTAGTTGGGGGCAATTGGAGGCAAGTGTTGGGGCGTTAGATGGTCTACTAACGTTGGCTTTAGCACTCCGTTACAACCCCGAAACCGACTCTCCTAGTTTTTAATCATCCCTCTAACATTGCCGTCATTCTACCATAGAGAGATTCACCATTTTCTTATTCTTAATTTAAATTTACGATTATTATGATAATTCATACTGAAATTCGATGGAGTGGAATCTGGTTTAATCGTCAGCTTATTAAAAAAACAAAATTTAAAACCAATGCAGTTGTAGAGACTTAAGTCTACAGTTTCTTCTGAAAAAGATGGCCAGAGCTAGCGAGGAGCACGGGCTGACATTAAATATTTTTTTACTGAGTAACTCAATTTAATTTTTATTTCAAGACACAAATTTAATATTTGAATCTACCAACTATATATATATATATTCATTCTTTTTACTGATCCTATATCCCTGTGTTCTCTAGTGTTAAGTATATTTTCGTTCTATTATAAACAAAATATATCTATAAATACTGGAGCTAAATGAAATTAAGTTCGGTTGTAAAGTAAATCTGTGTCGTTACTCTGCCCGAAACCTTTTTTTTTTTTTTTTGTCGTGTATAATCAGTCTAAATATAACTTATATAAATATAACTTATTTATATAAGTTATATATATATATATATATATATATATATATATATATATATATATAACTTATATATTATATATATACACATTTATATATATAATATATATAAATGTGTATATAAGTTAAGATGAGACTAATAGCTGTATAACCACTAATGCCAAACTATTGGAAACAAACATTGTAAATACTATATATAGAGGATTATAAGACGAATGAAGTTATTGTTTAACCAGCCTTCAAGCGTGTTATTTGTCCCATAACCTTCTTTTTTTTTAATGCTTTTCGTAGTGAAGTATTTAAGTTATAGATACACACACATAAACGTTAACGGTCCGATGATGTTCTCATATGTACCATACCACGAATCAGCACTTGGGAGAGATTAAGTCAGACAAACAGAAAAAAAAATAAAGCACAAGACTATCATCACACTGGTTCAAGTGATGAATTAATTCTGGAACATGTTCGAGGATCGGTGAAGAGTGGAAGATGATCCGGGCTAACAGGCCCAGGCATTATCTTGAGGCGTGACCCGGCACTTGCGCCAGTTTAGCAAATCCGTGGCTATGTCAGCCTCACTCAGATTATACGCTCTTCTGTCTCTCTCTCTTATCGGCAAACTTCTTTCCTCAAAACCAACGATTGTAGAAGGTACCGAAGTAAGGAGTAAAACGAAAAAAAGATCAATTACAATCAGTATTTAAAACTGATTCTGTATAAAGCTCACTTTAGTTCGATATGTAGCAGCTACTTCTTAATAACGACTTTGTACTTTGGTTTCACAGAGTTAACAAACAGTAGACTTGACTTGTAAGGAAGAATCATAGTTATTCTTAAATGGAACGATATAACATGATTTTATATTCACGTTACACCAGATTTAAGACCGGATTACCAGCAGTCCAAGGAGCTGTAGCATTCAACATAGGCGAAGCTATTTCATCCCCAAGACTAAAACCAAGACTCTTGAAAGATATTCTGATGTGATCTCAATAGATAACGTTTCTCACCAATCGTTTTAACAAAATGTAATATAATCATGTATTCTTTTAGTTTTCCGTTTTATAGTACTATAGCTCTGTTGATTATTACATTAATTTTAATTTTTGTTTACTTATTTACATGTTTTATATTTAAACTACTATCATTCTTTTATATGAAAAAAACACTATTATATATTTACATCTTCTCTGTAAATAATCTGATAACGTACAGTTAGGGGTGTCTCTTGCATGAGACGAAACCCACACTTTCACTATGTGTTAAATCTTAAAATTCATTATTAAAAAACCACGTAAGGCTAGGAATAGCCGATCTGGAAATAAAGAGAATAAAAAAAGATTTTATATTCAGAAACTTTCTAATAGGAGTTAACTAGATTGTCTAATAACTATACAATAATATAATAACTCGTGAACTAACAAAGTGACAACTCTCTCATCTATATTCTTAACTATCCATGCTATGTAATACCATCTCCTCTCTGCTCTCTCACTATCTCTGTCTGGCGAACACCATAAACATTTCATCACATTATTTATGACTCCCTTATTTTGTATGAACAAATATATGGGCTAATAAGAAGTATTCTTTATAGAAGCAAATGTTTGTTTAACTAGAAGGATATCTAAAATAACTGCAATAAATATATGAAGAAATGCGTCCTTGAAATTGATTTTCATTCATCCACGAAGCAGTATCTAATATGACGATCAAGTTCATATTATTTTTGAAAATTTTATTATTTCCTTAACAGTGCAGTTACAATCTTTACTGTTTTTATTAATCCCAATTAATTTCAAAGGAGCCAAAGATTCCTCACCAAGTGTCACACCATGTTGAATTTTTATTCTAATTTTAAAATTAAGATTTAGATCCGGTAATTGATAATCCGGTGTTTGAAAAAAATCCTTATTGCAACATACAGTTGAACAATATTAACAGTTAGCAATAAACAGAGGCTTATAACCATTTTAGAATTTATGAACGTGCCTTAAGTCGCCTAATGTATTGCCTTGTCATTCAACGTGATTCTCAATTTGTTAAATTTTAATGTGTGATATTCTATGTCTGAAACATGTACACAAATCAAATACATAGCCTTTGAACAACGTATATATGTTAAGAAATGAGAGAAAAACACATGAGGTACAAGTGATTTTAAAAAATTAATATAATAGAGTTTGCGGTTATAAATTATAAATACAATACAAACTTGAAACGTTTCAACTTTTATCTCAGTGCTTTTGATTTAACTTTAAAAAGTGTTTGAAATAATTTTTTTAAAGTATAATTATTTTTATCCCTTGACCTCTTCTCCACCCCAAATAAAGATTCATTGCTACTTTGTGGCACAGTCACGTTTTAATTGTTATCATTATTAATATAATCAGAATCTTTCTCTCTTTTACCTCGGTGCGGTGTGAGGCTCTTGCTTATACAGCCTGGAAGTCTCTCTTTCCTGAGCCATAGCTCTCATGTTCCAGTCTATTCCTCTCCTCCTGAAAGCATCCCTTAGGCTGTCCTCTCAGGAGATGTGAGACCTTCCTGTGGGTCTTTTCCCTTCTCGGGGGAAGGTTCTCGTATGACTTCCTGGTTATTCTCTCTCGATCCATCCTGTGAGATGTCCACACTATCTTAGTTTGTATTCCTCTGGTATTGACTGGTTTAAAGTCGAGATTAGCCTGTATGGTTTTACTTTTCGCAGGTACCGCATGCCTTGTATTTTACTTCTGTGTTTTGAGGAGAGAGTCAAAGATTCCTCACCAAGTGTCGCACCATGTTGAATTTTTATTCTAATTTTAAAATTAAGATTTAAATCCGGTAATTGATAATATACGTGTTTGAAAAAAATCTTTATTGCAACATACAGTTGAACAATATTAACAGTTAACAATAAACAGAGGCTTATAACCATTTTAGAATTTATGAACATGCCTTAAGTCGCCTAAATAAATCTCGATTAGCATCGATAGGACGATAAATCTTGACTGGAGTAATTAAAGCTAGGCGTGATGTAGGGTAATTAGCCTGGGCTCACACGGGAGAGCTTTCTCATCGCTGGCCGATTGCCGTCCGGGTCATTAACAGACCAAAGCCATCTCCAGCGGTTTAGGTAGTCAACAAGAAGCCGGATATCTGGCATTTCGTTCCAATCAGTTCGAATGACTAGCTGGTAAATATTATATCAATAAAAGTGATGAAACTCTCAAAAAGAGACATATATTACAAATAGGATGCAATAGGAACAAGCCCAAGAACATAGTCTTAAGACTCTAAAATAGTGGGAAAAATCAACTTGGTAGCCCATAGGTTTTTTCCCCCCAGTATTTTAGTGACCTAACACTGAGAGGCTTTTTTGGGGGGATTTTTCGTATTGCACGTGTAAATATTATATTACTTCCAATCCTAAATATGATTGTATCAATTAACTCACACTGAGGAATATGACAACACAGAGATGCTAAGGCCTTTCCACAGTGTCAAGAATAAGAAGCTAAGAATAACATACTATTTTATAATCCTCTTCCAGATGGCAAAGGAGATATCAAACAAGTTAAAATCTAATCGATAATGAGGGTATTAATTGAATATGTTGCTTCAGTTTTAATTTGTTCAAAAACGCAGCCAGATCGTTCATATCCCCCCAGATATATGCATTGGTGTTTGTTGTTGATGAATTAGGATTAGTTTTTAAAATATCAGACGAAGATAGCGATATAAAATTAAATAGGTATTATTTGGTTACCTTTAGATGGGAGCGGAGTGGCTCAGAGGTAAAGCGCTGAGTTACTAAGCCTAAGGTTCCTGGTTGAATCCGCCTGTGGCAGATAAATTATATAATCTGTTAACAACCGGGGACAGATCCATTGATATTGGGGACTCTCCTGGGACTCACCCGGCCTCTATAAAGTGGTTTCCAAAACCGGGCGGTTGATCGTGATTTAGGAAAATTCACCTACCTTCTCAACCGTTGTCCAAGAAACAGTTGAGTCTCTACCACGTGCTGAACCCTAGACTCTTCATGAGTTGTATTGGTACTGTTTTTTTTATGAAGTTATAATTTAAAGAATAAACTCAAAATTAAATAACAACCTCTTCCAAACTACTGGAAAATAAACAAAGATTGATTTAGGAAAAGACAGGCAAGGAAATTATCCAGGTTTTGGCCGCGAGCGAAACTTTGGGAACATTGTTTTTGTTTTTTTAATTTTAATTCACTAATCACAAAGAACACTGCAATGTTTGATGGGACATCCTTCGAGGCACGAGATCTAAGTTGTTGAGACGAATCGTCTTCTCCGAGAATGATTTTCCTCATCTAATGACTCATGATAATTACCGTTACTACAAAGATTTTGCGTACGAGTGGGAAACGGCAGTGGGAACAACCTACATTATTACAGAAGTACCTGGAAGATGACCGGACTAAGAAAATGAAACAGAGATAGCAAGCTAATAGAAAGTTATAGCCAATACTATCATGTACACATCTTCTATTGATTAAACCCGTATTCCAGTAAGACAAGGAAGTGTGAATAAATAAACAAATAGAACACTAACGTGGGATGGGACGGGGTGCGAGGTCCGCAAGTTGGAAGATCCTGAGCCATAGATTATATAGATTTCACGATCCAAGAGCAGATACACTATAAATACTCTCTCTTAGATACTAACTCATGCATACAGAGCTGCAAGACAATAACAACGAGCCCTACAGACCCTGTGCAGTGAATACCGACCCTAAAGAGGAGCCGAACAGGAGTGAACTTAAGATAAGAGCCCGGGAGACACCGCCTTATCACGGCTGATTAACGACCCCAGCTGATATACGACCCACCACCTCTAGAGTAATGAAAATTCCCTCAAGAACATTCCCGTCGCCCTCAGAGTTCCTGATATTTTACAAGATCGATAGTACCATAGGACCTTCCTCTCTGCCAATCAAGGGCAGGAGTTAAAGCAGTATGTACTTATAAAGTAAAATTAAAAATGAACACTTGTAAACGTAATACATGTGTTCAACTTTTAATTCCATTAAATACAATTATTTTCTTTCCTTGAAGAAGAAGTTGGATGTGTGAATTTTCTATTATCTAGTCATTTTTCCTTTGTCAGCTCTTTTAATGGTTGCATCTATTCCTTGGAGGTGTTGCGATGCTTTCTCGGTTTGGTGTCTTACTTCATTTTGAGGTAGGGATTTGTTTTATTTATTTATTCCCTTAGATTTTTATTTTTCACTTTCTTTCCTGAAGGTGCCTGGATAGGAGAAATACCGGGTGGCCCAAAAAAGACTGAAGGACGTCGTCGTTCTGCTCAATTGGGAATCTCCAGAACATCCCCGCAAAGAATTTTGAAGCGGGATCTTAAAATGTTTCCGTATAAAATTCAAATGGTACAGCAACTGCTTCCCCAAGATCATCAGGCACGCCTGCAATATGCTATTCGTTTTAGTCAAATAGCCAGAGAAAATGATTTGAAAGGAGTTGTGTATATCAATAAACCCCAAACAATTCTAGAGCTTAAGCAGAACATTCAAGCAGAAATAAGGAACTTGGAACCAGAAACTCTACGGGCAGTAATGGAAAATGCGGTTAAAAGAGCCAATTTTTGTTTGCAAGAAAATGAACACCATTTGAGAGATGTTATATTTCACACTTAGATGTAAAAAATTTCCATGAATTAAATATTTAAAAATATAAAAAAAAAATTAATAAAAAATAAAAACATAAAAAATACAGTTATTTTTAATCCTTCAGTCTTTTTTGGGCCACCCTGTATTTACAGGTATTTTGGTTTCCTATTTTAATTTTAAGTTTTTTGTTTTTTTTGAATTCGTGTCTTAACTAGTATTCTATGCTTCTTTTGAGCTTTCACTCTTCTGTATTAATTTAAATAAAATAGCTTTTATTCCACAAAATAGGTTTCTTTTTATCCTAACAAACTTAATTAGTAAAGATGTGATAAAAACATACATAATTCTGACCTAAGTAGGTCAAACCATTTGCTTATGAAAAGGTTTCTATTTTTTAAGAGAGGTAAGGAATACAGAACGGAAAAATTATTTCACTGCTATTGGCACTTTAATTATTCCACTATTATAACTTCCAAAATGTGCATCGGTTATCCTATTCGAATCTTCTATTTATATCTAATATTTATAAGTTGTATTATAACACAAAAATATCAATCTTACATAAACATACCTAAAGCCCTAGTGAATAAGCGGTTAAGTAAAATTTTCTCCAAAATGAGTTTCTCGTACGATTTGGGAATTGGAATCGTATCATTTTCGTAGTTAATAAGTGGCGAAGTCAGGAGTTGAAAAGTTAATCATTGGCTTGAAAAGGAGTTGTTGCTTATACGTATTACAACTCCGTTTCCAGCCAAAAATTACGAGAAAGACACGATTAAATACAATTAATTCTAGACAAAATTCGACTTATCCACTTACTCGCCGGATATGTAAGATATATAAGGACTAGTAGGTCTCTTTAGAATGACAAATATTAACAGGAATAGAACATTTTATTATACCTTTATATATATATATATATATATATATATATATATATATATATATATATATATATATATATATATATATATACTAAATATTGGTCTCTTTTAGGGGACTTCTCACAAGTCTATATACACGGACGAAACAAAAGAAGAAAATACAGAATGAAAAAAAATTAATAAAATACATAAGTTTTAGTATCAATTTAATAATTCAAGTGTGTTTCTTACCCAAATTTAAATGACAGTGGTTTCTGCGAATTTTCAGATACAGAAAAAAACATCTTTTGATACTTATTAAGCATCAACATATGATGCCCAATTTAATAGTCAAATTATTGTATCATTAAAATGTTTGTGTATCGTAAGAAAGTGTTCGTTGTTGGTTGAAAGTCTTGGAGTAAGGTTGCAGTCTCTATTTAATGAGTCTGTTTGGTGTGACTTTCCATATCATATGGTGATGTGAGATTCCCTGCACTTTGTCTTCTTTAATGAGATTTTTCTTTTTGGTGGGTGTCCTGGTGATGATGAGTTTGCGAAACTTTGACTGGTTGTTTTTTCTAGCACTTTAGGGACCTAATGCATCGAGGATTTTTCCTATTGCATCCTATTTACAATAAAAAACATTATAAACCAAATTTCAACGGTACAGTAGAAGTACAAAAACGCATAAAATGATTTTTAAATAATTATAACGAGTCGGGATAAGATTTCATATTTAGATTTTTAATTTTGTTTTGTGATAAATCGTGTGTACTACAAAAGATTGTTTAAAACAATCAAATTTCCCCCTCCAACTTTATCAGAATGACTTAGACTTATACTTAGTCCCTTAGGTATGTGGGGAAGTAGATAAAGCACACTTGAGGAGAGGAAAGAAACTGACTAACTGCCGCCATAAATAATACATGCTCGTAGCTGAGTTGTAATCCTTGGAGTACCCCGTTCCTTAACAAGTTTGCAAGGAGCCCCGCCACACATTTAATACTTAAACCCCTAAAGCGTGCCCCATGCATTTAAAGCGACCACTAATTAGCGGGGCTTGATATAATGAGGCAATTATTGCGACTTAGCAGTCTGGACTACGCTTAACGCTAAGCTTCAAATCAAGCCTCGATCCAGCCTTATAAACCTCATAATTACTCGGCATATAAACTTAAGCAGTTGATAAGTTCAATTAAACAGTTAAGGCACATGTTGAAATTCGCTTGAAAGTCTTTTTGAATCAGTATTTGTGGGTTGTGTACGTCTAATAAACTTTCAACTGAACATAGTTTGCACTGCTTAAGTCGTCGGTGGAGTAGATTAAACACAAACACAAAACCAATCAATAAAATAAAACACTTGAGTTAATCTGATAACAGTCGTGGTTGAATTATGCAGGATCTGAGGGGTAACTCAGCCCGTATATATTGGCTACTCTTAATCCAGAGAAAACCTTATAGTTTAAAGTGATCTTCGACAAATCACGTCCTTGCCGTTGTCATAGAACCAGAACAGTCTCTACCATGTATTGAAGCCTAGATGTTTCATGAGTTATAGTGCTACAGGAGAATAAAAACATTCCATAGTGTTCGTTGCTTAGCCTTACTCCGGTTGTCTGTGATAGATGATACCTAGTCCAGTACTAGGTAATTGTTGGTTAGTTTTTAGTTAGGATTAGTTGATACTAGGTAATATGTTAAATTAGGAGTGGATAAACCGCAGACAAAAAGACTTAAATTTCTAAAACTACAAGGAAACAAAAAAACCTGGCCATGTTTTGCCGGCATTATTGGGACAGAAACAACTTTTGTCCCAGTGTTTAAATTTATATCATTATTGATCAATGCTTTATTTTATTTTTTCAGAATTTTACAATCTTGGGTCATATGCCGAAACTATAAAATGCTTAAGTGTAGATTAAATATTTATTATCATATTAACTATGTAAAAACCGAATTAATAAAAAAAAAAAGGTTATTAGATCGGGCTTGATTCACTCATACAAAATCTGTTTTTAATTTATTTTTTTATTAATTTTTATAATTTTAAAATATTTTTGTTTTGAAGAGAAAATATTTGTTCTGGCCGGATTCGAACCCGGGTCGTCTGCGTCTCCATCGCAGTGCTCTAAACCAATGAGCTACCAGGGGTCATATCCCAGTCAGGCAAATCCGTTCTCTTTACCCAATCCTATATCCCCGTGTTCTTGCAATTTTTGCGATGTATAGACGATGAAGAATGTTCATTGAACATTACTTTAATTAGGATCTTGTTGACTTACCTCATTATAATATTTATAATTTATTTTATTTTATTTTTTTATTAATTGTTATAATTTTTAAAAATTTTTGTTTTGAAGAGAAAAGATTTGCCCTGGCCGGGGGCGTCTAAGCTATTCTAAAAATGAATTTCTAGTGGCATTTTTTATAAATGCTTTCTAAACCTCACATTCCTCAAAATTCAAAGAACTTCTTGAATTGAGATGTGCTGTATTTGAAAATTGTTAATTTGAACATTTTTCTGGTTTATGTTCTAACGGTACCTGAACAGGTGAAACGGTGATTGCTTAGTTTTTATCCAGTATTTTAGAAAATTATGGCTTTGGAATCAAATGAGACATCTCTAGAACCAGCCTTTTTCACTAATTCGTTGAACTAAATTTCCTACTGATTGAACCTTAGCTTAGCAAGCCTATCTTAAATAAACATCAATAATTCTATAAGGTGAGGGAATATAGACTTGGTTCGTAGATGAGTTTATTACGAAAGGTTTCTCATCTACTTGGAGAAACAGAGCCTGGCGAACTATCTGCTAGGATGGGGAACTTGGACCATACACTTTGCATATGTGGCGGGTGGTGGAGCTGCTGCAAGTATTCACACCATCCTCGTTGAATATGGATGCTGCTGACCCCAGATATTATAAATTCAATATTAGTCAGAGTTGATGGCACTTGAGCCACCGACACACCATCTTCACCAGGTATAAGGGTTCCGAGCGATCCTTCTCTCTCCTGGAGAAATTATTAAATATTTGCAATTCTAAAACAATCTTATTAGTGATCAATCAAATTCATGACGTTGTAACGGTTCATACAAAGTTAGATAATAATGTATATAAAAAGTCAATAAATAAAAAAATTGACTCCATAAATAAAGAAAAGTATATCACAAATTTTCCATGAAAAAAAAAGGTTTGATAAAACCACATATTTTGAATATAGTTCTTTTTTGGACAGCATTCTATTAAAAAGTAGAGTTTATTAATTATAGACTGTATTCTATTTAACAATGTTCTTCACATTTACATTTCAGATTCCAACACTTCGGAGTAAGCGGATTCTCAGATTTCCAATACAACCCATAACACTTTTGTGAGTATATTAATAACATTTTTTATGGATAACCTATATTTATCCCAAAAATATGTATTTAAATAATTATTTTGTTTCAATATAAAAAAAAAACTTTTTAATCTAAAAATATGACTCGAATAAAACAAGTAAGAGTAAACTGCTACAATTAAAATCCTAACTAGTTCCTTTTCTCTAACAAGTTCCTAAAATTAAAGTAATATTCAAAGAACATTCATTTTCGTGTATTCATCGCAAAACTTGTGAAAACACGGGGACATGGGATCAGATAAGAGAAAAGATTTGTCCCCGGCTGGTATCAACACCGGTAGCTTAGTTGGTAGAGTCCTGTCACGGTAAGACAGAGGACCCGGGTTCGAATCCCGGCCGGAGGCATATCTTTTCACTTCAAAATAAAAATTGTTATATTTAATTTAAAAAGTTTACTTTTACAGCTATTATTAATCCAACTAAACTCGTTGCAAAAAAAAGAAAAGCCGGGTACACTGATTAGGAGAGAATTGTTATACATTATAAAGGACTGGTTAATCAGCTCTAAAATATAGTTGAACATCGATAACTGATATGTGGATAATCATTTTTTTTTTTATAGAAAGCAACCACCGTTTTTTTTTACATCCACATTTTAAAAGACATACATTTGTTAGTATAAACTTTAGTTTAATTAATGATGAATATATTTCTAAATAAAATGAATTCATGCTTACTTTGTAGGATGTTATACATGGCATCTTTATACTCGTATCAAGATCGTTCGGGATCAAAAGTCAAGGATCAAAAGCGCATAACTTCAAATTTCAAAAATTAACTTTTTCATATTTTTCGATAATTCAGTCGAGTATGCTCCCGAAACTTCGAAAAATGTGAAACCAAGACAAATAATTCGGCAAAGTGTCGTAAAATAAGAAAATTGCTCGACTAATGGATAATCCCCTTTTGATCCTGAACGCTTCACATACTCGTGTATTATACATTTTATAAGTGCCTATATATTTTCTTATGTTCATTGATATTTGTTTTCATACAAAATAAATCAATCTATTCCCTCTCTATTATGAAGCTATCAGGAAGTTATTATTCTACATTTTCAAGTAATTCTCTTTCCTCATCTTTTGATGTTTCTTCGACAATGAAATCTTCTTTTGAATCTTTTAAATATAAGCTTAAATCCTTTCTATGTCATATGGTAAGAACATCTCAATTAATTGGTCTCTATCTCCCATTCTCTTGGCAAAACCTATATCACCTTCTCCAATATAACAACACCAAAGAAAGTAGTCTTAAAATGAGAGAATAATATAAATCTTTTTAAACATTTTAAGGACATTCTTTTAGCTGGATTTACAGGACTGGAATAAAATTATTTATACATAACCCCAAATTTTAAATTTTAGGTGGCCCTAGCGGTTTCCTATTGTAAGGAAAGGAAGCGGAAATGACGAAGTGCCTCAGAAAGTTTATTACCTCAGCTTAGAGGGAAGTGGCTGAAGAACAAAGCGCTCCCAGTTAAGACAAAAACTTAGGACCTCGCAGCTCCCAGGCCTTTTAACCCGGAAACAGGAAATCGATCTACTTCAAAGTCACAACTTTAATTGGTCCTAAATTTGCAGGGCCCTTTTAATCCAGTTCCTGTTAACCTAATAAATCCGCCCTAGGCTTGCCCTAAAAGGAAAGTCAAATAACAGGGTTTGACTAATTTCGATGAAATTTCAGGTCCATGTATCCCCCTCTTAATGGACTGTGGAGGAGGGTTTGCTCCTAACAAAATTTCCCCACTTCGTTTTATTAAATTTCAGCGAGCGAGGTAGGGAGGGGAAAAAGGGGCGAAAATTCTGAAAAGGTAAAAAAAACTACAGGGTCCTCTTAAACGGCTCGGGTTCAGATAATGATCGTATCTGGGAGTGAATTAAAACGGAAGTTCTGTTATGAAAAGATTAAGAATCTGTAAGGAAGGAATGATATAGCAAGATATTTTTAAAAAGCAATTATTAAAGATTTAAAACAACGAATATTCCTTAAAAATATATTAATATAGAAGAGAAAATGCTCAAAGAAACAATAAAATACTATTTTAATTTTATTGCGGGATGTTCGCTGGTTTCATGACAAATTTACCCCTTTATCCTATACATTATCATCAGGATCATAGTCTGTCCTCTTGAACCGCTTGTGCAATGTGAGGAGGAATTCTGTACAGCCCTCTCCAGCTCTACCAACCCTATCTTATATTCTATTCCACTGGAGCTTTCTATTCAAAGTGCTCCTGGACAATTACTCCCCTTTTTGATATTGTCGCGTTTCTTGCCATCTGATTTTGTGATTTTGAAAGCTGTTTTTATTTAATCTTTTCCAGTCGTTGCAAATGTCAGTTAATGATTCAGTAATCGCATTTTGGCCTTAGTGGTTTTCCCTGGTTGGTGTCTTGCTTTATCTTGGGGTGTGGCTTATTTATTTGCTTAGCAATTATCTTCTTTCTGTCCTGATGATGTCTGAGTTGGTCGAATATCGATAGGTATTTTTGTATATTGTTTTCGCTTTGTGTTTTGGAATTTTTCCACTCACTCCTTATAGTTTTTATATCTTTTATGGCACACGGAACATTCCTTTGATTTTTTTTCTTTCTGAACTTTCTTCATTTTCATTAAATTACAAATGGAACAATATAACATGTACATAAAAAATCTACAGGCTTCTATTACCCGAACGTACGTCAAGGAATTACATTATCTGAGTCCGCAGAAGGCGGGTTCCGCAAAACCGCCACAAAGCCGCAGGTTTTTTGTTTGTTTGTTTGTTGTGTTTTTTTTGTTAACTTTAACTGGTTGTATGTCGTTTTTGAAGAATTATGAATTTCGCATTTTTCGTGAAGGTAGATTTTTGAATACCCCTATTTTTCAATCTTCTATGTAAATTGAGGATATCGTAACATCAGCCTTTTATCAGTATGTTGTTATCTTAGGTTTATTATTAAAATCCAGATCAAGAATACGAATATATTATTTACTATATGTATGTATATTTTTTTTATAAATGGTTTTTAATTTTCCCAGTTAAAAATATTATGTTAATTATATACTACAATTCACAAATTAAGTTAATGAAAAGTTTAAATCTGTTAGGTTCTGTGGGTTTTTACTTTGGCTTGCTCCCAGGAGAGACATTACTGGCTGGCACCAACGCTCTGCTATCTGCTAATCCTTTCTCGGGTCGACCTCTTCCACCTTTTCTTTCAATCGTTTTTTTTATCTATTGCGTAATGAATATAGCACATAGCAGAAACATAAATCATAGTACGCAGGTTTCTTAACTTCTCTATTTTACGTTCGGACTCAAAAACTGTTAGCCATAGTGGATTTAAATTTGTTAAACCTACCTGCGCATCTCCCTAATTAGTAATTATTTTAAAACAGATTTTTATCAAAAATTACATTAATATAATGAAATATATTTTTAACTTTTTGTATAAGAAATATATATATATTTATTCTTATAATGAAAGCTTCTTACATTTGAAATATTGCCAATATATTTTTTTAAATAAATAAAATATGATTTTGGTTAACATAGTAAAACCAAAGATCTATTTCACCGAAGCTCTTAACAGTTATTAATTATATAATTAATTTAATATATATATATATATTATCGAATTAATTTAAAAGTATGAGTGGAAAATAGTTGACAGGATAATTCAATCCATAATTTAAAGTGTTAAAAGCTAATATTTTAATGCAAATAATATATAAAATTGTAGCCGTATGTAAGTAAATATAAATATTTGTATTTGAGTGTGTAGTTTGAAGAAGTTACTTAATTTCTAATTCTTTAGAAATATTATGCATTATTATTATCATATGCTTGCTAGTTCTATGTTTTCCTTCTCAATAATAATACTTAGAAGTCTTACTTTCAGAAAAATATATTTGTTACATAATAAACTGAATGTCTTCCATCAACTTTCCTAAAGAAAAGGAGTTGAATGGCCATCGCGGATAAAATCACTTTTATATAGCAAATAATCTAGAAATTATACTATATTTTACTTCATTACAATAAAAACCCAAAATATTGTAACATAAACAAATATTTGTAACATAAAATTGCTTTCGCAGGAAGCTAATTTGCAAAAAACTGTATTTCTTCTGACTATGAAGAAAAGAAAGGGGAAACAAATACTTAGGGAAGGAATTTAGGTTTCGAAGGCGAAGGAAATGACAATAAAGGATCAGAAGAGAAGTATCCCGGAGTTACTCCTGTTTTCCCTTTGTCGCGGCCCTGTCATTACTCTCCCTCGCTACTTAGCCCTTTTCTTCTCGGCCTGGAAGTGGAGGGCCTCGTGTGAGTCCACCATTACCGCCCTCAAAGGCTCAGGTACCGTGTGTACTCCGCCTACTATTGTCATACTTTCAAAAGTAAGATCAAAGACGTTCAAGAAAGACAGGGCGTTCTTGCACCGGCGGTTTCTGGCCTCGGACGGTGAAAGGGCTAAAACGCCTTTTGTCAGGCCCTAAAGCTAAGGGCTCATCAGAGGGACGCACAATTACTGGCTGCCTAAGTAGGGATTTTCATTAGCCGTGTCATCAAAAATAGATCAAAAACAAGGCGGAGGGAGATGAAAGCCGTTTACTCAGTGCACTATGTGCCCCACTACTCGCGTTTGAACTTGTCCCACTGAAAGCAATGTCAAATCAAAAAGTTAGAAACTTCTCAGTCCTACTTGTTATCCTTATTTGACTTGAGCCAAGCACTCTTTTTTAGTTTAGTCGTTGCTTAAATAAAACGAAAATCCTCTTTAGAGAATAAATAGGTCAACTTTTTTTTTTTTTAAGTACGAGCCCCCTCAGTTATAGTTAAAATTTTGTTATTATAAGCAATGATAATTACCTGTCAACAAATTTAGTCATAATTTTAATTTATTTTTTTATATCATAATACAATAATCATGTAATCCTATAATAAGAATGTAACATATTCTTATATTACATAAGCTTGTTTAAATATACTTTAAAATATTTAAAAACACAAAGTCTGTTGATTGGCAATTTGTTTTATGGACAGGTGTGGATAAAGATATAAAGAGAGAAAAAAATAATAAAAAAAACAACAACACAACATTCAAAATATCGGTGTGCCCCGTAGTTATAGTAAATAAAAAGCAATAAATTGCAGTAAAAGGCAACACAATAAGAAGAAGAATCAGAAAACTATAGAATCATTTATTTTTAGAGGTTTTTGGAAAAAAAAAAAATGAAGATTTTATCATTTGGAAATTTCTATTTATTAGTAATGCGCAAGATATCACTCCTTCAAAAGAACTATGTCATAACTTAAAAAACATATTATTCAATAGAGGTATTTGAAAGTTCCACGTATTTTAAAAATTAAACCAGAAGAGCTAAAAAAAAAGTTTGGATAATGGTAAAACAAAGCATTCCTATTTGAATGATGGTATTGCAAAATTTTTTTTTAAGCTTGAACCTATTTAATTTTAACTTATAATATTATTCCAATAAAACTTCAGATTGAAACATTATGGAACTCAAAATATGACTTTATTTTTTAAAAAAGTCATGATATATCATAGGATTTGAGATATGTCGTTCCAGAATTGAAAAGATTCAACCAATACAATTGTTACTACAGCATTAACTAAAAAATGCCATTGTTTGAGTTATGGCGTTCAATTGAAGTAGCGATATGGTTTATTGACCCAAGAAATGCTTTTTTGTTTCAGCAGTGCTGTCCAACTACATCGGATTTGCCATAACATACATCATACTTTTCCAAATAACATTTTCCTTCCTATACCTGAATACTAATGATAATAATAAAAGGGCTACCATAACAGACACTACCAAAGACAGTTTAACACACGAGTACTTGCGTCTACGGTTTACCGTCCAAACCTAAATTCCAGGTCTCTTCCCACTTATATCTCGGTCAAGTTACCCCTCGGGCGTTCTTATACCTTAAGATTAATTTTTTTAATTTTAATATGAAAAAGAAAAGACTTTTTTCTTCAATAATTATTATCACTTTCGTAGAAATAATTTTGAAAAATTCCACACTTCTATTTTATTGTGACTAATGTATCTATTGTTGATTTCTGTACTGAACCCGGTTATTAGGGAATCCACAAAAGCAAAAATATTTTTAAAAAATCATTACTTGATCAATTATACGAAGTTATCTTACAGCTGAAAGCATTAAGGAAAGAAATTCTCATTTCATTCCAACAGTAAAATAAAAGATAATAAGAAGATTTTAAAGGCGCAATATTCTGTTTTATCTTTGACTTATTAGGCCGAGCCATGGATATTTCTCAGGAGTAATAGGCGGTTTTATAGGTAATATTTAGTTAGCCGTGGTGAGAAAATCTCTTTGTCATCGAGGAGGCAGTGGCAGAGGAGAAGAGACAGGAAGGCTGTTATGGATTTAATATCCCACCCATCTCCTCTTTTTTTTTTTACCGCTATTACAGCGGATTCCATTTCCGTTTCCAACTCTTAATTCCCCCCCCCCCCCACCCTTCCGATGTACAATTCATTCTTGAATAATTCAAACGTTTTCCTTTATTTTTCAGTTTTGTGGCCCTTCTCGAGGGCTAATATCCGCCGTCCTTCAGCAATAAAGAAAAGATCGAGAATTTTCTTGCTTTTGCAGACATTTAAGGGCAGCACTGTAAAGGCGTATCTTCATGTTAATATCTTCCCATTCCTAGGAATAATTGCTAATAATGAAAACATTTAGTATACGGCATTTTGGTGAACTGTCAATGATCAGATTTAATTAATTACTTTTTTTTTTAAACTAATGATTACTTGATGGCTATAATCACGTTTTTCTTTTCTATAAGATCACTACTCTAAGTCTTTCAAGTGAATAAGCTCTGGTAACTTTAAGCACAATGCAATACTGCGATCCGTTGTAAATGTAAGTTTTTCTTTTTCCTGAGCCTTATCCGTTGACGTTGACTATTAACATGGCAACCATACTTTTTATTGCGGCACTTTTAAATTTTTGGTTAGTTTTGAGTCCAAACCATTGCCTTAAATTAAGTATCCAGGAGTGCCTCCTCCTTCCTGATCCCCTCCTACTATCAATGTTTACCAGCATTATCAGCTGATAGTCATTATGTGGTTCAGATATCTAATTTACACCCTTCTTTTACTATATATGATTTCTTGATCTTTTCCTTTTATCACTTCTCTGTTATGTGGTCGGTTCATGAAATTCGGAGGATACGGCGATATTTATTCTTAATAATGAGCCTTTGTCGGTTTAACTATTTTTGGAAGAGCTCGATTAACATGTTTGAATTTTAATAATCTTTTTCAAACTCGCAGTAGATCAGCAAAATCCCGCGGCATCCTCCGAAAATCCTTAAAGAATTATTTCCCGAGGAGGATCCAGATCATAGTCATCAGTTTCTGTATTAGCTTGAGGACTTCATCCACGGCCTTCTGGAGCCACCCAATCAGCATTTTCACTGCCTTCGATATTGGGGCTTTTATAAACTGATGCTTACTATACATTTTTTTCAATGATTTTTCGTTAGTTACTTCACAAGCAAATTTACTTTACTATAGTAATTTTTGAATAACCTGCAGTAAATACCTGCATTATATACAATAAGGCAACTTATATTTAATCAGTATCAGTTTGACTAATATATATAAAAATAGGATAGTTTTAGCATAATAAGTTTTTAAGGACCTCAATCTTAATCATAGCTGGGTTTAGCATGGATAATATAAAGTGGGTACCTATAATAAAATAATGTATGTATTGGAATAATATAATTACAGGTTTATGTTAAGAACATGTTGGATTCTTTGACTGAATAAGCAAGCCTGAAATTTTTAAAAGATATTATTACGGCTACAAAATGTTTAGCAGGTTTAAAAACTTAAATATAAAAACATCTGTATTTCTTGGAATAATTTTAGTTATCAATTCGAGGGTGTCGCTTCGGGATAAATCACAAAATGTTTCTCTTCATTCGTTTCCTATGTAGCAATCCTTGAAAATAAAAATAATCGTGAGTTTTAATATGAAAAAAGATTGTAATTATGGGAAATATGTATATTTCGGTAATCATTCCATCAATAAATGATCTTTTCAACAAATATGTATATATAGGTTATATTATGATAGTAAGATAGTATAAACCTTATGTGTAAGTTGGTTCTTTAATCTGTATACCGACAGTAACAATTACTAAATACAGTCAGTAATAAAATTATTTTCATTTTCGAGAGAATTGAATAAGGAAACGAAGGAAGAATTATGACTTATCTTGAAGGGATTACCTGCGGTACTTATACCAAATTTTAAAATGTATCGTCTAAATTTTCGTAAACCTGAACGATGATTTCATTATTCATTTCAACAAATCATTTTTATTTAATAACTTGTATGAAAATATTTCTTAAAAAAAAGAGATTATAGCGAAACCTGCAGGCCAGTTGGACAAACATTACAGACGAATAGGGACATAATTAAACAAGAATTACGAGTGATGGATTTCCCTAATGTCGAGTAATATCCTTAAGACGAGAATATCCAAAGGAAACACAGGATATGAGACAGATAAATCGGAATCAGTTTCTACCGAACCGGCGGTCAAGAAGAGAGATAGCTTTCAAGAGGATCAGGATTTAGGGGTTCAATAAAGGATCACTTCATTCACAGGAATATTTTCTAATCAGAGCCCAGTCTTCCTCTGTCCGTCGAGGATCAGGTAAATTCATTCAGTGGCCAATATTTTCGATCTCTTCTTGAGTAGCCGATGGAAAAATATGAGCATGAAAAGAACACGAGTGATGATCAGAAAATATCTGAAGGTTAGCAACAGAATCTTGGGAGCGCGCAGAGATATTAATTCAACTTGTAACTTTTAAAATATTGATTTTATTTTTATTTAGTATTTTTGTTTATAAAACAAAATTAAAATGCTTTCACGTGTTAAGTCGATGTGTAAAGGAGGGTTCAGGTTTAATTCAATCTGTATTTCTAAAAAATGTAAGGAGCACACTACTCCTGTACTTAGAGCTACACTTATCTTTGTGCATAAGGGTAAATAGATAGGTTACAAAAGATTATGTTCGAAAACTAAATGGTTTGCTACTAATGATTAACATTTAATTGCTATTGTAGTACTCGTAAATATCTAGACCCAAGTAGGCACTACTAAAAAAAAAAATAGTTTACTTTGATTGACGCAGTTTAGAATCTAAAAATAAGTTCTCATATTGTTCCCTTTAACACATGTTGCCGTTAGATCATTTATAGTATCTTCGCCTTGGGTTAATGGATTCCTACTGGTGTTCAAAGAATTTTTTAAAGGACTAGAAAATCCTTATTTATTCCGTTCTACCGACGGAACGTAAAATGATGGTACCGAAGCTGTCCGATATCAGGTCTTCGTTAAAGATCCTTATCCTCAATATATTTCAAAAAGGGAAGTTTAGGGTTCCCAAGGTCCATTTCCAAGTCCATTTTCCGATAACCCATATCAGCATACAGTGACGTTAAATTAAAAAAAAACTTATGGATTCTTATTCTTAAAATATCTGAAGTGAATTACTGTCCTGCCTCTTTCTTTCTAGAAGTACCCTTGTAAGTATGGCTATTATTAATGCCTAATAGCATACCGCATGTTCATGCAATGCCGAATAAACATAATGTTACGGTCAGAGAGGGAAGAAGGACCGGCTGGGAGGATAAGACAAACAATGGGATTAAGCGGAAGGGATTATAGAATGGCGTAGATCCTTGTGGGTCGGTCTAGGCGGTTCTCGGTCTTCTTCCGAGAAATCCCCACCCCGACCGGCCTTGCCTATATAAAAAGGACAACTGTTCTGGCCGGGCAGTCGGTAATAAGACGAGTCAGTAATAAGTCAGTGGCAGTGTGTGAGTTAGTTAGTATTAGTATCAGTCTGTAATAAGTGCTTAGTGAGCAACAGTGACAATTAGTGGCCGTGTAATAAGTGTAATAAACTGTGTGGCAGTTTGTCATATTTGGAGAGTCTTACGGTCGGTGGACTTTAGTTAGCGAACTGTAAGTGTTAATTTGTAATTGTAAACTATATTGTAATATTATTGTATTAGTACAAATTTATATAAATAGTTTAGTTACTTAGTATAAACAATATCTTATATTATTTGTATATTATCTTAGAAATTAGATAACATTTAGTAGAATATTATTATTGTAAATTGATATTAGTTTAATAATTTAACTGTTTTAAATAATCTCATTGTATTCTTTCTAATTTGTTAATAAATATTAGATTCTTGAATTAAGTAATAGTTTAGTCCATTTTACACCCAGTAGCCCGTAACAATAATGTATAAGATACACACGAATGCCTACCAGC
Organism: Troilus luridus; assembly: GCA_964056705.1. NCBI lineage: Eukaryota > Metazoa > Arthropoda > Insecta > Hemiptera > Pentatomidae > Troilus > Troilus luridus. The sequence goes on along the minus strand of OZ057414.1, from coordinate 93,293,180 downwards.
CTACCAGAGGAGGATATCGATGAGCGAGTGCACTTCTTACACTTCCACCCACTTTCGAGCGATGACAGATGGCCAAGGGGTCAACATGTAAGCGTAAGCAGACGAGAGATGGATAAAATACAAGCGCTGGTTAATAGTGTTGTTTCCATCTTTTTTTTTCTTTTTCTTAAGGTTCTGCACTAAAAATAAATGGATGGGAAACTATTCTTGCTCTCTTTGTGATTATCAGCCTTGCTTGGTTATTTCTGGATAAAGTTGTGGTCTTTCGGAATAACTAACATACATCGAGCTACAGAGGATTAACAAACGCACTTGAAACAAAGATGCATGCTCCATCATTAATAATAAGTAAATCAGTAAGTTGATACTAACAATAAAGTTTAAAGGTATAAAGTTTATTTTTTTATTAGAAAGGGGCCCTTTTTCGAAAATACATTACTTACTTACTAATGGGCACTACTGTCCACAAGGACCTGGGGCTCCTTAAGGACCTTAAGCCAGTCATTTTGAAAATACATGCCAGTTATATTTCCAAACTGATACTTGTCAATGTAAATTATACATTAATTTAAAAGTTAACGTATGCATATACATATAACCTCAAAAATTAAACAATAAATAGATCTAAATTTGAGGACAAAAGTGTATTCCCATATCTTTTAAAACAAGCATTCCTTCTCATGCCTTTTCCTCCATTCAATTCGCAAAGATAGGACTCCAAAAAAGTGGAAATTCCAAAATGTCCCTCCGAGTCCCGCTTTCTTTCTTGTTACGTTGTGTCACTAAAGTCTACTACGTTGAATCTCTGGTTCTGAGTACCCTTGTACTAATATATAATAATATTTCATAACCTATACTTCCTTCAGTTCTTTGCAAGCCTTCCAACAATCAGAATAGATCTTCGTTCCTGGTATGAAGCCACTTTTTTAAGAGAGGTCTAACATTTCCGCGTTTCTATTGGGGATGGTGATCAGGAAGCACTCCCTTGTCTCCCTGCACACCCTAGCTGTGGTTATGTTCTTTCCATATTATATTTGTATTTCCTACTAGAGAAGTAGGACTCGTCTATTTCAACGCACATTTCCTTTCTTCCAGTCGCTTACATAAGTTATTGCACATATATCTCGTAGTTAGTTCTTACGATCAACTATTATGTGAAATGTATCTGTTATAAAAATATAAATGGAATGTCTCTTTCACAAAAGAGCCTTAAAAGCTCAGAGCAGATTATCGTCCAAAACAAGTACTAAATTCATTCTTAAAAGTGCAAGTGACATTTATTAGTAATTTTGTTACATACATCTATCACGGCTAAGTTATAAGCACGAAACATGAGATAATTTCTTCCTAAAGAGTTCTCAATTACTGTCTCTGGTTATTCATAATCTTTTCAAAGCATTACATAACAAGGAAACAAAGCCGTAACTCTCATACACCATTACTGAAAAAGCATCAAGTCCTCTAACAAGCCTCTTCAATGAAGTCCGAAGTAAGGAGAGAATCCTCTGGTCCTTGCTAAGGACAAGGAAGAGCCGAGAGCTCTCAAGTCCAAAGCCGGTTAAGCCGAAGCTATTTATATCTGAGGGACTTACCGCCGGAGACAAATCGACCGCCTCCTCCCCAACTTATCTCTGTGACGGAGCTCTGATGGGAGTCCTCATTCTGTGTCAAGGCAACAGCTTCCGGGACATTCAATTTAAACCTGCCTTCCGTCTCAGGAGTTGATCCATCTTCGATAGATGGAATAATAAATATTAGGGATAACTAAAACTTTATCAGGGAGTTGACATTGTATGATACCTGTGGGTATAAAAATTGTATTCATTTAATACCTATGGAATCCTGATAGCTAAGTAAAGATGGGTCTCACTTAACCAAATGGATTACTAGCCAAAAATGGATGCTTGGAGTATCTACTAATGACTTATTTAATAATTAATTCTACATTTCAAATTACAATCAATTGATCTACAACTGGCTACAGGCAATTCGACCACTAGCCCAAACGTAGCAGGTGGTGGTGAGATACGTAAAGCCTACTGCCGGTATGATACACTGGATGGCGGTGATGTTTATTTCATAACTGGACCATTTCAGGATTGCGTCGTTGGTATATATCAAGATTCTCTTCATCGTATATTTTCTGAGTGGGCCATTGAAAATAGCTTATGGCAGATTTCTATTAGGACTTAGGACAGAAAATATATCGCAGAGATGTTTCTCCTTCGAGGATATATAGTAAGATGTGTTCATGTTTTTAAATATTTATAATGTCGCAGATACTATTACATACGAGTATATGTTTATATATTAATAGCTATATATTTAATTTATATATTAATAGTTAGTTAATATAACATAATTAAGTATGTAATAAACCTATTATATATATATTTTTATTTGAAAAGATTAATAACAAATAAAATATAAAAATTAATAACATATAAAATAAAATATACTATATACATAGTTAATGTACATAGCAAAATTAATATACCTCATTCAAAAATTATAATGGAACAGTACTGAATAAACATCCGAAAATCTATTTTATAACTAAGAAGTGAAAAATGTCAGTATAAATTGTTTTCATAACTTGGCATAAAAAGTAGAGAAGTGTTTAAAGTATGTTCTTTAATTTATTGTTTGAGGCGTTGAAATGGAAATGGTAGTTAGTAAAAAAAAAATGTTCGTTTTTTTTCAAAGAAAAGGATGTAATTAATTATGCCATTAGGATATGATGATGAGTAAGTTAAAACTAGGAGTGGTTTAATTTCTATGAACAGATTGCAGTTACAATTTTTCACTTTAAACTTTCATGTTTTCAATCAGGAAAAGATAAATATTGTTAATGATACGAGCTATGTTGGCTCCTGAAGATGGGACACTTACTGCGAAACGTTAGATATTAGGAATGTCGAGAATGTTTTAATAATTAATAAAATATTTATGCTAATAACAAAGCAACTGTTAAAACATAAATGTCCAGTTACGGCTAAAACACACGAACACACACACACACACACACACACACACATATATATATATATATATATATATATATATATATATATATATATATATATATATATATATAAGTTAAGACAAGACTGATAGCATAGTCACTAATAATATCCTGTTAACGCTGGACAAAATTCATGTCAAATTTCTAAAACATTTTAATGGAATATTGTAAACGATTGTTCAAAACCTAGAAATCGAATATTTGTTTATGCCTGGCACACTTCATCTCGTCAGTAATAGAATCCAAAGTCATGAATCCATAGAAATAGACTAAATCAGTTGTATTCAAAGCTTCATTTCAACATCACAAAATTATAGTGTTACTAATTTTATATGAATCAATTGTTGAATATCGATAATGTATGTACTCACTCACAGGTGCTATTTTTTTCCAATTAAAAAAATCTTGTGATAATCTAAGTGTATAAATTTTTTTTCTTAAATGCATGACGGATTTTTCCTCATTTTGAAACTTTCAAGATATCGGAATGACTTGTATCCGGTTGTATCCGGGCTAAATTTTTTATATTTCATAGCTACATCTATCCCATTAGTAATAAGATGCATTATCCATTCGAGTACAACATTGTTTTATTAATTTTAGAATACTTATTTTCGAGAAAGGTTTTTTTTTTAAGAATGGTAGAAAAAACCATATTTTTTTATTTTATAGTTCTTTTCGACCAAATTAAATGTTAGAAACTTTGCAGAGGACTCTGAAAGGAAAATTAAAACAAGATTGGCTAACTATTCCTCTAAAATTTCTGATAAATGGCGGGAAAATCAAAGCAGCGCGCAGTGTTTCGATTAGTACAAGCTAGGACAATTGTCATGTTTAGAAATCTGAAATATGGTATTGGAATATTGTAAGCGGTACTTCAAATCATGTAATCATAATCAAGTCTAATATTTGTTTAAATCTGACACACTCCAGAGCTTGAGAGTTAGGGCCCAAAGTAATCATAGCAATAGAATAAATCAGTGGAATTCAAGGCATCATTTCAACCTCAAAAATTTATTGTTCAACTACTTTTATCGAACCAATCGTTAATTATACATTGTTTTTATTTTATTTTTTCTAATTATTATCCTAGCAATCCTCTTAAATTCAGTTGGTAATTAATTAAAAACAATTTTTTATAATTACAATACTTAATAAGTCGAAAGAAATCCAAAAATGCCGAAAAATAATTTTGTCCAGCTAGCTCCTACTAATCGAAACACTGCGTCCTAGTGAAAGAGCTCGCGCCCGTTATATGCTGCGTAATTAAAAATAATTCCCCGGTTAACAGGTTAATATTAGTTGGACACACTGTGGGACGTGTCAGTACGTCACGGCCGGAGAACGTAATTTCATATTATTCTTTTTTTTTTTTATTTATGCTTAAAATAAATGAAAAGACTAAGAAATATATACGTTTTCGTTTATATATTTATAGCACAAAGGAAAAGGGCGCAGCATATATTTCAAGGACGTACTCATATGTCCTACCCGTATATTGCTTACGTTTGACGTATTTATACGTCCTGCTCGGTTAACAGGTTAAGCTGGCCATTGTAAACAGCTGTTAATATTTAGATACTATATACAGAGGATCAAGACGGCAATACAGTCAGTATAAAACCAGTTCTCGTGTTGATCCTGGAAGTATATAGTTTTATATTTTTATATGAGAGCGGGAAAGCTGTGTATAGATTTCTTAGTTACTATGCTAAACGTTCCGGCGGCTGTGGCAGATTAGTTATTTATTCTGTTAACAATAGCGGATAGACGCTACATACCCACATCGGGCTCACCCGGCCTCTATAAAGTTGGTATCCTTAGTGGAGAATATTAAATAAAAAACATACATGCTTAGACGAATCCCCGTTTTAAAAATAATTATGTGAACATACATATAGGGGAGAAACAATTTATAACAGTGTATATGCACGGAGCCGTTTGTCTTCCAGGAGGAAAAGGGGACAGCCACTGCGGGGTCCAGTGGTTTTTGTAAAAACAACTGCAATGTCCTCCGGCTATAGGATGTATGAAAAAAAAAATTATTTCTATATCATTATAAAGAAAACTATTAATTTTATTAAATTCCCAATGGTAAATTATGTCTCGCCAGGTGATTTCTGCCAGTAAAATTAGGTATATTATAATTAATTTAATCCCCCTAACACTATATTATATTATTTACTGGAAACTTGCTAAGAAGGAAAGCTTTAAAATTTAATTTTCAAACATATAAAAATAAAACAGTTAAGTTGGAACCTTACTTAAATTATAAAACATAATATTAAGTTATTATGTTAATCTTCTAGTGAACAATCTAATAACACTTGGGAATAGGCACGTAGATTGTACACTGAGGGATATGCAGGTTAATATCTGATCATTGTTCAACGGAAACATTTGGAAAACTGGGCCAGACCTGTGGAGAAAAAGTTTAGTCTAGAGCCAGTTTTTTTCTCAATAATAGATGTTTTTTAAATGGTTTTGAAGGTTTCAAAAATTTGAGGAAAAAAAAATGAACCAGCTTATTTGTATTCGGTGATTTGAAGCCAAAAGGAGTAAATCAAGTTAAGAACATAAAAAAAAACTATCTCTAGGTGTAGAAAAGATATCTTTGTCATTATATTCATGTGTTATTTCAATAATATTTATTATTAATATTGCGTTTACAAAAGGATTTACAAAAGGAAAGAAGTTTTCAATTATTTAAATAACAGTTTGTTTTAGGTTATGAGAGCGGTGCAACTGAGTAAGATCCTTGATTACTGATCTCATCTCTGAATCACTGAATTATTCACAACATTTCCTTGTACAACCATTGGCTTACAAACAGTACAATCCAAACGTAAATGTTTGTACACGCACGAAACCTAATTATCCTTCATGAGTTGTACCGGTACAGTTGTTTTATTTCGCGCTATGACGTTTGATACGCTGGAGTGTATAATGTATCATCAACAATTTCAAGGTTATTGAGTTAAGAATACGTTCTGCTGATTTATGTGTTATCCTGGTTTTGTTGAGTAAAGCCTTCAGTAGCAATTGTATTGGCTGAAGCTCTTTTCTTCTCTTCCCATTTCCATCACAATTTTTACATTTAATAAAATCATATTTGGAGTTGAATCACATTTGAACTTAAAGTAATGTCATATATTGAAGTTAAAATAAAAAAAAATCTGATGTTTGATGAAAGAATTTCAATATCAACATTACAATAAGAATCTATTGCTTTACCAATACCCAAGTTTTTATTTTGTTAACTCACATAGAACTTTCAAAAACCTCTATTGAAAAATAAAATACTTTTGAACGAACTATTTAGGAGATTGCATCCTCACTCCTTACCTCTTAAATTGCATATGACTATTTGGCAAACTAACCATTGAGTACTTTTTTGGTTGATTTGTAATTACTATGAAGTTTATTAAGAGACAAATCTATCAATTAATCTCTCTCTCTCGTTCTTTCTTCCTCTAGCCCCTCACTCCCCAGCCTCTTTCTCTTCCAATCCTTGAAAACGAATACACAGCCACCCGACCCTGGTTGTTGAGTGAAGGCGGGAATTAGTTGAATATTTTGTGTTGATTGAAAATCAGAGAGCGGTCCTAAACCGAGGCAGACCCTCCTTGGAGGGCTAACAAATCCTTTTAGGCGGCCACCCCAGCTGCTCCAATTACAGCACAAGGGACATCTGATTGTGCAATCAGTTCTTTTATTCACTCCTCCCGCTCCGCCTTTAAATACGTTTTCTTCGGGCTCTGAGAAAAGGTTTTCCTTTCGCTCCAGCTTTGTCCTTGGCGATAAATCTGACCAAACTGGATTACCTCCTTGCCTCGTAGCGAGGGTACGAGATCATCCGACGTAAGCACATTTCCTTCAAATTTACTCACTTGTTTCCAGATATTATGAAAACAGTCTATTCAAGATAATCTGATCGAAGCAGGAATTAGATTGAGGGAAGATGGCGCCTTTCAATATCTGATGATAGAATATTGAATACCAAGTTGATGATGAAGAAACTATTATGTAATTCTGGGGAAGTTAATTTTATTTTCTACCCCTAGTTTATCTTTTAGACACTTACGATATCCCTTAGTCTGTACTGCTTAATTATAAAGTCTTACGATGGATTGAATTGGTCTGGGGTACAGTCAAATATTACACAAAATAAATAGAACTTATTTTTTAATTGTGCCAACGTTCGGACTACGATGTAGGCCATCTTCGGTGCAAACAGCGCGGGTGTGGTGGCTTGTCAAAGTAACACTCGTCAACTTGCAACTGAGATAGTCTCATGATTTTGATGAATTTCACTAGGATGTCCTTGAATTTCGTGCGTAGATCCACATTATGCCTTTTTCCATATTTTCCCCAACGAATCGATCCTTAAATTCGGCGTAGTATTTTTAATATCGCTTCTGCTCGTCATTATAAGCGCGTATTAAATGCGCACTTTAGATAAAAATTAATTACTACGGATACAAAAGTCACCTTAATAAGAACGGTATTAACCGATGGTTCAGAAACTTGGATCCCTACGTTTTAAAAAATAGTTCCAAGAAATCGAAGTTTTAAAAAATTCCTTTCAAGCTTGTTTTATATTAATGATGATTGTCGATTTTTTCTTGTATATTTTCCGTGAAGTTCCAGGTCGGATAATCGACACTCATCTGGCTGTAGAAGGCTCTTAAGCCTCAAATTTTAGAAAATTTTATTTTATTCAAAGGGGAGCGGAGAGGATCAGTGATAGAGGCCATGCCGATGGTCCTGGGTTCAAATCCCACTCGCTGGCAGAGTTTTATTTAATCTTTTAGCGCCCGGAGATCTAGGACCATCGAGGCTCAAATCCAACCTCCATAAAATGATATTCAAAATAAGGAGCGTTTGATCTAATTGATTTAAAACAATCACCTCCCAGTACAGCTGTTGTTGTGTTGAAACAGAACAGTCTCTACCATGTGCTGAACCCCAGATGCTTCACGAATTGTAGTGGTACAGGCTTTAAATATTGATCTGTAAACGTTGCCATCTGATATAACAGCATCTTGAAATTTACGGAATAGCAAAACATAAAACAACTATATTTTACCATTCTTACGTATGTCACATTTGTATGGTTGTTAAAGGTCCAAATCACATCTAACATATCGAACGTGCTGCATGTTAGCAGCTTGTAAACTATAATTAACCCCCAGCGACTGAACTTAATATATTCGTACCGAAGTTTGAGTATTGGGTGGGATTGGTAAGGATCCCAAGGAGGAAATTTCTATAATTCATATTGTTCAATCCTGGGACCCAGGATTCATGCAAATTCGGTCCTCCGGTTACGGTAGATATTTGCATACTGTCCCTGGCGGAATATTCAGGACCACTAACCAGGTTCTCTACCGCACGGCTTACCGCCTTTCGTTAGTTTTTTTTTCTTTTTTACGACAAGTAATGGAACATTACACGCTATAAAACCCTGTTTTTTTTTATATAGACAATCCTTTCTGATTTTTCAGAACGGATAAGCCCGTTTGAATGTTAGGGAAGAGTTATCCATGTTGAATGTTAGGGAATGTTATCCACTTTCGAAGCTATTGCAAAACTGGAAACAGTACTTATGTGCCAGCTGTAAAAAAAAGAAGAAAATATCGAGTACCCATATTTAATAAAGATTTAAAAAAATCCAGATGTCTAGGTCTTTTTATATATCAGAAAGAAAGAACAATTTTTTTTTCTTTCGAAGAGGACGAAAATGGTCCGGGTGGAGGTAAAAAAATTCTCTTAAATAGGAAGAACTGTTTATTGGAAAGCCAACGTTTCGATCCAAATCGGAGGTTTTCTTAAAGGTAAAATATACAAAATACAGATAAATTAAAATTATACAAGGTAAGTATGTATATACAAGGTAAAACTAATAAAGATGGTGAAACACACTAAAAAATAATGAGAATATTAATAAGATAGAAACATTGCTGATAAAATATAGTAAAGGGTACGTAAATGAAATAAAGAATAAATATAGATAGCGTATTTATTATTCTTGTTTGTTTTAAAAATATTCCGAAGGTAACATTTATTTCCTTTGTTATACAGCTGTTTCATTAATAACGCTGCAGATGGATATTTTATCTTTGATAATAGTAGAAAGTTATGGGAAAGAAAATGGTCCGGGTGAAGATCAAAGAATTGATTCCTTAAATAGTGATAAACTATTTATTGAAAGCAGACGTTTCGACCCACATTGCATGTCTTCTTTAGGGTTAATAAATTGGTCATAAGTATTGAGGTGAATCTAAATAATAAAGTTTAGCCAAGCTAACATAAATAATTTTAGCTCTGAAGAAGACCTGCAATGTTGATCGAAATACTTTGACCTGCACCCATACCATTTTTCTCCCCCTATATATAACACAAAATAAGTGTACGAACGATCAATGGTGCCATGAATAATTAATCCAGAATTAATGTAAGTATCATTGGAAACGCAATTATATTTTAAATAATTTTATGAAGCAATCGCAAATAACGCAGTAGAATATTTACATTGTCTTTAATTAAATTAATTAATGGAGTATTGAGGCCATAATTATAACGAGTTAGTCCAAAATCATTTGCTCACGATAAAATTATTAAAGGAGCTAATACAATTTTTAAATATTTTTATTTTTGAAGAGAAAAGATATGCCCAGGATCGAGATTCGAACCCGGGTTTCCCAAATTTCCGTTGTGGTGCCCTACCAACTGACCTATCCTGGTTCGTACCTCGGTCAGACATATCCATTCTCTTACCTGATCCCCTATCCCCGTGCTCTCGCAATTTGTGATGTATACAAGGGGAAGAATGTTCATTGAACATTACTTTAATTAGGATCTTGTTGACTTACGTCATTAGATATTATTATTATTCATTATAATTATTATTATAATTCAAAATAAAAATATTTAAAATTAATTTTATTTTATTTATTTTTTATAATTATTATAATAATTATAATTTTTCTCTTCAAAATAAAAATACGTAAAAATTTAATAATTATAAAAAAGTAAAATAAAATAAATTATAAATAATATAATGACGAAAGTCAACAAGATCCTAATTAAAGTAATGGTTAATGAACATTCTTCCCTTTGTATGCATCCTAAATTGCGAGAGCACGGTGATTTGGGATCGGTGAAGAGAAAGGATTTGTCTGACCGAGAAGCGTGCCATCCGAGCTATCCTAGCTCAAGTGTGAGAGTACTGCAACGGAAATGCAGACGACCCGGGTTCGAATCCCGACCCTGGACAAATCTTTTCTCTATATATCTTTTCTCTTCAAAAATAAAAATATTTAAAATTATAACAATTAATAAAAAAAAGTATATTAAAAAAATAAGATAAATTATGATAATACAATTTTATTCGTCATGAACATATTTTAGTTTTACAGTGTTTTCCAGATTCATGACCCCAAAATCAGCTATAGTTTATAAAAACAAACACCCACACACACTCTGAGCCACCAATTAATGATATGTCTTTATATGAGGGAAGTATATATAAAATATAGTATATATATATATATAATTTATGTATATGTTTAATATAAACTTATATTAAATTTTTAAAATATATATTATATTATATAAATATAAGAAAGTTTTACTTTCAGTTCTTATGATTCATTCTTTTCATTAAGCTTCCATTAAGCGACATTTCGTGACTATAACCGTGCCCTAATAGTAAGAATCGAGGCTTTTAGTGAATTATATTAAATATAAACGCACTAATCTAAATATAAACGTGACACGTGTACGATGTTAGTACACAAATGGCACTTAAATATTGATGTCAACTTATTACCACATCAATCAACCAAAATACCTATTCAATATTTTCAAAATGGTATTAAATAGTCAGGGGGTGCAGTCAATGTTTACAAAAAGTAATAATGAGTTATTATATTGTGCCTACATTTTGTCCCCAGGTATAGGCCATTTTCAGGGCTGAGAATAATAAATTGAAAACAACTATATGTAACATTGGAGTACCAAGGAAGAACAATAGTTTATTTAAGTTAACTTCGATATTTACCTGTACTATCTAAATATAAAGTGTTTCGACGTCAGTTTGTAAGTACCATTTATGTATTAACATCGTACAATTTTATATTCAGGCTAGTATGTTACTTTATACAATTCACTGAAAGCTTATTTTTTCACTGTTAGGGTACGTTAAAGTCTTCCTTATTGTCACCATTGACCATAGTTGGCAATAAGTTATAATATATGTATTCTTATCTTATATAATATATTGTATTTTATAATAATATAAATATTATTGCCAACTTATATAATTTATTCCCAACTATAGCGAAAGTAGACTAAAAGTATTTCCAGAAAGCTCTAAAAGAAGCGGAGTCTTATCAAGAGAAGCGGTTTAACGAGGCTATTTAAGTTGCTCTAAGACAATGGCCCGGACTAATTTCATCACGTCGTAAAAAGGTTGCATTAAACTAAACTAAACAGTAATTGCAGTTTTGGAGTCGCCTTCCCGCCATTAGCGAACCTGATAACCGCGCCCAACTTGTTCTTCAGGAGAAGTTGCGAATTTAATTTCGGGCACCGCCCGTTTTTCCCCCAGGAGACTTTTAATACCGAGGCTTCCGACAATAGGTTAAGAGAAAAGAAAAACAGGGCTTACAATAGCCGAGAAGAAGCTGGGGAATTCGAGCGGTTAGCGGTTAGCAGGAAGGTACACAACCCACCAGTGCCACTGTTCTATATTGGATGCAATATCTTTATACTTATACTCCCTCAACTGCTAGAGGAACGACAATATATAGAAAATATTATTAACAATTTTGTCTAGCTAGAGTTGGAAGATCAATTTTATTTCAAAGGAATGCATCAAACATTAAAATTCCTCCCAGGGTGCTTATTACCCGAGACTGTACTCGTACTAGTAGGTTAATTACAAATGGCTAGGCAAAATTTAGGACTCCCGCTGTAGCATCGTCTGACTAACCATATCAGCATAAAATGACGTTAAATTAGTAAACAATGAGCAAAACTTTTGTTCCATCATGTGATGAGTGTTTCATCATTAACCATTAGATCCTTTTTCTCGATGATTTATTTTTACTATGGACCATTCGTCATAGCCCCCTCGTCAGGTGGGCAAATTAAAACTACACAAAATGAAATTATAATTTAATTTCGACCTATATAATATGGCATGACAAATATAAAATGACAATGTACTTTTTAAATACTGGGTAAGTTATCTCTGACTATTCTTGTACAAAAGATTTCCATGGAACATATCGCACTAGTATTTCTAAAGTGACATTAATCGAAAATTGGTGTTTTTGAGTTATGACCGACCATGAAAGAAATTGTTAAGTATCTCGCAATAACTTATCAAAACTGTGATGGACCTATCGAACTAGCTTTAGTGCTTGTCTGCAGAAAGGAACGTGTGTCCCTCACAGTGTCCTAATGCTATTCCCCCTCCAACGACAAGATTGTCACATCGACAGATGATTCTTGTAACTTGTAGTGAACCAATGTGAAACAAAGTTTAAAGTTTGTCGCTACAAACAACTATCAAATTTTCTATCTACACGTCTTCACTTAACTTACGAAACAAACGATCAGTCGACAGGACTATATTAACACCTATCTGGTCATAGTGTTCTTGTGGGGCAGAACTTTGGGGTTCAGAAGAACAAATCATATACTTACGAAAAATTCAAAATTTTAAGAAAAATATTAAATGATCCATGTTTTATTTCTAATGCACAATATACACCGCGACATGAACATTTACAAATCACCAAAATCCTCTTACTCTTCCTCTATCCTTCTGACTGTTACCTGGACTTATGAGAAGATTAAAAGAACAATAGCTCTGAAACTGTAAACAATTTCATATTTGTGCAAATCGAGAAAAAAAAGTATCATTGGCACCAAATTTGACACCAAAAGAACAGTAATAATATACAATAAGATCTCGATTTGAATTAGAGGATGTCGAATAATAAGGCGACAAAGACATCCCTATTAGGCAGCATTGGGATATTGGAGCAGATGATACATCATCGACTATAAGCTGTTGACAACGGAACCAAGTTTCACTCGGATGAGACGGAACCAAACTCTGGGAAACTGTGTGGTCTTGGCAACCGCCAACTCAAACGGGACTAGGTAAAGTTTTGTTAATAAATTTAGTTATCGATTGGCAGAGAGAAGGGTTATTGGATGCGGCTCCTATCGAATTAGGGCCCATTGTGTCCCTAAACTCAGTTTAGTCTTCTAATGGACTCCCTCCTCGGCTTTACCTTCTCCTTCCTCCTCGGATAATTTCATAACAATATTACTCTAAGAAAGCGGCTGTCATCGGGACCGAAAGCGTATTAACTGCCGCACCCAGCTAAAAGTGGGCCCGGCTGACGGTACTAGTGTAGCAGTAATACCGACCGCTTAAGGCAGAGCTTATCAGGGTGCAAAGCTTCATCGTGGAATGTGCCATATACATGACGAATAATCAAGAAATTTCGATTTCAGTAGAATTTCAATTTTAACCCTTTCCAGTGCAAATGTAACTTTTTCCATTTCAACTGCAACTTTTCCCATTTTAATTGTAATCCTTTCCAATTTAAATGTAAATTTTTCCGATTCAACTAACTTTTTCCATTGCAACTTGATTCGTTTTCAATTGACACCAAACCAAACATGAATTAATTTTACCTTATTTTTAATATTTAGTAAATTAATTATTTTAATACGGAAAATAATTATTCATTTCAAATAAAATAATGAATTTTGTAACAACATCAGTACAATCTTAGTATTTGTACTTTTTTTAGTTTGATAATTGATATGAAGCACTAGTTAGTTAAAAGTTTAGAACATTCACTGCTCAAACAGCGCTATGGTCCTTCCAGGAGCTCCTTCACTCAAGCCTACCTTCTCCATCCCTCGACAACTAAAGATCGAATGTAGTCTTCCACATCTTGCTGCCAACAAAGTCAAGGATTGGCTCTGCTTCTTCTAAACGGATGCTCCTTCATCATCATTTGAGGGAGACCACAATCATTCTTTGAACATGCTACAATCTTCTTTAAGGTGGAAACAATATCTGGTGTTTCTTATTTCTTTATGATGGTGATGACTATAAGTAACGAAACAGTTTCTTGTTAACTTATTGAAGTTGATGTAAACGTTGTAAGAGAAATTATTGGATAGCAAGAGGTTAGTAACATTTCTTAACATGTCACTTCGAGTTTGTTACCTTTTTTTAAAAGGTCTAGGTTTTACAAGAAAAGGACTATTGTCTTTTCCTGTACCACTCATTCCCTAACAGGACCTTTTTGACTTGAACCTCTTTGCACCACTCCATAAACCCTTCCTTTAGGAATGGCATTTTTCACCTCCACACTTGTAACGGGACACTTCAGAGAACTAATTAACACTGACACAAGTTCATATAAGCATAAAACACACGCTTTTATAGCTAGCCCACCTAAAAAGTCAAATATGAATAATAGTTTTAAAAAATACACTTTAATAGAATACGAGACTAAAACGTAGAAAACCGTTTTCAAAATGCTAAAAAAAATCATTATATGATAAAATGTAAAATGCTTATTAAGATATTCTTACAATGAATCTATTTCTACCAGAAACAGTTAATTAAATATTTACAAAATTAACATCAAGTACCATACTATTAATTCGGTAACTACTATTTTTATAGCAACCCTGATGATAGGTTCCAATTGAATGAGGACAGAAGGTCCAACAGCAAGAGTACAAAGGCTGGACATTTCACTTAGCTAAAGTACTGGCAATAAAACGGATTTAATTGCTAATGACCGGTCAGTGGGGGACGAGAAATAACGCGACGATGAGAGGGCCGAAGTGGTCCCACCAAATTGCAGGCGACCTCTTTGCCCCCCCCCCCCTACCATCACTATATAATAGTCAGGACCCCTTCGCTTCCATTAGCAATTCTAAATTCTTCACTTTTTGCTGGGGCGTTAGGGCCCTCACTGTGCTGATCCTCTACGGGAGTCGGGGAAGCTCTCTTCAATAATGGATTACAGCTATTTCAAGATTTACGGATCATATAACAATGGAAATAAATGAATAGCAAATGTTGATTTGGGAAAAAAAAGTAAGAAGCTCCGTTTAACATTACTCAGAAGAAAGGCTACAGTCTTGACATCACCCATTTCAAAATGTATTTTTGACGAGATTAGCTTTAAAGATATTGGACACGTGCCCCATCTCACTGCTCTACCACTTAGCCACACCGCGTTTTAGAAATCAAATAAAAACGTATATATTATTTATTTATGTCAATCATATATATGTATATACATGGTACGAGTATATATATTTTACCTTGATAAAAAAGAAAAGAGATGTAAAATGAATAAAACAATTTTTCAAACGTTTACATCATATATATTTACTCTAGAAAGCATGAAAAATTAAAACAATGGTTTGATTACGATTCTCCGCTTGATTTGAATCGAGCTCCGATAAATTGTTAGTTCATTTTTCTATTCAAATTAGAATAAATAAAATGACCCCACAAAACCCCAGGGGTAGATACTGGTAAAGGTGCGTGCGTTCGAGCCTTATGTTACTCTTGGGAGTCACTCCGATCACCACTTTGTTCTAAGCGCCTGATTTATTTCCTTACAATGGACAGGAACGCACTTAGGGGCCGAGTTGACCTGGGAGAGTTTGTTAAACCACAGTTTCCCTCCCACGTGGAAGGACCTCCGCGTGCTCTCTAATTCCTAACCACAGTTCCTACCCAAACTGGCCGGACCCACAAATTGTCTCTCAACTGAAGAGGAAATTTGGAGTACGATCCTGTAAATTCATGTGGCATTGTTGAGTAGTGGAAACCAGAGCTGTATCTTCAATCGTCTGTAAGTTCTAGGTTGTACTTCATTGTACTTCATTGGGCTGGAAGTAGTAAAGCAGAATAACTGAATTTGGTGTAATTCAAAAGTTTCGGCATAGGATGTTATCTTTTTAATTTATCGAATATAATGTGGCTATTACGCTTATAATTGAAATTTGGGTAATTATTCCGCCGGTTGCCAGCTTGATGATAAAGGTAGTTAACAACCGTCAAATGATATAACATTATGTCATTTCTATCTATAAATTAGTAAAGAAAAAAAAATGGGTCTAAAATATACTTAAAGTGGCAGTTTATTTGAGAATGACTAACATAGCCAGTGATGGGTATTGCAAGATAAGTAATATCAACTGGAATATTTTCCTGTTATATTAGAGGGCCAATATAACCTTTATTATAAGCAAACGAACAGGAAATCAAAATAAGTGCATATTGGCTTAGTTAAATATCCTAGGTTATTGTTTTTGCCGATTTATTGGGAAGAAATGGTGGAGGATGCCGCCGATACATATAAGATAGAGTAATGCAGTGTGACTTCAATTGAAGGGACTTTAATTAATCCTACTACCAAGCTGGCACCTTGCAGAAGAAATCCCGAAAATCTCCTTTGTTCTCAGCAGGAACAGGTTTGCTTTGATCATTCCTAGCAAATTTTAGGAGCTACCTTAACATTCAATGTAGTGCGTAAGATAAAATGTAACACTTTGGTCCAAAAAAGAATTTGAATCCTTTATTGTTTGGTAACTATGTATGTTTTACAATTATATCTATCTGAAGCTTAAATTACAACGAACGAGCTAGAAGAAGAGTGCAGCAACTCAATAAAAGTAGAAACAAAAAAAAAACTCATCCACTACAACCCATGAAGGATCTTGGATTCAGTAGGTGGTAGAGACTGTACCATTGATTGTTTCAAAGACAACGGTTGTACAGAGAGATGATTTGTCCGAGACCGTCCTCAACCGCTAGATTCTTCCCCCAATTAAGGGTACGCACTTTATAGAGGCTGGGTAAACCTCAGTAGCGTCTCCGGATCCTACAGAGTCCATCCTCTAATTTATCTGCAACAGCCGGTTTAGAACCCGGGATCTTCATCACAGCAACTGAGGGGTCTACCAATGAGTTACCCCGGTCCCATTAAAAGTAGAAAGATAATTATTTATAGCTTACGACAGGTAAAATTTTAATAAGATAACTTTGAGAGAAGACGGAAGATCAAGATTTCTTCCTCCAGGAAACTGTATTTAAAATCAACCCCCGAGCCCTATCACGCCCCCTCTCTCTCTTCTGAGCCTGGAGAAATGAAACAAGACTAAACCCAATTTAAGTTTGAAATAATCGCCAAGATCTTATTAAGAGACAAATCCTCTTAGATAGAGTGATTGCCACCGAGTAATGGCATTTTTAATTGGAGTTGAGGCGGAATTAAGACTGGGAGTGGTTACCTTCAGGGTTCGTAAACTGAGGATGAAAGTTGCGTCTGAAGGTAGGAAGGGTTCGATAAACCTAACCAGAAGCGATAATAATTATAGCTCCCAGTTTTAAATGGACACTGTTCAATATAAAATTGTAAATTAAAAAAAAATTAGTTTTATATTGATTTGGAAATGGTTCCATTAAAAAAGGGTACAATGGTTGGGGACACAGCCAGTATATTTTAAACAAAACAAGTTTAACTTATTTTATTTGTTCTTTTTATATTCAACTTCCGGGATGGACCGTGTCTTGTTGATGTTATGAACCAAGCTTTCGCTCATCGTGCTGTGAGCTTCTTCAGGGTTAGTCAGTTAATGAAGAGCGGATGGTTGGAGTCGGGGTATTTATATCTGGGGGGCGTGGTCTGGATCGAAGTCGGCCTTCCCATTGGTTCGCTTGTGTCGGTCGTGTTGTGTTCGGGTGTGTTCGTGTGTGTTCGGTGGGGTGGGGTTCATCTGTATGTGGACGGTGAGGTAGTGTATGGGTCTTGCGTTGGATGGCCGGATACCAGTTTTTGCTGAGCTTATAGCCATCTTCCCTATTGAAATTGTTGGGTTGTTTGACAATTTCGATAGCTTCTCTTATGTTACGGAGATGGTAATTAGAATCTTTTGTAAGGATGGTAGTGTTTTCAAAGGGTATGTGGTGGTTGGTGTTGTAAAACACCTTCAACACTACTTTAAACACCTTCAACACTACTCAAACACCTTAAACACTTTTACAACACCAACCACCACATACCCTTTGAAAACACTACCATCCTTACAAAAGATTCTAATTACCATCTCCGTAACATAAGAGAAGCTATCGAAATTGTCAAACAACCCAACAATTTCAATAGGGAAGATGGCTATAAACTCAGCAAAAACTGGTATCCGGCCATCCAACGCAAGACCCATACACTACCTCACCGTCCACATACAGATGAACCCCACCCCACCGATCACACACGAACACACCCGAACACAACACGACCGACACAAGCGAACCAATGGGAAGGCCGACTTCGATCCAGACCACGCCCCCCAGATATAAATACCCCGACTCCAACCATCCGCTCTTCATTAACTGACTAACCCTGAAGAAGCTCACAGCACGATGAGCGAAAGCTTGGTTCATAACATCAACAAGACACGGTCCATCCCGGAAGTTGAATATAAAAAGAATAATAATGACCGTGGAAGCCTACGTGAACATTTATTTTATTTGTTTCAATGTTTTAAATAGCCTATGTTTTAAGATATCTAGCACCCCTGACCAATTCACACTATTTTAAAACAACTAGATTTCTTTTAACTTGATATTTATTTTCAATTATTTCATAATTCAACTTTTATTTATTGTATTTCTTTCTTGTCGTTCCTTTTGTTTCTGTTTAGGTAACCTGTCACATTTTATTTGGCACTGTACTGTTTATATAGTTATTTTGTTTAGTTTAATTCTCAGCCCCGATAGTGCCCTAAAATTTAGTTTGCCTTAGTTGTTTGAGAAGCTTATTGGAGCAAGATTGGTGTCTCTATTTGATGAAACTGTTTGGACTGTTTTTGTGAGATGTGCTGCATTTTGTCTTCATTGATGTGATTACCTTGTGAAGTGTTGACCGAAGGATGCTAGAGCATAGACGAAGGCGACTGCTTGTTTTGTTTCTGAATTTTGGAGACTTAAAGCTTTGTTTTGGGGATTTTTCCTACTGCGTCCTATTTATAATTTATGTCTTTTGAGTTTTTGCCTAATTAAACTTATTTGGTGTAAAATTTATTGGCTTCACCCCACGAACATTTCACACTCTTTTACAGCTACATCTATACATCAGCTACAAATATATCGCTCCTTCAAAAGAACAACTACATAACGCAAAAATTGGAATTTTAGAGTTAAGCCTTCAGTAGCAATTGTAATGATTGAAGATTTTTAATTCAGGAAGGACATATCTGATATTCTATTTCCTAGAAGTAAATAGATACTCGTTGTACCTATTTACTTGTTGTATTAGTATAATACAGTTGTAAATTTCATTTAATAATAAAAAAAAAAAAAAAATCATATTTTGAGTTGTATCATGTTTGAATTTGAAGTTTTAAAGGAATAATGACATAGGTATCATTCTTTTAAAAATTTTCTAATAAATAATAAAAGAATTTCAATGCCATCAATAAAATATGAATCCTTTGCTTTATTAATACCCTATTTTTTATTTTTAACTCAAAAGGAACTTTTAAATAGTTCTAATGAAATATTAGGTTTTTTGAACTATAACATTGTTCTTTTGAAGGAGCGATATTTTCTTTGACACTGCAATATTTATATAGCTATTCTGTTTTGTTTTGTTCTCGGCCCTGATGATGGCCTAGAAATTAGGACTAATCGTTGACAAAAATATAATAAGTTTAACTTATTTTGTGTAAAATGTATTGACTGCACCCTCTCCACCCCTCGATTATTTCACACTTCGTTTTACTTTATCAAGTAATCAACTACTTCTGAACGGAAATTAAATATATATGTGTCTCTATGAGAACAATAGAGAAAAGCTGGGAGAAGAAATTTCTTTCAGGCAAACCACTAGAATATCTCGAACAAGAAGCAGATAACCAAGGGGCCTGTCGCTTAGGACATGAGGCACAGGAGTGACAGGAAATTGAGCGGCGAAGTCATCATTTCCACTGTTTCCGCTCGAGGCAGAAGGATATTACACCTTGGGATATTAAATCCTCCCCGAGCTCCTTGTCAATAAGTTCTGGGCCGTCATATTGCCCGGGAGAGAACCGCCTGGATGTTGTGCTGGAGAAGGGTTTTGGTTATCCAGCCAGGTTCCAGAGCTCATTATAGCGCTGGATGTCGAGGAGTGACACTGTGTCAATCAGGGAGGGCTCCTTCCGTTCTGTCAACAGCAGGCCTCCGGGAATTTGAAATGGACGGGATGACATTGAAATGGTTGGAGGTTTATCCTTAATGTCGTCCTCGACGAATATTCAGTCATCCGAAATAAATTTTTCGGCTAAATAAAAATAATTATTAAGACATTAGTGAAAACATTCCAACCGAAAAACTTTAAGTATCTGAACTAAATAGGAAACTAATAAAAATTGTTTTTAGTTTAGAGATTTCGACTTTTTGGTTGGAATTTTTTCACTAATGTCTTAAAAATTGGAACTTTGGAGCTTTTGGTCTTGTATATTATTTAAAAAAACCCTGTGCCACTACAAACCACGACTGGACTTGGCTTCAGTACAGGGTAGAGACTGAACTGTTCCGGGACACCGGTTGACCGGGATCAACCGCTGGGGGGAATCTGGATCCTCATTAAGGATATCCACTTTAAAGAGGATAGGTGAGCCTCAGGAGTGTCTGTAGATCACATAGGTTCCATTCGGGGTTGTTAATTTATTTAATAAATAAATAAAAAAGCAAGGCCTTTTTTGGTCTAATTCGACTGAGATAATCAGCAAAAAGCATATTTAATTTGTCCCTTCACGCTGTAATCCTTTGAGAAAGGTGTTTATATATTAAAAAAGAATTTTAATTTATACAATAAATTAAAAAAATAATACAACTCTGAAATATAAAACCGTTTATTTACAGCGATATATTTATTTAAAAGAGTAATATATTTTGATCGGCCGACTGTGGAGGAGGGGAGAAGTGAACTTCCAAAATGGGTTGTGAAATTCTTTGATGAAGGAAGGCAAGGCCAATGAGGGGAGATTTATCTTGAGATCTGATAAGTGTCCTTCCTGGCAAGAGGTCCTCAGGATCTTGTCTTATCTTCTAGATAACGCTTGACACGATCTAGATAGTCCCAAAAGAGTCACAAATCAGAACCTTAATTACAGCTTAGGGTTATTTTAAATTGATGAATTTGTATCCCACTATCACATTGCGAATACAAATAAAAAAAAAAGTATACACCACTACAACCCACGAAGTGTCAAGAAGGTTTCAGTACAAGGTTGAGACTGTACTGTTGCAAGGAGGCCGGAAGTGCAAGGAGATTTGTCCAAGATCAAGCTCAACTGTAAGGTTTTCCCCAACAAAGGGTACCCAATTAATAAACGCAGGGTACGCCCTAGGAGGGTCTTCAGATCCCACTGGGAATTCAAATTAAATAGGGTAAATATAACGTGGGACCGGGATACCTCAGTATGTATAGCGCTCCTAAGCCTTCGGGTTCAAATCCTGCTGAGGTAGATAAATTATTTATTATGTTAACAACCGTAAGTGGACCCTGTGGGAACCACAGATCCTCCTATAGTAATGCAAATTCTATAAAGTACTCACCCTTAATTAGAGAAAAAACCTGGCGGATGAATGTGATCTCGGCCAAATAACCTAGCAACAGAAACCGTACAGTCTCTACCAAGTATTGGACCAAGGCTCAGTGGTTGTACAAATACAAAAATTTAGTTTTACATTTTTAAATAATGTGAAACTTAGCGCACATGTTTCATCTCTAAGTTTCGTAACTCGTACTATAAAATTATAATAAAAAGCCCTAACATAACATAACAGTATTATAGTTTTAAAATAACGCAGGTTAAGCAGTTAAAGGGAATTTTGAAACTACAACCTCATAAGAAGTGATAAATTGCCTTAAAACCTCTTATTATAATAAACGAGAATATAAGATGCTGTTAGGCAACATATTAATAGGAAAGACCTGACATACACTAATTTAAGTTCTTAATACTTAAATCGGACTGATGAAGTCCATTCCACAAACAGAAACATATATTTTCTTTTCTAAGTTCTATCACATTGAGATGAGTAATTTTTTATGACTGGAAAGTGCTTGGGTCTAATTTTAAAGAATATAAGTCAAAAGTAAAGTTCGTATAATCTCATAAAATAATCTACAAAATTAAGTAAAAACTCAAAAAAATATCTTATAATTATTATAAGAATGCAATTGGAAAAAAAACAACTAAGGTATCTAAAATATTAGAAAATAGCTAACGTATCATCTTTTCCCTAATTTAGGCATCGGCAGTCCAAACATTTATCATATATAATAACCGCACTCCATACTCCACAGTATCTCTGAATGGTAAGTCTATTTTGATGTTGATGTGTGATGTGCTTTATTTGATAACCATTGATGTGAATTTTAATTTGTGTGTATGTCCTGATTAATCCTATACACAACAGAAACAAAGTGACTAAAATGGAATGGCCACTTAAACAGACTCTCAGAGGAACGATTGTCTAAAACAACTTTGACAATCGTCCAACAGAAATGAAGAAGGGTGACCTAAGAAGAAATAGTCGGAGGATTTGGAGGAAAGGAAGCGAGCGAGATCCTTTGGCTCGACCAAGACCTTTGGCGAGAACGTTTGGGAACGGATAACAAGTGAAGTTGTAAAAAAAAAAATTCTAAATTCTAATAATGTCACGATTAATAAATTCGGCATTACAACACAGTCATAAAACTAACCGTCCTTTACGCAAGTGAAACATTGTCACTTAACAGAGAACAAGAATTAGAAAAAATCAAAAAGCAAGAGAGAAAGATCATGAGGAAATCCCTAGGAGCAAGGTATACCCAAGATGGTGGTTACAGGCTACAATAAATTAAAACAACAGAAAAAGTTTCAAACATTGAAATTGACATTAGGAAAAAATACGAATGAAATTCTTTGGACACCTCACGAGATTACCAGAAATTCGACTGTCAAAAAGAATATTAAATGATGTTACCTCACTTAAGAATTCAACAGCTTAGCTGGACGAACTTCGAAAGGACCTCAAAAACGCAAAGCAAAGCAAAAGCAGTGCAGACAGAAGTGGTCGGAAGAACGTAAACAAGCCTTCTCAGAAAGAATGAAAGCCTATTAGAAGAAAAGGAAGAACCCAAAGAAGGATTGATTGAGTTGTTTCCTTAACGTCTTCTACTATTGGGAGAATAAGCTGATAATAACATTAATGTCACCCTGGTCCCGGCATCAGTGAAAAATTGATTATTTTTTCCCTCAGTATTTAAGAGACTTAAGGTTTTCCTGGAGTTTTCAACGTTGCATTCTCCGAATATAATGTTTTACCCTAAGACAAACTGTTCCTCCTGTTCTTTCTTTGTCTCTGTCCCAAGAAGCCAATGCTTTCAGTAAGTTAAACACTTCAATGATAGAATCCAAACCAATTTTTACCGTTTCGGATCTTCCTCTTTGACTGAACCATCAGTGATGTGTATATGTATTTGATTGAGTGAATTATTTAACGTAATAAACTTGACTTCTACCCCTACCTGGTCATGAGGATGAGGCGGTGAGCATAGATAGGTACTTCCTCCCTTCCAACCAGGAAGAGGATGTCGGCGCTGTCCTTGTCTTCCGAGAGCCTCTGGAGGTCCTCGAGAAGCTGTGGTACTCCTGACAGGCCTTTGTCCAAGCACAGCCCACGAGGGGTACCCATCTGCAACAGCATTCATATTACCATCTACAACTGTAGTTGGATTAGTACATATTTATAGCTAATATCTAGGATCTCTTCAAAAATTCAGTAGAGATTAATTGATTACAATGGTGGAAAGAAATAGTAGTTGCTGTTTTAAGGTATGGAGAGAGTAGGGCAGTTCAGCATGTTAAGCGGTGAGTTTATGTGCTGAAGGTGGCGGGTACAAATCCGACTGTAGTAGATCAATTCAATCTGTTAACAGCCTTAGGTAGACTCTGTGGGATGAGCAGTCCTTCGTGAGCCTCACCCAGTCGCTATAAAGATACTGGCCATTAATTGAGTGGAAACTGTCGTGGTTGAGAGTGATCCTGCCCAAGTCACCTTCATGCACATCCATTGGCAATCTTTAACAAGTACTGAATCCAAACCTCCATGAGGTAATGGACTACAGGTTTTAAAGTATGAACTTCAATCATTACTTTATATCTAATTATCTTATGTATGTGAATACAAAATATTAAATTCAATACAGATATTAAACCTTAAAGAATGTTCTGAAAATCTTTAACTTAATTAAAATATTTAATTCAAGATTTATTATTTAATTTAAGAATAAAATAAAATAATTATTATCAGAGCGGAGGAGAAATGACAAACCAGGATTCTATAATATATGCATACTGTTTCGACAAGTAATAAACAACAGCGTAATAATACGCCATCTTAAGATTTTATCTCGAAGACAAGGCGAGATCGGCTTAGAGTCAGGGTCGAACTGTCTCTTGTCTTCTTTATGCATGAAAAATGTTTCTTGTTTTTTCATTGTCATTAGAAGTGATTTTTATTTTAATGATTATAAGTCTTTATTGTTTTCTCTTTTAATTTAACAATATTATGTTAAGACATACGCTAAACATGATATATATATATATATATATATAGAGAGAGAGAGAGAGAGAGAGAGAGAGAGAGAGGGAAAGAGAGAGATGCACAGAGTATACTACTATTGTACGTTCGATCACAATTACATTTTTTTTTTTTAAATATAACAACTGAAATAATTGTATCTATGTAAAATATTCCATATAAACTCTCTTTATAAAGAATGTGAACTTTTAACTCAAATTATATTCTAATAATCTATGCTAAGGAACAATCGAGCACCAGGATGTGATACTGATACATACCACCTGAATTTCTAGATCGTGGAAATGAAGTGCAAAGGTGATCCGAGATCTGCTATACAGTGTTTAGTTAATCAAATCTTAATTATTTGGGAAAATTATCTTGGCATAAAACTTCAAAGCCGCGCCTAAAATGTCCTCTCCAATGTGACATACTAACGATTACTCCGCCATCCCTTGAGAGAGGTATATGAATATACCAACCATTTTATTACCTATGACAGAAGCCTGAGCTTGGAAAAATGCTGTTACTTGACTACACATAATGTGGTCATCACTAACACGTAATAACAAAGTTTTCCTCCGAGATAATCAAAAAAGCATTAGGCACTCGATCTACATTTAGACTTGGTTCATTCATTCTGAATTTATTTTAGTTTTTCACTAACGGAACTTTGTTCCATTTATTGTCAGAACGAGCTTAATTACTTGAGAGACCAAATAAGATTAACCTATTAAATTGGAGGCTGGAACAAAACTGAATTTTTTTTTATATCGAAAATCGTTTGGTATATAGGAAAGATAAATCAATGTGTGAGGAAAATAATTCGCTGAATAGGAAAGTTAAGGCCAAGTACTAAACCAATCGATTAACTCTAGAAGCTAGTTTGAGAAAACAGCTCATAATTTTCCCATACAGCCAGTAACGCTACCCAACAAAAAAATAAAATCATATCGAAGGTTGCTCCAACTAAAGATTCAATTGTTTTAACCTCACATCCCAACCAGATAGAAACATAAAAAACACTCCTTATTTTAAAAATAATTAAAAATTAAATTCCTGTGAAGTCTCTCATACGTATATTCCATTTAATGTTAGGGCTAAAAGCGAAAATTGCAGAAATTATTGTGAGTACTTTTTTTTCCAGCCAGCTTTTCTGGGAAATTAAAAATAAGTAAAATTGCAAGTAGGTAAAATGTAAGTGTTGGAGGTTCAAATTGAAGTGGCGAATCCTCGACCCTCGGCCCCGAAAAGCGGGGATAAGTGATGAGCTGGCTACGGGTCGGTGCAAAAGCTCCGGGTTGGAGAGTGATATTGACCCCATCACATCAATGGCAATAATGAAAGCCCAACAATGAAGAAGAATGCCTATGGGTACTCTTATAATATTGGGTTGTTCCATATAACATGTCCGTTTTCAAAGGAAATGTTATCTAGTAAGATAATTGAATGAAATCAAAACATTTTTATTGAAAATATTTACCCTCATGTCCTATACATTTTTCATCAAATTTTCAATCCCACAAGAGAAAAATTGAGGGTTTTGTGATAAAATAAATACTGAAAACGCGTTTATGAGAATCTTTTTAAAAAGCTTACTATTAAGGAAGTGGTCCAATATTTCTGAACAGATGATTATAGATAAGTCTGGTAAATAAGGCGGGCGTGGGAGGACTTTGTAACTCAGCTCGTTTAGTTTCTTCTCGATCTGTCGTGAAACATGGCGTGTTCTAAATGTCGATAGCAATTAAACAAGGTTGTCTAACAAGCTTGTGCAGCATTATGTCAATATCCCAGCAGTACCATGTGGAAGTGATGTTTTCAACTAAGGGTAGAGAGAAGAAATGAATTATTCCTGCCATTGACAACCAACATTTTTTGGATGCAATGTTAGTTGTGACGAATGGTCGGTTTGTTACAACACCCTTTCTGAATACGGTGGTAATGTTTCAACAGCTAGGGATGCCGAGTGTTTCCATAATCATTTTTGATGGAATACTGAACAAGTTCGTTCAAATGCAGTCAAGGCAAATATTCACAAAAAATACAGGATTAATAACAACTCATGATAATCTGTAAAAATAAAGATAGTAAGCAACAGAAGTCCAATTTTTCTATTTGAATTTTCGAAATAATAAAAGCGGTGATTCAATATTCAAGTATTTTATTAAATCAAATATATTTCAGTTAGTTATTTCAAATCAACTCACCTCATGGTGGTGTGTTCTTATAAAGCATGCCAGAGCCACGATATGGTCTTAACTCTAAATAGCTTCATCATGAACAGGATTCATAGACTATCTATATTTTCCTTTTTCGAAATATCTACTTCCATTTAGTAATTCTTTAAGTAGTGCAATCTTCGCAAACTCCTTTGCGTTTTATAGACTTTCGTTGGTGCGGTTCAAGCTGAGAATATCACGAACGTTATGAAATCTATCTTACACCTTTATAGTATTATAATAAGAAATATTCCCTCACAAATGCCTGCTATACCAAGACGTATACACTACGTTACTGATTATCTGATTAATGCAGGTTGTCTTTCAAGAACAATTAATCCTGTACACAAATACCGTATAACATCCTTTATATGCTTTTATCTTATATTGTAATATTAATATTATATTAAATAATATTAACGTGTTTTGTGAAATAGCCGAGTGCCTACTGATTTTCTCTTTCATGTCCCTTTTCTCTTGCACCCCCTTTCTATTTCTTTGTGTTTATTATTATTTATTTATTTTTCATGTCGTGCTTTATGAAGTTTGGTAAGCGTCTTTGGTATTAAAAGCTGTTTTTATCTAATATTTCCAACTGGGGTCTGGTAATCTTCCTTATTATTCAATAGTTATATTAGGGCATTGGTGGTGGTGCGATGTTCCCTCTGGTTTGTGTCTTGCTGCATTTTGATGTTAGGATGGGCTTTATTCATATTTTCTTTCCTGTCATTCTCTTACTGTTGTGATGATGCCCGAATAAGCGAAATATGACAAGTATTTTGTTTCCTGTTTTTAGTTTAGAGGTTTAAGACTTTTTGGTTGGAATTTGTCCACTCATGTCTAAATATATATTTAATGTCTATTTTGAGCTTTTACTCTTAAATTTTAATTGAAATAAGAATAAATTAAATAATTTTTCATTTTTAAAGCACACTACAATAATAATGGTATCCAAATTTATTCGTTTATTTCAGTAATTGTTAACCAACTGTGCCAGGATATCGAATTTTATCGAAATATTTCGCTTCAGGTCAATTGGAATTAATAATAAATGAAATAAACACAACGAGGAGTCACTAAACTCGATTCAAAATAATAGTGAAAGAGGGAGCGAACTCTAAGCTAGACCAAGGAAGGCAGTCGTCCTTGACTGTCTATGACCTTCTCAAACCCTTAACAGTCCTCTCTATTTACATAATGTATGAGCCGGCTCTCTAATGTATCATTATCACAGAACAGCAGGTGTCTCGCAGCTTCTGGGTAGCTTTGTAGTGATGAGAAGTCTCTGAGGCTTATCAGTTTAACTTAATGACAAGGAAGAGCATAAGGGATCAGGTTCGATACCCGATAGCTGGTAAGGAATGCGATATTTCAGCTATGAAAAAGAAAGGTGGATTCTCCCTTCTATTGCATGTTAACATAAGAAAAATATAGGCATAATCAGTAGATGTATCACCAGAACTCTAGGTGCACATAACTAACTAACTAAATAATCTTGGTAAATATCTGATCCACGCTGAATAAGTGGTTATGTCGAATTTTCTCTAGAGCGAGTTAACTGGGTTGAGAGAAGTGCAATCGTGTCATTCTCGTCGTTTTTGGCTTGAAATTGAGTTGTAGTATAAACAATAAATCAGTTTCAAGCTAATGCCTAACTTAGTCTCTTATTCACTACGAAAATAACACGATACCGTTTCCCTAAATACAAGAAAATCAATTTAGAGGAAATTCGAATTAATCGCTTATTCTCAGGGGCTGTAGATATTTTCTCAAAAGTCTCTGTAAATTTAAAATGTTGTATTAGAGCAATGTTTACTACAGCGAATTCAGTGAATATTTTAACTAGCAATTCGGTCAGGATGATGCAAATACGGTGATTTTTATTTTGCACGTTTGTAATTCTGAGGAGACTATGCCATTACAATTATTTATGCATTGGAAGAAAATCGGTACAACTAAAAATCAAAAGTTAACAGATAATGTGTCTCAGTTCTGATACCATTTTATTTTACTCAGAAATATATACTCAAACGTTTTACTTTAATAAAAGTTTTTACCGAACAATCGAACTACAATATTAATTTTGATTCACGATTTAACAACGCAAGATTTAAAAATATCAACTCTGGAAAAACTTGCAGAAGGGTGGCAGTGTAGCCACTGTACAACAACGTCAAACATGTTTAAGCCCATAAGTAGCAATAACCATTCCTCGATAAGTTAATCTATATTATTTCTTGAAGTACACACCTAAGAGAAGGAAAGAACATTAAGATATGATTGATATAAGTAGAGAATGCAGAAGAACGTCGATTGAAGTAGAATCAAGTAGCATTGGAGTATCCTATTCCAATAAGGGAGGAATGACTCACTGAGACCGGGGGTGCTTCGGCAAGAAGGTTATAAATAAATCAAGGCAGCTTGAGAATGGCGAAACGATCCCAGGCAAGGTAAATATTGAGGATCGCTGCCTCATTGGGCCCAAGCCATTTATTAATACACCATTCTAACTGTAAAATGAATAATTGATATATCGAGGTCATAATTGCCATGATATTTATTTAACAAAAAAAAATTCAAATAGCATTTAATAATATAATAAATATGGAGCGGAGTGGCTCAGTGGTAGAGGGCTGAGTTGCCGTGCCGAAGGTCCTGGGTTCAAATCCGGGCGCTGGCATATTTTATTCTGTATATTTTATATCTGTTAGTTGTCGGAGATGGATCCTATGGGATCTAGGACCCTCCTGGGGCTTACCCAGCCTATTTAAAGGGGTACCCAAAATAGGGGGTTATGGTTGAGGGTGTTCTTGGACAAATCCCCTCGATGCATAATCGCTGTCCAAGAAACCGTACAGTCTTCAAGACATTTCATGGGTATCAATATTAAAATTAATGTATATTAGTAGTGAACTTAAACTGTATAAATAAAATAAAATAAGTAATTAAATCAGGCATCTTCTAAACGTTTTCTAGTTAAGAATCATACAAAAACATCGACATGAACATAAAATATTGGGAGTTTTCCGATAAATCAAAATCATTAGTATAATCAAATTTTTCAAGCATGAAAAAATGAAATAAAAAACTACATTAAACAAATTACAGAAAATATATCCAAATACTTATTAACTAAAAAAATTGACTCAGCAAGAACTAGAAAAAAATAAGTTAAATTGTTTAACATAAATAAAATGATATTAATAAGGAAGAAAGTAGATTATTTATAATTAATAATAACATGAACCAACCAATCTTAAAAACCATGCAGATATTTTTTATACTACTATATTTTTCTGTTTAGTTAATTATTTATTTGAAAAAATATACCAATACTAAATAATATCGTATTCAGTTCAATTATCTTATTTAAATATTAATACAACAATCCATCGATTAAAAATTATCCTCAATATTCACATCCATAATTGAGATGAGCTTCGATGCGTAACACATCGATGTTCACTATTGGTGTTGAAATCTGCAGTTACTATCAAAGGGGATGACCGCATCGACCAGGATACTTACTGGTATAATACGTTCATGAATAATGTATGTTGCTATAATAACTTGCACAATATACATGAACAATATTGCATGATTGGCTAGAGATCGATATAGTGACTAATAAGTAGTATTGTACATCAATCTTACAAAAATACTCAATAATTATTAAATTTATATTACTTCTTTTTATTATAGTAATATATTACTATTTCGTTACTAATAACCTTAACGTCAGTCTTATATTATTGAAGACGTAACCATTGCCTCTGTAGTTTCTCGTTCTTCTTCAAATCACATATTCGAATTAATATTGTGGTTTCACAAAAGGCTAATCAAAATAAGCACCATAAAATCAGACGACTATTTACTTTTCATTGGCTTCTCAAAACTATATACGTCGTTACGGACTATATTTGGACTTAAGACTTACACGGCACACATGTAAATACAAAATTAAAAAGACATGACGCTACAAACAACTGACTTTGAACTAGTAAATCTGCTGATATGTACATTATGACATGAAAAACACATGTGGAGTAACTACCCATCGGCAGCACTCCAATAAAGCTCTATAGTAGATGATCTATCTTCTTTTCAGACGCCTCGGAGGGTTATCAGGAATAGTAAGGGAAGCAAGTTGAGAGACTAGAGGATTCGAGTGTATATGGAGCTTGTCGTGGAAGGATAGGTATCCAGTTTGGGCCAAATCAGTAACATATGGGATATTAAGATCATGATGGATTTTGTTTGTGACATAATAGGGAGCATTGAGGATTTTACGAAGGATTTTGGATTGTAAGGATTGGATACGAGATGAATTGGATGGTTTAGTAGAGCCCCAAAGCTCAACTCCGTATGTCCAAATAGGTCTGATAACTGTCATGTAAATGAGTCTTTTGTAATTAATTGGTAGCTTAGAGCGTTTGTCCAGTAAGTGTTGAAGTAGGCGAAAACGTCGAGCAGTTTCTTGTCTTTTCAGTCTTGTATGAGGATTCCAAGTGAGACGTTTGTCCAGATGGAGTCCTAGGTAACGTATCTGTTCGACAGGGTTCAGTGGAATATTATTAAAGGATACAGTAGGACAGGAATTCAATTATAAATAAAAGTGATAAAATGTAAATGTAGAAATCGCTTATTTAAAACCATTATATTAACATTATGACCTAATGAAGCTTATTAATCAATCAAGTAATTGATGCGAATACGAGGGAATAATCTGATTTCCAGCCTTTGACTGGATGGAATAATAATTAATCCAAATACTTATAATTGGATTTTTAGCCTGATTGGTTAATTCATACAATGAAAATGAACTTACATAAATTATCGAAGGGCCCTGGCCCAACCTTAAAAATGATCGAAAATTTTTTGAATTTATACATAAAAGTAGGAAGAATTTATTATACTGTTCATTAAATAATTATGGTACAAAGTTACGATGCAACCGGCTTATCATTAGGGGATATAAAAATATTGCTCATGAATTCGACATTACTAGAAATTTTAAATGATCTAATTATTTAATTTTAAATAATTTGTATTAATTATTTAATTAATAATTTTATTAGTTCCCCACTCTATACAACGTTTTAAATCGAATACAAAGCTATTGTTATTATCACCACGTATAGCTTTAGTGAGCGATAGTAACTAATAAGAAACTGCATTATTATTATTCTGTTGTTATTAAAATAAATAGAATCCAAAGACGAATCTACGTTAATAAACTATTTTAAGATAATATTAAGGATTAAATATAATATATATTATATATATATAATTACATATATAAAATACCTATTATTATATATATATATAATAATAGGAGTAAAATAAAAAAAAGTACATTTTTTTATTTTGGATAGTTCCGTTGAATAAATCCATATCTAAGTCTACCAAGTTTAGTATTACATGCTAAATTTTTTCAAGGTTCATTTATTTTATTCGCTACTTATCTATCAATTTTAATATTTATTTGAAATTTTTGAATAATCATTACCGAATCAAATCCTCAGCTCATAGCAAAACTTTGACCATTTAATGATCAAATATTCGTGAAATGTTTTAAGAGACCAAAAGAGTACATTTTTATTTTGGTAGATTCCTAAACTATACTGAATCAGAACTTTAAGAAAAATTAAATATATATTAGCTTTGTTTGGCGTGATATACTTCAGTATCATTAATTTATTTTCTTATTCAATAAAATCGTTTAAATAATCATTTCTAGGATAATTACTTTGAGGTGATGGCTGAAAGCAGAACAATGATCAAATATCACGAATCGAATCAACTCATATAAAAAATTTGACCTTCATCGAACTCCCTTCGACTACAGCTTACAAATTAGTTTTATAACTTACGCGAATACTTGTTAACGCTTTTAATATGGATTTTTATAAAAAAAATATATATCAATCTTATTACACTCATGTAAGATTCAACATCAACGAATTATGATCAATATTATAAACAGTTATTTTCACGTTCATGAAAAGTTGTGTTAATTAAGCATTACAATGTAAAAATATAAACAACTTATTTTACGAATATAATGAAATTTTTAATAAACTTTAGCTTCATAGACAACAGGATTTTGACATAAAATATTACAAAATAACATAATGGAATAATATAATCTAACTAGCTGGATTAATGAAAAAAAAATATTAACAAGACATAGATAAGTACACTGAAATAATAGATTTTGCCCTGAAGATTAAAAGTTGTGCTATAAAATTTATGTTTATAAATTATTCTGAGTAAATACTTTCAGAAAATAACTTACTTACGATACAATACACTCTTATATCTGTGACCAAATTTATTTACGATTATTAAGAGATTCAAATGTTTATTGTGCCCATTTATCAACATATAGTGAAAAGCATTAGCTTCATAGACAAAAGGATTTTGACGTGAAATATTCCAAAAAATATTATCGTCTTACAGAATTTACCTAACAGGATTTACGATAGATACACAACAAGAGAAATTTAAACAAAACATAGATAAGTACAATAAGTAAAGAAACAATGAAGTATTTGGCCTTGGGAATTGCAAGTGCTATAAATTTTAGATTTATAAACTATTTTGATAAATAATTTAAGAAAATAACTTGATTACAATGCAATCTACTCTTTATGTGTAACCCAATTTATTTATGACACTGATTTAAAGTTTATCGGGTCCACTTATTAAAAGATTGTGAAATTTGTTATGAACTAATTAGCTTCTTGTACAAAAGGATTTTGACGTGGAATGTCCCCCCCCAAAAAAAAATGTAATCACGGAACCGATCTTCCACGATTTACGATGCATAATAACAATCCATATTAACAAGACATAGATAAGTACAATCGATTTAATGAATTTGAATTGAGAGCGAGTTTAGTTAAAGCAAACTTCTTCAATTTGACAAAAAGATTTTACCATAGAATATTCCACATAAAAAAAAAATTGAATAACAGAATCGATCTTCCAGGATTTTTGATAAATGATAAAATAAAAAAATGTAAACAGGAGAAATATAACTAGAATGAAAAATAAGATTGATGGTGATTTTCCCGAATAAAATTTAGGTATATAAACTATTTCCAAGAAACTATTTAAGAAACTTAATTTCAATACTTGATTAAGTAACTTAATTTCAATACCCTCTACTCGTTCGGTAAGATAAGACACGGATTCAAATGTTTATCTTGTCTATTTATCAATAAAGACAAAAAATAAATAATATTCAACTGTAATCAGAAAGAATTAAAGAGGCGCTGGAATAATAGAGCTCCTAATGGTAATAGAAACAAAGGATAGCTTATCTTGTCTGCGAGACAAATGAATAATGAACATCAAAGTTGATATGAAGGACAATTACAGTAACTAAATTGTATTTTACGTATTTTTTATGTCGAATTTGTTATGATACAAATATTTCATACGAAATAAGATAGTTTCAATGATATAAGAATTACATAATTCGTGAAGAAAAAAAGAATAACAAATAGCTGTCAAAGGCAGGAGAGGTTAGGCGCCTACCCAGGCGTTAAAGTCTCCGTCTAGTAGAGGCGAATTCTGTACTTTCGCGACGATCACTGGTCACTGTTAACGTTTTAAAAGCAAATAAATGTACGTACCTTGGAACGGGAGGAGGAATAAGGTGCCGGGATAAGGAACACTTTGCCGCCTTCTGTGACGGCCGGGGTCGGCGAAGAGACTGGCCCGAGGCAGGGCAGGTAGCCGCGCTGTTGCCGGATCTTGCGGGTCGTCGGCTCTGTCCAGGGCTAGCAGGGTCAGGGGAACCCAATTATCGGTCAGCATACCGTATCCTGAAACATATTGTATGTTATGTAATAAGTTATGCACCATATGCGCAATGGCAGGATGCTATGCTTTGAAGGTAGCTTGCAAGGAGGGATCATAGACCTTACCGGAGACCTTTGACCTTAGCCGATCTGAATCCAGTTCTCGCTGGTGAAATGCTTATTTGATTTTCAATTATATTTCGAAACCTGGTGGAATCGCAGACTGAATCAAATCTACTTTAACGACGAGAAAAATTGCACCAACTTTTATGGACCTGTTCGTGAGTACATCATTACATCCAACATAAAAGTTATCCCAACCAAGTCACATCCCCATACTTTGGAAGAATACAGGTACTACTAAAAAATTAACGGTTTCCCAAACAAAGAAATTTGGACTAAATGCCATATAAGATATTTGAGACACTCAGGATCAAAAACGGATAAGCATTGCTTTATGCTTACGAAACTTCTAACTCATAACCGGACTAAAACTACGAGAAATAAGGAGGAGAAGCATCGGGTTAAACTAAACTAGTTTCGTCATTTTTCTAATAGAAAAATGTGGAAAAGCCAAGTTTTGAAATTTTGAAAATCCGGTTTTCATCCAGAGCGCCTCAATTATCTTATGACCGCTAGGGATTAGTATTAATTTACTTTTTTTATCAACAGCTTCGTCACTAATCATATATTTGGGCCAAATATTATTTTATAAATTAAAAAATACCATTTCTATTAAAATTGCATTTTCATAATACACTAGGTGCATCTAAATATATTTACTTACATATTGCTTCAACAAATTATTTATAAAATTGTAGAGTATGTACCTTGCAGTAACCTTTCGAAATTTGATTAAAACTTCAAGCACCATTTTTTAAAAAAAAATGTCTTCTGGAGTTGTACTTGGTATAACACAATATATGTCTTAAGATATAAAAAAAAAAGAAATAACAAATTCTATACCACTACAACCTATAAGAGGTCTTGATTTGAATGCATAGAAGATGCATTACTGTTTCTCAACGGTTGTGCAGGGTGAAAATTCGCCCGATATCACACTCAACTACTAGGTTTTCCCTTCAATTGAATAAATCTTTCACTTTTTACTAAAAAAAATAATATAATAATTAGATTTGACAGATTTATAATTCTGGTAAATTGTAAGTGATTTAACCGAGGTCACTAACACCAGGTTTTACCTCCGATTATGGGGTTTTCTCACCTCAGGTCTCCATTCAAAACGAATAAATGTTTCATCTTTTTATAATACAACTATAGTGTAATTTTTTATACATAACTTTAGTGTCTGATCTAACTATGTTTCGGTAGGTTTTTTTACGTTTTATTTTTTACATTTATATATTGAATATTTGTTTTATTTTATATTAAATAAATTTAAATTTAATGTTTCTATAATAAATGAAGCATCTTGTACACCTATGAACATTATTGTGTGTTTTTTTCGAATGTAACTAGTATTAAATGAGAATAATTAGTCACCCCTTAAAGCAACAAACAGGTGAATTTTAACTAAAAAGTAAGTAGGGGAGAAGAAAATGGTCCGGTTGGAGGTAAAATAAAGAATTTCTTAAGCAGAGATGAAAAATTTAATTATAACTGACGTTTCAACCCTCATTGCAGGGCTGCTTCAAGACTAGATAGACAAGACTCAAATAAATTAAAATGGGATGGAAAAATTGTAAAGAATAAAATGGGTAAATCAAATATAAATAAAAAAATATTGAAGAAATCCGGATACATAAAGAAGGGAAGATTTAAATTATGAAATAAAATAAAGGTATTAATTAAAATATTTGAACTAGAATAATGTATTATACAAGAAGAGTCCAAATATTAAATGAGCTACAGTTTAAAAAAAATAGTATAAGTGATGAAAAACATTGAAGAAAATAAAACAATGCTGATGAAGCACTGTAATTCCCTTAGGCTAGATTTAAAATTAAATAAGAAAAGATAAATAAAGGGATTTTATGAATTTTTGTAACGTTCCCTATGCTGATAAATATTCTTGAGGAGACCGAGAAATGCCTTCAAAAATAACAGCCCTAATGAATTCTTACTATCCGTCTCTCCTTTTTTATTTCATTTTTCTCCTTTTCATTCTTTATGCCTAATAAGACTCCATCACGATCTGTTTTGAAGTAAGTATGACAAAATTAATCAATGTTACTAATTTATAATATTTACTAGAGAAGCGAGGGGATGGTTGACTGGAAGATAGACGTAAGGAAGAAAATAGTTGGGGGTGCAGTCAAATAAAAACACTAAATAAGTGGTTACTTATTTAATTATGTGCCGACGTTTCGACCCACTTTGTGAGTCATCTTCAGGGCTAATAAAGAAAAACAGACACAATAACAGAACTATAAAAATACATTGCAGACTAAGTAAATGATAAAATAGAAAAAATATATTTGTAGAGAGGTAGAAATTTAGAACAAAAGTGAGGGATATATATGAATAAAAAAATTACAGAGAAAATGTACAGAAGGAGAATAAAATGTAAGATAATAGACTCCTAGGGAGTTTACATAAGTAAAATGAAAGAAGCTATAACGAAAATGATATTAAAGAGCAAATAAAGGAAAAATAACAGTAGAAAGTCAAGATATAAATATAGAGTATAACAGTTTTTAAAATCCATACATATAGAATGAAGTGGTATAAATATATGACGTAAATATATAAGGAACATATAGAAATATAAGTAACATATATATATAATATTTACTGTTTTACTACCGGAAAACATTATATTTATTCATATAACAAAAATCAGGAATTGTAGGAATTAAATTTTTTTTTTTTAAAACAGCTAAATATAAATTATTTGTTGAGGTGGACGTAGCTTATCGAAAGCAACTTCCATGAATCATTTAGATTTAAAATAATAACCTGCAACACGAATTGAAAAAAAAAACCTTTTTAATAAAACAGTGGATGTACAAAACGTTTATTATAAAGAGATTATTTATTCCTGTAAATAATTATGATTTTTTTTTGGGGGGGGGGTAACATATCGCTCCATGGAGATTTGCAATATAAATAACCAATAAAGGCTTAATTCTCAGAAACACAGTTATTCGTTTGGTTAACAGTTGTTATTTAGTATTTTATTACAACTGCAAGCAATTGTTATTGATGCTCACTGGTAATACTTTACATAACATAAGATACACAGAAACTCCAAACACAAAGCTTTAATTATCAGAAAATAACTTCTTCAATTTAGGCAAAAGGTGAAGTTTAATCACAATATAAAAACCCCTATGCATTTGTTATAATAAACATCTTTTTAGAACCACATAAAATCATTCATTTAACAATAAAATTTAATAATACATAAATTCTGCTGCAGGTAGTCAAGATTCAAGTTCATTCATCGTTTATTTGAATTGATAGTTTTAACAAAAATAGGCAACAAATTATTTTTTTTATAGCAAAATAATTTTTAAGTATTATAAAAACAGGTAAATAAAGTTTTTGTTTCTTCTGTATATCTTATGTAAACCAAATTTCTCTAAGAAGTCAAAAACATTATTCAAAATAAATGGTTGTTGTTCCATGGACACATCATCAGAACGTCTGATTATAGCCAAACCAAACAAATAAGTAATTTTATATAAAGTAAGGCATAAGATTTGGATGGGCCCAGGAAAGTGATAAGGGTCTCAAAGAAAAGAAAAAAAAAGAGAAAATCATGAACAGGAATATATTTCGACGAATGGTAAAAGCTGATAAAATTTCAAGTTGGTAGAAGAACTTTAAAGACGAAGGCATCTCTGTCGTAGGAACCGTAGAAGCTACTAGAAGAGAAGCTCAAGGGGTACTTAAAATAATATATATTGTTTATTCACATCCAAAGCCGCTCAATTCGAATGCAAAAAAAATGAACTTACGTCTGAAAGCAATATCGCTACCCAGTACTCATAACCCATTAGAGAACAATTTCACACCGTGTGTGCAATTGATTTCCGAGGATATAATATGGCCTGCACAGCGTGTGAGCAATAACAGTAATGTGCAATTATCAGTTATTCTCAGTAAACTAGTCGTCGAAATAAGATTTTTCTTGAACTAATGAAATCTGTAAAGTACAGGAACACAAAATTTGACATTGGTTTTACTGTGGTTTTTCATTATTTAACTTATCTATTTTCTTAACTTTTTAAATATTTCCTTTGCATTATATTCTGGTCTTTATTAATGAAAGTAAAATAACGATTTTATATTATCTAACTATTTTTGAAATAAATGTTTGTACACTTTTAATGAGGTATTTTCATTTTACCTTACATTGCACACATTGTGTTCAATCCACAATAAAAATTTTCCGAGGAGCGAGCTGCACACCCGGTGTGCAATGATCGTATTTATGTGAATTCACTTTCAAATTGAGTGATTTCCATAGTAAACCTGTTTTTTTTAAATGAACAATAATCAGAAAAAAAAATTCGCTCTTGGGAACCGTGTTCGAAAAAAATCGTCGTCTCGAATGGGTTAATCAGGATAAACTATCAAGTATTGCCAGATAGGTAAATCAATATTTCAGAGTGGGTTTGCCACACAAAATAGGTAATGATGCTATATGTTATCATATATGTAAATACTATAAGATTGGTTGCCATTCCATAGTAAACCATTTCTTGGAGGTCTACTTGGAAACTACGGCAATGAGCAATATATAAGGAGGAATGGTATTGAATACCAGGGAGATTGTTGACAGAGAGATTGTTCTGCGTGGGGTAGGTCGCAAAAGACCCTCGCAACGCAGTGGGAATACCTTAAGAGATGTTGATGGGTCGTCATGGCAACACAGCCATTGACCTGTTCTCTCTGCCCAAACGGGACATCTAGCGGCCTCTATTGGTCACATCTAACAACTTGTTTAAACTCCTCCTCATATTAAATGTATTTCAAACAAGACAAAAACATATAAACTAATACAACATATAGGTGTATATTCATATACATATATATAAACAAATTTACATGTAAATAAACATAAATAAAATTATAGAATGTTAACTCAAAAAAACTTCAAGATTTTAGTTACAGTGAATATTTACAAATTTCACTAACCTATTAGCTTATATTAAGTCATAGCACTCATAGTAAAACACAATAATAAAATAAATACAAAGAAAATATTGATTGATCTGGAAATGAATGCTGCATAAGTCTAAGAAATTATACTTCTTCTATTATTTTTATGATGGTCTCATGTCCTAAAAATTAGGCTGAAACGTTGGAAAGTTAATCCTATATCTAATAAATATATAACGTAAATAATAAATACAAATAAAAGATGACTATATTTATAAATAAAATATGATAATAATTAGGTTTTTGTCTAGTTATGAAAGCAATAGCAGTCGTCAGCAGTTTTATTAGAAGATTATTATCAATAGAAATTAGGGACCAAAATGGTAACAACACTCAAACAAAAGAGGAGAATTAATAATAAATTATTTTACGTTAAAAAATTGAGTTTATTTTCTTTGAAAATGTGGAAAACTAAATTTGATCAAGTTAAATAAATAATCCGTTGAAATAAATATAAGAAATTTCATAAAAAAATTCTCATGTTCGAAAAATAAATTTTGTATGAATTAATAAATGTACATAAATTATTAATAATAAAATATGATACAAATGTAAATTACTATATTCCCGAATTATTAAGTATTTGAGTTTTAAGATAAGGAATGTTTTTAGGGTGAATAAGGATTTTTAGGACTAGGTGATTTCGATCGATAGAGGGTAGGTAGGCTAAAGAAGGATTGGAAAGATTTACGAGTTGTAATATTTTTAGAAAAACAAGATACATTGCGCGGACTACTTATGAAAAATTAATTATAATAAATTCTTTATTATAATTTTAGAAGGATTAATTAAAAACTAAAACAATATTTTTAACAAAATGTATTTCTTTCTTTATGTTTTCTCTTAGAAAACTACAACACAGTAGTTTTATAAACAACCGCAATACATTTAGCAAGAGATAATAATTGCATTGCTTTCAACCTTTTTTTATTAAAAGAAAACCTGACAGGTATACCCTACAAAATTAACATTTGTTCTCAAAAGGAAACTAACTTCAAACAATAACTACATATAACCCATGTTCATTATAAAAAAAAAATTCTTTTATTATTCATGGTGACAATTATCCCCTTTACTAGTACATATTTCCAATTAAGGAAGTGACCGCAAAAATTATAAATGGTCTCAAAACATAAATTTATTTATATGAATTAATGTTTTTACATTGGGCACGTCAAGATATTTTATGGGTTATAAAAAATGTAAAATTGATAATAAAAAGATGGGTCACCAGTGGTCTCGTGGTTAGTATAACAACATAACATGCACACGATCGAAGGTTTTTACTCCGGCACTCGGACTTAAGAGTTGTCGAAGATAAGGTCTTAAGATACCTTCAAAAGGTATCATTGTTGGTTTTATGTGCGTTAAAATTTGAAATGCTCAGGCAAATAATACAATATTTTTACATTATTTTTATCAAAAATATCGGCATCATAAATTATAATTTATGATGCCGATATTTTTGATTCATGTCTAAGATTCATGAATAAATTCATGTCTCGATAATTATCGAGACATGAATTTATTTTTAACATATATAATGAAACGGCATCTAGATTAATGCGCAAGTTATTTTTAATGAGATGAATATCATATTTTCATTTGCTGGAAGGAGAAATTAAAATACATTTACAATAAACATTAATGAGGTGTAAATTATTTAGGGAGGCGTGCCTTTATTTTATTCCTTTCCCTAATATTATTTCATTCTTTGTAATAACCAACATTACCCTAAATAGAATAAGCATTAAGCAAAGCGAGAAACATTAATGAAAGAATAAAAAAAAAAAGAGAATTTGAAAGTCATTATTATTACCTACATCACTTAGGTATTATCACTATACTATATTTACCACATATTGTTACTCACATCAGATTAATAAAATACATTCAATTTTCTGAGTTCTGGGTTTTAAAAATTTAGTTTCACCTAAATATTATTGGAAGTTCTTATTGCATAACCTTGGTTTGAAATTATGTTTTGGACTCATAAAATTGTTGGTATCAACTTATTAACAGTAAAACAGGTCATAAAGTTACGAGAATGTGAGAAGCAAAATACATTGCTCATTATATTTAAATCGTTTTTAATTGTATTGAGATGAACGCAAACATTGATTCTTAATATATTCATTTTATTTAGATTAATTAATGTCATTGGTACAATTTTTTTATTTAGTTGTCGATAACTTTCTTGGAGAACAAAAATCAACCCAACTAAATATTTTGAATGAAGTGTTAATTTTTTTCTATAGAAAACTATGCTATTTTAGAAATCGACTATAGGGCATCGATTAAGGCATTCGATGACGATGATGAGATATCAAGTTACGAATGATATTGACCAATCAGAATTGGAGAAGAAGATTTGTTGGAGAAGTGATCACATTTCATCTGTCCTAAGGGCCCCAAAGCCAAAAACAATTAAAAATTGGATCAAGAAATTGAATTATGAATTTACAGTATTTTTCTGATTTATAATTATGGAGTATCGTATTTGAAAGACTGGTAC
The DNA here is from genome assembly GCA_964056705.1 of Troilus luridus. Taxonomy (NCBI): domain Eukaryota; kingdom Metazoa; phylum Arthropoda; class Insecta; order Hemiptera; family Pentatomidae; genus Troilus; species Troilus luridus. The sequence continues at coordinate 93,250,792 of OZ057414.1, read as the reverse complement.
TTGGAAGATGGACTATCGTATTTTAAAAGAATTATTCTTGGCAAGAGGGTCAACAAGCAGACGGTTGTTCAGGCAGAATCTTACCCTCCTCGTGCCGGGAGGTGTTGCCTAGCAACTGGTCCAGGCGTGAGCCAAATTGTTAATAAGACAGGAAGTAAGAAAAGTTTTTGATGTAAAATAATAATGCATTTTTCCATACTACACTTTAAACTGGAATCCACAAACTTCAATGTCGATAAAAATAAACCCGACGGTAATATCCCGGTAGAAAATTAGTGATTAATTTTGCTTACAAAACTTTCTAGTGAATTTTCGTGGTGTAAATCGTTACTTTAACAAACAGAATGCTTTTAAAAATGCATTTTATAATTATATACTTTTATATACTTATGTGTCTCCATAAATATTTTAATACTCCAAGTATTCATGAGCTAGCGCAATAATTTTGTTATAAAAGTACTTTCAAATGTGCAACGAGAAGTTTTTCATATTACTACGGATGGATATCCGTTTTGAACGTAACTGAATAGTTTATGTTTTTTAGCATTCCCTACGGAAAGCATCGTGTCCAGCAATCCAAATTGACAAATCATCTAAAAAATCTGAACGTTATCTCGGAATATACTTGGAAAAAAGACTTACATGGAACACGCCAACAAAATTAAAAGGAAAAGAATCGATAAGACGATACAAAGAACTATCACATCTTCTGGACTACAGACTACACTTGGCTTACGAAATAAACGACGTATATACAACATTTTACTAAAACCTGTTTGGACATACGGAGTAGAACTTTGGAGTTCAGCAAAACGAAATAAAAAGAAAGATTTTATTCCGTGATTTATTCCGAGTCACACTATACACAACGACCATATGATGATTCCCACTATGAAGTCATGTATTAACACCAAATACATAACATTCCACACGTCAACAAAACATCACCAAACTCCTCTTGTTCTTTCTCCTTCCTACTCTCTGTTACTTGGACTTCCTATAGGAAGATTAAAAAGACAAAGGCCTGGAAACCTGCTCAGACTTATTAATTATTAATTAGTCTAGAGAAGAGAACATAAAAAAAAAACCTTCAAGAACATTCGTAGGATGCGATACAGCATGCAGTTGCAAATGTAACATAAAAAATAATTAATAAATACAATTTAACTAAATAATTATTACAATTATTTAATCGCAAGCACTTTGTGGAATAATGCATACATGATGATTACTATTCGAAGAAATGATATCTTGATAAAAAACCAAACACTAAGAAAATAATTGCATTTAATCCAAGGTGTGTATAAACACTGCTTGACTTTTTAATATCATCTCTGAGTTTATTCAAAAAATATATCAAATCTCTAATAGCCTTCCCACTGGACTGAGACCACCTACAATTGATGCATGTAAATGGCAAATCCTGGGTATCAACCACTGCCCACGGTTCTTGCTGTGTCAGCTTTTTAATACACAGAACTATGAATAACAAAGGAGTGAAACCGGAATTAATTTAGGACTTTTAATGCAATTAATGAAACGTTTCGGTAATAAATAGTATTTAAGAAATCATACGTATTTTAATTTTTACTGATTTATGTATTTACTGTGCACATATATTTATCTGTAAGTGGTAATTTTCGAATTTTAAAAATCAATTATTTAAGCAATGTAAAGTTGTAATCTTGTCAGCATGGAGTTTTTAAAGTATTTCAGTAAATTCCTTTGGATATTGTTTCATAATAAAATTTTTACATTTCACATTTTTATAGAAAAATATAATCTTTATTCCATTAGAAGAATGCATTGTTTTTGAAACCTTTTCATTAGAATGGTTAGAATGGAAAGTACGATATATAACATTTTGATGATAATAATATTGCACAATGGATTATATTACACGCTCAATAATAATATCTAACGGTACGTGCATGTTCCACAAAGTTTGAACATTTTTATTCCAAGATCCCTGTTTCAATGACAGCAGTGGTATTTACTAAGGAATGAGATACGACGAGTACAAATTAACTTTGAAGTATTAGCTGATATATTATTTACTGGATTAATAATCAGGCTAGTTAATAATGTATGATACTTCTACCAGGCTTACTAAATGTTTGTAAATCAATCAAAATACACTGACGGCAAAAAATTCCACCCACTCGATTTTTCCATGTTTTCATCTATAAATATTTCTGCTTTGGATTGTTCTATTTTTTTTAATGAATAAATTTATTTTATTTTATTTTTTTCTCAATTTGGGGATATCAATATAGAGGGTTATAACGCTTAATTCAATGAAAGTACTGTAGATACCGATGTTCACTTTCTATGGAATTACAATGTTTATTCAGTGTCATTTGTTCCGTTCCGTTTCTTGCAGCAAATTTCTTAGATTCCGGCTTTTAATTTTATCAATTTTAAGTTTAACAATGCCTCTTCGTGCTGATGATGTTGCGCGTGGTGTGTCACTTATTGACGATGGACGTTCCATTAGATATGCAGCTAATGCCATCGGAGTTCCCTATGAAACTTTACGAGTCATTGCCGTCAGGTGTTTTCGAGAAACTGAGTCTTACCATAAAAGGCCCGGTTCTTGACGGCTAAGGGTAACAAAACCACAGGATGACCGATTTTTGACTTTAAAAATTTTACGAATCCGGACCTTACCGTTGTTCAACCGATTCATCAGCTCGAAGAAGTTAGAGGGGTGGATTAAGTGAGCATGGATTAATGGCTTTTCGCCCCAGTAAGAGGACCAGAGTTTACCAGAACTCACAAGTTACACGGCTGGCTTTTGCTTGGGAACAAAGCCATTGGACTATGGACGAATGGAGTGCTGTACTTTTTACAGATGAGTCAAGATTTGCTCTTAGATCTTCAGACGGGCGTGAAAGGCTGTGGAGAAGAAGAAATGAAAGATATGCACCCTGTAATTTTACCCAGACCCATGCTTTTCAACGCGGTTCCTTAACGGTGTGGGTTGGGATTTCAATGGAGCGCCGCACAGAATTGGTTGTTGTCCGAGGAGGGTCTTTGACGGCCACTCGCTACGTAGAGGAGATTATGGAACCTCATGTGTTGCCTATCCTCAACGAAATCGGCGATCGTTCTATTCTAATCCACGATAGTGCACGCCCACATGTCGCTCGCATAATGCAGACGTTCCTTCATCAGAACAACATTGAGGTTTTTACATGGCCAGCAAGTTCCCCAAATTTGAGCAATATCGAGCAGAACCTTGAGAGGGCTCTTCGGAGGGAATAGGCTATCCTACAGCAAAGGGATACATTTTTTTTTACAAGTGGGTGGAGTTTTTACCTATCTGTGTATATTAATATAAGAAAAATAGCATAATGAGGGCGCATAATATAACATAAACCCTAGTCTAGGCCTAATTTTATGTAAAAGCAAAGAAAAGGTTTGATACAGATACACTAATTGCTGTTTAAAACCCATCCATTGATAATATCCCAAACCCAGGTGAGTAAAATTCTTTAGTGAAATCTTCTCACCTAAGGCCTATCCTCGGACGTTTTCCAGTCGTGTTGCATTACTTATTAACTTTTTAGTGATTCCTTTATTATTAAGACCAATAGCTTTTCATTGAGCTGAAATCTTCTAGATACTATCACTTGATTTATATTAACAGGATGCGTACTTCGCAATTCCGCAATGTGTAACCTCCCAAATTCTTCAGTAGAAACACCAATTTTCGAATATTCTACGCCATATCTTATTGAATGTCTGAAGACGTTCTTCTTTATAAATTAGCTCCCTAACGTTCCTGGGGCAAACCATATAGTTTTCAGCTAAATTTACTTCAAGCTCTATTTCACTACCGACTTTCATTATTATGTTATCAATGGGTCCCACGTCAATTAAATGGGAAATAATTTATATATATACATCTGGTATTCGATTGAGGGGTGTGATAAATTATTATTCCAGCAAAGCCCGTATAGATTTCAGATCCCGAATTTTCAGGATACGACTACAGAGTAAAAAAAAATCCTGTGATTTGCCCCGTCATTAAAACAAAGAAAGCACCACAAAACCTAACGAACTGAATTTTTTTTTCAGACAGATCTGGCATCGATAGTCTGCCTGGCTGATGACCAAATATTGATTCAGTTTATTACTCAAATGCCTTCCTCTCTTTGCTATGCTGTCAATGTATTTCTTATTTCTCTGTCTTATTTCCATAGCTACATCTTTCAGTTAAAATAAGTTTTGAAGAAGATAAATATAATAATTAGCACAAGTAAATATAGGATGTACTATTAGAGAACCATCGTTAATGTTGAAATTTTATTTATATATACAATCACATGTTAAAATCTTTCTTTATTCTAATGCCATTTCTAACTGTGCATTTTGTTAACACAATATAATTGTTGATGACATTTCAAATTAGCTAGTAGAAAATAAGGAAGCTTTCTTTTAATTCCATGGTAATACAAACATCTCGCTATTTTGGACGAGCAGTTCAAAATGGATAGGAAAGTAATAATCTAGGATTTCGGGATACAAAGCCTTGAAAATCAGCTAAAATATTCAATTTAAAACCCGGATAAGTCTGATTTATAAACGGTAGAATGCTTTGTTTACTTTCCAACAGGATGATTATTTCTAATGACATTTTTTTCAGAAATATTATATAAGTAACTTGCAGGATATTTAACATTCTTTAAAATTAGTTTAACCCATTTTGCTCGGGGTTTTTTCACAAAAATGTAACCAAAAACATCAGTTTTTTTTTATTTTGTATTTTAAAAAAAATTAAAAATAGAACAAATAATAATTTTATTATTTCAACGATTTGTTTATGCAATACGAAGATTTCAAAACCAACGAGCAGCACGCGGGTTGGTGCGTTTGAGTATGCCGACCGTACACGAGCGCTGTTCATTCAAAATCATTAGCCGGTTAGGTAAGTTTTACCTCGGATGCACTCGGAAGGAGTTGTTTTGGAAAAAATGAAAAATAACATTTTCTTAGCAGTTTTAAAAGACGGAGAACAATGCTAAAGGTTATCCATACCATGTATTTATATTAGGCAGTGTAATCTATACATCATGTCAGAAAATCAACATTACTCGATTTTTCAAAAACCAAATGTAATAATGGCTAATGTGATAGTAACAATACTTTAAAACTTCTGAGATAAGAACGATATATACCTTTCATTTTATTTCCTTTTTAGTAATAAAAAAATTTCATGTCTGATACTAAATAATATGCATCAATAATAAGGATGAATTGCGAATCAACAATCCAAGAATAAAAAGACTTTTAGAATACAATTTAAATGTCAAAATTGAGATTAGGAAATATTATTAATAAATGTTATATATTAAATTTATTAAAACATTATAACAAATATTAATTATCAACCAAAAACTTCGATTTTTCTTCTTCTTCCTGCCGGTCTCACCTCCATAAATTTTCGTGGGTCTCTCCGGTAATTTTCTTGGCTCATCCGGCATAAGTGCCTATACCACCTCAGCTGTTTCTTTTCCAGGGTCTCTTTCGTCGCGGGGATATTTAATTATCTAATGTGATGTGAGCTATTCGGCTAAATTTTTTATCTGGGAGGACCCAACTCTCTGCTCCATATCCAGAACTGGCATGTATACGGCCTTGAAAATGTGGAGCTTGACATCTTTCCCTATCTCTCTCTTTCCCAAAATTGGGTTGCAGATGGGATACATACTATTTTTTTTATAGTTTTGGCTATCCTTTGAGATAGTTCTTGTTCTAATGTCCCATTTCTGCAGATCACAGTTCCTAGGTAGGAGAATTCATTAACTACTTCGAGCTCCTCATTATTGCAGGTCAGGTGGATTTGTTCGGGCTCTCGCCCCACTTGTAGGATCTTGCTTTTCCCCGCATTGGTATCCATGCCCTTCCTACCGAGTTCTGCTTCCCGTTCTACTAGTGCTTGTTGGGGGCTATGCGTAGAATCAGCAATTAACACGATGTCATCAGTATATACCAGTGCCTGTATTATTCGCATATTCTAATGACCTATCACTGCCCTTGCTGTTCTTCTCTTACATATTTTAATAATTTCATCCATAAAGATGATGAAAAGTAGAGGACTTAGACTGGCTCCCTGCTTAACTCCTTTTTCTATTGGGAAGCATTTTGACTCCAAGCCATTTATTCTTACAATGCCTTTGAGGGCCTGGTACGTTGATTTCATTGCTTCAATCAGACCTGATGGGCGTTTTTAGCTCTTAAGGCACTTCTTCCCCTGGCTCTGAGTCAAACGCTGCTTTTATATCCAGAAAAGCAAGGTACAGGCTTCTGTTTCGGTCCCAGGCTTTCTCAATTATCATTCAAAAATGTGATCTTGGGTAATACGTCCTGGGCGTAATGCAGCTTGCTCTTCCTCCAGATTTTCTTTAAATAACGGCATTAGCTTCCTTTCAAGAATCGAGGTGTATATTTTATTTATTTAGAGGCATAATGGCCTGTAATTACGACATTCACTCGTGCTATCCTTCTTGATTGGGATGATGATGTTGTTTTCCCAGTCTTTAGGAATTATCTTTTCCTCATAATATTTTCTGAAGTAGGCCCTGTAGCACCTTGATTATCTTCTTTCCTGCATACTTAATAGATTCTGGAGAGATTTCGTCACTACATGCTGCTTTCCCAACCTTGATTCTCCCTACAGCCATTTCAACCTCTTCTTCCCATATTATGTCCAGATCTTGGTCATTATCATGTTCCTCTCTGTTAGGGCGTTCCGATTATATCTGAAAATATTGCACTGTAGTGTCTTCCCAACCTTTTTAGAATTTCTGTGGCATCAGTAACCAATTCGTCATTTTCGTTTTTCCCATTTCGAATATTCTTGCCCTTTTTAACTCTTAGACACTTAACTTTTCTCCATAACCTTTTAATATTTTCCCGGTAGTCATCACCCAATTCCTTACCAAAGCGTTCCCATGACTCTTTCTTAGACCCCCTCACAGTATGCTTGGAGCGATTCCCCTTTTCAACATAATTAAACCAGTTCTGTTGTGACTTATTTTCCATATAGTCTTTCCAGGCTTTCTTTTTGTCAGCAACCGCACGTTTTACATGCTCGTTCCACCATTCAGTTTTTTTTGGCCCTCGTATTAATTTTCTTGAAAGTGCATATTTCAGTCGCAGTCTCAAATATACAGCATCTGATATCTGATCACATTTCATCTATATTCTTATCGAGATCTATCGATGGGAGTCGATGGTCTAGCAGCTCTGAATATAAAGTCCTCTACTCGGGATTCCGCAACACTTCCGTATCAATCCTTTCAAATGTTTTTGGTTTCCTATCGATGGGCTTGATAATCCGGGTATCTCCAACGAGAAGAAAGTGGTCAGTGCTGAGCTCTGCAGCTCTTATTACTTTTACATCAGTTATGTATCTCCTAATTTTCTTACTACAAATGAAGTAATCTATGATGCTGTTTATATTCCTTTCTTGGGCAGAGAATGTTATTTTGTGAACCAGTTTTTGTGGGAATAGCGTGTTACCTATTAACAGTTCAAAGTCTATACAGAATTCTATAAGTCTCCGTCCATTTCTATTTTTAGTTGTTTCTCCAGCGTTAGGTCCCATTGCACCTTGCGTTCCTCCATTATCTCTTCCGATTCTAGCAGTAAGATCTCCCCTTATTATTATTTCTCTTTCTAAGCCATAGCTTCTACTTATTCCTATGATATCCACTTCAAATTTTTCAAAGTAAAATTATGATTTAGACAGTTGCTTATAAAAGTCAGAAAAACTACCATCTCTTCCCTAATTAGCACTTTCTTCAGTCCTAATTAAAACAAAGTGTATCGTAGTGTATTCTATTAATTATGATTTAGAAAAATAACAAACATAATGTTAAATAATTAATGCATCGCAGTTTCTCTACAGGAACTAAACCTTTCCAATTAAACAATCTAATAGATTTCTAAACCACAACGCACCTTGAATGAAGAAAATTTGCAATACAAATACTGACTTAGGCCTTTCCCATTCAACTGAGATTGATCAGCGGTGGAGATTTCGAAAAATGTTATTTACTATTCTCAAATCTTTTTTATTTTGTTAAGTAATTATCTTTCTTTTTAAAGAAAAGGAACAAAATATAATATTTTGAAATGATATTTTATCATAAACAGAAACAGATGCAACATTATAATGTTGTTCTTTGCTTTATTCTTAAAAGTATAAAACTTCAAGGATAAAAACAAAAATGATATTAAAAAATCAAGGATAATTGCACGATATTTTGAAGAAAGGGACTAATACTCATTTCACATGCTCTGATTTTACTTAATTCATAATTAATGTCTTTAAAAAATAATAAAAATTCGAATAAAACATTTTATAAGTTGGTAGTGATTTTCGTCACATAATTAATTTTATTTAATATGCAAAATAATGTAATTTCCTACAATGAAATTATCAACAGATGATATCATTTTTACGAAATAGAAAAGAAAAATAACCACTTAAAATTCTGAAATACTCAAAGTCTTAAAAAAGGTTGAGGGTAGAAGAGCAATTTTTTTAATAAAAAAAGAAATCGCTAAAAAAACATGTCAATTACCATATATTTAAAAATGTCATTTTGCGGTAATTATAATTACCGCAAAATGACATTTTTAAATGACCCATATACTGCTGGTGGGTTGGTTCCAATTTGCTAATTTGTGGGTTGTTATTGTTGGCTGGTTCCAATGTGCTAAATAACATAAATTAAAATCCTGTACTAACACAACCCACACAACAGATCCAATACATGCTAGAGACTGAACCAATTTTGAGCCATAGTGCTCTATGAGGATATACACTCAACCACAAGGTTTCCCCCCTAATTAAAGGCATCAACTTTATAGAGTCTGGGTGAGCCCCAGAACGTTTAGGCCCATTAATGACTATTAAAAGGTGGTATAATTAATCAGTCCGATTTGAACCCGAGACAGCAACTCAACGCTCTACACAATGACCTAAGGAGTGGTGGGAGTTCCTAACATAAATTAAATAAATAATAAATTAATGATTTCATTGGTTGTTAAAAAATCAACAAAGATCGGCCAGAGGTTTATTTTTTATTAAATATTATTATATTTATTTTTATTTTCCTTGGGTTCAGTTCTATTTCTATGACAAGGGTTGTGTAAGGAGATGATTTGTTCGAGATCACGCTCAACCACCAAGTTTTCCCCTCAACTAAGAGTAGCCACTTTAAAGAGGCTGGGTGAGCTCCAGGGATCCTCATAGGATGCTGTTAACAGATTGAATAATTTATCTGAATCGTCAGGATTTGAGCTCGGCAGGCTACTCGGCGCTCTACCACTGATCTACGCCGCTCCACTTGCAGAAGTAATATGAAACAATTTATTTCTCGTGACATTGTTAATTCGATACCGCATTGACGGAGACACGATTCAGCCGACACTCTTTCAACTTCATGAATGAACAGCTGGCCTTGTTCAGTCATTCAGTAACAACCGCTACAAGCTGGTGCCGACACCCGGTCGCAACACAATACTCGTCACCCCCTCAACCCCTGGTCTGCGAAACCTATCCAGTCGATCGCTCAATAAAGAGGTGTCGGGACCCGAGCTGTAATCCGAAGATCGTGCGCTACCTGGGCTAAGGGGGCGGATCTACCTGGCTACAGTTTCACCGCAGCGATTGCGCTAATTCCTGCTTAACATTCAGGGAGTAGCTTCCGACCGACCTTACCACTCAATAGGAAACCATTTGTAAGGGGGAAATTGTCCCGCCTTTTGTCGTCGGGGTTCATCCGACCCGTTTCTATTATCTGCCGTCCAAAGTGGTTCACAAAGAAAGAAAAAAGAAAAAAAACGGGAAAGGAAAAGAAAAAAATGTATAGTAAAAAAAAAAGAACAAAAGCTGAACGATTTAGATGAAAGAATTTAAGGCATCGTACTTTAGTCTAATATTAAATATTAAATTATGCAATGTTTCAATAAGGGTTGTGAACAATATAAATAATATGTATTTATAGTATATATTTTTTCGGTATATTTTATATTAATATATAAATATAATATAGTAGATATAATATTCCGAAGTATGCAGACTTGTGAGGTATTGATTAATTAAGTTTTTATTTGAGGTATATAATTCTGAAATGGAATTAAATACGAAACACTTAATATTTATTGAGTACCTAATAAAGAAATTAAGAAGATGGCTTGATGAATAATTAACCCCAAAATGTTAAATAAAATGGATATGTACACATTTTTCACAAATTTAGTATCGAACACTTAATTATTTGTACTTGGAAATAACCCGGTCTAAGAACTTTCATGGGTTGTACTGGTACAAGTTATTTTATGTATCTTTTATTATTTCATTTAATCTTTCGATTTTGTTGGTAGAAGATGATTAACTGGTTGTATGCAGGCATAAATAACCTGTGTCGTAGGGTGACTATAAATAAATAATAGTAATATCATTACTTATTTATACAATTAGTTTACGAAATAAAAAAATGAAATAAGCTTAACAGCGCGCACATTAAATGTAGAAATAAAGTTCTGTTTCAATGTATGAATGATGCAAAAAAATAACTGTATATTTTTTTAAAATAGGTTTATTTAGCAAATGAATACACAAGGAGTTTTGGTGCGATTCAAAATACATACATCTGAATTTGAGGTAATAATATTAATAAGAAAAATAATAATAACAGAAATATGAGGGCCAATACAGTACAAAGTTTATTATTTTTACTTGGGTTGGATCCTGACATATTTTTCTTTATTATTTTTATATTCTAATATTCAATATAGTTTACAAATAAGCTAAATTCCTTAAGAAGATAAATCCTTATCTTATATTCTTGTTGATATGCCTATTGCCTCAGGTGTTCATAACAAATAAAGTGATATTGAACTGAAATTGTCGAAGTATTTGCTAAAAAGTTTACGTATTTCATATTTAATCATGTAAATAGTTAATCCACTTCATAGGTTCCCATCTCCCATTCCAATGTTTTTTCGAAAATAGGTTTATCGAATATCATGGAAATTATGGAAATTTTTTAGGAGTATGAAATGAGCATTGGAATTCATAGAGTAAAGAAACAAAAAAAATATGAATTTAATCATAATTCATTTATTTATTAGGGTGTATATGCATAATAAATAGTTATATCTGAACTCAAAGATATTGCTTCGAGGAATAATTAGAATATACAAGGAAAAACGGATTCGAAAGAATAGAGATTTGAGAAGGTAACCCAGTGGAAACATCGGAATATTGCAGGGAAAAATATGGGACAGCTCCTTCTTACTAATCGTGAGAGGAAATGGAATGGATGATATTACGTCAGGGCAAGGAGGATGGGAAGATGGGAGGATGGGAAGACGGGAGAGGATGGAAGGAGAGGAACCTATAACGGGGAGGGATGGAGCGGTAATAATCGTAAAAGAGGAAAAGCCGCGAGTCGCGAGGAATTTGGAGCTAAGGGGAATAAGAGGCCCTCTTGCATCATGACCGCTTTCTCAGGATAATATTTTTTGGTAAGTATGAGAAGGAATTTCTAAAAAAGTGCATTTTTTAAATTTTTATGTTGGAAAAACTTTTTATACTAGAATAAATGGTAAAATAAAAAAAAAATTAACTTGCAAATCAGAAGGGGGTATTAAAATATTTTAAACTAAATACATTCGATGTTTAAAAAAAAAAAAAAACTTCATTAATTATTTGTTGCCTCAATTAATGTCAGGGAGGTGAAATTGTATTGGGATGTAGGTCAAAAATAAAATGTTAAATAATATGTATTGAGAGTGATTATTAATCATGTATCATGTAGAATGTAAAGTAGCAGCGTCTATGTCCGTTTATGTACTACTTACTCATAGCACTTAAATTATGCACTTTTTTTTGCAAAATAGCCAACAAAGTACCATTAAGATATCATATTTTTTCCTCATCCTTTTCTTTCATCATCATTCCTTTCTTCACCTCCAATAATCCTTCATTTCCTCTAAATGTTCCTTTTTTCTCTCCTCCGTCCGACCCCCATGGACTTACCTCGTTCTCTAAACCACAAGAACCCTGAGGCCTTTGTGTCAGCTCCTAAATCTCTCTTTGTCTTCATCATTAATTCCAAGTCATTTAAGTATTTTCACTTCTTCATTCATTAAGCCAGCGGCCAGGTACCAAAAAAGGGCTTTAGATAGCAATACATTGAAGAGAGCTACATTTTTTATATGTTTTAAGGGCGTGTCTGAGTAGTGTAAATCCAAGTTTGCAACCAAAAAAACGGATGGGAAAACTTTTGGTGGCCGAAAAACCACGACATTTTCGGAGTTAATTCAGCTTTTTGGCCTTCATCTCCTAATCGCTGCGTTTATGATTAAAATACATAAGCGGCCATTTTTAGTGTAGATTAAATTGTCTACAATTTTAATCCAATCGCGGCTCTGTAGCTCTAAAAGGTTCTGAATTACGCCCCATTGAAAATTGGTAATTTTTTCCAAAAAGACCAAATTTTAAGTTTTGGCCCACTTTCATGAGGAACACCGGCCGAAAGAGTGATCCTGAGATGAAAGTCATGGGGAATGAAGCTGTAGTAAATTTAATTAGCTTTAATCCATTTAATCCAGCTGTTATAGATCGATTCGTGGCATACAAGGTAATTTTCTTAAAATACCCACTTTCCCCGATTTTTCTTTCTTTTAATTAACAAGAGAAGTACAACACCTAGAGGCCTCGTTTTGCGCTTAAATTAAAGCTAATTAAATTTACTACAACTCCATTTCACTTGACTATCATCGTAAGATCACTTCTTCGGCCGGTATTCCTCACGAAAGTCGGCCAAAACTTAAAACTTGGACTTTTTGGAAAAAATAACCAATTTTCAAAGGAGCGTAACTCATAATCTATTAGAGCTAAAGAGTCGTCGTTGGATTCAAATTGTAGCAAATTTAATGTACATTTAAAATGGTCACTTATGTTTTTGTTTTTTTGTTCTGTGATCGTACGATGAAAGTCAAGTGAAATGGAGTTGTAGTAAATTGAATTAGCTCTAATTTAAGCGCAAAACGAGGCCTGTAGCTCTAATAGATTCTGAGTTACGCTTCTTTGAAAATTAATACTTCTCTTAATTAAAAAAAAGAATAATTGGGGAAAATGGGTGTTTTAAGAAAATGACCTTGTCCGCCACGAATCGATCTAAAACAGCTTGTTTATTATAAAGTATAAATATTTACCTGTAAAATACCTATACATAAAATAACTAGTAGGTAGACAGGGAGGGGGGGGGGGAGCCACCCAGTCTTCACTAGGTTATTCGGCCACCAAATGTTTTCCCATCCGTTTTTTCGGTTGCAAACTTGAATTAACTCAGACGTGCCCTTACAACATATCAAAAATGCAGCTCTCTTCAATTTATTGCGTCCTTCAAACACCTGGCCGCTGGCCTACGTCTGCTTAGCTTAAATCCTCTATTTTTTTGGTTGTATATCTTCTCGATTATTTGCTTATTCAACCTTTTAGTAAAAACTTACTTGTCTTTGCCTCATTGTTTTTTCCAGTTCCTCGTATATTTATATATTAAATCTCAATCTTTAGCTCCCCTGTGATATTCTTAGGGCATAAATTCTTCTTAATATTTGCCTTTTGATCTTCATCAGCTTTCCCAGGATTGAGAGATTCGGTGTATCCGTGTCATACAAAATCAATGGGCTTACTACAGCCTTGTAGTGCCGTGCGAATGCATTAGTTTCTGAGTGAAATTAAGTTTTTCTAATTTGATACCCGTTTTTGCATTGTAGACCTATCCGATGCATTTCTGATGATGTCCCCTCTTAAAAATTGAACTGTTTTGTGGCTATTATCTTCCCGTAAAACGGTAGTTTTTGAAAGGTACATAAAATTATGTATCTCTGGAATATAACAGTAAAATAAAAATGCCTAAAATACTTTTAGAAATGGTATTTTTAGTATTATTCGTACATTTCCGATTCTATTGATGAACTGATTTCCAAATCGATTTCAAAACATCGATTTGAAGCCTTTGTTTTAGGAAATTCTGCCGAAAGAGCCGCGGACGCCAATAAGGAGACAAACAAAGAGGTTGGAAGTAGAATTAATTCCTGTTGGGGTGGGAACCCCTCCACCTGGGAAAGACAATTAAAAGTCGGAAAAGAAATCCTTCGAGGTAAGAGGTTTTATTCCTGAGGATGGTTCTCCTCACTGTCCTCCCGATTAAGGAGCGTTTCTTCCTACTTTTTTTTTCTCGTGGAAAGCTTTTGTTTTCTTCTGATCTCTTCAATGGTTTTCTCGGAAAAACATTAAAGCCTCTAAAAAGAGATTTTTCCTATTGACATTAATCGGGACCAAGGACAGCCTTTTCATTAGAGAAAGAGGAATCGGAAATATTAAAGAATTGTTTAATATCTGAGGTAGTATTGTTTAAAAAATCTTAAATGAATTATTCGTAATTAACTTGGATAATTTATTTTTCTGCTATAATCTAAAGTATTTATTAAAATCAACCTTAATTATTGTTTGCCTTGTAATACAATGTTCTGTTTCTATAAATGTTAATAAGGATATAAACTTCAATGTAAACCTAAATATCTTAGGAAATGTCTTGGAGTCACCTTTGGTGTAGTGGATAGCATAAGAAACTTCTATGCCTAAAATCGCGGGTTCACAGCCCGGCAGGTGGCCTTACAATTTTAAGTAAATAATCTTGAGTTATGGCTTCCTAAAATAAAACATAAAACCTGAACCACTATAACCCATAAAGGTTTCAGTAAATAGTAGAGACTGTAATGTTTCTAAGCCAACGATTGTACATTTGAAAGTATTTGAGCGAGATCACACTCAATCGCTAGGTTTTCCCCCTTTTTAGGGTGCCCACTTTATAGGGGCATAGTTAGCCGCAGGAGGGTCAGCAGATCCCACAGCGTCTACCTTTGGGTTTTAATAATTTATACATGATAACTGAATTTGAACCAGACCAGCTCTTAGTACATCCAATCAACGTTCTGAACTAACCATTGACGTTACCTCCCAATGAAGTTTAAAAAAATATATATTTCTCACTCATTATAAATGATACATGAAGTACCTATAGAATACGAAAGTATAGTAATTAATTTTAAACCTTTCCTTCAAATGAAACGGATACTATAAAATGATGCATACGATTAAACTAGTTCCAGCTTGGCAATAGACTAGATGTGCTGCTTTGTAGGGAAGAGAGCTCCAATGTAGCGCTCAAGTCCACAATTCGCATGGAAATGCGGGAGTCCTCTTTTGCACTACAACGCCAAACCGAACAAGACGATCATCGGAAAATCTTTAGGCCGATAAACATGAGGTTTTCTTCACTCTTCTTCGCAGTTGATACAATAATTTTGTAATTTTCTAAATCTACGGTAACTTTGGAAGTAGACTTGGACCATTGATAAGTTATTTGTTCAGAGTAGACATTTTGCGATTACTTAATTATATATGTTTATACCGCTAGTATTTCTAAAGTGACATATGTTAAAAACCTATATTTTTGGGAAAAAACAGGAAACCATTAGTGAGCTTTGAATGGCATTAGGGTACTACTGACAGAGGCCCTTTTTGGCAAATCTAATGATAAGGTTGATAAAGTTTTGATGAATGAAAAAGAAATATTTACTCATTTCTTTCATGGCCATAACTTACCACGGAAAAACACAGGTTATTGAGCTGTGTCACCTTACAAATAAAAACCTGTACCATTACATACCTTGAACGGATCTGGGATTCAGTACATAGTAGAGACTGTACTGTTTGAAGGACAACGGTTGTGCAGGGTGGTGATTGGTCCAAGATCACGCTCAACCACCACATTTGCTCCTTATTTTGGGTACCCACTTGATAGAGGCTGGGTGAGCCGCAGAAGGGCCCTAGATCCCGTATAATCCATCTCCGGCTGCAAACAGACTAATAAATAAAGGTTTGTCAGCAGCAGGATTAGAATCAGGATTTTCGGCATGGCAACCCAGTGCTAACAAATACTTGTGCGATATGTTTGTATTATTTTAATATTTATTGAATTATTATTATTGGACACAGGAGAATCACTTAAGGCCTTGTAAACCTTTTTTATCCTTACTTCCTTCATCTTTTTTCCATGTATTCTTTTAATCGATCCTGGTAGTGGGCCTATCACTAAAAAACAGATTCCTTGTAACCAATCTTACCATTTTAGATCCGCAACCGCCTCTTAGAATACACCCGATACAGGTAAAGAGTTGTGTATATCTATAAAACGTTTCTTAGCTTTTATAATAATATATTTGTATATAACTGATAACAACATAAGTAATGTTCTAAGTGTTAAAATTTTGTAAATATATTTTCGGACGGAGAGTACAAGAGAGGCGAAATGCACAATTACTATTCGACAGGGAGCACATTAACCGCAGCCTCCCTCTAAAAGCTCTCAGGGAGAACCTCTCTCCTTCTCAACAGGTTATCTACAACTACCCTTTTATATTGTGTTCATATCCCCAGCACTTCCAGCATTAAGTTTTTACCGACACCCCACGCTTCCTGAGGGGGTCCTTAACAATTTATCGGAGTTTGTTTCCTGAACCGGAGCTCTGTATTGTTGAATACGAACACTGCAAGGGAAAGGGAGGAGGTGGGGAGAAAGATTGCAAAAAATAATTACAAAGATATATAAAAATCAAAAACATAAATCCATTTAAGGAAATTATCATACAATTAAATTAAATATGAAACAATACGGTATATGATTATAGCTGCAAATAACAACGAATTTAAAGAACTTCACTAATACCGAAATATCAGTAATAATTGTTTCGTATCTAATCATCGGGCAAAGAATTTGTAGCCAAAAAGGGTAAAATTAAAATTTTAAAGGGATAAATAAACTGTATGGGTACATAAGCTTAAAAAAACTATAACTAAAAGAGTCAACTGTGGTCTAATGAGTGGCATAATAACCTACTATGCCCAAGATCGCTTGTATGCAACCCAGTAGATGGCCCTAAGATTTTCTTAAAGGCAGTTAAACATCCTTGGTTATGCAGTCTTTCAGAAAGGGCGTAAAATGAGGTTCCCGAGCCTGTGCGATGTTAGATACTCATTAAATGAAAACGAGCATGAAGTGCCATTTTATGAATGACTAGTACTATAGCAAATCTCCGTGGCAGGCGATTCAGTGGAATCTTCAAGTAGAAGACCATTGAATTATGAGTATTTTTGAACCTCAAATTTTGATAAGAAAGGGAGCTATATTTTTTTGTTCCCGAAAACATTCCTACTTCGATTTCTGATATTCTTCTCCGGTAAGTAGAGTCCTACTAAATGAACACAAATGTGGGAACTGAAATGTCAAAATCAGTATTCAATAGAACTTCTTAAATTTTCATTTTAAGAAGTTCTAACAACCAATCAACTTTTGTCATTTTGTGTAATATGGAGCAATCGATGAAACCCAATCATGTCAACATTATTTTTAATTGCATTCAGTGCAATTATCAATCACTATGACAATACGTGTTGAGTTTGACACCTTCATTCCAAACAAACCATATAAAACCATACCTAAATTTCGATCAAGAACACCACAACAAGATCATAAATATTATGCCTGGTAATAGATCTTCTATAATAGAGAACAGCAACGAATCTAATGAGGAATGTGCTTTCGGTTTCATAAAATTATCTCGTCTATTATCAATTTCTAAGGTATATTACTAATGATAAACTCTAATAGGATGTAAATAGTTGGGGGTGCAGTCAAGAAAAAACAGCAAATAAGGGAAACTTATTTTATTTTATATGTGCCGACGTTTCGACCTACTGTGTACGTCATCTTCAGGTCCAATAGGAGTGGCTGCTCGGTGCAGAAGGTAACTGACCCTTAATTGGCCCTGAAGATGACCTACACAGTAGGTCGAAACGTCGGCACATATAAAATAAAATAAGTTTCACTTATTTGCTGTGTTTTCTTGACTGCACCCCCAACTATTTACATCCTATTAGAGTATCTACCAGTCAACGAATTACTTTCCTAATGATAAACTCCTTGCAGTTAATTCAAGCATTCAACTCGAGTAATAACTTATTTTTTTGATTGATCTATAAAAGATCTCCACCACGTGTCTTTGACTGATATAGTCATTTTTTGCCGCGATAGCTAATTTTGGCTACTAAATTTTGCCTACCCAGGTATAATTAGGATAGGATCTTTAACGAGTCCCTGGCATCGTACAGGCCCGGCACGCCCATTTCACGTCCCTTTCGAAGGAATGCATAACCATCGTTTTTACTTCCTTTAAAAAAAAATCTGGCAATCTGGCGGGCTTTTGGGTATAGATGTGTTTTTTCTGCATTTAATAGTTAATGGTGTTGCTAGTGTCTCAGATTTATAAGTTTGCAGGAATTACTTCACAGGTTCTCTTAAATGATGGAAGATAGTCAAAACAAAACAAAATATGGACAAAATTTTATCTCAATTCTACAAGGTTGCGATTAACGCTAATTCCTGCGGATGGAGAAAGCAGAAAGATTCCGTTGAAAATTGAGATAGCGCAAGCAACAGAAAATCAATTTTCTCTCTAGACTCGAAACACAACACCACTTTTCAAGAAAAGAGTGGCGTTGATCGATCCCTCTCCTTCCTGATTGGGAAGCCATCAATCTGTTGGGGAAATCATTTTCAACTGTTTCTATAAGGGACAGGAAATTGCTGCGTTGGGGAAAATGGAAGCTTCAAAATGAATTACACACCATGAGCATCCAAAAATTTAGGTGGTAATAAAAATATTTAACTTTTAGAAGAAATTAAGAAAATACTTGTGCATACATCAAAGTAAGTTAGGTAAACATTTTCTTAAAAATATAATTATTTAAAAGAAATAATGCCCTGATGCAAAATATGAACTGATGACTGATCGTTCAATAAACGAAGGATGAAAATTCATACCGTTTAAGCTCACTCACTCGAAAAAAGTCTGATGAAAATAAATACTTTAATTTTCAATGAAACAAGTCACTAAAAAGGATTATTTTAAACTTAAAGAACGGGGAGAAACATCGTTCCCCATAGGCAAGTTTTATATAAATTAAAATAAAAAAAGTACTACAAGTGGCCAGTTTCTATACTTGCCTATATCTCAAACCATTACGTACAATTCATTTTATTTACCTGTTATACTATTATAAGAGTTGTAAAGAGTTAGAGTTGTAAAGTTCAATAAATATATTAAAAAAATAGTATATACAAAATAAAATGATAAATTATAAGAAGTTATGCCAACTCTACTCCTATATGTGTAATGTATTATACATTAAAGAAATATGTAATATATAAAAGGAGCCTGGGCAGTCGATTGCTATGATGTGAGTATATCAGGAGAGTGATGGAGAGATGCGAAGGAGATAAATAAAATGGGGCCCGGAAGAGGACGGGCACACAAATAGCGAAGGAACATGTCCTCACAATGGCCTCGCCCTTTTCCATTTCCGCTCGACCTCTTGGGTCAAGGCTTCTCCGGACCACTTCCAGGGCTTCTGTAGGGGACGTCTTCCAAGGGAGGGCATCTACAAGAATGTCTTTGAGGAAGGGAGATGTTTGGAGGGAGCAAGTTCCATCGAACACAACTCTTGTCCGCATCGTACAGAGGGATCGAGGAAAGGTACAATAAAATGGGTATAGAATGGTTAGCCTTGGAAAATTGGAATGGAGAATTATGGCTACATATATAGCTCTTATTTACAAAATTAAAGAAATAATAAATTAATTCCAACAGAGAATAAGAGAGACTAGCCGAAGTGGGATTTTTTTAAAAATAGATTTATTGGGTCATTTCATATAATTCATTTGAAGGATAGGTTATCTAGTAAAAAATAAATGAAATCCTTATTTCCGTAAAAAAAAATTATCCTTAAGCAAATTGTCCAAATTTCTGAAAAGATGGAAATCTGTTAGAGATAGGTCCGAAGAATAAGATGGATGTGGGAGAACTTCGTAACCCAGCTCGTTTAGTTTCTTCAATGTATGTTGTGAACCATGAGGCCTGCCGTTGTCGTGAACGAGTTTAGGTTCCTTTTGTTTAATTAATGCAGGTTTATAAGTTCTCGTCGCTTTATGCCAATATCCCTATGGTGTTGATGTTACACATTTGGGTAGAAAAGAAAAAATTTCTCAAACCAATGGCGGATCTTTCCATGTTTCTATGGCGGAATGAAAACTGTCTATTTGGTTTACAGACCAGCATCCTTCACTGCCTTCTCAATCGCCAAATTAAAGAGGAGGCATGCTAACACATCTCCTTGGGGTAGTCGTTTTCTTGAGGAAAACTCTTCCGATCTTTGCCCTCCAATCTGCACAGTGCATCTCATATCTCTAATGGTCAGCTTTATTAGTCTTGTTAATTTGCTGGGTATGTTGAACTACACCAGTGCCTTGTAAAGTTCTTCCCGGTTGATCCTGTCATAGTCACGCTGAAGTCCACAAAACGATGACATGCCTTTATATTAAATTCATGCCCTCTCTCAAGGATTGTTCTGAGGCAGAATATGTGATCTGTAGTAGATCTTCCCCGCCTAAATCCGCATTGGTAGGCTCCAAGCTTCTGTTCTGAAGAACGGAGACGTTGGCACCGAATGTTGGAGAGGACCTTGTATCCGCAAGACAGAAGAGAGATTCCTCTGTAGTTTTGACATTGTAGTGATAATAAATATTACAATAAAAAATAGAATCAAGAGCAGCTCATTACAATCTGTAAGCATAAAAATTGTAAACCTTACACAATCAATTTTCATTTCAAAACAGACATTTCATATGAAATGACATGTTAAATCTTTTCAAATGGATGTGGTCTTATATAGAGGTTTGTAGTTGTAGCTTGTTCGGAATCAGAGAACTAAATCAAAATAAAAATAAGAAGTATTACTTAAATAACATGTAAAGGGATATTGGAGGAAACATTGTACGACAAGGAGAAAGAGAGGGAGAGAGAGAGATAGATAGATAGTGAGAGAGAGAGAGAGAGAGAGTGAGAGAGAGGGGGGGGGGAGGAAAGAGAGTTTCGTACTAAGGGCTTTATCCTTTACAAAGGTTTGATAAAAATTTAGCGTGGTGAGTGGACCAAGGGACAGGCGGTATTGGGCGGAAAGGATTTAATTAAAATTTACACTTGCCACGATATCGGGAGCAGATCCGGCGCCCCGGCCGCCCCAACCACCCCAAACACCTCATCACCACCCCCAGCACCTGCTAGGTTTCACACTCACCCTCAGGGTATATACAGCTTGGGATCAACCGCTCTTTTAATACGCCTTAAAAAAAGAGACATTGACACGAATCAATGTCTTCGCGTTTCATCTAAATACTCTCTCTCGATTGTACAAAAGAAATACCAAGACCAATAAGAAAAATTATGAAGCTCAAACTGAACCGATACCTATAATAAATCTTTGTAAAAAGGTCTTTGGTGCATAATCACAAAACGTAACCAATTAATAACTTTGATTACCGATTTGAGCAATGATAATAAAACATGTACCACTTAAACACATGAAGATTATCAGGTTCAATAAATGAGAGGTCTGTACTGTTTCAAAACAGTTGTGCAAGGAGGTTTTTTAGCCATTTAAAAAAGAACTAGTATGGAAATATCCACAGGTGCCCTAGCCACGTGAGTTGTCATACCTCTTTTTCTCTATTATTAGGACTATACCTCTTCTGTAATAGATTATTTGTGTGTGCAGTCGTTCTCCGTATTTTCAACAATTCTGCAGTGGAAGATCATCTCTGCGGTAGTTTCTTTTGAGAAGTGATTCTCACGAGCGGCCTATCTCCTGCTGCATACAGTAGCACAGGGAAATATGTTTAGAAAATCACTAAGTTAGATTTTCTACTTATTGGTTACTTTCCTATTATTATGTTGCTGATTAGGTTGGTGATAAGTCCCTATTAGCTTTTCTGACTGTTTTGGAAACTTGACTTTTTTCGCTTACTTTTCAAAACAATTATATCCATCCCCTTTCAGATAAGTCCCTCTCTCCATTCCACCACTAATTGCCGAGGGTTATCTTCTGAGTCGGCGATTAGAACTATGTCATCTAACCGATACATATTACAAGTATGACTTAAAAACTTTGGAGTTGCTTAAGTTGTAAAACACTTCCCTTGTTAACAAGCACTCAGGAAGCCATTAGCGACGATAAAAGAGGTACACGATTTAGGGAAGAATTGTAAATTAGCCGTTAAGTTGTTGAACTTATTCAAATCCCTACTTGGCCGAGAAATCTTTTTGTTGCTTTTTATCACGACTTAACTGTAGGAGGGGCTGAAATAAGAGGATTATATTGGAAGCCAGAATCACGAATTTACTTGGACCGAATTTATGCAATGATATAATCGGCTGATTTGCACGACCATCACACAATTATTAGAATTATAATCAATAATCAGCAGTAGATAGATAGATTATTCGCATGCAGGAAGGTATATTTAAGTAAGTAATATAAGATTGAATACAGTAAATACAAAATTTTTTATATACTATATATATAGGTACAATATTAAAATCTGAATATTGTAGAAAATTATGATGGAAGAAAAAATAATATATTGATGGAATAAACACTTGTTTTGTATTATTATGGTTACAAATACAGTCGTTAAACTATCATATAATTAAATAATACAAGTAATAAAAATAAGGTGTTTATATCCTTTACTGTGCCTCAGAAGTAGCGGGTTTTGGGTGAGTTAAGTAGAAATAAAACTAAAGTCAACTGCCATAAAAATAGAATGGCTATAGTCGCAAAAACTGGAAGTCATGGAAAGAAAATTTCCAAGAAAAAAGATGGATGTAAACTGCGAAGTAACAAGGAAATCTACCAGATAGCCGAAAGAATTACCGTTACTAGGCGGAAGAGGAGGCTGACATTTCTCGGACATCTGCCATTTCTGAAAAAAGAATACTATTAAAACGTGGACTAAAGAAGGAAGGAAAGATTTGGAAATATTGAGCATCACAGATTCCCAAAGGGAGTAAAGTGAAATATTTGGAAGGGTTTCAGGATGAAGAAAGACCAGCTAAGGATGGAAGAAGATGGTCAATACCAACCTACAAAAACTAAGCAGTTTCCAAGATTAATGTTTAGTAATGGACAACCAAGATTTAAATACAAAATTAAAAATAAATGAATTTTTAGATTTACCATAATGCAACTTTCACAAAAATATTTATTTTTATTTTTATGTGATCATATTTCATCGAAAGAATCGCGTTCGGATTATGATAAAATTCAGGCGGGAAATGAAAAATTTTAAGCGCTTCATTTTGGCTTGGTGACGTCATCAGGCTTGTTTATATTTTGTGAAAAGAAATTCATATGATTTTTTTTGCATTTTCATAGATTTGCATAGACTATTGTGTTCATCTTGAGAAATAAAACAATTGCTTACTAATTAAATTAACTTATTTCAAGTAAAGATTAAATTTTTGTTATTATTGTCATCTGATTATTAGTTTTATCACCTCATTAGCAATCGAAAAGCCAGGTAAGTTAAAGTTGTTTTTTGTTAAGTAAATTCCTACAAATCAATTGATACATGGGTATAATGAACTGGAACTTATGTTTTCTCGTCCTTTTGGCAAAAAACATATCAATACTTTGATATGTGGTGTAGCCAGTTGCATATTAGGTGTGTGTGTGTTTTGAAACTGTCTGCTGGAAGTAAACCTGGAGTTAAATTTTTTTAACTTAAAACTTTGTAATGCAGAAATACTGTCTTCATCAAAATCACTTGGTTCACTCAAAGACAAAGTAGAAAAATCTTTGTCAGTTTTATCATCAACATATGATGAAATATTATCTGAATCACTGGAGTCGTCACTATGAATATCACTGGTAAGAAGTTTTGATACCTTCATGGATGATGTTTGCATATTTTTTACCATTAAAATAGGCGATGATGCCCTATCTTTCAAATATGCCTTTGTTTGGACAGCTTTGCTTCTGACATGAACTTTTTTAGCATTGTGTTTTTCTGATGCCCATGTAACACTTCTGTTTTTGCATCCACTTTTGAAGAACATGCAGGGATTTCCATTATTGGTTCTGGGACATTCAATCCTTTGTTTTCTATGTTTTCATTATTCAATAGTGATGGTTGCAAAACATCACTGATTAGTGATTGTCTCATCCTTTTGACACCAAGAGGTCTTGGTTGAGATGAATGTGCTAGGATCCTCTTTGTTTGGCTATGGAATTTTGTTAGTACTGCTTCTTTTTTCAAAACTATTGGACCCCTACTTATCTAACTTTAATGATATTTTCTACTTCTTCTTATACCTCGAACAGAAGAGGAAAAAAAAAAGGTCAACCTCACTGCATTTGAAAATGGTGTTTGAATAGGAGAGCATTTACATGCACTATACACTGACTAGTTATTGCTGAAACTATTCTAACTTTACAATATATTCAATGCAGAAGATCTATAATAAGAAGCCATAACAATCTTTTAAGGATGATTTGTACATAAAATTTAAATACCATTATCATGACAATCATCTTATTTAAACACAGGGAAAGACACATTTAGAGTGCAGGAGAAATGAAGTGTACAAAGCTCAAACCAACATTAAAATGATCTTCACAGGCATAACATTTTGTAGGAGCCAGGTTATCTTTTCTTTTCAACAGATAAAACCACTTTTTTCTTCTTATTGGATCCATGGGAACTTTAAGGAACAGTTAATCTGGGGTTGATTTTGTGGTGCTTTGTCACATCGGATCACAACAGTATTTGTTAAACATGGTAAGTGATTAATTATTTAATAGACAAAGTAATATTGTTTCAACTTTATTAGGGATTTTTTTAAAACAAGCTAAAAATGTTTCAAAAATAATTTTGTTACAAGAAAAAGTAGCATGATAAACTGATAACAAGCCTGATGACGTCACATGATATCATTATCAAAAATAACCGTTTTGGAGCAAAATTCAAACAGAAAATTTTCGAAGTCAACAATTCCATGTTTAAAAAATATTTTTCCATTAAAATTAGAGGTAGCACATTATTTAAGGTTGATAAATTTAATTGAAACGATTTTCGAAAATCACATTAGATGTCCTTAACAAAAAGCCTTTTCAGAGAATAAGCAGCTTAACTACAAAGGATTTTTTTTTACTATTTTTTTATGTGTTCGTAATGTAACTAAGAATAAAATCCACATTAGTTTGGACTATCGTATGTGTTAAAAATCCAGGAAAGTCACACCAGTAGGAGATGGTTCAGCTTTAAAGTTAGTGCGACAGTGTGATTTATCAAGACGATATAACTACAGACAACATTTGCTTAAACAACACTGGCCATTATAATATTATACGGAGAAATAAAGCAAGTGCTGTAATGAACCACACAATTAATAACCCCCTGGATGCTATACAGAATATTTCTTCATTCAAAATAAATCAAAGTAATTTACAACCTTCCGCTAAATAAAATTTGCACAAGAGTAAAAAAGACAAATTATGCATTCACATTAAATGGCCGTTATAAAAAACACGGGTCATTTAATACGCAGATGGCGCTGGTGTAGAGGCAGATACAATAGGCAGTGGTTGGGTTGGAAGGCCAGCATTAGCCTGATTTAGCAGAGCGATCAATGCTCCTTCTCATAACGAACTTAATCCTCCGGGAAAACTGTTAATAGCCTTTCCCAGGGTAATTGCTGTTTTTCTCATTTCGTCGGCGATATTTTCCTCAAATTAGCTTCGTTTTTTCGGTCCAGGATGGAGGACTGGCTCGGCCATTCCTTCTGCAGATTTAAGAGGCATTTCGCGTTCAAATTGAGCACTATTGTATATAACAGGGCTTCTCGAGGAATATGACCAATTAGAAATATAACACTCGAGTTTTTCAACACGATAATTAGAAGTTGTTACACCTGCTGTCAGATGGAAAACCCTTTGTGATAAGGTTAATAAAGAAAACCTAACTGCGTTTTACACGAACTGACTACCAGTTTTAAGAACCACGGTACAATAAAATGCATAAAAAAGTATTCTGATATACTTTTCACTAAAAATTTTACAACCTCATTCCAGTGATGAATACAATGTTGTTATTTACACAAAAACCTTTGATGAAACGAGAAAAAAAAAATATGATTTATCATCCTAACGTAATTGGTAATAATTCGAGATCAAGTTTTCTAAATAGTACACATAAAGTAAAACAATTCCATAGAGCAGGGTAAGACCGTATATTTTATATGGATCTCTAGGCACATATGCATTGGGGTGAAGAGCCCGAGATCTACTTACGCTACCCGCCCGAGGCACTACGATTCTTAGTAGACCTCTTAAAACCACAGAGAGATGGCAACTCATGCGGGAGGAAACCCAGTCCAGCAAATTAAAAAGTGTTAAATACCAGTAAGGGCATGATCCACATCCTACTGCAGCAGCTGAATAGAGGAGGTTACCCTGGCCTGCTGTAGACTGGGCCACACTCGGCTCACTCATTCACTTATTATTAAAAAACTGACATCTCGTTCATGCCAGTATTGCAATGCCGCTGTTAGAATGTAATAAATTATTGAGCAATGCACTTAATTTCTTCCAACAATTAATAAAATAGGACTAGCCCCAAATTTATCGTAGGCATTAGGTGGTTTTGAGATAACATTTCCTACTGTCCGAATCATAGTTTTTTTCTTAGTCTTCTTCACCATTCAGTTATTCAATTGGTGATATTCTTCTGTATTTGGGCTCCACTGGAAACAGAGTATACAACATAGGGGTGGGATTTATATTTGAAAAAATCTGATCAATAGAGTGATCAAAAGATGGAAATTCGTGAGGACTCGTTAAGGTAAAAGTGGGAAGAAGAGATGATGAAGGATTTCGAGAAGAGGGGGACTCCAGTGGAATAGAAGAGCACAGTTGGTGGAAGACCGGCAGAGCTGGAGAGGGCTGTACAAAATTCCTCCTTACACTTCATAGAAAATGATGATGTGATTATTCAGTCCGAACGCATGAGGGCTTTTTTAGTAGACAGATTCCTATAACTTTATAGCAGATAGATACCTATAATTAATGCAATTCTGAAAGGCGTATATTTAGTGGTAACTACAATGGATATTTTTGATAATGCTTAAGGTAAAAAAACACAACTATCGTCGAGGTACTCATCAAAACATTCAACAATAATTTATTATTATGATTTTGGGGCAAAATAGGATGGTTCGGTCCAACACTTTAAAAACAAATTTACTAAGGAAAATTTCTCTATTCACCTTAAGGTTGATATGAGGCGCAAACATGCGAGTTCCGTCTCCCGAGACTGGTCTCAGTCACGGCACGTCGTTCCAGCCAACTTGGTCAAGAGGTCATGGTTAATGCGGTTTTTCAAGTTTTTCAATGTCGAATTCCCCTGTTCATTACTAGCCTGAACAAAAATAATAATGGAAACTTCGTTTCTAAGACGATACACTTGTATCACTAAGTGTTTAGTAAAGTGAAAAGACGGGTAAATAAAATGAGATATTTTAAAGAATCACTTTTATTCTTATTTATCTTTGTGAATAAGTAAATCAAATAACGGTTTTTAAACAATTTACATTCTGAAAAACTAAGCATAAGCATATGCAGATTAAAAGCTATTTTTATTACAAAAATCATCATTAAATCAAAATATAAAAAGGAAAATTATAATGTATTTTAATATAATGTTATATTAAATATATCAATAAATTATTAGTAAATATATAATCATATTGTATTTTGTTATTTTAAAACTAAGAACGGGGCAGTTCAATGGTAGAGCACTGAGTTTCCGTGCCGAAGGATCCGTGTTCAAACACGACTGTGGCAGATAATTAATATAATCTGTTAACACCCGGGGATGGTTGCTTGGAGCTTAATAAGTCTCTATAATGTGTGTACCCTCAGTGCTTCTCTGCACTACCGTAGTCCATGAAATAGTAAACACTCTTTCAAGTAACGAGATCACCCTTCATGGGTTGTAGTGGTAAAATTTTTTTTTTTCATTTTACCACCTTAAACTACCGTGGGACCGAAAATTATAATGAACCGTGAGTATAAGCTGTTATTAAAAAAACACTAATTGAAAATTAAGAAGAAAGAGCCAGGTATGTAATTACTATTTTTATCAAGGGTCATAATGAATAGCTTTGTTCTTGCCTGGGATAGCGGAAAAATCGTGAGAATATGAAAATACATTACCCATTCTACTTTTTTGGAAACGGTTTGATAAAACTGAAGAATTGGAGAAATTCACTAAAGTGACTTGCTCAGTTTTTTTATCTTTCAATTAACTATTTCTTTCTAATGAATAACAGATATTTGGTTGTCCGTCGATCTATAGAACCTAAATCGACTGTTGTCCGAAAACATATACTCGTTATGCTCCTTCTGTAAATATCTATGTTTTTATGTATTTTCATGAAACATATTCACGGGGATCATAACCTCAAAGCAAAGGAGTCCTTTCCCTCAAGACGGGAAACCGGAAAGAAAATAAGAAATTTATCATAGTAGGGGAGTTGGGAGATTTATATTTATCTAGGGGGGGACCTCCCGGTAATATCCGCGATACATTTTTCATGTATCACTTCTTGCTCTGGGCCGATATCAACCGATGTTGGAGTGAAAAAAGACAATTTCCCCGAAGGACCAGATGTTGGCCGCGCGGGAGAACATTAATATTTAACGGGGAATGTTTGTCCGAAGAAAACGTATTAGGCTATTTTAAATAAGTGCTTAATCAGTGAATACTCGGTAAATATTTCGATAAAAGTGTTTTAAGAGACGATGTATTCAATCCATCGACCGAAATGGAAAAGTTTGTTTCAGTTGGAAATTGTACTCCTGTGGTCGTGATATTTCAACCATTAGCTCCATATATAACGGAATAGAGAACTGCCAACTGTAGAAAATAACATACAAACATCAGAATTTTATTTTTTAAAAACACTTAAAGAATAAATGATCGTAATAGTAATAAATGAATGCTAATTTAATATCATATACTAGCGATTTATAAAGAAAATCCTAATCGAAGATTTTTACCGGCTGGCCAAAATAAAACTCTTTAATGCATTCAAGATATCTGTTTAAATGCAACTGTAATATTTAAAAATACATTGGTGCATGTTTAAAGCAATATTTATGGGAGAACGATCCTCCTAGGTAAAAGACCTATTTGAAAATCCGGAAGATGTCACAAAATTATTGGGTGTGACAACATAAGATTAGCAATCAATAAAATCAAATAAATATAAATCTCATAATTAAAAGATTATATTTTAAACTATGAACCCTAGAACATATTACTTATGTACGTATGGTTCATATTTTTTTTTTTAACGTATGATATCCTTATTTTAAATTTATTTAAATTGTTTTGTGAGGAAAGTTTCAAACTCTATTTTTTTCAGTTGGGTGAAGCAAAGAGGTCTTGCTACATAAAATTTCCTCTGCCTCTATAAGTTCTAATATTTTATTTCTATTGTATATTTATTTCTAACCTATGAATTAATAAGCAGACTAGTGATGAATAGATTACTTATTATTATGTGATCTATTAAATAGATCACATAGATTTTTTACTTAGATCCAACCCACAGATATACCGCACACTTGGATCTAAAGAGAGCTAAGTCAAAAATCTATGTGATCTACTTAATAGATAATAATAATAAGTAATCTATTAATAAAAATAGCTCTCTCTAGATTTAGATGTGCGATATATCTGTGGCTTGGATCTAAGTCAAAAATCTTTGTGATCTATTTAATAGATCACATAATAATAAGTAATCTATTAATAAAAATAGATCAAATAGATTTTTGAATTAGCTCTCTTTAGATCTAGGCTTGCGATATTATGAAGAGACAAGAAAACAGTTGTTAGTAGAACCGTTCCGCAGTCCCAGAAGATGACAATTTCGACTGATTTTCCAAGACCGAAGGAATGGGCAGAGGAGGCCAAGGTTTGACACCGAATCGGAGAACCGAACTAATAGTATTAGCATAATATTACCTATCACTTATTTGCGATTCATTAATACTTATTTTGTAGCTCATTATTTTGCAGTTCTCTTTCATTTATATTTAAGTGGCAAATCCATTCTAAGCTGTTGTGTTTCTGGCTAATTGCTGAGAGCAGTTTCAGTTTGTGTTCTTGTGTTCTCTATTTCAAGTTGTTATAAAATTGTTTAATTGATCTGGAGATTGTAATTGGCTACTACCTTCCTCTTAACGATCTGGTAATGCATATTCCGACCGTTTAAAATTAATTTTTTCATAATAGTCAATATTTTTTCATCGCCTGTAACATTTCTTTTTGTCTTTGAAACGTTTACGAGCACGAACGCTACGAAGCTGACTAGTTATAGACTGATTAAACTTTTCCAACGTATTAGGTAAAGACTATATTTAATAGAAAGACGGGAGACCTTTTGAAAGAGGATATTTCCGTTGCTGCATGACGGGATGTCTTTGACACTCGTTCCCTCAATTTTTGTCAAAGAGCTCTTATTCCTTGAGGCCTTCCTAAGAGGACCCATCAAAACTGAAAGCCTCGCGGGCTGCCGAGCTCTATTCCAACCTCGAACGCGTTCATGTTTAATTGACGAAGAAACGGAAACTGGCGAGACAGTTAATCCGCTCCTGAGATGGAAGAGACAACTCAACTCCTCGGACCGGTATTGAAGAGGACGAGTACATTGAAGATCCTTGGAGGAACTGTGTAAATCCAATTTGGGGTGAGCAAACAGCCGAAAAGGATTCCCATCACCGCAGGTTTATTCAGGCGCCAAACCTTTCCATCGCCTATCCTCCTCGACAAATATCCGACGATAAATATAACCATCACAACCTTTAATACCTCTTGGAGGAAACACAGCTCCTCGATGTGTACCGTCTCAGGCACGTACCACTTCCGGCATAGAAGACCCATATTTTCAGCTACGGATCTTCTGTTGATTTCTTACTTGTTTATATTGGCTGAATAAAGGACAAATATTGATTCTTAAAACTAGATGAATATAATTGCAGAAAACGCACACATCCTGAAATAATGAGACATCTTTAATACGCAGAATAGTGATGGAGCGCAGATCATATTTGGAATTCCATTCTTTTCACTGCGGCTTTCTTAATCGTCTACAAACCAAACAATGGACAAATATTGTTATAATTTAAATGAAAAATACTTCACATTTCCTTTTATTTAAAAATATTTTCTGATAAAACGTTAATAAATAATGTAATATAGAAATTTTGAAATTCCAAGTTAGAATGACTGCTTGTACGAATACTTGTTCAAGTTCCTATTCGAAATTCATTGAATTTTACTCAGAATAAGCTTCAAAATATTTCCAATCAAACAATGATTTACCATTGAACAGAAATCGTAGAATTTCTGCTGCTCGAGCTAGATAAACCTGAAAATAACTTCTCAAGGATCAAACGATATAATAAAAGAGTATTGTCTACAAGTGTTAGTCTAACGTTAAAACTGATAAAGTGATTAAAAGAAATGTAAATACATAAGGTAACTTTGTAAACCTCTTGTAAATACAAGAGGTAACAAAATCTTCAAATAGTATATTAAATTAAATTTTGAAGTGTTTCTTAGCTCATTGTAATGAGGAAAATGACCCTCCAATCTTATCTAAAAATGGTAAAATATGATATTTCGGGTATATATTTATTTTGTTTTTTTATGAATATGTCATATTCCATTGTTTGAAATGTTTGTTTTTAATATGTTCATTAAACCGTTTAAAATTGGAATACAATAGTTGAATTTTTACGAGAACATTCATATGTTTTTAGCTATATCGATTTCATAACAGCACTGAAATAAATTTCATTCGTATAAAACGTAATAAAAACATCAAATAACAATATTTCATTGTTATTTTGTAGGAACGTAGTGCTGGGATTATATTATCAGGCTTTCAGGCTGAAACTTTATTGAATATTCATACATTCAATTCTAGTAATATTCAAACAAATCTCTCGTGGAGAGATGAACAAGAAAAAATCATGAATTTAATCATTCAACAGTGTTCTCTTAACCAAGAATATTGAAATGAATAATTCGTTAGCAATTTATGTCGATTAAAAGTACCCGATCTCAGTTTATTTTTCAAAAAGAAAAATTGTTTATTATTATAAAGTTGGTATATTCTGACTGGTTGTCATTTATTCACTGTATAACTACTTGGTGTTATATTTAAAAAACAATCTATATCCACAATTTAATAATTTCCGTACTCAAAATGAATGATTTAATTTATAGTTGATTACTTATGTTCTCTCCCTAACTTTTAGAGTAATAAGAAAACATTGCAATAAAGTAAGAACTATTTCAATTGTCATCATTCTCAATATAATTAGATCCTACGTCTTAGATAAATTGGATCCTAAATTTCGGAAACATCGTTTCTAGAGCAATATTAATTTTTTATAGAAATCGGCACTGGGAAATATAAAGAAGAAGGTCGGAGAGAGATTTTTCCAGACTTTATGATTACCGGCCAAGTTATGAATATTGAACCGAGCGTGAAGGAAAATTTAGCGGGAGGAAGAGAAGTAGGGAATGGTAAAGGTAATGTAAGAGGTAAAGGGAATGTAAGAGGTAGAGAATTAGAAGAAGGGTTGCTGTCCGGCCAACCGGTAAATAAAGCCGCCTATCGGCCCGGCACACACTGGGGGGATAAAGTATTATTCTCTATCATTGATAGCTCCCTCCTCTATGTATAATATATATTATTATACTCATATTTCACGTACTTAACAAGAAATATGTATATAGTTCAAAAGATAACTCAAGAATCAAATAGATCTATTATAATTAATGAATTGTCTCATGAATATGAACAACCCTTGATGGGTCTTGGGTTCAGTACATCGTAGAGAATATACTGTTCCTAGGTCAACGGTTGTTCAGGGAGGTAATTCTGTCGATACCATGATCTTGCACCAGGTTCGCCCCCCAAAGCGGAAGCCCGCTGGATGGAGGCTGGGTGATCCCCGGGAGGGTCGGTAGATCCCACAGGATCCGGATTTCAACCTGAACCCTTCAGCTAACAACTTAGAACTCAACACACATAGCAACCTTCCTCTCTATAAAATATATATTAACAAACTAAATGAGTGAAGGCATTGTCAAGAAATCAGCTTAAGGATGACTAATACACAAATACTACCTTAATATCACCCCACCGAACTACAATATATCCAAAAGCACTCATTATAAACTTACCCCATTCCTTAAAAAACATGGCCTGACTAAATATTAACTTAAGGTATTCCGCAATAATGTACTTTTATGGTACACAATAGTGTACTTTTGTACAGTTTCGTAAACTCATGACATGAAACAACAGTACATCACCAATACAATTTAAAACCTCTTTTGAATAATGCAGATATACGAAATACTATTCCCGGATAGTATCGGATTGGGTTCGGAATCGCCGATTTTGGATGCACCCATTGAGAAAACATTCGATACAATGAATAATTTTGGTGCGTAAAACGTGTTTTTTTCTAATTGAAAACAAACTAAAATTCAGGTCAATATAAACTAATGCTCAAGGAGGGGTATCGCCCCCCTCAAATCCGCCAATGCATTAATTTCGACAAACTTTCTCTTTCCAGTTGTCTTCTGTGAAATTTATACCTGTTTGTGATTTGACAAATCTCAGGTGCATAATAATTATTTAAAACTGTTTTACATTCAGCAAATGTCACCTCTGTTATTGCCTTAGGCGAAATTCCATTCCTTAATATCTTGAAGGCTTCAGCCGCCAATACCACGCTTAGATACTGAACTTGAGAATCCACCTTTGCCAAGCTAATATGGAGATTGTAAATTACCAACCGACGACACTATAACTGATATTTCAGGGTTTTCTCAATACTTGTTTCTTCTCTCCGTCATGAAGTTTTTCAACTCAATAATTATTGTTTACAAACACAACGAACTAGCCTTCCCACTGCTACCGGATATCTCTCCACGTCCATGCTGGCGCATGCGCTGTTAAGTCCTTATTAATTCCTTTGGCTTGCCCTGGAGTACCTGACTTAATATTTCCTATATCGTTCGATATAAATATTGTTTGATCACACACAATTGATACGCGTTAAAAAAAAAAATACTTATGACACGCGTTAACACACAAAAAAAACTTACTTCTCGACTATAACTGATAAAATAAAATAAAAACACTTAGACTCGTTTTTCTTCCTCGTCGCCAATGTTGTGGATATGAAATAAATAAGACTTTTCGGTTTTAGACTATATTGACTCATTTTGGACTACACAATTAACACTGCCATGGACACACCCGGAACTCGACTCGGCCTTCCCACAATGCCCCTCTCCCAAGCCAATGCCTTATTCATCATTATCAATATACAACAGTTTGTTATAGTGCTTAAGCTCTTTATAAATCTGAAATGGTTTCTTCAGAAGAAGCACAGCACAGCAAATCTTATTCTTAACTCCTAAAACCGAGAAACGATATGAAAACATCTTTGGAAAAAGCCGGAAAATGTTTGGAAGGGAGAAAACCGACAAGATAACTAGGGGGAGGCAGATGGTGCGAGCGGACCCCACCACTCTGATAAAATTGTAAATTGCTACTCGGGTTACTATGAGTTGAATAAACTCATATTTACATAAATGTTCCTCCCGCCGTTCTGATTAGAATGCGCATAAAATAGTATTCAGTGGCCAATAAGCCATCTCTCCTTTTTATTATTCCTCAGCCTTCTGTGGCCTCGACTTAACATTTCACGGTCTCATTTGACTCATGAATTGGAAAAAAGAGTTCGTTAAGATTACATGAGATGGGGTGGTTACAAAAATTTGCTAAAGGCGAAATTCATTAAATTTTATACAGCCACCAATGCATTATAAAATATTAATTTTCCTCCTGTCACTGTTCTGAGTTAATAATAATAATAACGAACATCTTTAATGGACTAATTTAGAGAATGCATAATTCTCATACTGACAAATATGGTCAAAGTAATAGTGAAGGAAATTGTGATCATTTTCGGAGAACGAAAATAATTAGGTGTTTATAATTTTACAGATATTGTAATAAACAGTTTTAATTAAATATAATATTAATACTATAATATCCTTATGATTAATTAATATAGTAATGGTATGTATAAAAAAAATGACCGTTTTATCAAATTCCAGAGTTCAAAAGTATATAAATATTTTAATGCTATTTACTATTTACTAACACTTAATAATCCCTTTAGAGCATTGTTTACTAACACTGGACTTCTTCAAAAAAAGCCTCAGTTTTGTTATTTATTTCAAAGAAGAGACATGACAATGTCCTACGAAATTCTCGTAATTTTAAGACATTACTGGAAAAAAAATTTCACAGCCGCTGAAGCAACTCGTAAAATTATTAAATATGATGGGGAAGGTGTCCTTGAACAGCGCATTGCACGGCGTTGGTTGACAAATTTAGCAGTGGAGATACGACGTTGGAAAGGAAGAAGGGCTCCGGGCGACCATTAATGGATATTGATGAGGTTCTGAAGGAAGCTGTTAAGTCAAATCCGTCCACAAGTACTCGCGAACTTGCCAGGGAGTGTGGTTTGTCGAAAGTGCCCACACTCAACCATATCGACCTATTAGACTTCACAAATACCGATCAGCTAACAGTAATTACTACTGATTACTAATAGCCAACAGTAAATTAGAAAAGCATTAAACAGGAAATCAGAAGGAAGATATTTAAATATTTTACCGACATAGATTCGATATTTAAAAAAAATTACTCGATCAATTATTTGTCGACGGTATAAATGTTGTGGAGGCGAAAATACGTCCGGATAGAAGAAAATCTTAAATTGAAAGCAAAGTTAATCAATTCTTTATGGTTCTGAAAATACAGGTTCAGAACTGGACTTAAACTTGGTTCATCTAGGAAACTCTGTTTTGCGCCTTTTTACCTTCTTTCTTCTGGATACTAGTGCAGGATCATTTTTATGATACGTCTATATTCATTATTCTTAAGCAGTCCAAACCACTCTAGTCGCTTGATGGTGATCTTGTCTAGAATGGTAATTTGAGCACCCATTTCCCCTTTTAATAGCATGTAAAAATACGTTCGTTTGTTTTCAGTATGGCACTACTCCACAAGACTGAGTCCAGCATACCCATAACTTTTCTACCTTCAATGGTTCTTTCCCCACAGAATGTTCCTTCTTTTTGAAACACAAATCCTAGATTCCTGAAATGTCAATAAACAAGAAGAAACAAGACAGAACGTTAATAGGTGTCGTATGTCGTCATGCATCAACCAGCTTACCGCACCCCAATCACCATCATCATCTTCATTTTATTTAAAGTGAGATAAATATCCGATACATACATGGAACTATTATTAGGATAATTAATAATGCTATTTAGAACATCATCCGTGGATAGTTGGACTAAGATTGCCATGGAAGTTGGTTGGATGGACATGAAAGTGGATCCCCGAGAGCGGATGTTGATGACAAACGGGATTACCCCCTCCCCCCTCGTTAGGGAGGATGATGAAGTAGAGAGCAACTTCATCTCCACCGGCTCCCGGCGAGTCTATTACTTTAGTTTCTCGAGCCGATCCTGTTATCCCTCTTATTGAGTAATTACCTTGAAGATTAATTAGAAAAGGAACAGTCTCTCACTACTGTCATTAGTATTATCTACCCCTGAGAATAACTATCAAAGTTTTCATAACGTTAAACCTTTATGTAACAATTCCTTGACCGTAAAAAGCCCCTAAGACGAGCATCTTGAGCATTGTCAACCAGAACAGATATCCTCAAAGCAAGTAGAATTCCCGCAAAGACCCGACTATGTGTTAATATAACTAAGTGGACTTAGTTTTATCTCATTATTGAAAAAAATATTTTTTTTATCGCCACAATAGTAAATAATGTAACTAATCTCGTTCATTGATTGTAAGGAACCAGCACGCCTTGAATTTTGTCAATATGGCAGTTAATCAGTCGATCGTGAATAATTGCCTTTCACGTATTTCATTGGCTATAACTTGAAGTGAGTACTGTTAACTAAAATCCTCATCATAAATATTGTAATTGCACCAAACATCTTATACAAATCTGAAGAAATAATACGTTACTTTATTAAAACATTTTCTTATAACTGGTTAGAAGAAATAATAAGTCCTTTAAATACTCAAACTACTCCAATAAGAGTTAAAAACTAGTCCACCAAGTACAAAGACGAGTCCAAAAAGTGCTCAGATCTATTGAAGAAATAGCTCAGGACTAGTCCAGTAAGTTCTCAGAACTGGTAACGTAAACCCTCAGAATTAGACTAGTAAGTGCTAATAATTAGCCTAGCTGGAGTTAAGAACTCATTCCAGTAAGTGGTCAGACAAGACACGTAAGTGCGGAGTACTATTCACCTAAGAAAGAGCCTAGCCAGGTTTAACCTTAGGTTCCTAGGGAAAAGAAGTCTTCAGAACTAGGAACGTCATCGCTAAGAACTAGAAAAGCAGTTGCTAAGAACGAGGAAAGTTAGTTGTGAGTATTATTTTAGTAATTCTCAGAACAAGTCCAATAAGTGCTCGAAACGATTAATGTAAGTAAGTAATTTCCACCTGTGTAAGTGCTAAGTTCTAGTCGAGTAAGAGCTAAGCACTATTCCAGTTAGTTCGCAGACAAGAGCAGTAAGTTCTCAGAACTAGTTCAGTAAGTACTTAAAAGTAGGAAAGTAAGAACTAAGAACTGGTGAAGTATGTCCTAATAGAGCTAGGAATGTAAATGTTACGAACCAGGAAAGTAAATCCTAAGACCAGAAAATAAAAAGCTCAGACAATGAAATTAAGTTCTTATTTTTAGTCGAATAAGTGTTAAGTCTAAATCGAAGAGAAAGTGTTTAGACAAAGGAAAGTAAGTTCTCAGAACTATTCAAGTAAGTGCTAAGAACTACGGAAAAAAATATTTAGACAACGTATGTGCTAACAACTAGGAAGGCAAGTGTTTGAATTAAGAAAGTACGTGCTAAGATCTAGGAATAATATGTACTAAGTGATCTCAGACTAGTAAAGTAAGTGCTAAGAACTAGGAATGTAAGTCCTGAGAAGTAGGAAACTAAATGCTAAGAACTAAGAAAGTGAGTGCGTAGACACTAGGAAAGTAAGCTCTGAGACTAGGAAATTAAGTGCTGTGAACTAAGAAATTAAGTGCCGAGATCTAGTAAAGTAAGTGCCGAGAGCTAGTAAAGTAAGTTCGGTGAAACTAGGAAAGTAAATGCCGAGAACCTGGAAAGTAACTGCTAAGTACCAGGAAAGTAAGTTTTCATAATAAGAAATTAGGTGCTTATTCCCAATCGAGAAAGTGCTTAGTCCTAGGACAGTATGCTTTAAGAACCAGGAAAGTAGTGCTAAAAACCAGGAAAGTGAGTTCTCATCATATGAAATTTAGTGCTGATTTCTAGTCGAGGAAGTGCTAAGCTCTAGTCGAGAAAGTGCATAGAAAATGTAGAGTGTGTTGTAAGAACTGGTCCATTAAGTGCTAAGAACTAGGAAGACAATTGCTTAGACTAGGAAAGTATGTGCTATTAACTAGGAAAGTAAGTTCTCAGAACTTGAAAAATAGAGCTTAGAATAGAAAATTACGTTCTAATAACTAAGAAGGCAAGTTATAATTTCCAGTTCAGTATGTGTTCGTCCAGCGATTGATAATAACCAGTCCTGTAAGCGTAAAAATTAGTTTATTAAGTTTTCAAACAAGTCCAGTACTCAAGTAACTACAAGTCAAACACGTAAGAAAATGTAAGAACTAGTCCAGTGTGTGCTCATTTAATTTATATGGAAACAAAGTATAGATGGCTGAGTCAACTACTGTACCTGTACTAATAATGGTGGCTGGTAATTAAATGGAAAGATTTTGTAGTAAATGGACATAGTAGTAGGCAGAGATCTTAAGAGAAATTCCCGGAGGAAGGTTCGTCCGAGGCAGCAAAGATTATTATGTTTATATCCAAAGAGTTGGGACGTAAGGTTTATAATAAACCTCATCTTCTTTTCTTAACTATACAAATATAACAGTAACATTTTTATTTATTTCCTTATTTGATGAACGTTTACTAACGCAAAATTGATGATAAAACGAATTTTTTAATATAAACTATAATCAAGTAATAATTCCCTCTAATGCTTATTAAGATTGATATAGCCAAGGGATAGGATTAGAAGTTATTGAAATGTTTTGCTTAAATTGGGTTTAACAATTAAGGCAACTGAGGTATGGAGCCGATGAAGTTAAGAAAAGGTGAGCCCAACGCTGGGACGGGCGCTACTTAGCGTAGACTGATTTAATTTGCCTATTTGCCGAGTTGATTTAACTTGATCAGGGGAGAGGTTTGTAAATCGGCCCGCTCCGTTCCTTCCCTCTCCCCAACTAATTTCAAACTACAATCCGGAACGGTCTGATCTCTAATGGCGACTTCAATTAAAAACCTCCCGGCGAAATTGAATTGACTGCTATCCGACCTGTCAAGTGTAAAAATAGTTGGACAGAAATTTTCAATTATCCTTTCCGATAATCAAATGGCTGCAGGAGGGAAATACTTTGCTTGATTCGAAATCCTGACTTTTTCTTTTTTTTTTAAATTAAAATTATGTTTCAGTTTACTTTCTGCCTCGAATCGATTTGAATATTCTCTCTTTAACTATGCTCCTCAACTGCAGGTTAGTGGAGATAATTACATTGATTCATTCTCAGGTTGTGATTGTTTATTTATTTAACATCCCTTTATGTTGCTATAGCTAATTGGACTATGTTACAATGGGATTCCTAAATTTTGCCTATTAAGGTATAATTTGGGTAGGGGTCATTAACAAATACCTGTAATCGAATAGACTCACGGCCATTATTAATGCGACCCTTCCAAAGGTCCGAATGACTAAGTATTTTTTGACTCCCTTTAAAAATTCTAAGGCACTGCCCGAGGAGTTTGTCCTATGCGAACCCGCGGTCTTGGGCATAATAATTGTTATGCAAACCTCTGCGCCACAGGTGACTTCTCAGTATCTTATGTCTTATCGACTATGTCTCTTCTACACTATTTATCTACACCTTGCTCTTGCTTTCCTCTTTGCATGCCACTACTCTGGTTATCTCATTTTCCTTTGCTCTTTTCATCACATAATCCTTTTTTTATAATAATCTTAGTCATATCTTCAATATTCTAAAATTTTATACATAACTACATAGAAGGGGGTCTGTGAGGACTGAGCCTACTGAAGGCAATTCACAAGGAGCAGAAACGACCATCCTCCTTGTACCACTATCGGGAATAGTGTTGTGCTTTCCTGGATGCCAATAGTCAATAGGTGGTTTGGTCCGGAACGTCCTGCTTCAGGGAAATCTTGGTTCTAGGCGCCTGCTGACCTCGAACAGCCATAATCCTTGGTTCCAGACCGATTTATCTCTTGCCTAGATATATATTGTGCATCGGTGGGTAACCTAGGGTGGGCCACCAGTGTCCTAGTTGAATCGGCTTTAAAGGGATTTGTTATGAAGCTATTGGCACCCTGCCGATGCATGTAAACCACGGTTTGCAGCCATTTGAGGTTGGGTGAACCTCTCTGGGCTGTCTAAGCTACCGCATAAGCCATATGTATATAAAAAGAACTTATGAAAAAAATGTGTAAATTTTATTTTAAACTTATGAAACTTGAATGATGTAAATGATATGAATGAGTAAATATTAATAAAACTTCAAAAATGACAAAATGAATCATTATCTGGTTGGCAATAAGAAACATGACAATGCTGTCAATGGCCAGGAAGATAATTATCTAAAAACATCGTCAAAAATGAGAAAGTTACAATTAGTCGATAGTATTTGTATGTTGTAGTAAGTGTGTATGTGTGTGCATTTAAGTGCATTTAAAGATATTTTCTAAAGTTTATTTATTTGACTACCTGTATTATTATTATACGATTTTTTTCTAAAAATATAACGGTTTTAATCATTAGATAAGTATGAAACAATTAATTTGTATTTCGAGTTTACAAGTAATGAACCTTTTTGATTGTAAAATTAAGAAATGAACGGTTTTCATCACCAAGAGTGTAAAACCTAATCCTCCCCCTTCCGACGGATTCAAATTAAGAGGACCTAAACCGGAAATAGGACAGGGAACGAATAGGATCCCTTGAGGGCGTAATCCGTTCTTTCGACAGGCTCCGGAGAGGACCGAACTGTAAATCCCGGCACCTGCCCCAGAGGTGTTTTGACGACTGACCCCCCTCCCCACTTAGATTTATGGGCCAATTACCAGAGGGTGCTGCGGTATAATTAATGTCGAGGCCGGATGTGCCACTGTTTTAGGCAGCACCTCTCCCCCAGTCTGCCATGTGTGTGCTTCCGGGTTTGTCTTTGCGGGGACAATAGGGTCTGTAAACTTTCTACTTCAGGGCAGGCAATGATTGTTCAATTCCACTGTTTGTAATGTCTTTTATCTCTGAAATAATAAAATTAAATTTTATTGGAGGTAATATTATTCTATTTCATAAAAATTGTTAATCTTTTTTTACTCTAAATTAGTTTCTCATTAATTTAACGTATAAAATCAATAAAAGGGAGCGAAAAGTTTAAAAAAGAAACATAAATTATAAACAAGATGCAATTTTATAGCATATTTCCATTAATGCAATCTATTTCGATTGATAGGGTGGTATGACATTTTACATCTAGATCATTAATATTATCATAGCGCCCAATCCATAGCATAGCTACAATAAAAAATAAAAAAAATAAAAGCACTGTAAAAGAATAAATAAAAATTACAACTGGGTGTATTTTAGTAGTTTTTTATTTTAACAAAATTATTCGTCTTCCCGAACATAATGTACAGGGAGGTGATTTGTCCATGATCACGCTCAACCGCTAGATTTGCTCCCAGGAGGGGCCTAGGACCCATAGGATCCATCTCCGGCTACTATCAGATTAAATATAAGTCTTGCCAGAAGTTGGATTTGAACCCAGGACGTTTCGCATGAGAATTCAGCGTTCAACCACTGAGCCACTCCGCTCCTTTTTATTTTCATATGTGAGAAAATATAAGCGTTGCGCTATGGTAGAAATGTCAATAAATGCCTTGGTTGTTGGGTTTTCCTTGTATCATTAATTATTTAATTGACTGAATCGAAGTCCTAACAGTCATCTATCATATCTTATAGCTAATAAGATATGGTTCATAATTATAAAAAATAATTAAACATATCTTCTTCAAATTTAGTTTTATTTTATTATATTTTATATTATATTATTGGCGCGACAGACTCATAAAGAAGTCCTTGGCCTGCTCAACCGCTCTACCCCAATCGTCCCGATCGCATGCTCGAGTGATGGAGACCTTACACAGCCTCAGATCTTCACAGACGGCATCCTTCCATCTAGCTTTGGGCCTTCCTCGAGGTCTTACTCCATCCGGATTTCCTTTATACAGCTTTTTAGCTGTTCTTTCTTCGCCCATCCTATATAAGTGACCCAGCCACTTGATTCGTTGAATCCTGATGAAGCTCGATATCATTAGGTCTCCATAAACTCACTTAGCTCCTTGTTCCTTCTGATCCTGAGTTGGTCGTTTTCTCGAACTGGGCCGAATATTTGCCGAAGAAGTCTTCTTTCGAATCTATTCAGCTTTTCCACGCTGGACTTATTCAGTGTGAGGGTTTCACCAGCGTATGTCACTACTGGCCTAATCACGGTTTTATATATTATCAGCTTGGACTTGAGTTTAATTTTGATGGGAAGAAATCTGAAGATAAAATTTTATATCTCTATTTTTTTACCTGACAATTATTGTTTTCAAATTCACGAATATTTGCCCATTGTGCACTGTATATGAAAAATATTTATCGTTTAAAGTTTATCCGGATTATATATTAACCCGATCCTTATGGAGCATATTGACAATGCTAATCAACCGGATATTAAAACGAGATAGAAGTGAGAGGTTGACATTGGGCACTTGACGTTAGGAGCCTGGGAGCGACACCTTCTGATCCCGTCCTCAACTGCTCCGATATAATTGCCTAGCGAATCGAGTGGGCTCCCCTTCCAGATCCCAACCGGGTGTCATCCCATGTAATTGATCAGGATATAGGAACCGCGGGGAGTATCGCCTCCTGTCATAGCCAGCCTCCTTTATGTTTAAATCTACATAGGAAGTCAGGCAGGTGTGTTAGGAAGGATTTGAGATGGTATTTGAGCAAGACATGTCGGCAAGGGATCTCAAATAAATTGGTGTCGTCTTTTTTTTTTTAATGCAACGAAATATCGAAAGCGTTTTATTATCGTAAATATTTGTTTTTTCAGTTCATTAAGAATGATCTACTAAGTTATTAAAAAATCCAATGAAACTTAGTAAAGAATTGAATAGGGAATAGGATTTTTATCAAACAGGAATGCTTGATGGTTCAAAAAGAAATCGACAGTATGACAACAATCTTGTTCAGAAATGATCATAAATTTCTTAAACCATAACGACTAAGTAAGGAACACAATAGCGAATGTGTATATCAAAATGAAATCTATATATTACTAAGGATTATATTTTGATTGAAGAATTAACATATGTTCAATGGTATGAATGCTATTGCTGTCGGAACTTGAGAAGTTGTGAAGCGCTAAGTTTAAAAAGTATAAGAGACCGTTAATATGTATCAAAGTTCAATTACACTATTCGATTGACGAAGGATCAAAAAGACATGTAGAACGAAGAAGATTTGTAGCACTTACAGCACTACCTTGTCGCGCTTACTGCACTAGTTTAGGCACTTACTGGGATAGCTTTAACACTTACTTGACAAGAACTTAGCACTTACTTTACTAGATCTGAACACTTGACACACACTGAGCAATAGGTATTTCCCTTATCTTAGGATAGAAAAGTTGTACCACAGGGGGCTTGGGTTTAGTACGTAAGGTAGATAATGTACTATTTCAATGTCAACGGTTGTGCATGGTTTGGCTTAGATCACGCTAAATTGCCAGATTTTTTTTACTAATTAAGGATATCCACTTTATTGAGGATGGGCGAGCACAGGAAGGCGTCTAGATCTCTCAGGGCTCATCTCGGTTTGTTAACAGATTAAATAAATTAACTGCAACACAGCGTTTTAACATTTTAAAAATATTATAATTATCTTTATATTTTAATTATTAGTTATAGGTATTTTATCTGATTCTTAATTGTATGTTCTTTAATTATTTCTATTACTTTATATATATATATATATATATATATATATATATATATATGTATATATGTATATATATTAATATTATTAGTGTATACATACTTAAAACATATTGTATGTGCAGTTGTGTTTGGTATGTTAGTTTTTGAAATAGGATTTTTTAAATATAAAATATTTCCCATTATGTATATTAATTTTTTATTTTTTTTATTTTGGCCAATCTGCACTGACCAAAATAAAAAAAGAAATCGATATC
Organism: Troilus luridus; assembly: GCA_964056705.1. Taxonomy (NCBI): domain Eukaryota; kingdom Metazoa; phylum Arthropoda; class Insecta; order Hemiptera; family Pentatomidae; genus Troilus; species Troilus luridus. The sequence goes on along the minus strand of OZ057414.1, from coordinate 93,206,216 downwards.
TCTAAATTTAAATGCCTGATTTTTTTTTTCATGCTCGATACGTGACGTGGGTTAGTAAACATGCTATGTTTTAACCTCGCTTGTTACATCTTAAGAGTAGTAGAAAATATAATATTTTTAAAAGTTCTCTCATCAGGTTTATGAGTGGCATAACTTGGACAAATTAGGAAAATTTCTGTAAATTTATTTCGCTTTTAATAATTTATTAAAACCTATTTAAATAAAATTAAGTTAAAAAGTGATGTGTAGCCAAGATGTCTGTATATGGTTGTTTATATTCAGACCGGTTATTTAATCAATGATAATAAATCAACAGTTTTGCCTAGAAAGAACAGGACATTCAAAGTAAATGTCAACTTGATGGACCTCACTCTCTTAATTTCTTATTGACCATGATGAGAGAGATTGTTGGAGTATACAATTTATCCGGTGCAGTTGATTCAGCCCCTTACGGACATCGGGATGCAGCACGCATAACGTCCACGTATGGCGGTACAGTGTGGTAGCCATCGATCGGGGGGCAGCGGAACACTCACTGCAGTTTTATTGCAGCTCTTGAAAAAGAATATTGCATGAGGTCCATCTATTCACACCCCGTATGAAGCAGTCCAGTTGGATATTCATGAGAAATATTTCAAGTATTGCATTTGGAATCCACGAATTCCATAAATCAGTTTCGACAAAAACCGTATAAGAAGCAAATGTTAAATGTTTATTCTACTTATTTTTAATCCGCAGTTAAATTATTTTAATTTTCCAATGTCATTTTAAAGGACAATGTTATAAAATATAGGTTGTTGCTGGTAAAAAAAAAAAAGGTCAGTTTGGAAGTATAACAGTAAATAGTTAATACTATATTAATTCCATTAGGTGCTAATATAAAAGTGCTAAGCTGGGACAAAACAACACATACTATTCGTCAGCAACGAATGCATATAAGAATTCTGTTTATATTTTAGATATAGAAAATGATTTTAAAACTTCCTACATCAAACATTATTCGTCATGTAACATGTTCTACAGAAATATATATTACACAACGTCTATGTTTGATATTAAACATAGAAAGGATTCCATTAAATTTTTTAATTTAAATTTGAATATTTATAGAATAAAACTAAAATCGAATATTTTTTCCACCCGGAACTTCAAAATCGATCTATTTTTCAGTATAAACTATAATGCATACAATTCATACTATAGTATTCATAAATATCCGACAGAAGGGATTATCATTAGTAGAATCGTATCATGTAGCAAACTGATGTTTTAGGTAGCTAATAATCAGTAAATAAAGTATTTCTAAAGTATTCACAGTACTTCATCATTTTGACAAGATACATAATCAGCAATAGGAATAAATATTATTTTTATAAGAATAACCTTTAACAAAATTTTAATTTAAAAACAAAAATTTCAAATTTTAAAACATTTTGGCTTAACAATTTTTATATCGTTAGAAAAAACATGATGAAATTCTTTTTTATCTACAACGAATATATTTTGAGCTCCATCGTTCATCATTCTTCAAATCATCGTAGATATACATATGCAATATGCAAACCAATAATCTTGAATTCTGAGTTGATTTTGCTTGTTTTTCATTTCTTCCGTAAGATTAATGCTGATATAATAAAATCTGTCCACTATAACCCATAAAGGGTCTTGAGTTCTGTTCATGTTAGAAACTGTACTATTTCTGGGACAACAATTGTGCAGGGAGGCGATTTGTCCGAGATCACGTTCAATTCACACAGCAGAGCAACTCGGCACTTAACATTGATATAACTAACTGCTAGGCGTCTAGCAAGGACTGTTGTCCGTTTGTGGTGATATTGGCGGTGTATACCAAAAACTATCGTATCCATCGAATATGGAAACGGTTCGGGTGTTTTTGTTTTAAGCTCATTAACTCTATAGGCAATGATGATACTGAAGAAACAGTTAGATAATGAATGTTCCCTGATTTGGCTGAAGTAGAAGCCACTGAGGAAGAAAACCGAAGGTACTGAAGCCCCGTTGAGGAAGGACTGGGGGATGAAGAAATAAGCGGAGGGCGGAGGGAGTTACCTAGGTGACACCCTCGCCCCCAAATTACCCTCATCCCTGATCTACTACCGCCCCCAAACAAAACTTTTGAGTTTCTTTGAACCGAGGCGAGACTCTCATTGTCTCATTTTTTGCATCCTCATCATTCCATCCAGTTTCCTGTCAATATTAATCAACGATTTTAAAACATTAAATTAGCTTAAATATTATTATGGAAAAATATCTAGGGAGTATGAAAATTGTTATTCATTTGGATCGCACCAGGATGCAACGAATTCTAAGGGAATGTTTGTGATCGGGATGACTAAGTTATTTCTTTCCTTACTCGAATAAATATCTTGAAGCAATCATCTTGTACAACAGAAAATAAACACGGTGTTTCGAATTCTGTAACCACCAAAAAAAGAAAGAAAATATTAATAATTTCTAAGTTAAGTAGTAAGTTCTAAGGAGAAACACTATTCATCGCCAATTAGGGCTTAATTGAAAGAAATTGGGCGTTAAAACTAATGAGACATGATGATTTCCTGAATACATACATTTCAATGGCATGCCGAATTACTGAAAATAATTATGGAATTAATGACTAGCAGGACTCATAATGATATTAGGTTTTAATTATTCGGCAGGATATACATTATCCTAAAAGAATGATTTTCAAGCCTTTTCTTCAGAATTCTTGATGAAACCTCGTTAGAGGATCTAAAATAATGAGGAACACGGTAATTGGACAAAAGAAAACTTGACCTCTTCAAAACCAATTACACACTCAGCCTTGATTGCGTTTCCTTCTTTAATTTCCTTCAAACTTTTCACAATTTGATCCTTCAACCTCGTTAATCAATTCGAAAAGATGCTCTGAGCCACTGAGGAAGATTCATAACATTTTAGGTTTTAATTTGTTAAGGTATCACTGATCCGAGGCTAAGATCATTGAAAGGATAACATGCTCCGTCGAGTATCTACTTGTAAAGCAATGTTGCATTTGGGTGGTAGTCATCTGTTGAAACAATCGAAAATCTTAAATAATGAAAATGGACCAGGAGTTTCAATGACTACTTATTACCAAACAGGACTCATGAGTTTGTTTTGCTGTGCCTTCGGCGTAGGTTGAAATGATTAAAATAGTTCAGTCTACAAGTTGGAAATATTACTTATACAAATACTGTTAATCTGTACCGATTGAAAATTTATTATATACTTGTACACCACCACATTTATGAGTGGAAAATAGTTGACTGGATAATTCTAATGATGGATTGAATAGGCCAGGGGGTGCAGTCAAAGATAACAAAAATAAGTTTTACTTATCTTTGATTGCACCCCTGACCGATTCAATCCATTATTATACTTTTGATAGTTCTCGAAATAGTTCCATAAATCACAAAAACATTAATATTTATCTTATCTTATTCCTATTATTAATTATTTACACTCCTTCCTTATTTAAATTTTTTCATTGAAATAAAAACAAATTATCATGTCTATACTGGTCCATAGGAATTAGACATTATTAATTGAATTTTAATTTTCATATTTCTTTATTACATGACTTTAATGTTGACTTGTTTAATTTATCTCATATCCTGTAGTTCACATGAATCTTTCTAATAATAAATTAAAATATATAAGATATAACATAAAATATATTATACGGTCACTAAAACATTTTTTATGTAATAGAGAGATAATTTATTTAAGTTTAATGCTCATTTCATAGCGTATTGATTGTTTGTTGTTGGTATTTAAAGACGTAAGCCCCTTAGGCTATCAACGCCTAGTTTGATTAATTTTCTGTTTTATTTCTCTCCTTTAATGAAAGTAATGAATAATAAAAATATGTATATTCATTGCGAGCACAATTGTTTAAAAAAGTGAAAACACGAGAACAAACAGATGTGGTTAGACAAGTTTTCAGTCTTTTATATGAGTTCATATTCGAAGATTTGAAGAATTCGGTGAGCACATACGGAGTTAATGAGTCAGAGCGACTAACGTAAAAAATAATTAAAATTAATAAAGGATAAATAATAAAGATTGATGACCATGAAGCATATTAAGAGATAAGCTACTAATAATTTAAAATATATAGATACGTTGAAAAGCACAGCAGCGTTTTTCCTTTATTTTTTGGTTTTCTTTTGCTTATTAGTAATTTATTATCTTACTATTTATTCAAAACTCCTAAAAATCATAAATTTATTATAATATATATGATACGGTTTCCCTTTTAAAAAGTTGATTTAATTATACATTGAATTAAGACGACATTATTCCGCTCCAAAACAGCCCTTAAGACGGTTGATGGTCTAAGCGTCCCTCGAGAAATCAAGGCAAGAAATTAGGGAGGTAGAGGTTTAATAAAGACATAAAGCATAATTTTACGAGCAGGGCACACACACGTGGTATCCCGTGATCAGAGCAGGTCACGTGACTAACTGGTATTAATAAAGCTAAGTCACGTGGGTACCTTATCGGTGTCCCCGTCCGGAAAAAGGAATTCCACTGCTTTAGCAAATTCGTTGATTTCAACTACATTTAGTTCTGTCTAAATGGAAAGGAATTGAAGAGTTATAATTAATAGATATAATTATTTATATTATAGCATTGTAATTAAAATCTCTTTAACAATTAATAATTAAAAACTTTAGTTTTTTATTGTAAAATTGTACCGGTAATAAAACTGCGAAAACAATTTTCATAGCTGTTTCATTATTATTTTATTTTACATTTGCACCTGCGCAGCTTTACATTCTGCAAATTCGATCTCAACGTTTGTTTTTTTCTCCTTGATTTGCAGGAATATGAAGGTTTTGAAATGATCAATAGCTCTTGAGCAGGTTTCTAGGCCAATGACTCTATATTTTCTTTTCATAATCATCTTGATAATGCCACCAATCATTTAAAGGGAAATACTAGATTCTGCTTTTGTCTTTATAAATACACACAAAAGACAAGCTCAGTATAAATAATATATATTTTTAAACTGTATTTATTCTTTAATTATCATTCGCACCTGCGCAGATGTGCATCCAGCAATTTTTTCGCTTTCCATTGCTACAGGAACATCACGTTTTGGAAAAGGTAAAATCAATAGTTGAACAGGTCTCTTGGCCATTGTTTTTTTAATAATTTCCTATCAAGCCCGGGTAACAGGGAGTAGGAGATAGGAAGAACGAGTGCATTTTGTGTTGATGAGTGGAATATCGTTGTATTTAGTGTGATTCGAAATAAACCAATGAGCATTAATAATTTTTCATTTAGGAGTGTGTTGTTTGTATTCATTGTATATTTATTGTTTTTTTGTTTTTTTAAACGTGCCCATTAACTGGACAGCTGTGTCGGATATAATGGTCCGGTTTATTATTTCCGACTGGACTTAATCAATTGATCCTTTCATATAATAATAAAAATACATCAGAGCTTTAAAACTACTAGGTAAAAACATCAAATGATGACGACATAACGGAATACAGGTGCTCCGTAGACTCTAATAGACTCTAATAGCTTAATCATCGTTATGTATACGTCCATTTGAATACTATGTTTAACAGTTATTAAACTGAGCCATATTAGATTCGATCATCCAATAAAATTATCAATGAGGCGTGTCAGAGCGCTAAAATTAAATGAAAGTTTAGTATAACCGAACCGTCATTCATCTATATAAACACTTGATGTAATTGTTCAATTATTTATTTCAGCAATAACTACTCTTGAACAATATTTACATAATAATACATACATAACATTACATAATACATACATTCAACATGGTAATATTGAATAGGTATTTTGTTAGATTGATATTTTATTAACATTTCATCATTAATTTGTAAGTACTATTGATGTATTGACATCGTACAAGTTCAATTCTATATTTAGACTAGTGTGTTACTTAATATAATTTACTAAAAGCTTAGTTTTTCATTGTAAGGACATGGTTATGAGTACAATATTGTCTCGAAATGTCACCAAAAGGAAGCTTAACGACTAGACAAAATTTCAAGATCTGAAAGAAAAAACTTATTTGTTAACAGCCAAGAAAAGTAAATGCCGATAAATATATAAACAGATTATAGAAGTATATTAATATCAATTTTTTATATTTATTTAACATTCAAATTATTTTAAAAGTTAAAAAAATATCCGCTACTAATGACATACTTCATTAAAATCAACAACGAAGTAACTTTTAATTAATTTATGTCCAGATAAACTATAAGGATATTAAACTTGTTTTTTTTCCTACTTTCTTTACCCTTATACGCCCTACAAGCAAAGTGAGAATGCTATACTGACAGTATTTGATAGAATTTTTCTTTTATTTTCGTTATCCATAGCTATTTCCTTATATGACTTTATAAAACTATAAAATATCAGCTGAATTATAATTGGAACTCGATAAAATGTTATTTCTAACACTTGATCTTTCGACTTAAAGCGACTTGAGAACTTACTATTAGAGCAAGGAAGGTTCCTCGCTGCAGAGGGGATCGTGCTAAATATGTAATGAGGAGCTCAGGTTCCCAAAAGGAATCCAGTTGGCTCTGTTGACTGGCCTCTGTCAGCTCCTATGTTCAAGCATCGGCTGACTGTTCTCAAGTCGTTTAAGGTGTGTTATAATAAAACCATTATATTAAAAACAAACATATAAAAAACATTAAACTTAATTAAATGATGATGCCTGAATTGGCGATAAGTTGACTGGTCGGTTTTCCCATTATTTTAGAGTTTTTAAGCTTTGCTTAGGGGAATTTGCCTAGTGCATCCTATTTATAATCTATGTATCTTTTGACTTTATTCTCACTTTTTTTTTCCACGAATCGGCCTTTCGTCTACTCCAATACTTTCTCATCTTCCTGGACTGTTCCTCTCGCTCTTCCCTAGTCTATCTTCTCCCTCGTCTCTTCTTCCTTCCCGCAAGAATCCAAACCTTTTTCAGTTTTTTCCCGAAAAGCTCTCTATCCTAACAGTCCTCATCCTTGATTTTTAGCCTATCCAGCTCCTCCTTTATTTGTTTCACATATCCACCTATTGAACTCGATAAAATATTATTTCTATCACTTGATCTTTCTCTTTTATTTGTTTCACATATCCACCTATACTTTATTTTATAGTTTAATACTTTATCAACGATTTTATTGTTCAGCCTCCCATTGTTCATTCTGACCATGTGGCCGTAGAACCTCAGTCTTTTGGTCCTGATGACTGTTTCAAGATCTTCCAAATTTTTGTATATTCATTCGTGGGATTTACGCCTATACTCCTCAGAATTTTTCTCTCAATCTTCAGGACCTTCTCTAGGCTCGGAAGGCTGACTGTTTCCATGCCATACAATATTACTGGTCTTATTACTGTACAGTAGTGTCTTATTTTTGCATTGGAGGACAAATTTTTCTTGCTATACATGTTACAAGTGGCAAAGTTCAGTCTTTCCAGTTTTGCTATTCTTTCTTCCACGGATCCCCTATCTGTTCCGTTGTTACATATTATCTCCCCTAGGTATTTAAACTTTTTCGTGACTTTTATTTGCCCATATTTTGTGTTCAATATTTCCTTGCTAAAGCTGGCACCCGTTGTCATAACCTCTGCCTGAAATTTGTAGTCCCGTTTCCTCAGCTATTTCTTTTAGGGTGTTTGCCTGTTTTATAGCTTCCTCCTCTGTTTCTGCTAGCAGGGCTAGATCGTCTGCAAAGGCCAAACACTTCACTTTCATATTGTCCCTTTTTGTTCCTATTACTGCGCCCGCATCGTCATTTTGCCAGAAAATTCTCATGATCTTGTCCAACACAACATTAAACAGAATCGGTGACAGGCCGTCGCCCTGTCTAAGCCCCGTCTTTATTCATCTGGGTTATTGTCTTTTTGTCCACTCCGTATTCCCTCAGAATTTCGAGCAATACTTTGCTGTCTATTGAATGATGAAGTCTATGAAGGAGATGTAAAGATTTGTCTGGGGTCTAGACCTGTAATATTTTATGATCAATTGGAGGCTAAGTATTTGCTCCTGGCAGGATCTTCCCTTCCTATTATTTAGAAACGCAATTTTGGTATTAAGCACTAAGCATACAGTAAATCGACTACGGAATTTAATAGAATAAAAACCTTGAAGAAAGGATACAATTAATTTACTGAAAATCAAATATAAATACACTTTTATTTTATTTATTGCTGTTTTCTTTGTTCAGGAATTACAAATTTTAATAGGACTAATTTTCTCTAAGCGATTGTTAGTCACGACTTTTAATCCAGAAGAAAAATCATTAATTCTTACACATAGTATACCTAAATAATTTTAAATAATACATTTGTAAAATCTTAGATTGACCTTACCTAACCCAAGCTGTGGAGGAAATCTCGGCATAATAAATCTCACAGCAAGACAAATCAGGGATGATTAAATTCACTTATAATTACTTGTAGTATTGAAGTAGTATCTAAAGTATACTATCAAATATTCTTTAAACTTATAGTAAGGGTAAATAATTGATTGGAATAGTTATGTTCATTAATTGCCTCATCGTTAATTTAGCAATAAGCCAATTAAGGAAACAACAACCAAGATGAATGTTGTCATACATTAATAAAAAATCATTAATAAATGTGAGTATTCCAAAATAATTAGTACATTTCAAACAACAAACAGGTCTGATTAAATCTGAGTCCCAATATCTGATTAATATACATTAAAATACTGTATTTTTACAGTACTTGGCATGATTAAAATTATTCAGTACAAAGGAAAACTGACCAGTACAATGACATAAATTCTATAAGCATTCAATGATCATAATATCCATTTAAAAAATCAGGGGTAAGGACACTAACAGTTCTAAGAAAAATAAAGCGATAAACTTCGACTGTCTTTTTTAAGACAGTTATATAACATAATATAAAGTATATTGTTCAACGAAATGGTTGAGGGAGTGTAAGTTGGCAATGTTCTCTGAAAATCTAAACAATGGACTGGTAGAAGCTCCCGTTTTGGTATCATAAATTCTAACCACTGGTGTTGCACAAATGGGAGAAAGTATATGAGTTGAGAAAGTGTTGTAAAACTGTTAAACATGTTATGAATCTGCTAGAATTATAAACATCGGGGGCGGAAATCTGGTGACCAAAATAACAAAAGTTGAGATTTATAAGACTGTTTGTTATGGCCCAGGGACACGCCCAGAACTAAGTACCAACTCCCCAAAGTTTTGCGAATAGTGTTACGTCGAATTTATTGGGGTGTGTAACGAAAGAACGAATGTAGCTAGATAAGTAATCGGGAGCTAAAAAACAATCTATCTTCTACTTCATCAAGGTATGGATGCTTGTATGGGCAATACCTTCTCTTAACCATCTCGCCAGAGTGGTCGACGATTCGCCCCTATACCATGATGATAATAACTTTTCCGTGTTGAATGTTGAATGAACGATCTTCCGCTGTTCTTCTCCATGCTCTCACCCCTAAGGCCAGCTTCCACATCGTCCAGCCATCGTATTCTAGGCCTGCCTCTTCCTCTTTCCCCATCCCTCCATGATCAGCTTAGGGTGCCTTTTTCCTTAACCATTCAGTAAACGTGCCCCGACCCTCTTAATCTTGCTTTTTTAATACAAGAAACTATATCAGGTTCTCCACACAGGTCCTTAAATTCTTGATTCTACTAATGACACACTTCATTGAAAAAAACAAGAACGAAGTAACCTTTAATTAGTATATGTCCAAATAAACAATTAAGAGATTAAAATTGTTTTTCATTCTCCTTTCTGTACCCTTATGTGTCCTACAAGCATAGTGATAATGAAATTAAGTTATATATTTTTCTCCAAACGTACATTGGGGAGGATGTTAGCAAGTTTGAAATCTTGTTATATAATCGAACACAATGAAAGAAGGAATGGAGAGATAACGACGAAAAATGTGATTTATTCTTACTGTTCTAATAAAAGTGATCGAGAGTAACATAGCCTTTATAAGGCTTATGAACACGAAGGCTAGATGTCAATAACACCAATCCCACCTCCAAATTCAAATCTGCCAGATCACTCATAACGCGATCCTCCCACCTATGCCTCAGTCTACCACTACCCATTCGGCACAGCGCTTAATAAAGTTTTAGGAATTCGATTGTTTTATTTATCGATATTATGCACAATTTCAGAAATGAAATAGTTTTTTACAGCCACAAAATTTGTCAGTATCACTCACCTACATTAATCTATATTAGAGTATACCAAGAACGCCTATACTGTGGAGGTCAGTTGTATATCATGATCTCATAAGCATAAAATTGTACATTATTGGAAACATCATTAACTATACTGATTAGCGAGAGCCATCCGAGATGATGATTAGTGAGATGCCTTTTATGAAATAAGTATTTATGAATAACACTTTTTCCGACATGACTGAAAGAAAGGATTGTTATAAGAGGATACAATGGCAGTATTGCGTAGCACGAGCCGACAAAGGGAAGCGGTATTTGCAAAGAGCGAACGCCTTGTATAGGAAGCTGGCTAATTATGCAAACGAGAAACGCTGCTCATGAAGATAAAGGAGAGAGGAATAGAGAGGACATATGGCCTCGCTGGTATCTTTATTAGAAATTTTCCGCCCCTGAGGATGTCACCACTGACCTGACTGCTCCCGATCTGACATCTAATTGGCCATCGGTTCTGAGTCATCGTCGCCATGGCAACACCCTCCTCCCCAGCCGCTTCTAGGGGCCTTTACCACCGCTTTTTATCTCAATTAAATTTTTAATACCTGTACAGGTGTTCGGAACCTGAAGCTATCAAACTCGATATAAAAGTCGAGAAGCCTCCTGTTGTCTGTCTCCTGATGATTATGGGGATCAGATATCCTTCAATTCAGAACCCCCAATTTTTTTTTCACAACCTCATACCTGCTTCAGGGCATTATATGAACCGATTGCGTACCTATAAGCATCTGTGAGGTATATATACTTCCAAAATTAAAGGGAAAAAAGGTTCTGTTCCGTAGGTTGTCGCTTCGAGTTGAGTTACAAGTTTCATTTTTAATATTTTAAAATGCATGTTATCGTGAGCTATAGTATGGAAAACAGAATGTAATTATATGTAATGAGTAGATTTGGGTAGTAATTTCATCAAGAAATAAAAGTTTCAACTAACATTTCCAAGTATGGATGAAATAAGTTTGTTGAAACGTTCATTTCTAGATGAAATGATTACTGAAGTATGGGAAATGTCATTATTACATTCCCTTTTCCATGCTAAAGCTCATGATCGTTTGTTTTTTTTAATATTAAAAGGGAAATTAATGAAAAGTTAAAACTTGTTGTGCCGCAACTCGAAGCGACAACCTGCGGAATAATTACCGAAAAAAAGATTTCAAGTATTTAAATAAGAATCTTTTAACCCTTAAAGTGAGGGCGACTCCCGGGCGATGCGGTCCATAGGCGCGCTCTGAGCGACTACCAGAATATTTTCGTGATTAAAAGTTTAAGGTGCGACTTTAAAATATAATAGCAATTGTTTTGCACCAGGTTGGATTATAAACTTATACGTAATATTTTAATCATAATTTCAATAAATTATTACATGAAAAACCGAAACAAATCAAAAGTACCTTTTGATGACTTTCATATTTGCATATATGCCTCCATAGCACTTTAAGGGTTATAAGTTAAATTAAATAGCAATAAGAAAAAAAAAAAAAATCAATGATATTTTAGCGATTGTGATAACTTCTGAATTCCAATCAAACCACCACAAAAAACATATAACACAAATTAGTAGAAGTTAATAATCTCAGCAATTTATACTATTTTTATAAAGTTAATTTATTTTAATTTTATATTCAGTGGCTCATGCAATTGTAACAAAGGAAGAATTGTAATCCTCACAGGACCTTTAAAAAAATGAATAACTGTTCTGATTTCTCTATGAATATAGCCTAGATAATTATTATTCATTTCAAGGCAACAGTAAATACTCCTTATTCGAAGAGCGTAATATTGCTTTATCAAAAGTAATATTTTAGTATACAGCAATACTTCTAAAATTTATTATATGAGACTTATAATTAAAATAATCTTCTACAGATTGGGGGTAATGGCAAACTTTAACTGTTACATAAAACAAATGTTAGTGCCACATTTACAGTTAAATATAAGCAAATTATTTTTTAAATATTTAATCGGAAATTTATTTTTCCTTGAATCTCTAGACTACGTTCTACCTTTCGCCATGATGAGTAGACTTAACCTTAATAAGGGGAAGACCTGGAGATTGAGCGTGATATAGGACAAATTACCTCCCTGCACAACCGTTGTCCTTACTGTCGTAATTACAGTCTCTGTCACGTACTGAATTAATGATACTTAATGGTGTACTGGGGTTGTGGTGGTAAATGATTTTTTTTTTCACTTATATAAATTAGGAGTGTCTTCCAAAACATTTAGTCGCCCTTAGTTTATGGTCAATACTTATAGTTAAGCTTCTCCAGCGAAAAAATCTACATGAACATAAATATCAAATAAGGATAAATCAAATTCAGAAAAGCAACAAATCAACAATACTGTTTCCCTGAAATTGGACATTCGCCTTATCTTGACAGTGAGGGGGAGGCTAGACCAATTAGATTCCAGTTTGTCCAGAAATTTCGAATTCATTGGAAGGGACCAGAGGGGGAGCTGCTGGAGTAATTGGTGTAGCCACTGGCCGAGTAGAATAACAATTGAATAAAGTTTATCAAGATATGTTATCAGCTCTATAGGGCTGCACCCCATCTGACCTTTCGATGCCGTCAATAACGTGACATATTCTGCTCGGAGGGAGATCAAAGTTTTAGAAATATGGAGGAACGTTCCCAATCTCTATCTATTCACCACAATCCTTTTTCAAATTTACCATATATATTACAATCATAATAGCCTGTGGTCTAGTAGTTAGCATAACATCCAACTATGCCCAATTTCGGGGGTTTTGAACCCGGCAGGAAGCCTTAGGATTTTTTAAAGGAAGAAAAATAGATGGTTATGCCATTCTTCGGAAGGGACGTGATATGAGGGTCCTAAGCCTGTGGGGGGTCAGGTACTCATTAAAGATCCTTTATCGTAATTATACATGAAATAGGCAAACTTTAAGGCTCTCACTGTAGCAGCGTCCGATTAGCCATAGAAGCATAAAGTGATCAAGTTTGTTTAAATAACAAAACATAATGGAGGAGCAGAGTAGCGAGATATGTAGAACTGAGTTTCTGCGCTGACGAGTCCCGGTTCAAATCTATTTGAAGCATATCAATTATTTATTCTGTTAACAGCCGTAGAACCTGTGCGAACCACAGACAGTCCTAAGGGTCACCCAGCCTGTATAAACTAGGTACCCTTAATTGGGGGGGTACCTTAGTGGTTGACCAAGATCTCGACGAAATCAAGTCCCTGAAAGACCTTTGTCCAAGAAAGAATACGAACTGAACCCAAGTTCAGTAACTTCTACATAAGTTGCCTCTCTTCTATACCATGTACTCCACGGGTTGTAATGGTGCAAGCTTTTTATAGGTTATTTATCATAAAGCCTCTCTTTTGGCTGTTTTTAGCTCGTGATCATTAGGTTCACATAGGTGTTTATAAATCCCCAAAATATATATTTTTGTGGAAGGGATTTGCTTTTTTTTTTCTTTTTTTTTTATAAAAAAGAAATAAGTTTCACTGTTATACTTTTGATCATAACGAATGATGAAGTAAAGACGCTTCTGTTCATCAGGATCCAGTGTCCCCTACCTGGCGGTACCGGCCGAATCAATAAGTAATCCTCTCTTTTCCGGACGATCACCTACTCCGGTTCCGTTCTGAGATATCGGCTTTCAATTGAAACTGTAGCCTTGGTAATATCAACCTTCTTACTCTGTATCGGGGAAAACACGGAAACCCATGTGCCAACAAAGCTTAATAATTTTTTATCTATAAAACTGCAATCCATCTCCAAGACATGTATTTTTTTTAATTGGCTCAGTACGTTTAAGAAGCCTTTGCCTTTGAATTGAATATAGCCGAATGGAAAACTATTTCGTTTCGGTAAATCCTTCAGAAGATCGGATAAGATAGTTCCAAGTATTTTTCAATAACTAAGTTTTTCCAAAGGTTGAATATCGTTTACACGTAATTATGTCAAAAATATTGTTATCAGGAAAATTTTGATATGATTTTTATTCATAAACACCATACATTGTTATTTTATCTAATAAATATTATTAGCATTGATATAAGGCTATGCTTATTAAGTAACATATTTGTTTTTATATATTGATGTACAGAACTGTCAATATCGATGTGATATTCATTTTTACCAAAGCTACATCAACAAGATAACAAGTAACTAAAAAATAAATCGTTCGAAAGCAAATTAAAAACTTATTTGGCGATTAAAGATAATAGTGATAGCGAGTAGTGACAAGCCTCTTTCTTTCCGCTTCTTAAAACAATGGGTACGTTACATTACAAATGTAAGCAGGAATGTTACAACCCATCTTCGTACACTGAATAGCTTATTTATTTAATAGAAATTGTATGTTTTAATCTTTAGAAAATACTTTTTTGAAGAAAATATTTTTTAATTTCTTCAGGTATAAATAAATAAAAAACTGTATCACTTACGGTACATTAAGAGTCTTAGGTTCGTTACATTGTAGAGAATGTTATGTTTCTAGGATAACTGTTGAGCAGGGAGGTCATTTATCCGATATCAGGTTTTCCCACTTGTTTACTCACTACAAAGAGGTTGGGTGAGGAGGGTCTCCAGATCTCAATGAATCCATCCTCGGATGTTAACAGATTATATAAATTATCGTTCACAGCCGGATTTGAGCCCGGGTGCGGCAACTCAGGGCTCTATCACGGAGCCACCCCGCTTCCAGATATTATCATCAGGCTAAATTAGACTTCTAGTGGTTTTGTACCACGGCTTTTATTTTACCGGTTCGTTCCAAGACAGATTGTTGACTGTTTAGAAAACTGAGGTAACTTCCAGACCCAGAACTTAAGAGTTCCTTTGAAGAGCTTGTTGTCGGAAGAAGGTGTACTTACGTGATTGAGTTGGGTGCAAATCCTAATACAAAGGTGAACACATGAAACACGGTTTAACAAGTCTTTTATTATTAAAACGATTAGCCTATAACGACAAGAGAAGTAGACTAAGTATAAGTAGAGATGATTTTATTTTTTTTTCACAAATCAAAATACTTAAGCAAGGCGGTGTATTGCGCGTATTGTATAACCTGCCTCGTGTCTTTTAATTACTATAAAACTAGCGACCCACCCCGGCTTTTCACGGATAGTAGAGCAGATTATGCCTACAGGTATTGTCTGTCGTAGGACGGCATAAGTTTGATGAGCTGAATTTGTGGATTATATTCGCATTGTAATGTTATAAAATGGCTACACTACATGAAGTATTTTACTGTATTTTATTATGTAGGTATTATAAACATAAAAACAAAATAAAATATTTCTGTATAGACATTTATTTTCACGAGCGTTAATTTTTTGCAATAACAGCTAAGAAACTCATTAAAATGAAATGGTGTAATCCACATTTGAAGTAAAGTATTTTATTGTTCTATTTGTATTTTCAAAAGACCTATTACATTTAATTTCAAATAGAATTCAGTTGTGGTACGTAAGATTAGTTTAGTTTGAAATGGTCCAGTTTTTTATTCGTCCTATAGCTCGTATATTAGAAAGATTTAAATCAATATTACTCTGCCCTTGATGCACTTCAAAAGTAGGAATATTTGACTTCATGTTCATTATCAGTAATTCATTACTTACAATAAACTCTTCCAAAAGTAATCCCCGTGAATTAGGGTAGCCACGTTAAAAAGGCTGGGTGACCCCCATGAGGATTTGTAGATATCACAGGGTCCATACGTAGCTTTTAAGGAATTACGAAATTTATCTTCCATAGCAGGATTCGAACTAGGAACCTAAGGATAGCTAAGGATTAAGAGTAGTATGTCTCTACAATGCTCGAAAATAACCAAACATCTAATGTTACTCCAATTTAGGTACAAAGAACAAAATAAATCTTCATGAATTAAGATCAAACGTAGGACATCTTAAATCAACAGTCCAAACAGACTCTTCAATCACAGACAGTCACCTTACTCGAAGGAGTTCAATGAAACACATTATTTTAGAGCAGTGGTTCCCAACCAGGGAGGGCGTAATGACAAGTCAGGGGCCGCGAGACCAGTTGAAAATAAAGAAACTTCATACTTAGTTTTGATTATTTTCTCATACCGGTACTTCTTTCTCTTAAGATGAAAGAAATCGTTGTTTTTTTCACAGCCTCATACAAAGTTTGTCCAAGACTGAAAGTCCATTGGTTTCATAGGGCTACACTGACTGGATTAGCAGACACTTCCTTCTACTGGATTCAGTGAAGCGAACCATCCACTATGCAAAATGGGTAACGAAACGACAGGCAGAACCTCATGGGTGGTTTGGAATCCTGCCTATCTCATAGGTAAGTATTTTCTTCTTCTTTTACTTCCTCCAAGTTCCTTTATGCTTCGAGTTGTTCTACCCCAGGATCTGCATTTTTCTCTGTCCCTCTCCATTTTTGTCGTCCCCTGGAGTCTTCCCAATAACCAATCACCAACACTTACTGTTCTTCTCTTACATAATAATTTAATTACATAATTTTTCATATTCATGAATATGATGAAGAGCTGAGGGCTCAGACTTGTCTCCTTTGCCCATCGAGAAGTATGCTGTCACTTTTAAAACTCTCTTTTTTAAATAAGCTATTCAGTACTTGTTTTTAATTTATAATTTATAAATAATTTTATTTTTTATAATTTTAATTAGTTTGTTTATAATTTAATATTATTCAAGATTCGAACCATTCATTCTTCATTATTCGTCCGAATATGTATGTGTTATTTGCCAATTTCGTTTTATTTTCAACCTTCATCATTTTACATATAACCTTATTCTTCCTCCTTGAGCCTTTCAGCGTGGAGGTCCCTCCGTCCATGCCAGCCACGCATCCCGGTTTATACTTAGTTTTGATTATTTTCTCTTACCGGTACTTCTTTATCTTAAGATGAAAGTTATAATGCTATATTTGTGATAGTATAACATGTTTTGTTTTTTAATTTTCTCATACAAAGTTTGTGCTAGGGGGAGACGTGGGAGGCTTTCGTTTGGACAAGGGGTGTGTGGTATAAAAAAAATTGGGACCCATTGATTTAGAGAGCATTTTTAGTTTTGGGAATTTCAAATAAAGACTTGAAAGCCCCACAGGCTCAACTTATTAAATGAGCTAACTTATTATATTATGATTACAATTTATAATCGGTTGGGGAAAAAGAAATCCATTATTTTCTCGGTAGATGGCTGTAGTGCTCGATATCTCGTAAAGTATCCATCAAACATTTGCAAGTTTATGCTCGCTGTCCAGGTGACATTTCACACTAAAAAGATTCGTTGGCTGTTTTTTTAGTATCCGAAAATGTATACCAATAGAAAATACATGAAGTAAGTTAATAAAGTATGAATAAATAAAAAAAACAACGTTTGTTTAGTCCTTATCCCATGATTGATTAAGTAATATAATTACTTTATACTTTCTACTTTAAGTAAAATCACTCTAGTTAGGCCCATTACAAGACTCTTTCTATCTATGTACACCGATTCCATACAGGTAACCACTCCTAACCCGACAGGTAATTCGGTTAAAGGTTCAACAGTGAATTAAGACAGAGACAAGCGGATCCGTTTAATTGGTTTAGCTCGAGTGGGTGGCGGAGGGCGCGAGCGCAAAATTTCCTTTTGTCTGGAAGATCCTGTTCACGGCTCGGTGCCGCAGGTAATCGAATCCTTGTTGGAGGAGCGAGGAGTCGAGGTTGGTGCAAGGTGTCGAGCAAGCGGCGCAGAGTGTCACTCAAATCGAGGCTAATTTGCAAATCTCCCTCGTTTGTCATTACCGTCTTTTAATATACGCAAATGCCGACTAACGTTATCTCCAGCTTTCAAGGATTTCTCACCTTCTCTATGTTAAGCAGGAATCCTATTCTTCTTCTTATACTTTTTTTTCCATACGGGTTCATATGCTTCAAAATCAAGTGAAGGACTTAAAAAAATGGAAAATTCTTCGGCCCAATATTCGGTACTAAAATCTTAACTATCTTAAAAAGTAAGAATGTGTACCCCTACAACCCTTGAAGGGTCTTGGGTTCAGAACATAGTAGAGACTGCTCTGTTTATTAGCGTTTATGCTATGTCAACCACCAGGTCTTCCCCCTTTTAAGAAAAAAAACACACCTTACTTAACCGTATAACTCATTTGTTATCGAAATATAAGCAGAGAAAGAGTATGAAATATAAGCATCTGGCGTTTCACTCAAGTTATCAGAGGTTAAGTGTAGAGAAATAACCTGTAAAAATACAACCCCAGGTCTTGGTTGTAATTTTCTTAAAATTGTTTCAATTTCAACCTATACCACTACAACCCATGAAGGATCTAAGGTTCAGTACGTGGTAGGGACTATACTGTTTCTTGGACAACTCGAACCCAGGATCTTTGGTATGGCAACTCAACGCTCTACCACTCCGCCCCCCTAATTAAGGGGAACATCAGATCCTACAGGGTTTATCTATAGTTGTTAATGGATTAAATAATTTATCTGACAGAACTGAATTTAAATTTTCAGCAATGCAACTAAACACATTGAGCTATCTTCCTCCATCATGTAAAAAGAATAAGGTCATTTATCTAGAAATTAAAGTACATGTACTTGTAAAAGTTTCTTGAAGTAAACTAATAATAATAATTTTCATCAAATCAATCGATAAATAGATCAGTAATCAATAATCATCGGATTTTATTATGATGGAAGTTTATTGTTATGCTTAATTTAAATGAAGAATAAAGTATGAAACTATGAATATACCTCATTATCAAGGAGAAAAGAAGATTATACTTCTTATTAAAATATTGTATTCCTAGAGGAACAGAATATGCTGATATTCCACTGATCTGTATTTTATAAACTTTCTCCGTTTAGGAAGTTTATTTCATGGAACTTTTATTTATTTAGTTATTATTAAATTTGTATAATATTTTTCAATTCTTCCATGTTATTTCATAATACGACTTTTTTTATACCTCTTAACAATACAGAAATTTTAGAATCAAAGCCGTATTTCAATGTAAAAAGTAAAATGTATATTAAGACATAGACACCCATAAAAACTATCGAAAATATCTAACCAAATATAAAAACCCTTATCTTTAAACATTGAAAGAATTAAATTAAGATTAAGCAATATTAATAAATTCTTCTTATTTATTATAGCAATATTAGTTTTTTATTTTTTTGTTATATTTAGGACTAGTTATCAGCTAATGAATGTATTTCAGTTATTTCACTAATAAATTTAAATTTCACTATTAAATATATGCATTTCTAAGGGAATAGAATAGTATTTAAACAAAAAAATAATAGAAATATTTTAAAAAGAAACTCTAACCCATTAAGGTTTTACAGAAGGGACAATAAGGACATAAAAGCAAAGAGAGAGATAAAAGGGGTTAGTGAAAGAGTGAAAAAGAAAGTCTTACTAAAAGCGCCTCAATTAAAATTGTACAGAGGTAGAAACATTTTATTATTTTAACATTTAATTACTCCCAAGTACTAAAAAAGGAGTAGAATAATAAAACAAGAAATAGTCAATACAAGGACTTAAATTGAGAAAAAGAGAATAAAATAAGTTTATAGTTTTGATTTAAACTGTTTTGTGCACATTAAGAGAAAATTTCAAACAATAATGTTTTAATAAGAAAATTTTTGTTTTTAAAAATAAATCAGACTATTAACAATATTTAAACGGTGTTTGTGAGCGGATCGCCTTTCTTATTAGTCGTCTCTATTCAGTATTTTCGGCTATTAAATTTAATTTATTAATTTAATAATGTATTTTGATTTTTTTTTTCCCACGAATCGGCCAGGAAGGATCACGCGAATATCACTCAAATCTTCTTCACTCTCTCCGCCCTCCGTCTTCTCCAATACTCTCTCATCTTCCTGGACTGTTCCTCTCGCTCCTCCTTCCCGCAAGAACTCCAACCTCTTTCAGTTTTTTTCCCGAAAAGCTCTCCATCAAAGCAGTTTTCATCCTTGATTTTTAGCCTATCCAGCTCCTCTTTTCTTTGTTTCACATATCCACCTATACCCTTATAGCTTAATACTTTATCAAAGATTTTTTTATTTAGCCTCCCATTGTTCATTCTGACCATGTGGCCATAGAAGCTCAGTCTTCTGGTCCTGATGACGGTTTCAAGATCTACCAAATATTTGTACATTTGTATATTTCGTTGGATTTTCGCCTATGCTCCTCTTGTGTTACTTTGGGTCCATGAATCCTCAGAATTTTTCTTTCAATCTTCAGGACCTTCTCCAGACTCGGAAGGCTGAATGTTTCCATACCATACAGTATTACTCGTCTTATTACTGTACAGTAGTGCCTTATTTTTTCGTTGGAGGACAATTTTTTCTTGCTGTACACGTTACAAGTGGCAAAGTTCAGTCTTTCCAGTTTGGCTATTCTTTCTTCCACGGATGCCCTATCTGTTCCGTTGTTACATTTTATCTCCCCTAGGTATTTAAACTTTTTCGTGACTTTTATTTGCCCATATTTTGCATTCAATATTTCCTTGCTAAAGCTGGCATCCCTTGTCATAACCTCTGTCTTTTCATACGAAATCTGTAGTCCCGTTTCCTCAGCTATTTCTATCAGGGTGTTTACCTGTTTTATAGCTTCCTCCTCTGTGGTTTGATTTATTAATTTTGTTATTGTTTAAACTAAAGCACAGATAGAATGAACATAATAACACTCTGGGAATGTATATGTTATGAAGAAGCTGTGAAATACTTCCAGTAGTTTTGAATAATTTCCAAAGATCGAATTATTTGAAAAAGTTCATTAAATGGGTTTTGAAAAGAATATAAAATGGAAATGTTTTCTTCAAAAGTGTAGAAAAAATATTTCTATATGAAAAGCAACGTGGCTAGAATGGTCTAGAATCAGCATTTTACTATTACATATTATATATTTTAATTTCAATTGATATAAATAATTAGGTAGGTATTATCAGAATCAGAATTATCAGTGTTCAGGTTATGAACAATGGTGGAGAATAGTTCATGTCGAACTGTTAAATCACAAGTAACCCGAATGCAATTGATGATGTCATAATTTTAATAATGTCAATAAATAATTGCAAACTAGTGTCCTCCTTGGTCTTAAATTGTGTTATATTATATAATCCTGCCAAGCAGCGGACTTTTATTTAATTTGTTAAGAGCCGTAGATGGATTCTATGGGATATAGGACCCTCCTGAGGCTGTCTCTGTACAGTGGGTACCCAAAATACTTCCCTAGACAACCATTGCCCAAGAAATAGTACAGTCTCTACCACGAACTGAACCAAAAAACCTTCATAATCTGTTGAGGTACAACTTTCTTTCTGTTAGGTATTTCATAATTTATCATAATCTTTTTATTTCCTTTCATTGTTATCATTTCTGTTTATATAAATAGTTATTATTCCTCGGTACTGCAACGTTTTATATAGTTATTTTCTGTTTCTTTTTCTCATGAGCCCTGAATATGGCCTGAAGAGATTGTTATTTAGTGTAATTATTGACTGCACCCCCTGATCATTACAAACGACTCTTAGAAAAATCTAAGTCTGTTTTAGCAAAATATCATAAAAAATTAACAAAATAAAATAACATACAAATATAACTTCATAAACATATCAGTAACAAACCCTGATATCGAGTAGCCCAGGCGTGCCGTCGTTCCGACTCTCTTTGTCACTGCCAGTAGAGTTGAGTCTACACGCAATCCCTATATTAATGCCGACACAACCATAACGCATTAGTTACCTGCGACAGTATTAATTTTTCTTGTCCCTTAGTGTGTGTGTGTGTGAAAGATGTGGTCAGTCTACGATGTGTCTCACTACTTTATAAACAACAGATTTGAAATACACAATCCTTAATATATCGTTCCTTCAAAAGAACAACGAAATAACTCAACAATTGGCATTTTTTAATTAGGCCTATAATACGGATCGTATTTATTGGTTGAAGCTTCTCAATACAGAATAGACATATCTGATATTCCATTTTCATCATATGATAGGATGAGTTTTTTTCTTAATTAAGTCATCTTTTGAGTTGTATCGTGTTTGAATCTTAAGTTTTATTTGAATAATGACATAAGTTAAAATAAAAAAAGTTTCAAGCTTTTAAAAAAATTCTAATGGTTAATAAAATAATTTCAATACCATTATAATTACAAAATTGTTTATTTTGTCAACTATTCTGGTTTAATTTTGATGGAACTTTCAAATAACTCTACTGAAATTTAGTCTTTTTGGGTTATGGCGTTGTTCTTTTGTAGGAGTGATATTTCAACAATTTTGTAACATTTGTTACGATGATTAACTGGAATAAAATAATTTCATATTGTTACGGGCTACTGGGTGTAAAATGAGTTAAACTATTACTTAATTCAAGAATCTAATATTTATTAACAAATTAAAAAGAATGCAATGAGATTATTTAAAACAATTAAATTATTAAACTTACATACAGTTCGCTAACTAAAGTCCACCGACCGTAAGACTCTCCAAATATGGCAAACTGACACACAGTTTATTACACTTATTACACGGCCACTAATACTCACTGTAACTCACGCGCACTGCCACTAGTTAACAACTGCTTATTACTTAACTGCGTATTACTTTCTGCCTTATTACTGACTGGGGCCGGCCGAACAGCTGGCCTTTTTATATAGGCAAGGTAGGTCGGGGTGGGACAATTCTCGGAAGGACGAGGACCACCTAGACCGATCCAGAAGGTTCTACGCCATTCTATAATCCCGTCCGCTTAATCCCATTGTTTGCCTAATCCTCTCAGCCGGTCCTCCTTCCCGCTCTGACCGTAACACTGCCCCCTCCTTAAAAGTGCTCTGCCCCAGAGCATAGTCCGGAGAAATCGGGCAGCTATGAGCTACTACGGATGGAGACGCTTTTCCTTTCCAGGGGTTGAACGTGCACACCAATATGGCGACTCCAGAGTTGGCGAATGTCTGTTCAAGCATGTTCTCGACAACCTTCCACTCCAGGCCGTCATAGCCACAGCCCAACTTAGGGATCGCGAGCTTGGTGACACGCAGTCTCAGAAGCTTACTCCGCAGGTCGTCGAGGCTTCGCCACAGAGCGTCATATGTGGGCTTCTGATCATTGGCACACTTGGTTACCAAGTAAAACAGGTGTCGTCCTTCGTATGTGTGGTGGAGTGCTTTCCCCACGCTTGGTCCTTGGCGTTCTAGTTCCGTAGTACCACCAAACTTCTTCCTGAAGACCGTTCCAATCCCTCGAGAAGTCTTCAGATCTTCGGCGACACAATGGGCCAGAGAATAGTCCACTGGTAACGAGAAGATATCTCTGTAGACTGTCTGAGTTACTTTACGGGAACCTGGTACCTTAGGGTGTGCAACTGAAACCTTAGTGGTCTCCACGTTGTCGAGGTTCCTGACTTGCTGGTCTTCTGTCTGGCCATGGTCTCCTTTGTAAGGGGCCAGTCTATTAAAATGGACTACCCTAGGTTTTCCTTTTGGCTGCTTTCTGATCCTATAGATGACGTCGTTTATCCTATTGATGATCTCAAACGGGCCATCCCAGGAGTTCTGAAGTTTAGGTGAGTAGCCTTGCAATAAGCTTTAGTATTGAAAACCTAAATAATTCGTTTAAGACATGAAAAGTCCTACGATGAAAAATATTAAAAGAAAAAATCCGTGAAAATAAATCGTTATGATTATAAATAGTATAAAAAAAAAAGTAGAATAAATAAATTATATTTTTTAAATGTCGGTCGGAGATAATAATTTTCCTGAGAAGAGATCCAGAGATACAAAAATAAATAAATAAGAGCCGGTGTTTTCCAGAAACGACGTCCATTTCATTTTGTTCAAAGTAAACGCGAAGGAGATTTATCCGGGCCTAAGCTATCAACATCAACAAAATTCGTTTAAATCTTTTTTTTTTGGGAAGAGTGGAGGATAATCATTTCGCTTCCCGGCGAAAAAGCTGACAAGTTTACTAGCCCAATATTAAAAGAAAATGACTGAATTTAAGCGGAAATGAAGTAAGAAAGTTCTCTAATATATTAGAGTTTTACATAACATACAAATTAATATATTATCTATTCATCTTATTCAACATATAAAACATTATTAATTAATAAGCAAAATAATGACTTTTCAAATGAAATTCAGTATATCACATAATCCGAGAAACAAGCGAATGCTTTATTACATATGCCAAAAAACAAAAGAAAAGAAAATAGGAAAACATGTTTCCTTTGAGACAAATACAACAAACCCATAAGCTTGGAGTGATCCTTGAACTGAGTGTCAATTGCTTCAGATAGTGACAATTTTTTAAGTATTTTTAGTTTAATTAATAGTTTTTTAACTGTTAAAAATAAAAATTAAATATAATGTACTTAATATGTTATAAATGCACAAGTTTTAAGATATTGTGTAATTAATTTTTACTATTTCCTGTACTCATCTTATTTGATTAAATATAATAAACCCATTGATTGTGGGCAATGCTAGAAATGATTATATATATATATGTTTACATTAATACGTTTTTAAATAAGGTGGTCCTTGGGGCCAGATGTCATAAGGAAGAATTATGTCAGTACTTGAGGGTTAAGCAACATCGAGCATGTATAGGACCTCGGATGGGACACAGGCAGAATAGGGTGGCCGCCCGCCGGGGAAAAACGGACATATGATTATCTCCACATGAGTATGCGACGGCAATTCACATCACCGCGTAGTTGCGATAACCCTAGCCAGTGTACTACTATCTTGTCGTATTTCACGATGTCAGTAGCCTCCGTGTCCTCGTGAGCTGCTGACCCCGAACAGCCATAATCCATGGATCTAGCCCAATTCGACATTGCCCTTAATTCAGATTTCACTTCGGTGGGAAGGGTACTAGTGAATCAGTCACAAAGAGGCTGGTTTTGGAGCTATGGGCAGCCTGCCATTGGGAACCATGGTTCTGAGTAACCTGAGGTTCGGTCACCATCTTCAGGGTGGCAAGTTACAACTTAAGGTTATACATAACATTATTCAATTAATTTTATAACGTTTTTTCTAGCTTTCAAGAACTATAATGTGAGCCAAAATGTGGACCTTTAAAAAAAAAATAGTATTCGAGGTAATTTCTTATGCATTGAATAAAAATAAATTACTCACCATACTGATTAGAATGATTGGGCAACCCCATACTGAACGAGAGCATAAAGAGATAAAAGAGGAGATAAGTGAGATATTTCGCAAGAGGAAAGTAGGACTTCTACATGAGGCGATCGGATCCCGTAGACTGAGTCACGTACCCGAGTTATCAGCAACTAGCCCCAGGCGACCGATCTTCCGGCTCTTGGGTCTCTGTATCTTCCATCATCATTCTCTTCAGGGGATTCTCGTTAGCTCTAAGGTATTTAGTTATAACTTAGGAACAACACAATGTTATTCAGTTAAAATGTCAAAAATGCAAGAAATCTACTACAGTACACTAATTGTATATTAAATCTAAACTCTTATGTACGTTCTGACATAGTTCAAATAGACGAAAACCCAGGATTTTTGCCATGATACCGACACAATTTCACGATGACTAATAAACTAAATGGCTCAAAATGCATTCCGGAATGCTAGATTCTTTCTGAAAACAACTTTTCAAGTTCAAACGAATATGGTAACAATAACTGATATTGCGCGAGATAGACTGATAGGTTTTTGCAATTCTCTGTGGCTTCGTATTACCTAGAATGAGAATGTCATTATTATCATTTGTGAGGAAATGTCATTATTCATTTGTCTGGATCCCCACAAAATAAATAGAAACTCATCCTTGTGGGAATAGAGCTCACAAAGTTCCAAGCCGGGGACTCTAAGACACTGATACTAAAATTAATAAATAGTAAATAGTCATAATTAGTAGTAAATTAGCTGGTTTCTATTTCTACCATTAAAGCTTCATCTCGATTAGATTTTCCTTAGATTCTGAACATTTCGGTTAACCAAGAAGAATAAATGTTTCCGTTCTCAACTATTGTTTTCGGAATTAAAGCAGAGAAGAGGGGGTATTTTTTTTGCTTCCCTATGCTATTTTTATTTCATTTATCTGAGGAGTAAAAAAGTAACTACTATATATATAGACTATATATGTAAAGATAAAACTACTATATATGTTTTCATTCTGGTAGAAATCAATAAATAAATCTAGAAATTTACGCCAACTATGTGCTAAGCTGGAAATTACTAATTTAAATCCTTATAAATTGTTACTAAACTTTTTTTTTTAAATTATTTTATTGAATTGTACAACTGTAATATATACATCTAGTACAAGGGCTGTATGAATAAATAAATACATGAAAGGACATGTAGAGGCACTACCCATTGGTAGCACTCTAATTACATTTCTATTATAGAAGGTCCCAAGGCCATCTTCTCTTCAGACGCCTAGGAGGATTGTCCGGGATGGAATTGGATGCAAGGATGGAAACTAGTGGGTTTGGATGGGACTGGATTATGGAATGATATGTATCTGGAATGGGCTAAATCGGTAACATATGGAATGTTCAGGTCATTATGGATGGTTTTATTTGTGACAAAATAAGGAGCGTTCAGGATTTTGCGAAGGATTTTGGATTGCAAGGGTTGAATACGAGAGGAATTTGATGGTTTGGTGGAGCCCCGTAAGTCCATATAGGTCTTATAACAGTAACATAAATAAGTCTTTTGTAATTGATCTGAAGCTTTGAGCGTTTGTCTAGTATGTGTTGAAGTAGTCGGAAGCGTCTAGCTGTTTCTTGTCTTTTTAGTCTTGTGTGAGGGTTCCAAGTAAGACGTTTGTATAAGTTGAGTCCTAGGTAGCGGATATGTTCAACAGGGATAAGTGGACTAATATTAAAGGATACAGTAAGACAGGAAGTCATGGGTTTTCGGCGAAGGGTAAAGGTAATTTGATGGGACTTGTTGGAATTGATTTTAATTCTCCAATTCTGACACCATTCTTCGAGGCTTGATAAATGTGATTGAATGGATTGGGATGCAATATATGGGTCGTTATTAACTGATAACACACATGTGTCATCAGCATAGGTGGAGATGAAGGTGTTAGGATGGGTTGGGATATCAGGTGTATATACTGTGTAGAGGATAGGACCGAGGATGCAATCTTGAGGAACACCAGCAGACTGGGAATAGAGAGGAGAGTAGGAACCATTATGATTTACTTTAAATGTTACTAAACTTAAAAAATAAATAATTAAGACTAATTATCTAATTACTAATTGATAAATAACACAAATGCTTTGTTTAGTAACTCTTGTTGGGCTAAAAATAAAATTAATTAGTATGATGGTTTATTTTAAAATATATATTCATTATAGGAAAAAACACCCCTTTTCCAATTCTTCTGAACAAATATTTATTTACTATTAATATTTATATTACTATTTTTATTCTGTAAACAATGTATCGCTTGGTTGTTTGTTGCTAAATTATAATCATATATTTAAAAACGAATGGAACTTATATCTAATGTTCACAAATAAATATAAACGACCAACATAAAAAGTTTATAATAAAGATTAATTATCA
Source organism: Troilus luridus (assembly GCA_964056705.1). Lineage (NCBI taxonomy): Eukaryota > Metazoa > Arthropoda > Insecta > Hemiptera > Pentatomidae > Troilus > Troilus luridus. The sequence goes on along the minus strand of OZ057414.1, from coordinate 93,178,422 downwards.
CTTCATAAATACATGGAGTGATGGAATAATGATAGTTTTAGCAATTACATCTATACTAAACTAAACAGAAAAACAACCGTCGCAGCTGGAATTTTGTCGTTTTTTTCTTCCTACTGCAAATAATTTAATTTTTTCTGTATGTGCAAAGTAAAGTATACACCATATGAGATAACAGATGGAAACAGGTTGAAAAACAAGAAATATCTGAACATAAAAACAAAAACTGGAAACTCGTATAAAATAATAAAATATTCTTCGGCAATTTTTCTTCATTAAATTTCTGTTATTATTTTATTTTTTTTTTAATAACGGGTGATTCCTCCCCTTGCTTGTATCACAGCCTGGATTCTCCTTGGCATGCTGCTGATTAAGCTGGCAACTCTTTCCTGTTCGATGCCGTCCCATTCTTCCACTAGCCCGGTTTTGAGGTGTTAAAGGTCCATTGGAAGATCGAGTCGCCTTCGGATGCACCTCCCTACCTCATCCCGTAGGTGTTCAATGGGATTAAGGTCGGGGCTGCGGGCTGGCCATTGTAGGGTGAGTATACCGACTTCCAACATGCGGCCGTCCGTTGTCATGCATTAACATGAAATCATCGCCTATGAAAGGGGCGAATGGCACTACATACTCATCCAGAATTTCGGATATGTACCTATGTGCAGTTAGATTCTCTCTCTGGGACACATGGAGATCAATCTTCGCTACTAAAGTGACCCCACCCCAAACCATTACATACCCACCACCAAAAGGCACCCTTTCGGAGATATCGCATGGTGCAAATCGCTGTCCTGGCCTTCTCCACACTCTAACCCGATGATCTGAAGCAAATAGTGAAAATCTCGATTCGTCTGAAAACAGTACTTGAGCCCAGTCGTTTACTGTCCACGCTGAGTTTCCCGAGCAAACATATGACGAGATGCCCGGTGTGCTGGGGTGAGCTGAACTCCATTGCTTGAAGGTGAACATCATGAAGCCGCCTCCGCACCGTATCCACCCTGATATTCACATTTCGGGCAATTCGAAGCCTTTTATTGGTCTCCACGGCTGTCTGAAAGTGATTTCTTTATGTCTGCATCACAATAAATCTATCGTCAGCGGGAAGAGTCGCTCTGGACCGACCTGAACCTGACCTCTTGTTTAAGTTACCAGTCTCCCTTTACCTCTGGACTGCCATGCGAACGTTGGGACGGCATCGAACAGGAAAGAGTTGCCAGCTTAATCAGCGCATGCCAAGGAGAATCCAGGATGTGATATAAACAAGGGGAGGAATCACCCGTTATTAAAAAAATTAAATTAAAATATTAACAGAAATTTAATGAAGAAAAATTGTCCAAGAATATTTTATTATTTTATACGAGTTTGGAGTTTTTGTGAATAAAATTGTTTTTCTATTCTGATATTTCTTGTTTTTCAATCTGTTTCCATCTGTTATCTCATATTATGTATACTTTACTTGGCACATATAGAAAAAAATTGATTATTTGCAATAGGAAGAAAAAAATGACAAAATTCCAGGTGCGCCGTTTTTTTGCTGTTTAGTTTAATTACCTGTAACTTAACGTTTATTACTATTTACAATCTAAAGTGGGCGAATTTAATAATAATTACTTTTCAGAAGGTTATAACTAACAATATAAGGATTATCAGAATGTAATGTTGTTTTCACCACCGTTCGATCAACAGGCAGAATATAAAAAATTGAACGTTCGTAATTATTATGTTATAATTGACATCAGACATTATACAAAAAAGAGCCATGGTACAGATTTGCACAAATGTAGTAGAAAAACTTAATGTAGCAATTATGATTAACTGCGGTAGACGGTACTTTCGATTTCGTATTACATGACCAAAGTATGCCAATTTATATCTTTTGACGCAGTCCAATATCTCTAGGGGCTTCTGTATTCGTAGTAGTATGGTTTCGATATGATGCATCCATGAAACTCTAAGCATACGCCGATAACACCACATGAATGATAGACATTTACTTGAAGCATCCGTGTAAGAGTCCATTTCTCTGACCCCTGATGTGATCTGATCTGATAGCACTGTGAACATGTTATACCTGAGGGTTCTGATTCAAATCTGAAGGTTCAAATTTAGGTTTCATAGGACGTTTTGGAGTTGGTTAAATACACTTCTTGCCATCTCTATACGAGACCTGATTTCATTTGAGTGATCCCAATTGTCAGATACAAAAACAAAAATAAAGACTTCTTTATTTATTATTATTCTAAATAAATAAGTACTACAAATTACTTCCCAAAGTTCGTATTATTGTATAATAGCTCAACCTATTTACTCCTCAAAAACAGACGCTATAAAATTAATAACCCCCGATGTCATGGCGGGACCCAGGCGCCAGAGAAGGGCTTATTGCAGATATATGGAAAGTGTATTCAGCGAGGAGGCCCTTTATAGAATAAAGGCCTAAGCCCTGGATTTAGGGAGCTCCGGTCTCTCCCTTCCTCAAGTACATTATATTACCCTAGGACTTGTGGCTATAAAAATATATTAATTAGCCTAGCAATAAATTTGAGGATTAGTTCTTGCGTTTTATTTGAACGGAACATCAACCATAAACCAAATCAAGGAACTTTCATCAATTTTTCTATAAAATTTAGTAGAATCCAAAGTTGTGTTGTATGTGATACTTTTACATGTTTAAAAGTTTAAGTTTAACCATTTGTTTGTTAAGCAAAGAATTTTAAATTTTCTTAGACCAGAAACCTAGCTATAGGCAATAAGTTAAACCATGTTGTATTTAAGCAATGAATTTTAATTTACATAGATTCAAAACTAGTCTGTAGGCAATATGTTTAACCATCTGGTAGTTAAGCAATGGATTTTATAACTTTATTAAAACTAAAACCAAGTTATAGACGATATGTTTAACCATCTTGTAGTTAAGCAATGGATTGGCTACCTTTCTTAGAATCAAAACCAAGCTATGGACAATAGATTTAACCAATCACCTCTGGAATAGTGATTCATACATACTAATAGGTGACTAATCGCCACTTTTTGAAACTAATCTATTGGGAGTTAAAATTTTATTCATTTTTATTAATATTACATTTTTGTTAACATTTTAAACTATGTAAATTACAGGTTGTTCATAAAAAAAAAAAAAACATTGAAACAAACATCGAAAAACAAAATAAATAGCTGCTTTAAGTGAATAACACCTCAACGTATTGGTTCAGGGGTAGAGCGCTTACCTTACCGAAGGTCCTAGGTTCAAATCCCGCTGCTTAGCAGATCTATTAGCAGCGGGAGATTGATCCTATGGGGGAAAACCTGGCTGTAAACTGACAAATCCCCTTCCTGCACGACCGTTGTCCAATACAGTACAGTCTCAACCACGTACTGAAGCCAAGAACCTTCATGGGTTGTAGTAGTACAGGCCCCCCCCCCCACGAAAAGGCCTTAAAGACCACGCGAATATCACAACTAATGAAGAGGAACATCCGCTTCCTCTTTTCCCATACGTCCCTCATGAGCTCTGCGTGCCTAACTTTTCTCTCCTCAGACCACGCAAGAACCTTTTTTGGTGTGCTTTTTTCCCACAAGAACCTTTATTCCCTTGAGCGTCCTTCTGTATTCATCTCGGTCTGTTAGCCTCACTTGGTCCATATCATCCCTAAGTTGTTTGAAATATCCCGTCGCATTTTTGTGACAGTGGATTCCGTGAAAAATTGTATGGTTCAGTCTTTCAGGATTCATCCTCATCATGTGTCCATAGAACCTTAGCCTTCCCACCCTAACATCAGTTTCTAAGTCTGTTGTTTCCCTATAAATGTCTTCATTCGACCTCAACCTGTATCCTTCAGGTGTATTCCTAGGTCCGTAGATTCTTCTGAGAATTCTTTTTTCTATTTTCAGAAGCATTAAACTTTGAAGTGATTGTTCTTAGACCCTAGGGTTGCACCTGAATTGTTGATTTTCCAAAGCTCCTTCATGATTTTGTCCAGTATCACGTTAAAAAACATTGGAGACAAACCGTCTCCTTGTCTGAGTCCCGTTTTGTTCTGAAATGGTTCACTTATACTTTCCTGGAATTTAACTTTAGATTTAGTTATCGTTAGCCTTATAAATTTTCTAGTCTTCTGGTCAACTCCGAATTCTTTTAGTACCTCAAGCAGCGTTTTCCTATCTACCGAATCATATGCCTTCTTCGACGAAAGAGATAAAAAGGTTCTTTTTACTTTTAGTCCTGTAGTGGTTGATTAATAGCTTAAGGCTCAAAATTTGTTCCTGACAAGATCTATTTTTCCTGAAACCCCCTTGGTATTCCCCGATTTTGGAGTCTACTTGCGGGTATAACCTGTTTAGTAAAGCATTTGAAAAAAAATTGTAGGTGGCCGGTAGTAGGGAGATTCTCATGTAATTATTCACATCAGTTTTATCACCCTTTTTCAGTAACGGGTGTCAAGGCTGTTTTCCATTCTTGGAGAATCGTTTCCTCGCTCCAGACATCCATCATCAGCTCCATGATTATCTTTCTGAAATCACCCCCAGTCAACTTCCACATCTCGGCAAGCACACCGTCTTCTCCTGCCGCTTTGTTGTTCTTTAGGGACGCGATGACCTCATTCAGTTCCTCATCATCTGGTGGATACGAAGTTTAGCAATTCCTCAAAATATTTCGCAAAGGCGTTACAGTTGTCTTCACTGGTCTGTGCTAGGGTTCCATCCTTCTTCTTAAGCATCAGCCCAGAGGGGGTGAAACCCTTGATTTTCTGTTTGCAACCTTTGTAGAAGAGACTGGTGTTATTCCTGTTGAAGTTTGCCTCTATTTCAGACAGTTGGTTATTAAGGAAATTTCTCCTTCTTTCCCTCAGGATTTTGTGAGCGAGCTTTATTTCTACCATGTATTCCTTGCTGTCTTCCTGGGTTTTGTTCTCCTGTTATCTATAACAACGTCATGGTTCACTTATCAATACAATACAATACAATATCCAGCACAACAACTCGTCACCGAGTCCGGGCCGCTTCAAGTAGCCTCCGCCAGTCTCTATCCTGTGCAGCAGTCCTCCGGTCCCGCACTCCGAAAAGAATCCTAGCGTCCTCAGTCACACCATTGATCAGCCACGGCCACCATCCATTTCCACGGCTTGAACCTGTTTCGGATTGCCCCCTCGCACTCGATGTCCCACCATTCCTTTCTCTTGGATTTTCCTCCCGGAGCAATTTTTTCAGCCAAGTCCACCATGTTCTTGGTGGCTTCCCCCCAGTTCTGTGGGAGTCCCAAGATTTTCCTAAACTTTTCCCCGTTATTTTTGACTAGGTTTTCCCTGTCTATTCTTCTAATTTTGAAACCGTTCCCGAAATGACGCTTTTTATCAGGAATCATCTTAATTTTGATTTGTGACGGGTAGTGATCCGAAGTTACGTTCACAGCTTTTCTTACCTTAACGTTTTGGATTTTTGGATTGGAAATGGCTACGTGATCTAACTGAAATTCCCCAAGGTGATTGTTCGGGGAGACCCATGTCTTTTTCTTGCTGGCTTTCGCCTTGAATTAGGTCGACATTATCCTTAAGTCAGCTTTTTGGCATAGTCCGATTAATCTCTCGCCATTCCTGTTCGTCCTATTGTGTGCCGGGTATTTTCCCACCGCTTTCCTATATTTCCTTTCTTTTCCTATTTGCGCGTTAAAATCGCCCAATAGAATCTTTACATAGTTTCGCGGTATTTTGCTTACAATCTCCTCTAGGTTTCCCCAAAACGCCTCCACCTTCTCCGGGTTTTTCTTGTTGTCTAAATTTATCGGTGCGTGTGCGTTGATCAGAGCGTATCTTTTGTTTCCCGCCTTAAGAGTAAGTGTTGAAGTTCTAGAACTATTGCTGCTAAAGTCGACCACTGATCCCATGAGATCCTTCCTGACCATAAAACCCGTTCCCAGGTGAAGTACGTTTTTCATGACGCGCTGTCCGTTTTTCCTTTGAAGATCCTGTATCCCTCGTAATCCGTGGTTTCGGCTTCCGTGCACCTGGTTTCCTGTAATGCGAGAATCGATATGTTTAACCGTTTAAGCTCTGATGTAAGCTGTCTGAGTTTTCCCACCTGTATTAAAGAATTTATGTTGTAAGTCCCGAAGTAATACTTCTTCTTGAGTCTGACTTTTTGTCCTGCTGTCAGTTGACGTCGAAGGTCCTTGTGGTGTTCCGATTCACCACCTTGCTTCCCACTGCCGGGCACCCTGGAATCCGAAAGCCCTGTTTTGTCTTCAGGGTAGTTATTTTCGTGTGAAGCTTTATCCATGATATTGTTCCATATTTAGGGTCGGGTTGCCCCAACGAGATACAACTGAGGTAGTTAGCCCCAGAGGGTTTCGTTTAGGTTCCCCTATACCCAGCCTTTATCGGTATAGGTTAATCCAGCCGTACAGCGAGGAGGCACGCATTCCTTAGAGCTTATTTGTGTAAAAGAAAAAGGCGCTCTTTTACACAAATAAGCTCTTTCTTGCCGAAACATTAAAGGCCACAGGTTTTTTTATTAATAATTGCAATAATCGAAAATCAAAAATTAACATAGAATTTCTTCAACGATAAATAACAATAAAGGAATGAATCTTTTAAGAAATGCTATTATAATGTGCTTTGAGAAATAAAAAAATAGGGTAATCACTATAACCGGGATGAGAGCCCTGGAAGGGGGCCAGATACTAAATTCAAATTTACGAGCATGGGGAATACTTATGCTCGCCATTATGCCCTTTTTTAATAGATTCCTAACCGCCCTGTCCCTAAACTGTAGCCTCGGGCTACTAACATAATCCCTTCCTTGGCAACCTCTGAATACGAATTTTTCTACCTGAATGAGAATATAATAGGTGGGACCTCTGCTAACGACCTGGCCGGGTAATTAGGTCGGGGCGAAGTTGGAACGATGCGGAGCATACAGAGCAGCTGTCCCGTCTCCTCTACCGCATAGCAATATCCAATTATGAAATGAAATACCCCCTTATAATAGAAGAAAATATCACATAGTAGTAATAATTAGTAACTAAGATAGAACGTTTAGGGTGTTAAAACGGTTAGAATTCAATCGCATAAGAAATAAATGAAAAAAGTCATATTGTACTTGTTTTCCCTTTCTGATCTCTATGTTATACCTTCCTAAATTTCTGTAAGGTTCTGTAAATATTTTCGGATCACCTTTGGTCTAGTGATTAGCACAACCTATTTAAATCACAGACAATAGAAACAATTTACAAACAGCTAAATAAACAAATTGAATGGAAGATAATAAAGCTAAAATGGAACAAACTGCTTAAAATAGATCAATGAAGGTCAGAGTATTAAGCCAGTAGAACTCGTATTTAAGCTCACCATCTCCCTTCGAAAGAAGAAACAACAGAAAACAGGAAAACAGACTTACTATCTCTTCTTTCTCGTCGTTGGTATTGAAAGTGGTTGGAGTGATATTTAATTGAAACAATAAACTTTCATAAGTTCTAAACCTACTAATAGGTCCATCTATGGTCTAGCATAACAATCTACTATGCCCATGAACGCAGGTTGGTGGCCCGGCAGGCGGCATTATGACTTTTTAACGAAATAAGAAATAAAAAATCCTGGGTTAACCCGTCGGAAGGGACATAAAATGGAGATCCCGAACCTATGCTGTGTCAGGTACCCGTTAAAGATCCCTATTCTAATAGTACCTGGATACCCAAATTTAGGGTTATCATTGTAGCATCGTCCGATTAGTTGTAATAGCACAAAGTGGTGTTAGATGAATAAACAAGCAAACTGTAAATTTTGTAAAGAAGTCCTAGCCAATCGCTTTCCTTGTAGCCGGTTTATGTGACTTTTCAATTTAATTGAAATTTCCAGTATATCTCTAAATAATGAAAGTGGAATCTGTCAACATTCACAAAACATACAGTGGCTTTAGATCATATTCAATCCGGTGTAATATCAAACTAAGTTTAGGTTTGCTGAGAAAGAAAAATTTTGATTAACGAATATTACAATATATTTCAATCAGTGACAATATAAACAAACAAATCGAATAAAAAATAATAAAGCTAAAATAAAACAAACTGCTTACTTAACGGTCACAGTATTTGCCGACGAAAACTTTGAACTAAACTCGGCTACTCTCCTAAAGAGAAAACTTACCATATTTTCACACAAATTTCTTCCGTATTTCCCCCTAAATTTCCATCCACTGAAAGTGCTTGGAGGGAAATTTAGAGCGCTTAATACATGTAATTATATACTCGGGGGAACTCAGTGTATCCAATTCTTAGTTACTGTGCTGACGGTTCTGAGTTCAAATCCGACTATGACAGATAAACTATTTAATCTGTTGACAGCCACTTAGTGGATCTTTCGGTAATTGTCCATGCTCCATACAGCAGCACCGGTAGTACATAGCATTTCACCATTCTTACTTTCAGTGGGTACCCTAGTTCTATAAACTCTAGTGCAGTTCTATAATTGCAAGATAACCTGATGGTTCAGAGTGACCTTGGACAAATCATCTCCCTGCACAATCGTTGTCCTATAATCAGTCCACCTCTACTTAGGTCGTGAACCGATAGTTCGTCTTTGGTTGTAGTGGTACAGAATAACAAAAATACATGAAAAATGTTTGCTTAATTTAAGCTACCACGAATTCCGAACCCAGTAATAAGCTTGATGTTGAATATAACGTTATTTATAATTATACTATAATAAAAATAATCAAAACTCTTGTTCAAGTGATTAAGCTGGAAAGGTTGAAGTAGAGGCAGAAGCACAAGTTGCTCCTGCTAGTGGCAAACTTTGACGGGGCAGCGAGGGCAGTTCCTTGTTCTGCTCAAAATGTGGCCCATGGCAAACATCTTATTAGCTCTGCTCTAAGTGCTAAGTCCTCCACCACCCCTTTTAAACTTCGGCGGCGAAAGAGTTTTCAGGAAGTCGGGAAATTCTGGGAGAGAAGCCGGCATTAATGTAAATAATGAACAAGAGGTAGAAGCCGGGAGGGCGACTTCCTTCCCCGAAGACGGATTACGAAAAAGAAAAGAAAGAATAAGCGATTTGAGAATAAACAACAGGTTCTTACCTTTGCCTTTCAACCTAATCCATAATATTCACAAGTCTAGAAGATGAACAACGCATAACAAACAACGTAAGTACTTACTAAAAGCAGGGTAACATGTCAAATCACTAGCAGAATTTCCTAGTTCTTCCTTGTATTTCAATGCGCTAAAACATGAAAAAAAATTTCCAACATGAGTTTCTTGGAATGCGGAATCGTATAAATTTCTTAGTGAATAAAGGGCTAAGTCAGGCATTGGTGTGGAATAGTTTCAGTCTCAGATTAAGCTCTGAGGAAGTTTGCAGTTTGGCCAGCGAAACGCCAGCAAAGAATTTGACAACACGGTCGAAACCAGAAGAAATACCTGATAAATGGATTAAAAATAACCTAGGCTATTTAACCTAGCGAATATGAACTTATTTCGGTATCAGAATCTGTCATAACTTCCTGTTCCTCCACATATAATGAAGGTTGTATTAGCCATCTCATATAACAAGAAATCCCCAAATCATATCCCAGGTGAAATTACCCATTATACTATGTTTGTCATTCTCAACCAAGTTGTCACTTTCTTTTATTGAGGTATATTGTCAAGCAATTTTTTTCTCTATTCGTTACAAGTTTGTAGATTACAAAACGTATAAGATCAAAATTTACAAATCAGTAAACATGAAATCACTTGACGGCACTTCAACTTCCTAATAACACCAAACTGGAAACCTTCGGAATAAAGTTATGTCTATAGGGCATAGCATACGAATAGAGCTAAATTACTACCCCCCCCCCCCACTTTTCCAAACTTATCTTACCTTCCTAAATATTTAGCGGTAAACAAGTAATAAAAAACTTGCATACAATACAGAGTTTAGCGAAAAGTAATCAAAGCTTGTCAGAGAGTTCCGCGATATCGAGCAATGAACTCCTGTGGAATAAATTTAAATAAATGTTAAGTAGGAGGTAGGAAGGGCAGTAACTGAGTTACTGTTCAAAGGGTCACTAATTGCTGGGTCCCCCCCACCCCCTATTTTCAATTTGGTCCTCAAAGTGAACTCTAAATTGTTCCACATCCACTAAGGGCTTCTTAACAGTCGGTCAGCGACTCACTTCACTCCAGTAATTTTTTTTATCTTCTAAAGAAAAAGTTACTAGTTAAGATATCCAAGGATTCTACTTATAACCTTCAGCACTATAGAGTTTATAGTTTAACCGACGTACGTAAAATAGGATACAGACCTTAACTGAGAATCGACTTTTTGATCTGGAATATGAAAACCGAATACATACGGATATCAGGTGTTACGCTGTAGGCTCCGGAGAGTAAATTAGTTAAGCTTGTTTATTTAATCTATATAAATTGTTTTAAAATATTTCACTTAGCGTTTGATATTTTTGTCCCAAACTACTACTACTAGAATAGCGCAACACCCCGGGGTCGGCGTTGGCTTCCTCAACAATTTTCTTCCACACGCCATGGTTTCTCTCCTTCTATTCTATGCAGTGACGTTTAATACTCTCATTCATCATACTTATAACAACATGTTGTATCATCCGCCTACATGGTCGGCCGACTCTTCTTTTGCCTTGTAGGAGTTTACTCATTATATAAGGCGTGCCTTGGACCACAAGAACATTCTTATTTATACAAGGAATACACCTCGGCATTAATCTGAATTCTCAAGATATTGCTTACATTATCACAAACCCGATCATAAATTTTCCTCAAAACCTTTCGCTCGAAAATCTGGATATGGCTTTTTATTTCAGTGGTGATTGTTCAAGTTCTCTACCGTTGGTGAGTACTGTTCTAATTAAAGATTTGTAAAGCCTAATCTTGCTGTATCTTGACAAAATTTTACTTTTAAAGAGTCTATTCCAAACCAAAATACTATTAAATTCTTATAACTAGCGAAAACACTATAAAATAATTATAGTTATGGTATACATTAACTTATTTAAGAATATATGAATTAAATGTTATAAATATACTGGAGACTGGACTGAGATCTTTGGCGAGAACTTTTAGTAACGAAAAACAAGTATATTGTAAAAATCGTTAAATAAAAATTATATACTTACAACATTAATCATTTAATGTTCCGTCCTGTGCCAAAATGTAGTATTGGACAATTGTGGAGTGAAACAATGCTATATAAATGTTTCAGCTGAAGGAGTCCCTATCCTGCAGTGGAGTCTGTCCATGAAAATGAGTATAAAGGGAATGATCCTTGGTATGGCACCCTAGAGTGTTGTATTGTCTGGGGTATCCCAAGTCACTAGAAATGTTTTGGTTTGGCTGGCTTTTCCAAAGAAAATCTTGTTTTATTTCATGAATAACAGTTTTTTTTTTAAAGTAGCTCTACTTACAGAAACTTTTTGTAAAAAAAAAATACAATAGTGAACTTTATAAATGGCCGAAACTGGTAGTCCTAACGCCCATTCTTGATACCTGACAAAAGTGACCCTGTGATGATTCAAATAGTTTATATGCTTGAAAAAATGGTTAAAAAACAATAATGTATGATTTATTTCAACCAACTGTACTCTAAGATAACACCGAATAAAAAACTAAATATTTCTGGATGAAATTAAGCATCTATGTAGCTTTGAATAAGATTTTATTTTTTTATTTTTGGAAAACCATATCTCAGCACTTAACGCAACTCCTGAACAAGCAACCAACACATTTTCGTTTTAATTATATTCCCGATAGATCAGTAGCACAGGATTTACTTCGAAGGAGGCACGTTCCTTTTAATTTCGATTCTGGGTTTGGTTTAGGGAAATAATCTAGGTAGCTATTTAATATTCCTTGGAGAAATTAGTGCTTTTTGAATTAATTCATTTCACAAGGTTTGATAACCCTTCTGCAATATAGGGGAAAATAGGGCTCTACTGTGCCCAAGATTAGGTTTACACCAAGGCAAGTGGCCTTTTTTTCTTTTTTAAAGTAAGTGAAAAATCATTGATTATGCCGTCCTTTGGTAGGAACGTAAAATGGGGGATCTGAACCCGTGTGTTGTCAGGTACTTGTTAAACATCCCTATCCTAATTAAATTTGGATAAGGAAAATTTAGGAATCCCATGGTAGCACCGTCCGTAAATCCTTAGTAGAGAAGTTAAAAAAATAAGCAAGCACTTTCTAGCTTCCTGCCTGATTAGATAATAGCATAAATAAAAATTCAAATCCCGCTGCAGGCAGCACTTTTATTTAGTCTGTTTGCAGCGGGAGATGGATCATATAGGATCTAGGACCCTCCTGTGGCTCACCCAGCCTCTATAATCTATTATAAAAATAGGGTACCCAAAACAAGGGGGAAAAATCTGGCGGTTTAGCGTGACCTAGAACAATTCACCTCCTTGTAGAACCGTTGTCTATGAAACAGTACAGTCTCCACCATGTACGGAACCCCAGACCCGTTCACGGGTTGCAGTGGTACAGGTTTTTTTTAAAAATAAAAATGTCTGCCGTGCTAAACGGAAAATATTAGCCACTAACCATTAAATATAAACTTGAAAACTGTGCGAAACATATGTAAAGGGTGAAGTAAAGGCTGTTCTCTGTGAACTAAATACATTTTTCCACAAAATAAAGGACCACAAAATACAATCACATGGCGAGCGAACATCCGACAATCGTTACTGCTTTTAATTGGATACAAAAAGAGTTTCGGCAAACATTGGAGTTAATTAATTAACAATGACAGTTTGATTACGATGCGCGTCGGGTCGGGCCGGATTATTCAAACTTTATTCACGAGCCTGTTGGCTGTTTGCGAAGGAAGGGCTTGTTTCGGAATCTGTTATTGGAGAGGACGACAACAAAGGGATGAAAGGAAGCCAGAAAGGGAGATGAGAGGGAAGAGGGCCGCGAAAGGGAGGGAAAAAGTAGTGAAATTAATAAGAGTTATTAATATAATAAAAGGAGCGCGCTACTGAGACAACAAGAAGAGGAATGAAAGACAAACAGTCACTAGTGTTTATACTTCTCCTTCTTTGCTCTCCAGCAATAACCTCACCACTTTTAAATTACATCGGCTAAGAAACTAAGATGAATTCCTACTAATTCAAGAGCCATTTCATAGCGGTAAGATGCTCCTCTTTAAATAAAATTCCTTAAGAAATTCATTTGACCCAAGAAAGTTAAATTTTAATGCAAAATACGTACCTAAGAGCATATTATAAAAATAGGGTACCCAAAATAAGGGGGGAAAATCTGGCGGTCGAGCGTGACCTAGGACAAGTCACCTCCTTGCAGAACCGTTGTCCATGAAACAGTACAGTCTCTACCATGTACTGAACCCCAGACCCTTCATGGGTTGTAGTGGTACAGGTTTTTTTTAAGAGCATATTATTTAAACAAATTTTCAGAAGTAAAGAAAATTCCCTGATCCTGAATATTTATTGATCATGCATAAACTGAGAATTTATTTTTTAACCCAAAACGGAACATGAATTGGTATAAACCAGTTAGCTTGTCAACAATGAAAATACACAAAACTTTTTAATGTTCTGAATTAGAAAAAAAAGTTTAACTTAATACAATCATTGTACACTATAGTTATATTGAGATTAATTATAATGTTGTATAACAAATTGTGAAAAATAAAAATCAATAACCAGTTCACTAACTTTAAAGTTAAGTTCTTCCGACAATAATTATTAAACTATTTGCAACATATTTTTAATTATATTTATATTTGTCAGAGGAACAAACTTGCTTTAATAAAATTATCTTTATAAAAATATAGATTAAGAAAATTATCTGCGACAGCCGGATTTGAACCCTGGACTTTCGGCACGGTATCTCTGCTATCTATTACAGAGCCATCTCATCTCTGAAAATTAGTTCTTGACAAAGACCGAATAGCATGATTGGAGAAACTGAAAACAAAGAAACTTCGAAGTAATCAAGATATAATCGTTTTCTTAGGTTTTATGTAAAAAATTATAAATATTTAAATATTATCATTCATATGATAATTGAACTCCAAACATCATAATAAAATTAACAAACATGAGCCCTAATATTATCTTTAACTTGACTAAATCAACATATCAGTTTATTTTGTTACTGTAATCTGTATTCTGTATTATATAACCTAAATTCTTCAAAATACAAGTTAATACGGTACAGTTTAGTACCTGAACGAAAGATGGTAAGATATCGACCTTCCCCTCAGGTTTTGAGCTTGCTGTCTCGAATATCCTCTCCCTATGACTGTAAATTCTTGTATAAAACAACGCCCTGGAGAGTCCTAACGCACGCAGTATCTTCTAAATCCAGATCTCTATTTCTCTCTTTCTTCCTCTTCCATCATTGCTTAAAGGTGAGAAGTAATGGCTACGGTACCTCAGGTAGAGGGGATTCGAATTGGTTTGATTAAATTGAAACATTCAGACCAGTCAAAGTATTTATCGTGTAATTAGTCCTTGAAAATAGAGATGATGACAAATAAATTGCTAATTAGGATAGTACAGTTCCCTCACTATTTTTAGATATACTTTTCGGGAAAACAAATCTAAAAATCTGCGTCTCAATTTACAAAAACGAATATCCTGAAATTGATATTGGACAAGTACGCTAGTCCACAACTTCAGTTTAGTATAGCACACTAGGCTTGTTAAGAAAATAGGTTTGCGAATAGGAAAATGAAAGTAGTGAGTAGAAATTTATATGAAACTGCTTTCACACAAATAATCAGTTTTCCTCTTGCTCATACTTGGGGCTAAGCATAAAGAGCTGTTACATCAGCCTTTCTTTTTTAGGAGCAAATAAGGATAAGCAATTAGTAAACTCATAGAAACCTTTGTCTCTTCCTCGTCCTTATCTAGACGTTGAAGAACTTTATAGCAACGAACTAAGAATAGTGGAACAGGTTGCTTAAATAGATGCTGGAACAAGATGTTTCCTTGGTGAGAATAAGTGTGTGATATCAAGGAGATTGAATGGAGGTAATCGCAATATCTAAGCCATGTTAGAACTTTCTACCAACATGCAGGAAATCAGTCTTCTATATGCTGCCAAGTGTAATTGAATGACCTGTTGTCTGCTGGTGTCATCTTTTTTGGAGGTAGGCAGAATGAATTCATGACTCAAATCATTTTGTGTACGACCTCCAATTGAGGTGGTGGAAAACCTGGTACCACCAATATCTTTATTGGAAATAACAGATTCAATTAAATTTCTAAAATGACGTCTTAGTCTAATGTAATCCTTTTAGGCGAGCCATGTCCATACTAGGCTCAGCCCTCTTTGGGACTATTGATAATCAAGAAAATGTTACAATCTAAAAGTGAGTGGTTGAAGGTACGCGCGTTCCTACAAAAACTATTATCAAACTACACTTAGTTCATTTTCCTTTTTTTTTTTGTATTTCTTTTAATAATAATTTGAAAACTTTAAAATTCTAATTCTTATTAATTATTC
This sequence comes from Troilus luridus, assembly GCA_964056705.1. Taxonomy (NCBI): domain Eukaryota; kingdom Metazoa; phylum Arthropoda; class Insecta; order Hemiptera; family Pentatomidae; genus Troilus; species Troilus luridus. The sequence continues at coordinate 93,162,956 of OZ057414.1, read as the reverse complement.
GGTCCCCTTTCTGACTCTTTATTTATTATAAATGAATGGTATAATTCTTAAAGTTTAAACTTCAAAAATATGTTTCGCTATGAATTGAGAACTTAAATCTTATAAATATTAGAACTAGGGTCGTATGAATTCTGAATACTGAGTGAATCGAATGATTCATATAGAGGTATAATTTTTTCAAATCATCAAACATATATCATGAGAGAAAGACATAGAATCGATAATGAACTATGTCTCGCTCTACGTGACTACAATATCTGAGATAAAATCTGGTAAATTAATCTTTCGATAACGAGCTTCCGGTAAATAGCATATCAAAAAATTATTAAATCATGAAACTATAAAGGAGAATGCTAAATGTGTATGAATAAATGCAGTAGTGCATGTAACGAATTCCCTCCCAACATGCACCTTTCATTAATCAAGTAAGAATGGTATTATCTTTAATAGCTCCATTACTTAATGTGAAATATCCAATGCCACTACTTTGGGAATTCCCTTGATATTTTATAATAACGTGAATTTTTAGTAACTATATTAATTCAGTAACTAAATATTTCGAGATAGGACACTTTTTCTTTTTGCATACAACTAGCATAGCTCATCCTCAAAACTGTTTGCATTTGAAGACCACAAGGGTAACCAAAAGTAGGTAACTTTTCTAAAAAATTAGCAAAAACGGTTTCTGATATATTTTTTAATGGCTTATTCTTAATTTTTTAAGTGATAGTGCTGTCAGGGAAAAATAAAAAATAAATGGCACAAAACGAAAATAAATGGCACAAAACGACTGCAGAATGCCGAACAGTGAAAACCGAGTGAAAAATTTAATATAATATATATATATATATATTATATTATATTAGAAGGCTAAAACTGTATGGCATTTAAAAAGAATGGAAGAACGTCGGATTGCAAAGATACACCAAAAGTTGAGTTATGTGCGGTCCATAGATGGCCAGATTCATAAAATAAAAAATAATAAAAAAATAAAATAAATATCTATATATATATTTATTATAACCTGATTTGATTCGAATTATTAAAAGAAAAATATAGAATGTAAATCAATAAAAATAAAAAAAATAACTAAAACACCAAGGCCAATCTCAAATAAACGGCCACTTTCATAACCTGGATAAAAAATTAAAAAATACATTCCACGAAACAAGCCTTGTATTCAATAATCGTGTTATGCCATTGTCAAACAGTGCTAAATATTATTTAGTTTGCTGGTTTTTCAATTTTTCAATCAAAAAAGAAGAAAGTCCTATAATACGCGCTATATCCTCCCCATTATTATTGTGTTTTTAGGTTTTTGGAGGATACATTTATCGATAAATAAAATTTTTTACTCTGTCCATCCAGCAACCTTAATGTGCATGGGTATGCCACTTAATTTTGTATTCAAGGGTAGTCAAGTAATGTAGTGTACAAAATTAAGAAAAATAGAATTCATCTGTATTCATAATAATTCTGGAAACAACAAAAATAATAAGGCTAACTTGTTGAAGCAAAGATAATTGTAAATGTTTTTATTTTAATTTCACTTTGCAATGCAAAGAGCTACATACGATACTAAACATACACACATTGATAACAGAGAATTTTGTTTTCTCTTTTCGAATTATTTTATTTAAAAGTTCTATCGACCACCTACATCTCTGTGCCAATGACTATCCATCTCAATCAGCCAAGCTTAACCACCAATTAATCAAAATATTGATAACAGCCAACCCTGAACGTCTTCTAAACCCCTGCCTTTAATCCAAAGTATTTATCAAATTTTACATTAGGCAATTATCATTTCGGATAATCAATACCTTGGAGTGTAAGTCCTTGCCAGGGTTAATGATTCAATGATTTTAAAATACAATCGTCAACTTTGTGTTACATCATGTCTATTTAAAATTATTCATTGTTATTTGTTGTTTTATTTTAAGGGCAAAAACTGCTAATGGTTATAACTGGACAAACAATAACATAACTTATGCATATATACTTACTTCTATTAAACTTAGTTATACTAATAAATAATTATATAGACATACAATACATTTTATTCAATTTTTATAATTATAGTTATCACGTAAAAAGGTATAAATATATAGATCGGTAGTCAGTAAGTCAGGTATTAATATATTCAAATAAAATAGAATACCTTGATATTTTAAATTAATTTTAGGTGTTATTGATGCATTGTTCATTATCACCCAATGTCTTAAGAACCTTGCGAGGAATGCCACATCTTTCTATTTCGCTACTGGATCTGGGACATCCGTAAAGAAATGACGCACGGTAAAATTATTATTATCCATCATACAATTATTATTACTACTATTGAGATTAACATTATTCAATAATTCATCCATGAGTGAAAAGTAAGCCGAATTCGACTTCGCGGTGTTATAAAGATAGTTGCATAACTTTTTTTTTATTCATGTTAAAAATATTACTAATTGATGATTTTCTTTTTAGTTACTCTTCAGAGATAGGTATTAATATTTCCACAAAAGCAGCGCACGTGTGAGCAGTCAGTCCCTGTTCCAGATGAGTTCCGCGGATTCAACCCCTCAAATGAATTTCCACTCCCCCCTGGGATATGGTTCCTCCCCCAGGCCGCATATTCCTCGGAAATAAGAAAGCACTCTTGCCGACAAAGGCTGAAGGAGGGTAGCCTACCTCAGCCATAGCGGGGTCACATTTAAGCCTGATTTCCCGCTGCTTCAAGATCTTCACATGCAATGGCCTAACTTCGGAAGAGGCAGTTCCGTGTTTAAAACCGTAAAAAAGTATTATCCCTACGAATCCAAGGCCAAGAGTATTGAAAAGGGAGTTCCCATGTCATAATAGATAAGAAGAATGCCATAACCAGAATACAACAAATGAGGATTTCAGGATCAAAAGCGGATAACACAACATTTCAAAAAATCAAATGTTTCGCTAGTTTAGTGAAGGAATGCTTTATTCTCACGAAAATTCAGATTCAGAATCGAAGGAAAATCATGAGAAATATGGCGACTAAATGTAGTGTTAGACAAAACATGGTATTCTGCGTATAAGCATTTGGTAAATGGTCTGCGAGCACCATATAAAGTATAAATGCTTCCTACTGATTATGAATTACAGCTAAATATATCAATAATGTTGAGACAATAAAAATTAAAACAACCGTAAGTAAAATCTAACTCTGGCTTCATTATTTCAAAGCAAATTTATTTTCAGAATAAAAATAAACTCAAACTTAAGGTATATTACCTTTATATTTAATTAAAGTGTAATTACTATAGCAGTATTTAACTTTGTTTTTAAAATTCTAAACATTTAAAAATATTAACTAAATATTAGTTAATATTTAAATATTAGTTTAAATCCCGACTAGAAATCTATGACTTGTTTAATTTAAACAAAGAATTCTTGGTATTTAAAATGCTTCACTAATTAAAAAAATATAACAAAACTTTCATTTAGTTGTCTTGAAGAAAAAAAAATGCAAATCTTGATTTTAAAAAGATTTTAAGAAATTTAAAGATCTTAACAATTGATCTCCTCTAAGCTTCAAGAATCATTAATTCCAAACACTAAACGTAGAGAACCAACACTAAGTAGAAAAATATCATTTACTAACAAGTCTTGATTTTTTATCTGATTTTTTTTAATGCTCAATGGACTACCTAATTATTTCCGATTTTAGTGAAACAAAATGTCTAAAGTTGAATAAAAGAGAAAATATTTTTGTTGTAATTGCGGCTGTAAAAAAAAAAAATTTGTTGTTAATCTGAATATTGAAATACTTTTCAGAAGATGGCAGCGGAGTGCCTCAGTAGTAAAGTTGCTGTGCAGAAGGACCCGGGATCAAATCCGACTGTGACAGATAGGTTATTCAAAATATGTTAACAGCCAAGAGTGAGTCCATTGGGATCTGAAGTCTCTCATGAGGTTCACGTAGTCACTACAGGAGAAAAAAACAGGCGACTGAGCATGATCTCGGGCTAACGCTGCACCACACTGCACAACCGTTGTTATAGACAAAGTGCAGCCTCTACCACGTACTGAATGCAAGACAGACACGTACAACAGTTTAAGACAGACAAATATTAAAAAAAAAAAAAGGCAGTTTTTTAGAAAAACATATTAATATGATGTTTAGTGATGACGATACAATATTGTTTTGATGTATTACAAATTGAACTATGTATTCAAAGATCCCTATCAATATTCAGGAGTATTATTTTGACTGTGAGCCACTGTACGGCACTCAGGGGGTCACAAGACCCCGTCACGAGTGTTGACAGAACAAATAATTTCTTCGCCACAATCGATCTCTATCTCGAGTATACACCAATAACGCAGCCTACCTAGCTATCCTGCTTTATTACACATATCATAGTTTTTGAGAAATAGATACTTAATAATAATAAAATATTACTTTATAAAAAAAAGAGATACCGAAAATCTAAAGAAACAGGAAAGTAATTAGTAAAATTCTGGGACCAAGATGGGAGGTTAAGCCAGGGAAAAAAGCGCCGATAACTGAAACAAAATGGAGCGATGAAAGGAAAGCAAGAAGTGGGCAAATCAGAAGAACAAGAAGCCTTAACTTAGTGTCTTCCACTTTGGGAGCTATACAACTAATAATATATTTATGGAAATAAAATTACACAAATGCAGTTCGGCACATAATCATAATGTATTTGTGATATTTTGCAATCCTCCCCTAAGGGATTCACGTAGAAGCCTGGATGGAGAAACCTCCCCAGAAATAGATAATTAGAACAAAAAGCTGCTCATCTCTATTTCGCTTTTGGATTGGGATTCTCCATAAGACCACGCATATAATTCCCCTTCTAAAAGAATATTCGCACGGGAGATTAGAAGACCATTTAGCGTGCGAGAGAACATTCTTCCTTTGAGGTTGATCCCATCTTTGATCTGGGGGGTGGTGGCTTCTTTAGCTCCGCACATCCGATTAATCCCGGCTCGATAGGAGCGGACTAATCAAGGATTTCGCTATGGACGCGAAGAATGAAGGGAGCAACAGGTGTCAGGGTCCCTCCTAATGAGGCGCGGCTTTGAGCTCAGCCCAGGCAAAAGAATTACATAACATCACACAACGGCTAATTTTTAATTGGCACTCCTCCTCTTTTGTGATATCCCGTCATTTATTTGCATGAGTGACTTCAAAACGGAGTTAATAATGAAGTCACTGAAAAGTTTATAATGTGCCCCGGTTTTATAAAATGAAATTCGAATTTGCAAAACGTTTGGCAAGAGTAAGAAGTAAAGTTTTAGTTTTATATGCCAGGCTCAAAATTTATTATAATAATTACTATTATGATAAAAGAAAAACAATTAAACTAAATCAGAAATTAACTTTTCTTTTCTTTTTTTTAATCTTGTTTATCCGGAATGATATCAGTAACTCGCAAAAGTATTTTTTCATCCCGAAAAATCGCCCAAATAAATTTATAATAATGAGTAAAAAAAAAATATATAACTCATCACAGTTTTGGGAAGCTACCTACATATTGCGAATATTTTCATTTAATAATTAATTAATATGTATTAATTCATTAAATGATTGAAAAATAAATACGAGGGACAAATACCAAATCTTACGTTACACGTTACTTGCAAACTGTTTCAAAAGTTGTATTACCATCAATCAACCCAGAACACTAAAATTTTGAGATACTATATTTGAGATAATTTTGAGATAATCTGAATTTTAAAATGTCTGTTATAAATTAATAGTTATCATAGTATTTGAGTTCTATCAACCGCAATTAGTTGAGAGGCGTTGCACTGAAAAATTGACGGAAATCTATATTAAATGCTAACCTGTTGATGACATGCGTTATATTCGACTGCAGAATTAGTTTGGGTTGGCAGCTATTCACCAATCTTAACTTATCAACTGCTATATTACTTACTAAGCAGCGTATTCCATTGAGTTGTTTCATATGAAATGTCTGTTTTAGACAACTTTAGGAAATCAAAGCATTTAAGCTCAATTTCTATTCATTTTCCCCAACGTGTTATCAAATAATCAATCCCAGAATTGAAGAAATCCTGGTTTTATAATGAAATAAAGTCTGGAATGCTGCAGAATTCTTTTCAAAAACTTTACCTTAAGGATGTTTTCCAAACTCTAACACATGGGAAGATGTTGATGACAAGTCTGGCGAATAATAATTCGTAATCCAGCCCGTTTAGTTCCATAACAATCTTTATCGTGTTAGAGTACAGGTCTCTTCCGATTAACTAATTGTTTTTGTTAAGGTTTTGCTCCGCTATGTCGATATCCCTGCAGTAGATATGATTTGGATGTGAAGGTTTCAACTCTGGGTAGAAAGGGGAAATGGATTATTCCTGCCACTGAAGACCACACAGAAACCGATAAATTTACTGGATACAAAAAGTTCTCAAACCAAAGATCAATGCTCCGTTCGTTACAACACCCTTCCCTAAACGCGGTGAAAATGTTTTTACAGCTAGGGCCAAGTATCCAAATTTAAAGCCATAAAAAAACTTACGCGAAAATACAGTGTTTCCATGATCATATTTGATGCCATACCAAACAATATTCGTTTAGTTCTAGTGATAGTAAATAATAGAAAAAAACAGAGGATTAATAACAGCTCATTACAATCTCTAAACGTTATAAACAACATAAGTCCACTAATTCCATTTTGATTTTTTTTAATACACCAAGAAATAAAATCAACCTCCCAATCCGCCTATCCAATATCTCCTGCTCATTCAATCTTTCACTCTCAGAACTCTGTCTGTCACATCTTCTCTTACCTCCTCAATTCAACGAATTCGAGGTCTTCTGCGCCTTCTTCTCTTCTCAGAGCAGTCTTAAAATACTCAAAGGGGCCATCGCATCTCAACCATTCCCATTATTTTTCCATACCGTAGTCATTTCACCGATGTCGTTAAAAATGAGTGTAGCTCCCATTTTGTTTTATATAATCCCATTTGGGACCTCCGGCAACCCGAATATGGCACAACTTCTTCTACAGAATTCCATTTCTAATGGGAGTAATTTATTTGCGAATCGTTTCGCCGTTGTCCATGATTCTGACCCATAAAACGTAGTGCCAACCAAGATGGAGTGGTATATTTTCGTTTTAATTTCGAGAAAGACCTTTTTATTCCGCAATATCTCATTTAGGAGACTTACCATATTTTTACCATTGGTAATTTTGGTATTTATATATCCTTGTAATTTGCCAAAACTGTCATTCGCCACTCCGAGGTACTTGAAAACAGTACGTTGAGGGATCGTCCAATCCCATAGCAGAGATATGAAACAGTGGAATTGAATCCCATGTATTCCGTTTATTTGGTATTAATCGCCAGGCCCTGTTTTTTTGTACTATTCAAGGAGTCTCCTCATTGGATTTTTGTAAATAAACAAAAATACATTTCATACCAAACGACCCATTTGTGTGATAAATAGATTCATATATTTCTGTTGAAAATTGAGAAGTCGTTACTGTTAGAGTATTGTAGCGACCGTAGGTACCCTCCTCTTGAGTTGAGAGAGACAAGAGAAGTCGAGCTGGCTGGCGGCAATCAAGACGAAGCCCACAGTCTCGTTAAGTTAGCCAGCTCACTCCCTCGATTTAAACTTGCTAAAAGCTTGTTAGGGGAGTCCCTTTGACTTAGCTCCGACCTCTTCAAGGCGTTGCCATCTCCCGTTCTCTTCGAGCGGATAATCTTCAGCTGGGACCTCGCGCTAGCGACACTTTCCCAAAGTTATAATTGTACTTGTCACAGCATTACCTTGAATAAACTCCCTCCGGCCAGCTGTTATCCTAACCGCTTAGTTATACAAAAATTTGTTTATGTTTATAAACTCCAATAAGTACCTAATCATAACATCCATGAGCCACAAGTAAGCTGCCTTGAAGTAGCAAACAAGAACACAGACTTTACGATAAATAAGCTATAGTAAAACTTACACAGCCTACTACACTCAAGATCGTGGGTTCTTAGTCCGCAGTCCTTAGGATTTTTAAAGAAAAAAATATCCTTAGTTAATCAGCCTTTCGGATGGTGACCAAAAAGACAGTAACAGGTTCTCGTTAATGATCCCTATCCCAATCATAGCAAAATTTAGAACATACACTGTAGCATCATTCCATTAGCCATAGTAGGGTAAAGTGAGGTTATATGAATGAATACAATTATTTACCTCTACCACTGCAACCAATGAAGACCCTGGATTTAAAAATTGTAGAGACTGTACTTGAGATAGCAGCTGAGCAAGGAGGTGGTTGTCCGAGATCACGCACATCCGCAAGGCTTCCTCCCAAATAAGAGTACAAACTTTATTGAAGCTGGATGCGCCCCGCAGGTGTGCAGATGCAACTAGACCCATCCGCTGCTGTTAACAGATTGGACAACACTGTTCTGCACGAAAATCCTAGTTCAAACCAAAACATGCTTTCTTACTGTTATCAGATGTGCTGAACACGAATTTGAAGTCAGATGTTGTCTATCACGCACAGTTTCCTGAGAAATTCTAGTTTTTTATCCAAAAAGGTGAGTTTTTTGTGGATTTGACGAATTTTTTTTCGGCATCAAAACATAGTGAAAAAAAATTCAAAAACCCGATGATTTTGAGCGCAATGAAGTATATTTGAACGAAAAAAATTTGATGGGAATATTACAAGTGGTTAAAGAAATATGGCTAAAAGTGTTTTTTTTTCAGTTTTTGAGATTGAGGCAGGGATTTGGTCTCTACCTGGATCTTTAGGGGAATGACCCTCCTTTATCTTTTATGGTCTTTTATGGTGGTACCCTTTTCATTCAAATCCTTACCTGCCCCCCTTTCACCCTCAATACCCCAACTCCCCCCCCTCTCCCACTCAGCCCCTATCTTGTCACTATTTTCTTCTAGGATTTGATCAGTACTCTCGAGGCTTTCGCTAAACTCACTTAGTTGGATATTCAGTTGTGCTATCATTGTTTTTGGAACAGTTCACTTTTTCTCTGTAATGTCACGACAGTGTATAAATAAGCCTGATTCCTTTTGCTATGTTTGTGGTGAAGTCACATTCAAGTCCACTCAGAAACCTATGACTACGCTGGTGAAGAAGGCATACGAGTTATACTTTGGATGTAAAGTAAGTGAACAGGACAAATCATGGGCTCCTAAAATGTGCTGTAGTTCATGCTCACGTTCTCTGAGTGGTTGGCTAAATGGGACACATAAGTCAATGCCATTTGCAGTTCCCATGATATGGCGAGAACCTACAAATCACGTGACCGATTGCTATTTTTGCATGACCACAATCAAAAGTTTCTCGTTCAAGAGCAAAAAGAAAATTGTTTATCCCAACATCCCCTCTGCCATGAGACCAGCTCCACATGATGCCTCCATGACCATCCCACCAAATCCGAGTAAGTTCCGTCTTAGTTCTGAGGAGTGCAGCGATGTTGTTGCGTAGAATATTCGCTCCGAAGAATAGCGAGCTCATGGGACAATTTGTATTTTTCAAATCACGAAATTGTAGCGAGATAATGAATTGATGAGAAATCATCACGACAATTGAAATGGGTTTGAAAACTTATTTGGCTTCACAACGAATCACACCCAAAAGTTAGTAATAGGTAACGTTCGCAAGGTAGCCCGAGGTATAATTTGGGAGGCAATCCACTGAAGATTATTAGTACAAGTAAGAATGTAATACTATCATGTATAGTTATTATTATTGACAAATAATAATCGTATAATTTGCAGTTTTAATAAATGTTGTTAAGCAGATATCTCAGTCTATAGTTTGGTGGGTTACTGATATCATATTAATTATGTTAAAAGCCGTAAATCGACTCTGTTGGATCTAATGGAGGTAATAATACTTCAGGACTCAGGAGGAGGAGTTTCATGAATCACTAATGGAACACATGACACAATTTTCTGACCAGGGATAAATTCACGTTTAGGTCATGATTTTGTAACATACCGAGACCTATCTCTGCTGTCCCAGAGGCAGAAAAAACAGCAAAATTTGATGAACCCATGTAGCAAACCAAGCAATAAAGCAATGAGCTTTATTACTGACCACAGATATTCCATTCATATTTTCCATATTGTATTTCCTCTAAAATTAGTTTCATGTTTTGATATGTCTCTTTCATATCAGCTACATGCGCTACAGATATTGATGGAAGTTCATTGCCTAAATGTGGCAGCACAGTCTTCAAACTAAGTTTAGTCGAATCTATAAATACTCGCCACTGCCGATGATGAAGCCCAAGAGTTTCCATAACTGAAAAATATCTCTACAAAACACAATACCATTTTCTTCAGAGAAGCAGTCCTTGAAATCACTATGAGAGCCACGATGACTACATATTCTTACTTATTTTTGGAGTAGATTCCACCCTTTGAGTCTGGAAATTAAACCTTCAGCTTGCTGTTAAGACAGATTTAAATCCCGAATCAGGTCATTAAGGTCTTTCTGATTGTTAAAGTATGGCTCTGATGAATTGGAATAGGCTTTATGTGTAGGATCATTTTTATTGCCATCTGAAGCATTTTCAGCTTCAGTTAGGTCAGATTCAGAGTTATCACCTAAGGTCCTATCTGCATATACTGGTACAGGGAACTGTTCATAGTGTAAGACAGGTCTTATTGCAAATTCGCATACTTAGCTGTAAGTTTTGTTTTAGATGTGAATCCTTTAATATTTGTCAAACAGAAATAACAATCACTTAAGTAATCTTTCGGTTCCCTCCAAATCATGGGCATTCCAAAGGGCATACGATGACCATTCTTTTACCCGATCAGCAATCTAACACACGAAACACAGCATGTATTTGGGGCCCAGCTCTTATCAAAATCACCAGCCTGACATCCAAAATAAAGTTGATAACACTTCTTTACGATTGGTGCCAACTTTCGCCTCTGAGACTAGAAGGTCAGCTCACCAAAAATATAACAGAAACTGTCTACATGATTTACACACTTTCTTGGAATGATGAAAAAACAAAGCACTAAAACACTACATGCACAATACACTTCTGAATAGAAAGCAAGGAAATATTTCACTACTGAACAAACTCACAGTTAGCTCAATACTGACACATCACAATGCCAGATGGACAGGTCTGACCATGTCCAAACATGAATAAACCTGCACAGCCATGTTTTATGATGCTTTAGCATAATATTACAAATAAAATTTCCTTAAATACAGCTTGGATAAAATCGCTACATATGAGGTAAAGGTTCCTATGGCAGGTAAAAAAAACAACGCTAAAATAAGATTTTAAAAAGTAGCTGTCACAAAAAAACTCTGCCTGATGGAAAAATTCTGACTACATATCTCAATTTTAGTATGAACAACTGCACTAGATTCACTAATCAGATTTCTTGTGAAGATAACCTTGTCGAGCAGTGTTATTAAGGGGAATCTTTTGGTACCGCGTGATTTCGTCAAAATCTCTTTTAAAGACAACCTTTGACTTGTACTATACAGTCCTTACCATGTACTTAACCCCCTTTATGGGATGTAGAAGCACAGTTTGTTTCTTAATATTGCTCTAATTCCTCAAATCAACCTTGATTGTGTTAAAATCTCTGGAAACTGGATAAGATTATTTGGCTACCAAGATAGACTCGACTTAAAATACTACATTAGCTCTCGAATTTCGTTCATCAATCAATATCTTAAGTATTATAAGGCTAGTAGTTTACAAAAGGTCTCCCTTTGATACAGGGGGGGGGGAGTGCAGTAGGTGATAACCAGCGCCGTCTAAATTTCGCTACCGGAACTTTCCCCCTCCCCGAACAGTGTTTGTATTAGTAAGAATTATCTCCACAAAATTATTTTTCCGCATTTTTGCATTTCTTTCGACTAATTAAGTATTGTAATTATAAAAAATTGTTTGTTTTTAATTAATTATCAAGTGAATTTAAGAGGATTGCTAGGATAATAATTAGAAAATTAAAAAAAATATATGCATACTTAAGACCATCAACAATCAACACTGGCTCTACAACCCAGTACGGGTCTAGGCCGCATCAAGGCGTCGCCTCCACTCTTCTCTGCCCTGTGCCAAGGTCCTCCAAGCTCTGGATCCAACAATGCTACATGCATCCTTCTCGACCTCGTCTGCCCATCTTAATAGTGGCCGTCCACGTTTCCTTTTTCCGTCAACGTACCCAAATAGCAGTCTCTTATGAGTAACGTTGTCCTCCATTCTGGTCACATGTCCAGCCCATCTAAGCCTAGCTATTCTTATATACTGAACCGCGTCTAGCTCCTGATACATCCGATATTTCTCTGCATTCTGCCTGAGTCTAAATTGATCGCCAAGTCTATCTGCTCCATAGATCCTTCTTAATATTTTTCTTTCGAAGAGCAGTAAACTATTGGCATCTGCCCTGGACACAGGCCAGGTTTCCGATCCGTAAGTTATAACAGGCCTCATCATTGTCTTGTAAAGTATCACCTTGGCTCTTGTTGATATCAGATGGCTTCTTAAAATTTTTGCCATCCCAAAATAACATTTATTAGCGGTCAAAATTCTTCTTTGAACTTCTGCTCCAGTTGAGTTATCCGCTTTGACCAAAGAGCCAAGGTAGACAAAACTGTCGACACTTTCAAATGTGTAGGTGGCAAACGTGATAGAGGGTGTTGGTTGTCTTGAAGGGCTAGCAAGCATATATTTGGTCTTTGCCTGATTCACTTGAAGACCCATTCGCCGTCCAGCTTTCTCCAAAGCAAGAAACGCTTGCTGTAAATCCCTATGTGTTCTTCCGACTATATCTATATCATCCGCGTAGGCCATTATTTGGATGTACTTAGTCAGAATCGAACCAGTGACTTGTAACCCTGAGTCCCTTATGACCTTTTCAAGTGCAAAATTGAATAACAAGCACGAGAGTCCATCCCTTTGTCTCAGACCCCTAGTTGTCCTGAATACTTCAGACATGTCATTTTGGATCTTGACCTGGCTTCTCGAATCCCTCATCAGCAATTCCACAAGGCTTATCAATTCTCTGGGGACATTCATTTCTTCCATGCCTTGATATAGTTTCCCCCTGAAGATTCTGTCATAGGCATTGCTGAAATCCACAAAAAGGTGGTGGGTCGTTATATTGTACTCTCTGGTCCTTTCCGTAAGAATTCTCAGGGCAAATATTTGATCAATACAAGATCTACCATTTGTAAAGCCGCATTGGTACATTCCTATCTCTCTTTGGGCATGGGGGAGTAGTCTTTGGTACGCCACATTGGAGAAGACTTTGTAGGCAGAGCTAAGGAGTGTTGTGCCACGATAGTTATCACAATGCATCTGGTCTCCTTTCTTGTGAAGAGGGAGGATAAGGCCAATGCACCAGTCACGCGGAAGAGCTTTGTTTAACCAAATACTATGAAGAAGATCTCGGATCACCTTTATCACTTCATTTCCACCAGCCTTCAGAAGTTCAGCTGGTATGACATCACATCCTGGCGCTCGATTGTTCCTAAGCTTCCGAATCGCATCCTCGATTTCCTCATCATCTGGTGGGTCAAGAAGCTCACACTCTTAATACTTAAGACCATATAAAATAATAAAACTGATAAAAATCCATATTTATTCTGGGAAGTTTCTTTAGAATATTGATGAGGGACAAAAAATTTAAACTATCATGTCTTAGAGTAGAATACAATTACAATTTAATTAGTACATGAAAATAAAAAAATAATGAATATAAATTAGGAATTACCTCGCAATAACGAATTAAATGAAAGAAAAAATATAAATACCATAACAATAATTATAAAGAAAGAAAACTATTAATAATTACAGATATACAAATTTTATGGAAAACAAAATAATTTAAGAATGTAAAACATAAAACTATAATTATTTTTAAAATAAGTGTGTTTTTTTTTTTTTTTTCTGGGTAGGGGAAAAATCTTTCATAAGACGAAGTGTAATAACACAACAGTGTGAGATTCCTACTCACTAAAAAACCACCTCCCAATTCTCCTTTTACCCATCCCACGGAACAGCCGTCAAGCATTACTTCGTGGGGAAAAATAAGTGTGTGTGTGTGTGTGTATACATATATACTACTATATATATTATATATAATACCAAATATTATAGTGTCCTCTCTAATGTTTTCATAATTAATTTTGGTCGAAAGAAACTCAAAGAGATAAGAGTTTCTTTCTTCCTTTGGGTGCAATATTTATATACAGAATAAACTATCATTAAAAATTAGTTTAATAATAATAGTTGATTTTATTTAAGTATTATGGAAATGGTCTGGGTGGAGGTCAGAAAATATTCTTTTTAACCTCTTTAACTTCAAAAACTGCAAAATTGCGAGAACATGGGAATATAGGATCGGTGAAGAGAATGGATTTGTCTGGCCGTGTTACGAGCCAGGTTAGCTCAGTTGGTTAGAGAGGGTTCGAATCCTGACCTGAATCCTTGTTTTCAGTATTTAGGAAAGAAGTTTCCAAAAGTCACATCAGAAAAATTAAAGCTGACATATTTGTTGGTTGGAAAAGCACTGGAGCAATTAACAGCCGCAGAAGTGAGATACCTGAGGAGAGTGGCTGGCCGAACCAAAAGAGTAGCGGTTGAAATTAGGCAGCTGAAATGGTTTGGCTACCTTTGCCGAATGCAGGAACATCGGTACCCGAGAAAGTTCTTTGAAGCTAGGCCAACTTGAAGACGTCCCTAGGGCAGACCTAGGCGAAAACGGACTGACCACATCTCCATGCTGGGACAAGGCCTGAATGCCATGAAGGCCCTGGCCAGGAACCAGGATGCGTCGCTGACATGGACGGAGGCACCTCCACGCTGAAAGGCACAAGGAGGAAGATGAAGAAGTTTATAAATAAAATGAGGAAGGTTGAAAATAAAACGAAATTGGCAAATAACACATACATATTCGGACGAATAATTAAGAATGAAGGTTCGAATGTTGAATAATATTAAATTATAAACATGCTAATTAAAATTATAAAAAATATATTTATTTATAAATTATAAATTAAAAACAAGTATAAAATAGCTCATTTAAGTAAGATAATTTTAAAAGTGACAGCGTACTTCTCGATGGGCAAATGAGACAGTTTGAGCCCTCTGCTCTTCATCATATTCATGAATATAAAAAATAAATATGTAAGAGAAGAACAGCAAGTGTATCGATTGGTTATTGGGAAGACTCCAGGGGACGACAAAGATGGGGGGTGCAGAGACAAATGCAGATCCTGAGGTAGAACAACTCGAAGCAGAATGGAACTTGGAGGAGGTAAAAGAAGGAGAAAATCTTACCTAGGAGATAGGCAGGATTCCAAACCACCCATGAGGTTCTGCCTGTGGTTTCGTTACCCATTTTTTATAGTGGATGGTTCGCATCACTGAATCCAGTAGCAGGAATGGCTGCCTGTAATGAAATCAGTTTCGCCCTATTAAACCACTTATTTAAGACATTCAGTCCCTGCTCCCACGTCATCAATCCGTCGAGAACACCATGAATTCTTTGGAAAAGGAAGCCTAGCTAAGCCTCAAGGCTGTGGTGGAAGGATTTCTAGGCATAAACTAGGAGCCCAATTACCGAAATCTGGTGGAACGCTTGCTGAAAACTATCCAGAACCTCGGCTGCCTCATTAGCGTAATGTTTCATTTTCTTCATTCTCACATTGACTATTTCCCCCCAAAATTTAGGGGATTACATTGAAGAACAAGAAGGTTCCACCAGGATATAAAAGTGATCGAGCAACGATACCAAGAGAAGTGGAATACCACCATGATGGCAGATTACTGTTGGAACCTAACAAAGGGAGTAAGGAAGTTAAATTATCTACAAAGAAAAGACTTTACCACTCCTTTGTCAAAAGTGTGGCATTATACGGTTCAGAAACATGGGCCATCACTACCAACTTGTTTTTATTTGGAACAGGTAGAGGAGCGGATTTTGCTATATATTTGGCGTTGAAGTTAACAACAATACTGTTGGTTCCTTGCGTGGTTTTCTTTTACCTTGTCAAGCCACATATATTCCTTTCGGCACTGGAGATAGCACGCTGGCTGGAAGATTGATATTCATATCTTGTAGTATAAATTTAGATCATGTGGGTGTCGTGGGTATTGCAGAAGCTGTGTCTCTCACCTCCAAGTGAAGGTGAAAAAACATCCAGAAGGTCAAGAAAAAGAAAATTCTATAGTGACTAAATTGTATTTCAATTGAACCAAAATTTGTTTAAAATATTATATATATATATATATATATATATATATATATATATATACCTAAATATTGTTGTTTCATTAAGAACTTATGTAATAATTAAAGATTTTAGTTTGTATTTTACTTCTAATTTTCATCTGGCGGTTGAGCTTGTCTATTGCCTAGCAAACGTCACATATAGTGTGGACGTACCTTTACTCCTCCACTAAAATATTCAGTCTCAATTTCCATATGGACAAATTTGATCCACTCAGTTCCGGGTGCGATGTCAAACTCGTCGTCTGGGCATTTCACTCTCGCGATCGGCACAAATACTTTACGCGATTCGCGGACATGGAAACTTACCTATAGTCCTTTACACAAATTATTATAATCATAATAAATAATTGGTTATTTCATCTAATGACACAAGGGAGGTTACAGAAGGTCTTTTTTTATTGTGTTAACATTAATCTCTTCAAAATAAAAATTAAAACAATGAATAAAAAAAATATATTTATAATTTGATTTTACTTACTACTTGTTCATAAATATGTTCTTATACCCGTTTACTCTATAAACTTTCAGATGATAAATTAAAGATAATTTATACTTAAGTTAGCCTACAACGTTGATATTGCTTATTCTCCAATATCAACGTTGTAAGTTTACGTAACAAAGAGAATTTTTTTGAATAGTTACCCCTCGGGGTAACTAAATAATATATGAAATCTATATGAAGTAAGAAAAGACTTTACCACTCATTTGGTATAAATAACACAAACTTTGAAAAAATTGACATTGGCCCTGTTAGAACCAAGCCACTGAATTATATGAATTATTAAATTTATTTTTCCTCCCAAAATGTACGTAATTAAAAGAGAAGCAGAAGGATAGGGGAGAGGGACAAAATGACATACTAATTATAAAATCAGTCACAAAATCTATATTTATCAATCAATGATTTATCTATGAGTCAAACGACATAGTATCCTATTTTACCCAACAAGGTGTATGTCATTTTGTCCACTTCATAACCTCCAGCATTAGAAAACAATAACTAAAAATCTAACTAGTATTTTGAGATTTTAAAACATTCTCGAAGTTATTTAGTAAAATTACAATAAATTAACGCTGAATACAAACGAATGGGGATAAAAAAATACTTACTTTTACGAGAAACAAATTCAATCTGAGGAAAACTCGTGATTGTAAAAATCATATCCACACCACACGATCCAAAGGACGCGACTGGCTACGCCTCTGGTTGCGACCTATTACAAAGCTAACTGTGCACTATCTGCACCGAGGTTCTTGTTCAATGCCTAAGCGATACATATGTTTCCTGAGTTTGCAGTGACCATACTTTTGAGGTCGGTTCTCGACACATGAGCAGCCTCTTTCTTGATTTTCTCAGAAAGTTTGTCATTGGGTTCCTATATAAAAAGTTTAGTATGCCTTATCTTGGCTCTATCCCAACGCGATTTTATCTTCCTCTTGGCTAGTTTGTTGATTATATCCTTAGACAGGGAGAGGGGAACCCCGCACCATGGTTGTGGTCCTATTGGAACAATTCCTGCTCCTTTATTTGCCAATTTGTCGGCCCTTTCATTAGCTGGTATATTACTGTATCCAAGTATCCAAAATATGTTATCTCTGTTTTGTACAGCTAATTCATACAGCATTCCTCCACTAGTCTGAGTTTTGTTACTGCATTTTGTAATGCATTGCCTGACTGTCAGGAAGAAAACCGGTTATCCTCACACAGAATTCCTTCTTGTTGAAATTTCTTTGAAACCCAAACCCTCTCCTGTATGTCGTAGTATATCGCCCTCCTTTGGTCCCTCTTGATTCAATTTTTGAATATACCCTTTACGACTGCATTCCTCTCTATAACCATATCATTATCTCCGGTGATTTTAATACCAATCTCCTTGTCCAATCCAACGATCAACTATACCTGGAAAATCTCTTTTACTCTCTACACCTTTCCATAGAATTCCTTCTTGTTGAAATTTCATTGAAACCCAAACCCTCTCCTGTATGTCGTAGTATATCGCCCTCCCTTGGTCCCTCTTGATTCAATTTTTGAATATACCCTTTACGACTGCATTCCTCTCTATAACCATATCATTATCTCCGGTGATTTTAATACCAATCTCCTTGTCCAATCCAACGATCAACTATACCTGGAAAAACTCTTTTACTCTCTACACATTTCCATAGAATTCCTTCTTGTTGAAATTTCATTGAAACCCAAACCCTCTCCTGTATGTCGTAGTATATCGCCCTCCCTTGGTCCCTCTTGATTCAATTTTTGAATATACCCTTTACGACTGCATTCCTCTCTAAAACCATATCATTATCTCCGGTGATTTTAATACCAATCTCCTTGTCCAATCCAACGATCGACTATACCTGGAAAATCTCTTTTACTCTCTACACCTTTCCATTGTCCCATTTTCTCCCACCCATCACACCTTTCTATCCGACACCTGGTTGGACCTGTTTGTCATTGATTCACGGCAGAGCCTCCTTTCTTCCTCTCAATTACCCGTTCCATTTCTGTCCTCTCATGATCTTATCCATATTTCATATAACATCCAAACTCCTGTTATATTACCTAAAACCGTAACCTTTCGCAACTTAGATGCACTCGCCCCAGAGAACATCTCACCCTCTCTTGAAACCTTGGATTGGAGAGAGATTTATTCTTTTGCCTCTATTGATTCGATGGTTGACATACTTACTTCCAATCTCAAATATATCCTTGACACCCATGCCCCACTGAAAACCTCAACCTTCCGTCACCAGCCTGCTCCCTGGATGTGTCAAAAAATTAAAGATCTTCAAAGGAAGCGTGATGCGGCCCGAAGACGCTTTAGACGGACAAGTTTAACTGATGACTATCAAGCGTTTAGGGCTCTCCGCAATTTGACACAGTCGACAATCAGGCAGGCAAAAACCAAATACTTCCACGAAGCCCTTTCATCTGCTCCCGATTCTAAATCCAAATGGCATCTCCTTCGAAAGCTTTCTCTTCTTAATTCATCTTCTTCTAGACCCTTTCCAGCCTCTCCCAATGAAATAAACGCATATTTTTTGCCCACCTCAGTTAATACTTCAAAATCATCCTCTCCCGTATTTTCCCTAGCACCATCTTTCAACCCTGACAACTTTTACTTCGCTGACATTTCACCCAACGACATTATTTCCTCTGTTCTGAAATCCCACACCAACTCCACAGGCTTCGATGGGATTCCTGTCAAACTGCTAAAATCCTGGCTTATCGATATTATACCTGTCCTACTCTTTATATACAATTTTTCACTGCAAAACGGAGTATTCCCAACCACCTGGAAAAAAACCATAGTCCGCCCTATCAATAAGTCCTCTAACCCTGTCTCACTCAAAGACTAGCGCCGTATCTCAATCCTCTCCAACCTTTCCAAGCCTCTAGAAAGAATAGTCCAGTCACAAATGTCAAATTTCCTCGAACAGTCCAACCTCCTTGACCCACTTCAATCAGGTTTCCGTCCCGATTTTTCCACACAATCGGCACTTACCGAAATCACCAATGACATACATACCGCTATGGACGACAAAAACTAACAGTGGTTATCCTTCTTGATTTTACTAAAGCTTTTGATTCCTTGGACCATTCTATCCTTTTTAGCAAACTCAAATCAATGTCCTTTTCTCACAGTTCTATCCGTTGGTTCCAATCCTTCCTCTCAAGCAGTTTCCATACCTAATCATCCTCTTTCCTCTTTCCTCAGGCGTGGCACAGGGCTCAAGTACCTTTCCTCTTCTGTTCAACTGCTATATCAATGATCTTCCTAAATCTGTTCACCACTGTTCCCATCATCAATATGCTGACGACTTCCAAATATATTTGTCCTTTCCTTATTCCGAGCTATTTATTGCGTTCGCTAGAATTCAGGAAGACCTAGATAGGATCTGTGCCTGGGCAAAGCTGAAAAACTGGAATTGAACGCAATGAAAACTCGGGCCATCGTTTTAGGTTCCAATACCCACCTTACATCCATCCACACCCTCCCAACATTACTCCTAAACGATCATCCTATCACGATTACCTCCTCTGTGAAAAACCTAGGCATCACCATCGACCAAAACCTTTCTTGGAAATCCCACATCGCCCAGATATCCCGACGGTCAAGTAGTTCCCTGAAGTTGTTCCATCGTTCTCGTCATCTCCTTACACAATATTCCCGTAAGCTACTCGTATCTTCTCTCATCTTCCCCCACTTTGACTATTGCAGCGTGGTATATGCATTCGAACGTTCCTTTCTCGCCCGCTCCACCACAGTGTGGAACTCAATCCCTCCTAATATCTGTCATACTCCCTCTCTATCATTATTCAAATCCTTGCTGTTTCAACACCTTTTAGCTTCCCTAAAGGATAGTCTCTAAGCAGGTTAGTCATTTGCTTAGAATGTAATGTATAGAAGAACTCATTGAGTTATTTAGTTCTTTGAATTTTGCTTTTTGAAAAGCTGTACATCATGTAAAGAAATTATTGCATGCTAGCTCATGCATCTAATAAAAGCTATGGATTTATCTATTTTCTGTAACTTCTTAATATCCTGTCAAAATCTGTACTGTTTATTTACTTACTATTAATTTTGTTTATATATTTCTTTTTAAATTGTTTTCAGTCATGTTTTACACGCTTTATGATTTGTAACATTTAGCCTTTTGGCCAGATAAATATTATGGGTTTTTTTCCAGCTCATATCTGTTATTCTAAAGGCCCTTAGTCCCAGAATAAAGTTACTTTTCTATTCTATTCTATTCTAAAATTAATTATCTTATTCTTGTGGTCCTTCGTTGCGAAGGCATCTGCAAGTATTGCCTACATGGTTTAATGTTGAGAAAAATCATTTAAAAATGACGAGGGGAATAATAAAACCAACACTTTTCTTTTCCCATACAAACCACTAATAAATAATATATATAAATAAAAATGAATCACCAAATTTTGGCTAAGAGAACGGCTCGACCTATCCGGCTAATTTTGTTTCCCTTTTTTTTAAGGGCACAGAAGGTTCTTATAGAGAGAGAAAAATCATTTAAAAATAAACGGGGGAGGAAAATAACAAAAAGAACATTCCAAAAGTATTTATGTTAACTTACATTAGACTAAATGATCTTTTTATGCGTTGAAATTCTTTTGATAGAAAGAATTATTCATTAAAAAAAAAAATCACCTTAAAATTATAGGAAGGAAATAGTTGGGGGTGCAGTAAAAAAAAAAACACAGCAAATAAGTTGAAACCTATTATATTATATGTATGCCGACGTTTGTCTAGTGGCTGCTCGGTGCAGAAGGTAACTGGTAAGGTAGCCACTCCTATTGGCCCTGAAGATGACCTACACAGTAGGTCGAAACGTCGGCACACATATAACATAATAGGTTTCAACTTATTTGCTGTGTTTTTTTGACTGCACCCCCAACTATTTCCTTCCTATATTAGTACCTACCAGTCAATGTATTTCTTTTCTACACCTTAAAATTAATTTAATTAAAAGAATTACCTGAACATATGGTAGTTCCGCCATATCTCGAAATTCTTCTTTTCTTATTTGTTCTTTTGTTCTTTATTCTTCTTTCTTCATTCTTTTCTTCTTTGAAATTCTTGGTTCTTCTTGAATTTTCTTGAAAAATTGCTTCTTATATTATAGAGGTTTGGACATTTACTGAGGCAATGCAATTAAAAAAAATCTTATTTCGTATTATTTCCTAGTAATAATTAAAAATCAACAATTGCTGAATAAAAAAAACACCTTAAAATTAATTGAATTAAAAGAATTACCTGAACATATGGTAGTTCCGCCATTTCTCGAAATTCTTTCGTATTTTCTTTGTTCTTTTGTTCTTTGTTCTTCTTTCTTCTTTGTTCTTCTCGAAATTCTTTGTTGTTCTTGAAAAATTGCTTGTTATATTTTAGAGGTTTGGACATTTATTGAGGTAACGAAATTTTTTAAAATCTTGTATCTATTTCCTATAAATCTTGGTATGATTTCCTAGCAACTGCTGAATTTGTTGTATTGTTTTAATATTTTGTGATTGAGTTTTATTATGAAACATAAATTAGGTATAATAAAATCAATTACCTTTTTGTGGTTGGGGTTGTATGAAAATTCAAATATACTTATGCATAATTTTCGAATTAGTTTTGGGAACAGATGAAGTTATCAAAAAAAGTATGTATTTAAATTTAAGTATTTAATCTCTACTATAATGTAAATATTAGAAAAAACCCGATCGACTAACGGAAGGAACCGATGAATCACGAGTGGACCCTAGTGGCTACTATATAACGCCGCGGGTTAGCTGACCATCTTCAGTCTCAATTAAGCCTTGAGGAAGTCAGCAGCGTGTCTGGCGAAACGTTGGCAGAAAATTCACCGACACGGTCTAAACCAGAAGAAACAACTGAAGTTTTTTGTATAATAATATTTTTTTCGTTTTTTCCACCCGGACCATTTTTTTTCACATAATAATAATTGTTTTGAAGATTTTGCAAAATCAAGCCCCAGAGGTGCGCAATGAGGGATGAAAGTTTTTATGGGACTTACATCGTTTGTAAAGCGAGTACCTTGAAATTTTTGTTGATATTGGTTGGCTATAGCTGAACCGAATTTAAGCCTATTATTATGTACAAAATTCTAAATGCAACAACTCTTCATTTATAAAAAAATATATTTGATCACTTCTACCTTCAAGCCAATCCTATATATCCGACACCGTTGAGAGGAAAAAATATCATATTAATATAATGGACAATAAACCATACCTCTATTAATCAATGGACTTGTTTAATAAGTTTTTTGTTTACAAAAGATAAGTGCACTTTGTCTAAGTGTAGTATATGTATAAGCTCCCTTTGTTGGCCCCTCAACTGTTGATGATGACAATATCCCCCACCCCGTGTTTTTTAATATCCACCTAAATCTGTTTTTCTTTCAGAATTGGAACTTTCTTAAAAGAGAATTTATCAACTTAGCGAACAACAGGAATTGATGCCCTGGGAACCGAGAATCAAACGGATAGTCCCACTTCGGGACTGTAGTTGCATCTTCTTCACCTTCTTGAGGTGGTTGTTTTCCGTAAATGTTATTATGGCAGTAGACTTGGTAGTTTTTTCAGCAGGTCCAGAGGTGAGGCTGTATAATATGTTACTTATGCTATATTTTTACAATGATGCCAACTCATGTACATGTTGTATTTTTATCCTAGATATTCTTCGGTCACAAAGAATCTATCGGAGAAAGGAAAATAATACCTAAAGCAGAGCGACCGAAAGTGATGAATTTTTTGACACTTTGGAACTTCGAAGGATTTTTAAAATATTCGCCATTGTTTTACGGTTATTGCGACAATGAAAATGAAAACAATGGCTTTTATAAAAAGCTACCTTTGATATACTTCATGGTGTCCCTCGGCGTTTATGGTTACAGTTTTGTAGCCATACTGCGCAAGTATACTGCCACATCTTAATTATGTCTTCAATAAATAAATACAATAAATAATTTTCAATTGGCTTTTAGGATGGCAGTGAATTCCAAGCAGAGCAAACTATCAGAAAAAGATGATGATTGCATATTCACATGGAAAATATTTACTAGCTTTTTATGATTGGGAATCCAGAAACGGCACATAACAGGACTTCTTCCATAATTTTAGGTTTCAAGGAAGCCCTTTTAGAAGAAGGTGAGAATACACGTGAGAAGGAAGAAAGTTTGTAATGTCATGCATATTTAATTGTTAATCATAATTTAGGGCGATGTGGTATCTTGTGAGATATTTGTCTGGTAAGAAATGCCTCCGAATCTCCTCTACGATGAGTAACTTACCAATTGCGTTTAATGAGTAACATAACAGAACGTGATGAACTACTTCAGAGCATTCATTATTTAGTCACTTCGGAATTTTTACGTTTTCCCAATTGAAGTTTTTCCGATTGCATATATTCCGCTCGCTGTCAGAATTTATGATGTAAGCAGTAGGATCTAGGACCTACTGGGCTCACCCAGCTATTATAAAGTGAGTACCCAAATTAAGGGGGGAAATCTGGTGGTTGAGCGTGATCTAGGACGAATGGTGATTTGTTCGACGATTGAACGGTTGTGCAAGGGAGGTGTCCCTTGCACAACCGTTTCCCAAGAAACAGTACAGCCTCTACCATGTAATGAGTCGCAGACCCTTCATGGGGTGTAGTGGTACAGGTTTTTTTATAAGATAAGATGAAACAGCTAGTGAAAAAATCAGAAACTCCCAGATCTTGCTCACCATAGGGAGAAAGCAAATAGTTTTAAAACTAATATAGTTTCTTAATATTACGGTACCATCCCATTAAAATTTATCGAAACATTTCAATTAACAGTTTCCTATCCATAAAAACACCAAAATATAATCAAATGATTTTTCCCGTCTCAATTGTGGGTAAGCTTCATCCCGCTTCCATAATTTTAAACTTATCTTAATTGTAATATTTAATAAGAACATTTTAATGGGAGATTTTCAGTTGGAAATTACTATCTATAAGGATATTTACACATTTCAACGTAATATGGCTCCTAGCATCTTTCGTGTACGCAGTGATTAAAGTTGTTAGACGGTCTGAAGAAGGCAGTCAAAAAGAGGCAAAGAAATGGTGGTAACAAAACGAAGTGACTGTAGTGATAACACTCATTGGAACTGTTTACCCAATCATTTTCGATGGAATTAGTTATCTTGAAAAGGACCATCCCAGAAAAGCACTCAGACTCCAGCTTGCGAGGTAAGTAAAGTAAGGCTCAAGGGTTCAAAATACCAAGAGTAAACATGTGGTGTAATCGCAACTTCTTTAATTTGGAATATGTTTATAATTTTTCCATATAAGTTTGTTGCCATACTAAAATTTTGAGTCATAAGGAGAAAATGTTTTATCAGTTTTTTAATTGGTTACATAATTATGGTATTCAACTTACTAAATCTATACTCATTCTTTTTCGCTACTTTTTCAGTGATTCACGGAAAATTAAGTACCTGTTTTCCTTTCGTATCTTATGCACCATACTTTATTATGATTCGGATAGATTAAACTGTTTCTGTTTTAGTCAACGAAACTTAGCGAGCTCAAAAAGAATTTGACTAAAATAATTACCAACATTACGAAAACAAAATCAAAAGCTAATACCATAGCAGCCAAGTCCAGTTCAACTACGGAGTCACTTGTTGCTGCATTGATTTTAGCAAATGCAACTACACCTTCTAGTTTTATCGGGACTTCAACAGATTTCAATCCTGACGATTTGAATAATAACACTGTTCTGCACGAAAATCCTCCTTCAAACCAAAACATGCTTTCTTACTGTTATCAGATGTGCTGAACACGAATTTGAAGTCAGATTTTGTTTATCACGCACAGTTTCCTGAGAAATTCTAGTTTTTTATCCAAAAAGGTGAGTTTTTTGTGGATTTGACGAATTTTTTTTCGGCATCAAAACATAGTGAAAAAAAATTCAAAAACCCGATGATTTTGAGCGCAATGAAGTATATTTGAACGAAAAAAATTTGATGGGAATATTACAAGTGGTTAAAGAAATATGGCTAAAAGTGTTTTTTTTTTCAGTTTTTGAGCTTGAGGCAGGGATTTGGTCTCTACGTGGATCTTTAGGGGAATGACCCTCCTTTATCTTTTATGGTCTTTTACGGTGGTACCCTTTTCATTCAAATCCTTACCTGCCCCTCTTTCACCCTCAATACCCCAACTCCCCCCCCCCTCCCACTCAGCCCCTATCTTGTCACTATTTTCTTCTAGGATTTGATCAGTACTCTCGAGGCTTTCGCTAAACTCACTTAGTTGGATATTCAGTTGTGCTATCATTGCTTTTTCTCTCTAATGTCACGACAGTGTATAAATAAGCCTGATTCCTTTTGCTATGTTTGTGGTGAAGTCACATTCAAGTCCACTCAGAAACCTGTGACTCCGCTGGTGAAGAAGGCATACGAGTTATACTTTGGATGTAAAGTAAGTGATCAGGACAAATCATGGGCTCCTAAAATATGCTGTAGTTCATGCTCACGTTCTCTGAGTGGTTGGCTAAATGGGACACATAAGTCAATGCCATTTGCAGTTCCCATGATATGGCGAGAGCCTACAAATCACGTGACCGATTGCTATTTTTGCATGACCACAATCAAAGGTTTCTCGTTCAAGAGCAAAAAGAAAATTGTTTATCCCAACATCCCCTCTGCCATGAGACCAGCTCCACATGATGCCTCCATGCCCATCCCACCAAATCCGAGTAAGTTCCGTCTTAGTTCTGAGGAGTGCAGCGATTCTGAAAGCGTTTCACCTAAACCTGAAACCAGTCAACAAGAAGAAATTTCAAGTTCGTCCAGCCCCTCTGAAACTCAGCCACAGCTCATAAATCAGAGCCGATTGAATGATCTTGTTCGTGATTTAGATCTCCCAAAATCAAAAGCTCAGTTGCTTGGGTCAAGGTTGCAACAATGGAATCTCTTGGAAGGAGGCGTGAATATATCTAATAAATAGGATATTAAATAGGATTCAATTAATTATATTTTATCGTTGAAAAAGAAAAAAAATCTGTTATAATAAAGACAATAATTTTCAAATACAATTTTTCATTTTTTCACCTCTTTTCTCTCAAAATCAGAGGGTGATAGAATTTTTCTGAGTTCAGATTCGGACTCAGCACACCTGAAAACATGAGAAACAGGCAAAATTGTTCAAGGGAGGGGAGAAAAGTTTTTTTTTTGCAGAACAGTGTAATTTAACTGCCAAAGTCGGATTTCAACCCAGGACCTCCAAAATGCTCAGCATGCTGAACTAGCACATTCCGCATCTCAAGATAAAACTCCATTAATCACATAACTACATCAAATACCATCTTTTGTATCTGTATTTGAATATTAATGGAAACTCCTGAATTAATCACATATCAGAATTATCCGGAAGATTCCATGTATCCTTCCTCTTAAAAACATTCAGCCAGCACTGTAGAGAAATGACTGAAACTTACTAGTACTACAGGGGTCTATAAACCAATAATATTTGTTTTACTTCTGATGATTACTAATTAATTATTGAGGTTGTTACATCCATAGTCTTGGAGAGAGAATAAAAAATTTCGTTTTCTTTATTTGAAATATCTTTATAAAATAATTGCATAAAATAACGTAATAATTATTCCTTCCCTGCACGGAATTAAGTGCTTTATTCTGTCGAACGCTTAAATCTCTTAGCCAATAACCATCTTCTTCATACGAGCTTAACTAACCATTAACCAAAATATCAGCCAATCCTGAACGCCTTCTACACCCCTTTAATCCCAAGTAACTTAAAATTAAGCAACCATCATTTTGAATATTCAATATCATATAGTTTAATGACCTTCACGAATATTTTTCATTTAATAATTGATTAATTTTAAAATACGATCGTCAAAACTTCCTTACATAAGTATTTTTATTTGCAATTATTCAGTAATGAATTTTTACTCCAAATACTATTTTGACTTCGTAATTCCCGATTATTAAGGTTATTACATTCATATTCATGGTAATTCAGTTTTTTTTAATGTGCTTGTATTTTTCTGCCATTTTATACCTACTACGTAAATTATTTTTTGGATTCGAGAAGAACGTATAGCCATCATTAATTATTTCACTTTTATATCACCTATCATTACCCCGAGCTGTTCAAATCCACTTTAATTACTAAGACATAATAGGCTAGGAAGGAGTACTATTCAAACCTGGTTAGGTCCAGGCCAGTAACCTTTGAGCCTACTAATGAGTCACATAATTTCCAACAAGTTTTAATGAAGTCCTCAGGGTGCTAGAGAGCTTTATTAAATCATGGAATCGGCAATAAGACTTTTTTTTTTCGTTTTTCTTTACAGGGAATGGTTTTCGAAAACGAGGATCATTAAAAATTCAGTTGATTGAAGCCTGAAGTTTAACAAGGTTATTTGTTTATTTCTCTCTCGAATATGAAGCAAAGAAATGCTTTATAGGAATTATGTCCCTTTGAGTAGTAGAATTAAGTGGAATGAAATAACGTAGAGAAAATGAGGACTAAGATATTTCTTAAATAAGAAAAATTCATTTTCAGGATTAAAATAATAATCAAGATCAGTGTTTCTCAAATTGCGAACTCAAAATACACTCAGATCTGTAGGCGGCGAATTCCCTATTGAATGAAGTTAATAGGTCAAACAAGTCTCGAAATCCATTCAGCTTTTTATCCAATCTAATTTACCTTCGTTCCTCTTAACCGTCTACAATTATCCAACAGAATGATTAATTGAGGCGTTGGAGTGGAAAAGGTAATAAGGCATGAAAAGGGAATTTTAGAAGAGAAGCAAAACACTGAATTTTTAGTTGTGATTACTAAAAACTAAAGTTTCGATTGGATAATAGTAACTACTACCGTCCATAGAAACTAAATCAGTTGCTCTTTTGATTTACTCCTTCTACCCAATTGGCAGGATTCAATAGTACCTTTTCTATTAAAAAACTGAAAAACTATTATTTGTTTAACTTGCTACCTTTCTCATATAATTATTAGAAACAACAACGCTTCAATTATTAAAAACCATAAAAGAAACAATTAAAAAAAATTACTTAATCAAAGAGTAATCTGCAGTGAATGGTAGCAAAAATATCAACAAGAAAAGAAAAAAGGAGTTTATAAAAATAAGTTATCCATTTAAATCATTCCTTATGGTATCGTTAATCCGTACAAGGTTTGTGATAAATTCCGCAAACACTTTATTCAATGAGAAAGGCTTTACCCATTAACCCCCTCGACCCTCTCTATCTCATCTCAGTCACTCCCTCTCTCTAACAAACACACACAGACAGTATCTGTACAGGTTTGAAGTATACCTGCTTTATCTAGGTCATCCTCAAGAAATAAACCACACAAGAAAAGGATATCAGCAAACATAACATTGGGACAACAATCAAAGAAACAGTTTCATTGCTTCGTTTAACGTCACTTTATGCTGCTATTAATCGGACGATGATACAGTGGGATTATTAAATCTTGCCTGTCCAAGTTTAATTGGGATCTGTATTGAGTACCTGAGATCGCACAGGCTCGGGAATAGTTCTTAATGTTTTCCGAAGGACGGCATAACAAAGGATTTTTTACTCCCTTTAAAAAATCCTAATGGTACCTACCGGGTTGCGAATCAGCGGTCCTGGACATACTTAAGTTGTTATGCTAATCTCTAGAACACAGATGATCCCAAGAAACACTCGTGTTTATGATAGTTATAGCGATAACAAAAGCAGTTATCCCCAAGAAAACCTAACATCTATCTTGATTTTCTTACGTTGTTGATAAACGGGTGAAGGTTATGTTTAAAAAAAAAAAGAATATGATATTTAAGACCGCTTGGTTTGACAGTCCATTTGTGCATGAGGATCTGGAAGGCAGATGTGTCGCCATGACAACCTGGCTAACTAGGTTTCCGCAAGAGAGCGCAGGGGATGGAATCGAATTTCCACCGGATCCCGTCAAGGCGAAAATCAGGCAAACGATGGAGGGTTTACATGAAATATTCGTCAATATTTGATCGCTTCCGAAGGAGAATTCGTTACACTGATTTCTGGAACAGCCTCGTCCCATAAGGTTTTTTTTTCAAAGTAACATATTTTTTCAAGATCGACTATTTCCTAAAAACGCATATTTAGACTAGTTAGAATGTTTATTTACTTAAACTTTAACTGGTATGAAATAGCTGGATGCGAATAAGCTTTTTATCGTTATGCAAGTAAATCCTGAGATGTATAAACTAAAAACGACATAGAAAATAAACAGGTCTGGGAAAAACTTGATAAAAATTTTTAAAAAAAATGTAGGATTATTAAAATGGCTAAAAAATTCAAGCACTCCGTTTAAAGATAAATAAAACTAAATCTATTAAATTAAAACTAAATGGAAAATAAACTGAATTATAATAAATCGTCCAATAAAAACAGAAACCTCATCTCTTCATTTTACTTTCTTCTCTCTTTAATTTTCTCCTCTCTATGTTTATTTTAAATGGATAAAGATACTTTAATCGAAACATTTCAATCCATTTACACGCTTTTATCGAAACAGTTTCCTGACCAACTTGTGTAGGATCGAAACTGTTCAAAATGTAACAAACTTATTATTTATTGACAGTATCACAAAACAGGATTATGATTTCAAAATCAGATTGCTATGATCACAGGTTCGAAGTATAAGTAATTGTTAGTTATCCGATGAATGCTTGATGAACTTATGACAACCTCTTTAATGAAGAGCTTCAAAATGGCTTATCATCTAGGAGCTTCATTATCATCGAAGGAATTCATTTTCTTGAACAGCTTTCTTATTTGATTATTATCTTTATTCTTGCATTTAACGCACTATATTATCCTTTATCACATATCGTTGATATATATGTCACATATACATTGATTCTCAATCATAAAAGAGCGATAACCTTTTACTAATTATTAAAGAACCGAAAGAGACTTAGAATATAAGCAAAAAAGAATGATAAGCTAAGTAAAATAAATAAGAGAATTTAAAGTACCATAATTCCCGTATTTTATGTTACCGTAATTTTCCTCTTTTTAATTGTAAATATTCTCAATAGTTGACAAATTTAGGGTGACAGAATGGGGGAAGCAGAATTAGGATTACCACATCACGCCTGATAATAGTTAAAGTGATGTCTTTGCAGGATGGTGGATTGAGAAAGACGATGGTACTGCGATGGTTTGAAAGTGTACCAAAAATATATGAAGGTCGTAGACAAAGAGAATATTGAAAGAAAAACTTGCAGGAAGTCATGAAGAAAGCTTTAGTGACCAAGGGTAAGGATCAGAGAAGAGAATAGTAAGAGAGGGATGAAGCATCCAGGCTTTGCGAGGATGCCCTCACACTGGAACAGCACTAACTAGGGGTTTGACGAAGAAGAATAGACTCGTCCACAATTATTAATCCGCCATGTGTATTTTATGTGTATAGATGTTTAATGATAGCTTTAATGTTAGATTTCTGGAAACATTTCTTCAAAACATAATGATGGTATTATTTTTTTTTTAAAAAGCCTGTAGTACACCAGTCCGTAGAGAGTCTTCGGTTCAGTACGATACTATACTGTTCCTAGGGCATCGGTTGTGCAGGGAGGTTACTTGTCAGAGATCACACTCAACAGACATGTTTTTTTTCACAAATTAAGTGTACACACTTCATAGACGCTGGGTAAGGCCCAGGAGTGACTGTAGATCCACAGGGTCCATCCATGGGTGTTAACAGAGTAAATATCTTTCATTTCAATTCATCTTCCACAGACGGATTTGAACTCGGGACCTTCAGTGTAACAACTCTGTACTGCACACGCTCAGCTACCCCTCTCCCACGGCATGGATAGACTTCATGCAAAAATTATAAAATTTAATAAAACATATCACATATTTAGCATGCGGTTATAACTGTTTCAAATTTAAAACTATTGTTGTTAGTTTTGAAATATTTGCATTCTGCGTCAGTGAGTTCTGAAAAATTTTTGTGTAAGCAATATTGATACACTAGGTTGAAACGTTTATACAAGGAAATCCGTGTGATCGTTGAACTATCTTACAACTGGGGGATAGAATCTTGAGAGAATTGAAGCGGTCAGTAAATGGTTGACCGAACTTTCTTTGAAGTATTTATAGAAGACAAAGCTTGGTCCATCTACGCCGTCTTTCCTTAAATTTTAGGCTAAGCCAACGAAGCCTATTTTATATACAACCCTACTGCGCGGAAATTCGATTGTATTAAACTTATTACAACGAATGCATCACTTCAATATTTATTCAACAAATATAAAAATCCTTGATAAAAAAATAAATAAATTGATAAATGGTAGACCACTAACAGTACATAAATATTAAATTTATTTATTTTTGATACATTATCATCCCAAGTTTCGCTATACAGACGATGTTTAGGAATTCAAATATTCTTTTTTCTATTTAATTTAATTATTTTTGGATATATTCTAAATACTTTGCATATATCTACATTCCAGGTGAATAAGGGATTAAGTCGGATTTTGTCCAGAGTGATATAACCGCTTTCAGATAACGGGAATTGTATCATTCTCTTAGTTTTGGCTTGAAATGAAGTTGTAATATAAGCAATAACTCCTTTCCTCCTCCACTACGAAAATAACTCTATTCTGCTTACTTGAGTAGAAGAAACTCATTTTAGAAAAAAATTAGACTTAACCACTTTTTCAACCGGGACTGTAGGTATAATAACCTACCTTTGAAATAGTACCATAATATTTATTTAACTCCCAATAACCAGCCTGATGAAATAAAATATTTATTTTTAGAAAAATTGTTTTATGCCATTACATGACCAAAATAATAAGAATATACACAGCATATTATATAAAAGTTGTGTCATATCCTGGTTGCAGAAGGTCCAAATGAAGTTGTATGAAATAAGGGAGGAGCTAAACACAGCATTCTCAATGACATGACTGAATGAAGATAGCTCTGGCATGGGCGCCTCATGAGAATAGATGAGAAGCGATGGCATCTTCGAGCTACTGGATTTCCCTTTATCTAAATAAAAGTGATACGGATACTTTTCTGTATCTGATACTTTTACTTGATATTTTTGTAACTGAATACAGTTATCCCGACTCTTACTCTTCTAATACGCTACATAAATGATTTATTTAAGTGCTTAATAGTCTATGAATAATCCTAATTGGATAAATTAAGACGCACTTGAATAAATCATTTTCATAAAATACCTTTTAGAGCAGTGTTTGTTATATTTTCAAAATTAACTATCTTTAATTTATTAAAGTACTTAGAATGAAAAAATGTTATGTGCCCTAGCCTGTCCTGATGTTTACAACTAGGGCACATTCCTTGAATTATAGATTGCAACGGTTACCTATGGATTAACACTTTTATATATTTTTATTATTATTGGGTTTTGTAATCTTCTCACATCTCAATCTCCATTACACCTTCCCTCCAATATCTCCTGCCTCTACAATCCTTCTCTGTCAGTCCTTTAGATGACATATCTTCTCTCAACTCCTCCACAAGAGGTGACTGAAGAGTATCGAGAAAAAGTATATGTTAATATTTAGGATGGTTTCTGATGTGAAAAGCGATTTCCAACAATTTATGTATTTAACTATAATAGTGTTATCGCTTCAAAGCTGATGGGCACAGCTGAAAAACACGACAGCAGTTATTGCTAGTGAGACCATCACAGTGATTTGAATCCGGTTGAAATCAATTTCAATTGGAACCGGTAAATTAGAACGGGTACCGATAGGCGCCCTTATTTGGAGCAAAATTGGCTTGGACGCCTGGGTGCACCTCCAATCCCGCTATAGCCGGGCTAACCGCATGTTTAATTATAGGTGGTAGAAGGCTCTTGTGTGTATTTCCTCCTGCATCGGATACTGTTTAAAATTCATGACCAATTTTACTGTTTGCTATTATCAGGAAACATCAGAATGGGTTATCCTCCAACACCTTTTTCTCGAAGCATTTAGAAGTTAAACTAAAAAAGAAAAAACCTACTTTGCCCAAGGTTCGCATCCTAGTATGGGACCCTAGGATTTTTAAATAGGACAAAAAAAATCCTTGTTTATGCAGTCCTTCAAAAGGGAGGTGAAATGGGGTTCCACAGCCTCAACGGTGTCACGTACTCGTAAAGATCCTTATCCTAATGATACCTGGATAGGCAAAATTTTGGTCTCCTACTGCAGTATCGACCGGCAAGCCATAGTGACATAAAGTGACGTTGAATAAATAACAATAGTTGACATAAAAGAAATAAGCAATTTCACAACATGATATATTCCAAATATTTGATTGCAAGCACTACTCAACAAGTTACCAACAATGTTAACGAAAGCATTTCCTTATTTTAATAATGGAAATATTTGGATTCGCTCATAACTAACTTCTACGTCTATCGATTCAATTACGTGTCTCCGTAAAATATAAGATATATAATTAAGAAAGGGCTATTGAATCATTAAAACTAATGCATAAGAATACAATAAACTCATTATTCTTAAGAAAAAGTTTTAACGATTCTGTTCGTGTCGTAAGTAGTTAGCCCTTCTTCAGGGCTGAGTAAAAAAAGTAATGATAATAATTAAAAATTAAAATTAAATAGTACAAAAAATAGAAATATGGAAGTAAAAAAAAAAAAAAGAACGAACATATACATTTCAAAGACGCTTTGAAGTATAATAATAATTTATAGTTTTGAAGGCTTACAGTATTTAAGATAGATTTCAAAAGGGCTTTTAGTGAAACGAGGAATTTGATCTGCCCATTTTGGATGAACTCAAAGATACAATCAAAAATATTCTGTAGCTCTTTCGCCTTTAGTTGCTTTAGTGTTTCCGAACCCGTCTTTCATTGTGCTAAAAACAGTGAATTGAAATGCAAGGCTAAAAATGTATTCACTGAAGAATGGTATGAGACTTGGAATGCTTATGCAAAGATCTAAGAAGCACGCTGTTAAAAAACTTATAGCTAACAGTTATTTAGTTATGTGTTATATAATTACAGTTATATCGTTATTAGTTATGTGTTTGCTGGAAGAAGAAGATGAGATGTGATATCGTTCTAGCTGACATTGCTTCATTGTATGTTAAGGCCGAGAACTACTTATACTGTTTAATCTTGACAAAATAAAGTGGAAATTGTGTCTGAATCGCGACACCAACAAGGTAAGTTCGCTGGACCCTTCATCCCTTTCTGGAGGACGAACACGATGCATTGTTTTGAGGGAATCAGTTCGTAGCTGAACTGTTATTTAATGGAGGAGGGTAGCACCTGAGGGCTGGCGACAGATACAATCTCCTCCGAATTGTGTTTACATTGGGGTCAACATGGGCGGCCCCCGGCCCCGGTAAACAGGGGATGTTTGTGCTGTCCGCCTCTCAGGCTGTTTGAACAGCGGCCTACCGTCTCCACTCTATTCCCCGGTGCAACTGTTCTCCACCTGGCCGTGCTAGCTACATCTGTTAACAGCATACTGTCCTTCGAGAATTCGATCAACAGTGTCAAGTGACTCTGTTAGGGAATATGTTCGGGAATAAGGGAAGTAGAAGATTAATCAACTTTACAATACCTGTTCAAATTGGAAACACACCATCCCCTTTTATGGGATATGGTGCATTTCCAATCTGTTAGTGTGGACTGTATTTAGCGATGTAAATATATGTATAGTCAGTAAATGATCAATGAAAGAAAAAAATATGTATTTGCTGTATATAAATTACATACTTCTTGGTGGTTGGCATTACTCTGCTGGCTGTCTGCTGTGGGTTTCGGCACCCTACATTGAATGATGAACTTGGAAATATTTGTAGCACATGTGCCTGGCTCTCTTGTACCATTTCTAATAGATCATTTTGTCCCAGTAAGGGAACTAGAGAAGGCTCTACCTCTGTGGAAACGAAATAAAACAGAGTCAGGGGTATGGTTAATTGTCGCTGTACATTGAACAATTATTTATATTTATTCATTTAACGTCACTTTATCCTGCTATGGCTAATCGGACGATGCTACATTGGGAGCTCTAAATTTTGTCTATCCAGGTTAAATTAGGATAGGGATTTTTAACTAGTACCTGACATTGTACAGGCACGGGACCCCCGTTTAACGTCCCTTCCGAAGGACGATGTAACTAAGGATTTTTTATTCCCATTAATAATCCTAGGCCACCCGCCGAGCTACGAACCAGTGATCTTGGGCTCAGTAGTTTGCTACGCTTACCACTAGACCACAGGTCACCCAAATCATTTATATTGCTGGTCTATGATAAAAAAAATACTGTACTACTACATCCTATGAAAGGTATAGGGTTCAGAATATGGTAAAGGGTGCACTGTTTCTGATGTGTAAGGAGGTGATTTGCTTACATCAGACTCGACTGTCAGATTTCCTCTAATTAAGAATATCTACATTATGAAGGCTGGGAGAGCCCCAGTAGGCGCGGCAGAACCATAGACTCAACTTGACTTTTAGCAGATTAAGTAATTTAACTGCCATAACTAAATTTGGACTCGGGGCCTTCAGCATAGCAACTCCAATTTATGCCTATATATAAAGAGTTTGGGGTGAAACATTCTGTTTAAATTAAAATCAGTTAGAAAACCACACATGATAAACCTTTCCACATCCTAAATCGCCTGAATACACATCATGTCCAAAAAAAACCTGAGGAGGAATCTGTTTGCCATGAATCTCGATCAGATTGCATTATTCTGTTTCAGTTCTGAGTTTATGGAGTGTTGTTAAATATAATTCAAATCTCCTTGGATATCGGTCAGTTCAAGGGTAAGCTGGGTTACGTGCTCCAACATTCACTGAACGCCCTTCCCTAACATTTAGTCAGGAGCACCAATGTTAAATTTGAAAAAAAAAAAGACAGAAGTGGAATAACCATAACAATAATTGGAGCATACTTTAATTGTTTTTACTTACTTTTGCAGGTTTTTTCCCTCAATGGGTTGCCTGATTAAGTCAGAGCGTCCCTCCACTTTTCTCTATTCCACCAGCCATCCTCCTCAAGTCCCCTGCCGGTTATCTCCTCCTCCACGCAGTCCCTCCACCGGGTTCGGGGTCTTCCTCTTTTTCGTCAGTCCGGCTGTTCCCACAGCAAAAGTCGGCCACCTACGTTTTGGCATCCGCTGGCGGTGTCCGTACCATCGCAGCCTGTTCCTTCCAATCCTCTCCGGGACTCCTTCGGCCTGTCTCTAACAACTTCATTTAATTGATTTTCAATTGTATTTTTAGCGCATTTTCTAAATTTACTTGTGTTCTGTAGGAGTTGATTCCTGCGAGATCAAGTTTGTGAAAAAATATTGCAAGCCATCTCGTGGTTCTAGACATGGAATGAGTAGAACACATTTGGTCCACCACCAATCCACCATATCCACACCTCCTTTTGTCGTGTTATAGTCATGGATTATGTCAGATTTACGAGTTGTTTCGTCAATTCCATCGTCACTATGCATTCTTGATAGGCATAAGTGACTACAATGCAAGGAAAGCAGAAACGTATCGAGGAAAAGTCCCAGCTTACCTTTTTGGCGCAG
Source organism: Troilus luridus (assembly GCA_964056705.1). Lineage (NCBI taxonomy): Eukaryota > Metazoa > Arthropoda > Insecta > Hemiptera > Pentatomidae > Troilus > Troilus luridus. Next base: position 93,125,587 of record OZ057414.1, on the reverse strand, counting down.
CATTCAGACCACTCGTGTTGGCGCGGGGCGGCACCCGAACCGCCAGCACCAGTGTTCATGGCAGTTTATACCACACGTGAAAAAGTTGTCTATTGGCGGAATCTGGTTGCCACTGCTGTAAACTAGGAATACATGGCGGCCTAATTGACGTGCCGAGTGCTTTTGACCACCAGAACTTCAAATTTCTTCTGATCCGGTCCAAATGCCCCCCCCCCGCCCATGCGCGGGGTGGAGGGTTAAATATCAAATAGCTAGTTGAACTTTTCGTTTCCCCTAAAATATTTTATTTGCCATGATCAAATATCTTTTATTATGAAAAAATTGTCTTATAAATTATTAAGTAAAAATGATCTAAGTATTTTTGGAACCTAACAATGATAATGCTAAAAATGAAATGTCCATTAACATATATGTAGATACAAATTAAGTTAATAATTTAAATTTACAAATTTGAAATTTAAATAGGGAGTTGAGTGACTTAGTTGTAGAGCACAGGGTTACCATTCCGAAGGTCATGGGCTCAAATGCCACTCACTATCATACTTTTATTTAATCTGTTAGCAGCCGGAGATAGATCCAATGGGACCTAGGACACTCACCCAGTCTATTTAAACAGGGTACCCAATATGAGGGGAAAATTCTAGCGGTTGAGAGTGATCTAGGACAAATCACCTCACTGCACAACAGTTGTCAAAGAAACAGTACCGTCTCCACCACGTACTAAACCACACACTCTTATGGGGTTGTAGTAGTACAGACAATTTAAATAATTCAGAAAATAATTGGTTTAAAAAATCAAAAAAGAGCCCAGTTATTCGAAAGGTTTGATCATGACTGCCTATTTATTAATTTTTTTTACTTTACTTTTGTTATTGTAACGCTCTAAGATATATATTAATATGTAAATCAGAGATGTGGTATCCATGTTAACACGTACTGCTTACGCTATAACAAAGATAGTAGTCCATATACACAAGATCCGGCATAATGGGGACCAGGAAGACGCAACAGTTCGAAGGCGAGAGATACAAGACAGAGCATGTCGAACAGGGCCAGCTGATGATTGTCATTTAGCCGCCTCATGAATATTCCCTCCGCCTAATCCCGTCCCTTTGTCCCTACCGCCCTATCCAATAAGGGATCCGGCTATCCTATTGCTCCAGTCCCCTCGCGTCTGATTGGCCCGAAAGATATTCTCTCTCTTCCCCGAGTAGGCAACGGCTCACTCCTTTGAAACAGTCGATAGGGTGCTAAATAGAAATGGAATCCTTCACCTCTTTCAGCAAGATCCTGTTCATATCTAAAGATATATATAAAAGATTTATTTTTGTAATACTAATACAATCGAATGCGTTGATAGCAGTCGGGAACAATAAATGCATATTTTAGCTAAAGGGGATAATTAACTGCTGAATAATGATTAATGCATTATAACTTTAAAGAAAAGCAAACTTTATAATATAATTATTGCAACACAAAATATCATCTGGTTTCTTCTTCAGTTGCTTCATCCGTCCCCGGCATCAGATACCATCACATCACATCATACTATCGTGTAGCGACCAATAAAGCTAAGGGAACCGAAAGTTGGATGCCAAAACCACCAACTTCCGTCCACAGACCACTGCATCAACCCAAATCCCCCAGTTCACTCTTAATGCAATCGTCCTACCTAAGGCTAGATCTAATCGTCTGGCGTTAACCAATCGGCACAACGCCTTTTAACTTGTTAGGAACTCGTTCATCACTAACTGCAATAACTTTGCAAGACTATCTCAATCATCGCAACGCTATCATATCAATAATATTAACCGTGTGCATGAATTCTGCGTTTTGTTATCTCTTGAATTATCATCCTATTTCGGACCGAATATTCTACGTAAAGGCTTCTTTTCCGAAAAGAACAGAGGGAAGGATGATAGTTTTATGTATTCAGATTTGTAGATTTTAGGACAAAAGACGCGAGCTTAGATTAGTCGAGACAGGAATAATAACAAAAATTACTCAAGTATAATAAATAAAGTATTATTTTTTTTGGTTCTGCATCTAACAATGATTACTCATACATTTTTTGTTTTGCGTTGAATATTTACTTCTTATATAATTTGCTACAATTAACAAAAGTAATGCTGTAACAAACAGCCTTGACCAAACAGTCTCAAACTTCAAAAACTTGGAGAAATTTATATGTATCTATACAGAATCATATATACAATGGAAGAAAAAAGTATATACATAAAAACTTTCAACAGTGCACATACATGAGTTGCCGTAAAAAGAAATGAAATAGCAAAAAAAGCCCCATAATTCGAAAAAACACCAACTATTTTCTCATTCAGACATGTTGAAGTGAGAATAGTGGCAACTATCAAATGCAAACGGACTTGGAGCGAAGCCTAAACCTGATAGGAGATTGATGAAGACAAAGATGGCTATGAGAGAGGACATAAAGCAGGCTGTGGACATGGAGGCAGCCTTCATTGGAAGCCACTGCCTCTTTGAGACGGCCCAGCTCCTACCATTAGGCTAAGCCAAACACCACCCTCTGCCAAGACAAACATCACGATATACCGGGTGGTCTAACTCTGTTTGTAAGATTGCCGATTAATCCTTTCCTAATATACCAAAGTGGGAAAGGGGGTCTGTTATCGGGAATGATTTTAATAATTATTACGGAGATTAGACAATATTTAGGTAAGGAAATCGTATAGCAAGTACCATCAGAAATGGCAAGGCAGACAAGAGAAAAATAAATAATCATACACTATGGTTTATTGTACTCGATCACCTAGTTAACAAACAGAGACTTGACTTGAAAGCAAAAGTTCCATTTATTGTCGAATGGAATGATATAACATAAATATATAAAGATACTTCATAATAGAAACCAACTATATTGACTATTAATTTTGGACTAACATTTTCAATCATAAACTAGTCACTACTCCGTTACCTGTACTTTTAACTACCTATTCTATTCCTTGTCCTATCACTACCATCTCTCTTCTCTATCTATACTTCAGAGGTGGAGTAAATGCATATAAAAGAGAAGGGGAGTTCAAGGAAGTTACATTGCTGACAAAAAAAGGAAGGAATGTCACAACTTCAGGGTTATGAACTCATAATTGTTATAAATAAATCCTTATGTCATCAACATAATCTTCAGAATATTTTATTGAAACCTAAAAACAAATTAACATAACAATATAACTAAGCATTTTTTCCTTTTCTACGAAAATTTACGAATTTTTTACGAAAAAGAAAATATTGAACAGAACATTTAGCGGTCTTGATCAGCAACGTGCGCCATCAATATATACTAACTAAATATATACGATAAATAACTAAATATTACATTTCTAACTGAATCATAACATTAGAGTAAGCAATTAATAAATGAACTAGGAAGAAGAATAAAATTCAGTTACAGTGATAAATGTATAAAGATACAAAAGTATAAATGTATAAATATAAATAAATGTATAAAGATGTGTGAATATATAAAGATACAAAAAAATAAGATGAAACTAATAAATGCAATACTATCAATTCATAACTGCATGACATACAAAAGTCCATACATGACGTTTCCTCAGCATCGATTAATCAAATGTCTAAAACATTTGGTTCGTCCGTCGATGAAGGTTTTGATTAATGAATCTGTTATAGTAACGGTCCCTGTATTGTAGCGGTCTACGTGTACATGTATTGTACAACATGTAAGGTAGATAGAGGTAATGAATGAATAAAAATTATTCATTATAGAAATTTTCACTTTTGTTTACATTAATCCCCACTAATTATATAAAACAACTAATATAACATTCATATTCTTATTAAGCTATGGCCATTAATAACTTATTAACACTGAACTATGACGATAAATGAATGCTAATTAAATCAATCCAAGAGTGTCCTTGGTTGTTTGTTTTAAAAAACAATAAGGGATATGAAGATATTTTAACTATACTAATTAGGCTTCTTTTTTCAATGCCTTCTCCAAATCCTTAACTAAAGGCTTGTTTTTTTGTTTTTTTTAATTCTAACAAATGTTTCTCCAGTTCCTTACCATTAAGGAAATTTGGTTTTATGCATATAAGATACCTATAGGCACTAATAATAAATTAAACAACGAAAAAATATAGAAACAAAAATAAATAATCTCAATCATATTTGAGGTAAATAAAATGAAAGAAGCTTCTTAAACAGGGCCATACTTGTTTGCAAGCTCAGTCTAGGGAACATCGAACATCGGAGTAGAGCTGGGTTCCAGGTGACCAGTACTATCATCTACAACACTAATAAGGCGTATTATCGAAGTTCTATAAAACAGTTCTCACTAAACCAGCAACTCCAGTCTTCCGTTCTTTAATTATGTTGTTTTTATTAAATTTCAAGAAGCTTATTCCATCAAAAATTGAAATTTAGCATCAACGCCATTGTTAAACATCCATCACTGCTAAAATAAAATTGATGATGTAATGCAACAGAGGGAGCCGCAATAAAGGAAACAAAAGTAAAGGCAATACATCTTCGGATGAGCCTTAAAAGAAGTCCTGGCAAAAGTAGGTATGTTACATCCACCAACCCTTTCTTCCGCAGTAAATCCTGGCCATTGTGTTCCAGGAATGAAGTACGCGCTTGGATTCCCCGCGATCCGTCCACCCAGAGGGCCATATCTCAGCCGCCTTGGTCAACCAACAGCGTTCCTCGCTACTTTATGGGTCGGTGGAAGATCCCGAATTATATATAGAGAATAAAATGTTAAAGAAGGAAGAATGAATAATAATAATTTTTAACCCACCTAATAATGTTTAATTGATTGATTTTTACTTGAATGTAATAAGATAAAATTGAAAAAAAATGCTGTAAAAGAAAATTAATATGCAAAAAATAGAAGTTGAAATCATCACACCTCTTTAATTTTAACTTGAAAAGAAGTTGTGTATATGATTCAGATAAGTTTGTTACATTGTCTACAATACAGTAAGTCCTAAGTGTAAGGTCTAAGTCATGCTTTTATTGATGTGCATTCATATTCACAAACGGTTAATTTAGAAAAAACATAGGCCTGTATGTAGATTTGCGGTGATCTTTTAGGATTTGGCGGTGATACTAGGATAAAAGTTCGAAAGTAGGAATAGATGGTGCTGGCAACGAGCCTTCTGGATCGTTATGCTTTTTATTATGAATATATTGTTGATTAGTATCTTTATTGAAAGGTTCGCAGTCAATTTTTGGATTGTAATTAGTATTCATTTTATTATTTTTAAATTGTATTTTCAGATAGATTCGAATCGATTGAGAATAAAATGTATTTTGATGTTCCAATTTCTAAACTATCCATGAGGAATTTGTTAGCAGTGAGTTTATTAGTTTGGTGTTTCATTGTTTCTTATAAGGTAATCGTGGACGCTTCGTTAGTGACCTCACTATTGCGTGCCCTGTCATTTCAGAGATATCAGTTTTATGTTTCACATGAATAACAAGTCATTTTTTTATTCATCATGTCTTACCTACATACCTTTTATAAAAACGTAGGAATTGGATTTTTGAAAAATTGTTAAGTTGAGGTGTGCTTCACGAGATTGAGTTATATCTTCTTACAACCCGTTATACATGTTTAATCGAAATTTGGAAAATTCCCCATCTTTACATTCGGATAATAAGTTAGCTATAGTTGGAAATATTTGCGAAACTAGGAACACTCAGATCGCATGCCATCTCTACCTTAAGACCTGGAAGAAGCAAGGACAGTGAAATATCTCGATAGAATCAATATCAACTTTTCTCTTAAGACAGCTTACTCTATAAAATTCACTTCTTTAGATAAAGACGATAGTAACTCCCCACTATGAGACTCCATTACAGAAAGCCCAGGACAGCCTTAGGCTGTGCGACCTGATGGGAGGGTCTAGCGAATCAATCGAGGCGGACCCAAGGCTACGTATTATTGTCCCGGAAGGCCCTGGATATTGGCACTGGTCCTGGAGGATTAGGAAGGATCCTCCGGGCGGTCACAATGTCCACACCTCCCCGGGGTCCTCTAATTCGGCATCGGGTCCTTTCAATCCCTCAGGCTAAGCCCCTCTTACAGAAAGGGCTGTGTAATCTGGATGAGCCCAACCTATCTTGTAATATGTTCCAGCGGTTCCTGTCAAAATCTAATGGATTACCGGATCCATTCTCTGACTTGTGTATTCATCCTTCGTAGTGTTTTTATTATTCCGATCCCCGTAATAGTTCAATCAGCCTTCTACATAACATTTATTCTCAAAACTCTTCAATTATGATGATTCGTGCTAACTAGGAATTAAACCAAAGCGGAAAATAAATAAAGTTACATTCAACATTTATATATAAAATACTCACATATATTCAACATTAAAATATATATAAATAGATCTGAAAAACCTTCAACATAATGTAATATGTTAGTATAATTTGAGGCATTTAGGATCAAAAGCGGAACTTCGAAAATTTACATTTTTCGCTAATTTAGCCTCATTCAGTTCATTATTTAAGTTCAGAACCGGTACAGAAATAAACAGTACACAAATAATACGTAAGATATCCCAATAAGCCAGAGTTCGAAGACTGGTACTCCCGGTGAGAAGTGTAGTGATCCGACTGCAAGAATAATGAACTTTCAAGGTAGGAATCTTTCTATTTAGTGTGGTCTGACTAGATTCTGGGTGTAGCCATATAGTAGTTTTAGTTGATGATACATCAAAATCAATGACAATTAAATTTATTTTTTTTGTTGTTGCAACGACTCGATCACTAAACAGATGGGGATGTGAATATTGTATTATATCGTAGTTATTATTGTTATTCGGTCCAGTATTGTATTATTAATTGTTGGGTGTATCTTTTTTTGTTTTTAAATATAGAAGTGCTCTATTTTTGATATGATGATGTATGGGTTTATTATTTTTTTTTATGTGTCCTTGACAATACCTTTTTTTCCAACCAGCCCTTTTCACGAAGATCAAAAGAGGAGCCGCCGGTAACATTAACTTAATTTTTCTCATTAAAGAAAAAAGAACAAAAAGTCACAATAGAGAGAATATTTTATTTCCTTCCGAATAACTCTCAAATAGATAAATATATTAGATTCATCTACAGCTGACAGGTGACTTGAACACTGACTATTTTTTGCCCACAAAATTAAAAAGCCATGACGCAAAACGAGAGGAAGAGAGGAAAAAAGAGTTCGCATTTGGGAATCGTGTCCTGTAGCCCACGTCACTAGCTATAAAACCTGCTGATGTGCTGTCATGTTGTGTTAAAGTGACGTATTAGATCACACACGTTCATGCTGTACGACACAGATCTAATAATGCCAAGAGCATTTGCATTTTTACGAAATCTCCACCACTCACCTATGCCGAGCAATAAGGCTACGTCACTGTTAATTATGTTTCCTACCACTCAGGTGAAGAATGAAATTGTTTAATCCTTAGAAAATAATTTCCAATAATAGGATCATTTAAATAAGTTTTAGTTAGAAAAAATATTTTGTTCGATAAATTATTACAATAGCTAATTGAAATAAAATTAGCACAGAAATAAAAGATGGAGTTATTAAAAAAATAATTAATTATCAGTAAAAAATAATACTTAAATGAACTCTTATCTTCACGTTTCCTTTTTAATAGCATATTATTAAGGATGTCACAGTTAACACCTTTTCAAATTTTAGAGTTTTTAACACGTCATCATGAAATTTGATGGAGGCTAACTGAATTTTAATGAAGTTGGTTTAAGAATTATTTGCCATCTTCGTGAACAGATCCAACTAACAGTGGAATACTATTAATATTCTTAAATACAGTAAAGAATTAAAATCATTAAATGCTTTAAGTTTCATTTCTGGGCACTAAATATTAGAGTGGTAATTATGAATTACCACAGCAAAAAAATAACTTGAGGCAAAAAGTAAAAGTGTTTTTTTTAACTTTTAGCACTAAATTAAAAAATAATTATTTTGGTAGTCAATAGCCATTTTTAGAATTAATCCAATAAATTTTAATTATTATTTACTAGTAGGCACCCCCCCGATTCATCTAATTATACTACGACAGGGACTTGACGAACGTTTTAGTGCAAGTACTCTCCGATACTATTCTAGAAATTAAGTCCATTTTAGCACATATTTTGTACCCCCCTAGTGAGCCTATTAAAATTTGAGTACCCAATTAGAAATGTTTCGAGATATTGATTATTTTGCATTATATAAAGTAATAAAATTTAGTTGCCTTTTTTTAGGCTTTACAGATAAAAAAATTGTAGCTTACAACATAAATGTCTTAAGCTCATTTCACGGCATTATCTGTATTGAAATGATAGTCCGAAGAGACTTGCCCAGAATATAACTGGGTAATTCGAAAATTTATATTGGCAAGTATTAAAGTTTTAGATGAAAAAGATTTTTTATTATTACATAAGCTGGAAAGTTGTAAGCAGCTAATGAAAAATTAAGTTTTTTTTTGCAAAGAATTCAATTTTTTAGAATCAGTTCCATGGGATGTCCCTAATAAAAATAAACGATTCCTACTACTCGAGGCACTCAACAGTGTTACATTTTTAAACTGCAGACCATTTCTTCATGATAAATTTACAATATACTTCCTATCATTTATCATTTATTATTTATACATCTTCGTGAACTTTCTATTAAAACGTTAACTGTGGAAGTGTTATGCTCTCACGTTCGATAAATATAATATTACTTTATGCGTTACTGAAAAAATGTCGAATCCTAGTAGTAATATCAGTTCTATTATACGTACATCTTTATAGCGTCTACCTTGAACTTATGTGAAAGTCCATCGGAAAGGCGCAATAAAGAATAATACTCAACTTCTTTTTTTTTTTTTTAATATGGTTGTTTGTCTTCTGTTCTTGTGTTGTTTGTTACTATTATTTATTTTATTTTCCTGTTGGGTTTTTTTGGGGGGGTTTGTTGAGTGTATATTGATGTTTCAAATATGGAGTATTTATCAGCTGTTTTTATCTAACCTTAGCCAGCTGGGATTCTAGTAACCTTCCCTATGATTCAGTAGTTGCATTTGAGCCTTGGAGGTGGTGGGATGTGTGTTTTGTGGGTGCATTATTCATGTTTTGCTTTAATTTTATTCTCTTTCTGCCCTGAGGATGCCTGAATAGGCGAAATATTGGACAGGTATTTTTATTTCCTGTTTTAGTTTAGAGACTTAAGGTTTTTAGTTGGAATTTTTCAACTAATGTATTAACATTTATTTGATGTCTCTCTTGACCGTTCCCTCTTCCAAAATATAATAATTTACTTATTGTCATTTACAAAACCAGCCGATAGTTTGCTGATGATGCTCGACCATCAGAAAACACGGAGGAAGCACCCATAAAAACCAATTTCTTAGGAAAGATCGCTAACCAAGCATGACTAAGAATCTCAATTGAAATATTTTTGGAAAAAGAAGACCACGACAACTTCGACTAAAGAAGCAAAGAAAGATTTGGAAAAGTTGAAAACTTTAGCCGAATAAAGAAAAAAGTCTAGAAAAAATAACGTGATCCGAAGTAGTCAATACGAGAAAAAAAAATTAAAAACCAGAAATGGATAGGCTGTTATGATAAATATAAAATATCCACGAAACGATATAAAAAATATTCCTAACAATAACTAAAAAATAAACATCGGAATTTAGAATTATTTATATATAAAATAGTAATGATAACTGGTATATGTATTTTTTTTATTATGTAACGTAAACTAAAAAAAGATTGGTTAATAATAAAATATCCCCAGCCTGAGGCGTTATCAGAAACTATCATTTCCTTCTGGGAATTGCAGAAAGGCGCCCTCCACTTACTTACACTAAGGGGATAGCAGTTCCCGAGGGACAGAATCGAATCCCTTCCTGGATTAGAGTGAGAGCAGGGGAAAAATCTATTTTTTTTTCTTCGCCCTTTCGTCCCTTTGAGGGAGAGAAAACACATTATAGGTCCATATATATTATGTTTATAAGTTTATCTCCGGGAAGAGGATGGACCAACTGTCGCTATTAATTATTACTCCTCGACCATAACATTGCCATTTATGATAATTATATTATTGGGGTGTATTTTTAAGCCAATTATATATATTATAAAAGGTATATATTTTTTTAAATTATTAGTTCGTGGAGTGGAAAAAGGTGGCGTCACTTGATGTGAATTCAACTACCAGTACTACCAAACTGCAACCAGCGGAATTAGTACCAATAAATCTTGAAAGGGCTGTATATTGAAAAAATAAAATTTGAAAATCATCTTCATTACATGGGCTCATTTGGGCTTGAACTGAAGGACGAAAACCAGCAGAAAATATTTGAAATGACATTAAATGTCAAAAAAGTCAATGCTTCCGATAAATCTGATTATGAAAAAAAAATCAGTATACTTTTAGTTTATTAGTTTTTATAAAATTGAGGAATTTCAGGCAGAACCACTTAACGAAGAAGAAATAATTGATGCCCTTGATAAGCTAAAAAACCACACTACCCCTGGCTGTGATGGAATACTTGCAGAACTCCTGAAATATGAACGAAATTAGAATAGAATAGAAAAGTAACTTTACTCTGGTACAAGGCCCCTTAAGAATAACATATATGAACAGAAAAAGAAACATAATACATACATCTGGCCAGAAAGCTACATGATACAAATGATAAAGCGTGTAAAAAAGTGACAGAAAACAATTTAAAAAGAAATAATTAAACAAAAAATATTAATAAGAAAATAAATAATAAGAATTTCACAAGATATTAAGCAATCAAAGAGAATAGATAAATCCATAATTTCTGATAATGCATGAGCTAGCATGCAATGATTTCTTTGCACTATGTTCATCTTCTTAAAAAACAAAATTAAAACAATTAAAAAACCTAAAAACAGAATAAGTTATTCTATACATTACATTCTAAGCAAATAACTAACCTGCTTAAAGAGCATCTTTTTGGAAAGCTAGGAGATGTTGGAAAAGCAAGTATTTAAATAACGTTAAAGAGGGAGCATGATGGATGTCTGCAGGGATTGAGTTCCACACTATGGTGGAGCGGGAAAGAAGGAAAGTTCGAATACTTTGGGTCTGTGGGAACTAGTATAGAGATCGGAAAGGCGAGATCTTGTTTTAAGGTGTTAACCTGAGGATTTGAATTGGAGGAGACTGTAGATATATGAAGGGTGTTGAGAGTTAATGGATTGGTATAAGAATGAACAGAGGACATATTGTCTTCGGAAGGGAGGGAAGAGCCACTTTAACTCATCTTAAACGTGGGACACGCGCGATCGCCTCGGAGTACCAATCACAAATCTTACAGAGCAATTCATTATTCGCGTTAATCTCTCTTGAAGCATTTTATAAATACCACTATATACCACTCTGCAATAGTCAAAGTGAAGGAAGATGAGAGAAGATGCGAGAAGCTTATGGGAGGATTGTGTGAGGAGATGTCGAGAACGATGGAATCACTTCAGGGAACTGACCGTCGGGATATTTGGGCGATGTGGGATTTCCAAGAAAGGTTTTGGTCGATAGTAATGCCTGGTTTTTCACAGAGGAGCTGAACTGAAAGGGGGTGGTCGTTTAGGATTAATGTTGGGAGGGCGTGGATGGATGTAAGGAGGGAATTGGAACCTAAAACAATGGCCTGAGTTTTCATTGCGTTCAATTCCAGTTTGTTCAGTTTTGCCCAGGCACAGATCCTATCTAGGTCTTCCTGAATACTGGCGAATAGCTCGGAAGGAGGAAAGAACAAATAGAAAGCATATAGATGGTAGGCACATTAGTGAACAGATTTAGGAAGATCATTGATATAGCAGTTGAAAAGAAGAGGAGAGATGCTTGAGCCCTGTGCCACTCCTGAGGACCGCGTGAGGAAAGTGGAAAGGGGTTGATTAGGTATGGAAACTGTTTGAGATCTGTCAGAGAGGAAAGATTGGAACTCTCGGATAGAACAGTTAGAAAAGAACAATGATTTTAGTTTAGTGAAAAGAACAGGAATCAAAAGCTTCGAAAGTCAAATTAGGTGGTGAAGGCCCCTCAGAATTTACTCCAGATGATATCCAGTAAATTTGATGATAGATCTACCCTGGATGAAGTAGCAGACCTAAGCTAAGGCGGATTGACGGAGTAGTGACTCAACTCAATGACAGTGACTGACTCAAGGGACATCCTTAGTGTCAGGAATTTGATCAGAAGTTTTCGGGATCGTGACAATTGGCCGAGGCAGTTAGTGGAGGCCAGGGTATGTCATCGGGTTGTAGGACAGTAATAGTAGTAAACATTTTTATATATATTTCTACGGTATTATGCAAGTTATGAGGTATAGTGAGAAATATAAAATAGATCATTGGATATAAATGTACGAATTATCAATATTATAACAACCATGTAAAGTCCCACCAGGCCGATCTGGTAAAAAATAAATAAATGTACGATCGATGACGGAGTAAAAAAAGTTGTTGATTTCTGTATTGGTTTTGATTTGAAACAATGACATTTTATTACTCCAATCCATCATTGAACAGAGGTATTGCTGTAATGGGAGAGGATTATAATTAGGGGATTATAAAAACGGTGATGGACCAAAAGTGGACATATATGTATATGAATATTCATTCATACGGATGTATATGAAACAAAGTTGTCCCAAAAGATTAGAAGATTTGATACCATATAGATACATCGAGCATGATAATTAGTACAAAATACTCGTATACAACCTGTACCACTACAACCCGTGAGCGGCTCTGGAGTTCAGTACACGGCAGAGACTGTACCGGACAACAGTTGTCCTCGATCACGCTTAACCGTCCGATTTTCCCCTTTATTTTGGGTACCCACTTTCTAGAGGCTGGGTGAGCCCCAGGAGAGTCCTCGATCCCATATGATCCGGCTAGATATGGAAACTAAATAAGTCTTACCACCAGCGGGATTTGAACCATGATTTTCAGCCTGCCAACTCAGTGCTCTACCACTGAGACACTCCGCTCACTTATGTATAAAACATACATCACTAATACTTTTTATATTGAAATTCAAAACGTTGGCAAATTCTTAGATTGCTAGAGGTATTATTGTATGATTGCTTTTTTTCCTAGGATATGAATAGTCCCAAACTAAGCAAAAATGAAAAAGGAAAAATCTACGAAAAACATAAAAGTTTTCCAAGACAATCCAAAAGTTAAAATAGGATGAGAACGGGAGGGAACTGCGTAGGGAAAGAATGGAAGAAAATAAAGAATTGAGCGGAGAGGGACGGGAATCAGAACGATATCCTCGAGTTGTAAGAAGTTGTAATACCCTGTCATCGTCAGCCTCTTCTCTACCCAACTTCTAGTAATCCTCAATTCTTTTCTTACACATCCTTCTCAAGAAGTCCGCCGGAGAAGATCGTTTTTATGTTGTTGTTTTTGACGAAGTAAATGACATTAGCAAACTCTTAATTCTAAAATTGGTTTTGAAAAATATAAAACAAGTGAGAGAGAAAAATCTTCAAAGAAAAAACAAAAAAAGAAACCCTACCTTGGGGTATATATAAAATTACATATATAATTTATATAACTACATCATCTTCCGATGTATAATTGTGTGCTAACATATATTTTGTATTATGTATATTATTGTAATCTTTAAACCATTAAACACATAATTCTTAAACTAGTTCATTGGATAGTTCATCAAAATTAAATAGAATAGACAGATTACAATGAAGAAATATTATAAAGCAAACAAAATAAAGAAATGAAGGAAAACCAAAATAGGGACTATACTTAAAAATAAAATTATTAATAAGAAAAATACTTGGAGAAATATATATTTTAGGTAAGTGAATAAATCTATCAATTTCAACTCTGAATTAAATGTTTAATGAAAAACGAGAAGGAGGATAACATAAACCGAATATATCAATATTTAGAACCGTTATTACCAAAGGAAACTAAATCTGTTCCTGAAACAGAGTGAGAGAAATCAATGGGGCGAATTCAGAACCTAGGAGAATAACAATGGAATTATTAAGAAACACACGAATAGAGAAAATGTTGAACAGAAAAACACAAAATAATAATGATAAACTTTAATACGCTGTCTCGTTGTGTCAGAATAACGTTTTGAATCTGAAGATCAGCAACTATACTAAACATCTTAGTAGTTAAGTGCAAATTTACCAAGTCACATCGGGCCACCGCCTCTCGGGAGCACTGAAGACCTGCAAACTGGGTCGAAACGTTGGCTCTCCAATAAACAGTTCTCCCTACTTAAGAGACTTATACTAAATATATTTAGGAAATCCACATTACCATACAATTGACTTGGTATTCGTTTTTACGAATATTTTTATTTCAAAAGTTTCTCTGTAAAAATATGAACTACAACTCGTGGTCGTTGAATTAATATCCCTTATCTTAATCTTTAATTTTTAGTTGCCATTGAATTTTATATCTAGGTCATAAGGTTGAGAAATGATCAAGCCAACACATATACGTGGTTGTGTGTATTATACTAAAAAGGAGACTAAATAAAATCATACATTTACTGAATAAACTGAAAGACAGAAGGATCATAATTTAATGATTAGAGAAATGAACAAAATATAGTAGAAGTAACGTTGTTTTTAATGTAATGTATATTATAATATATAAATTATAATGTATCTAAAAAATTAGGATTAAATAATTGTATAATCATGATCACAGTTTGTGTTATAGAAGAAAAATATTCTGAGATCGGAGAAATATTCCGGTAAAAATTGTAGAACTGATAATAAAGCATATGTTTCGGAAGTCATGAATATAGGAGTTGTTGTATTGGAGTCTTGTTTCAATAATGTTAGAGCTTTCCATTTATTACAACAATAAAACAAATGTATACTATAGTAAAGAAAAACAACCATTCACAAGATAGTAGCCCCTATAAATAAATCAATGCTACACCCGCATTTGTGTCGAGCTGTCCCGGTTATGTATCGAGGAAAGCATAAACTACAAGAAGAGGGGCGGACATTATCTCCCTTCTATATGATCTAGGAAACGAAGGGGAAACTGAGGAAGCCATTTTCCGTCTTCGTTCTGGACCATTGTCAACAATCTCGCTCTATTCGGGATGTTGAGCATGTAAGGGGCAGTTATTGCCGTCGCAATAGGCTATAAGCCAAGGCATATGACAAACTATTAATAATAATTTTTAATGTAAAATAGCTCGATTCTGAAAGTAAAGAAAGGATAATAATCTGGTAGGAATATGCTTATTTCTCACAGGTTGATTGAAAAAAAATCCTTTCATTCCGGCGTGTCAAAAACGCAGAAATTGTTTTACACTTAGTAACATGCAGAAACATAAATAAATAATCAGAGCTAATAGTAATGCATCGATGTGAAAAAGCATAAACAAAAACATAACCAATCTGTTTGAAAAAAAAATGTGATTAATGATGGAATGGCGTGATTAATAAGGAAATTATGGTAAATTTACTTTTAATCGTATTCATGGTTTGTTTATATTTTTTTAATTAAAGTAATCGCCTTCACTGCTATTAGCCTAATATAATATGATATGTAACAATTACTATAGAGAGGGGGGAGGCTCAGTGGTAGAGCACTCAACTGGTTTGCTGAAGGTCCTGGGTTGAAGTCCGGTTGTAGCAGATAAATTATCTTATATGCTAACAACCGTGGATGGAACCGTCTTGAAAAAACAACAAAATCCTCCGGTAAAAAAATGGATACATTTTATTAGAAAAAAAAATGATATTTTTCTAATTATGGTTAATTTTCTAACTAGTCGTATGCATAGTTAGGTTTTATTGCTATATTTTATTCATTTAGCCTTTACTGCTAAAAGCTATAGTAAACTATAGTAACAGCTAAAAGCTTAGTGCTATATCACTTGCTATCTTTCTTTTCCCCTAATACTCTGAAGTTATATAAACGTATAAATGCATGACAGAGTTGACGACAGATTGTTTGTTAACAACATAGTCGATTTTTTTAATCAAGCTTGTAAGCACTGAACAAGCGTCACATTCAATGTGCGAATAGATGTCATGACACTGCACATGAGGCTTGTAGACAACAAAAACAAATCTTAATCCACAAAACAGTCTATGCTATATCCAAACAATCAGAATTTGAAATAACTTAAATGCAATTAAAATCATTACAATTTTTCGCCATCTTTTAATTTTAGGCTATTCGCAGAGTTTCTTTGAATCAAATGTACTCTCTTACGGGTGATTAGCACAACAAGAAAGGTCCCGTAGCATCGGAACAGCTGGCTGTTTGGTTGTACCCTCCAAACCTGGATCTTCCCATGGATGTTGCCCCTGAGGTTTGTACTATACGTGACCTTCTGTCAAAATAATTGTCTAGTGTACAGTTCTGTATTGTGTGTAGCCGTTGTTTTGAGCTCGGGTGACTGGGGGTTCGTTTATCCCCACTAGCCTGGTACTTGTCTCTGCGGAATACATTTTTTTATTACACAAAAACAAAAGGAAAAATGTTGCATATACCGCAGAAGTAGGAATGTTGAACCAAATCCATGATCTTTACACCCCTACAATACTAGGCCCTCAATAAAGGACGAAGTGGTTCATTGAAGTAGCATTAGTCGTTGAGCCTTCGTCACTTGAGAACATCTTGAGAGCAGAAGAGCGATTACATCCTGACTCAGAGACGAACCAGGAGCGGACACCGTTTCGCACTCAGGAGCCAGAGGGGGGAGGGGGTGAAAAAACCCGGGAGGAGATGGCTAAGGATTCATTAGAGGTCCTCTGGCCCTCGGCTGCTGACTCACTCCAGATATTGCCCCAATCTGGCCCCGCGGCACGCAGGGTTATTACGCAATTATTGGTACCATTGCCAGCGGCGTTGAGGCAAAGGGTTCCAGGTCCGGATCTGTCACGGATCCGACTAAGCTGTTTTCGTTAATACAACCTCTATTGCTATGACCGATCCAACAAGCTCTTCGATAAAAATATTAGACAGTCATAGCGTTAAACTACAGTGAAGAGTTACACCCCTTAATCCATAACCCAATGAAAAATAAAAAAATAACCAGAATCTTGTTTAGGTGATTATATGCACCTTCATCAAAAGTCCAACTAGAGATTAATTTTAAATTATTTTTCTTAATTATCGATTCTAAAAATCTATACGAAAGAATGAAGCATTATACTCAGACAAGGTGAACACAATAAAAAAATGTTCCCCATAATTAAGCGTACTCATACTACAAAGGCTAGATGAGCCTGAGGAGGGTCTGAAGATCCCACTGGGTCCATCTATCTCAGATAATAATCAATTAATTTATTTGTCATTGCCAGATTTGAATCCGAAATATTCAGCAGAGCAACTTAATGCTCTACCGAATGACCAACTCCACTCCCATCAGTCTAGTATAGTACAGGCCGACAAGATAACTAGAACGTTCGTTCCAAGTTTAGCGTCCATGAGATTCTAATAATACATTTCCAATGAGTACTAGCCAAATTATATATGTTCCTCTTATGTCAAGAAGCCTTTATCTTTTTCTTTAGACATTGTTTGTTCAGCTATTCGGTGTAAACAATTTTTTTTACTAAATCAAAATTAAGTTTTTATCAAAAGGCAACATATCAAAATGGGAAAGATCCAGTCATAACAATTTTTTCTGAACGAAAAGGGACCATTTTGATTTTTAATCCATTCATCACGTATTTCTTCTTGTTTGGACCTGTGATTAAGTTCTTTGCCGACGTTTCGCTGCCCATATGGCTAGCTTCTCCAGTGTTTAATCGGCTAATTAGCTTCCGAAGGCCATTGAAACGTCGGCAAAGAACATGGCAATTTGAGAGAGTATTCTTATTTTTGTTATAGCTTGAAAAAACTTCCAATTCTCTATTTTGAAGGAGGGGTGTATGTTTTGGGATACCCATCAAAAGTGGTATTTGTCAAAAGAAGACATGGTCCCTGTTAATAGAAAGTGCCAAATCGCAACTGACTCCTTTGATATTCCACCTGTTTCGAATATACACCCCTTCTTCCTGCAGGTAATGGGAACGCTTTAATTACAAACTTAATGCTTAACGCATAATACCGTATGAGACGTTTGCATAATAATCAACGTAAACCGCCAGACATCACATCAAACATAGCTAAACGACCTGCTAAGTGATAATAACAATCGAATGTAATGAGGCATTCACCAAGTTGCAACCCCCTGGATGTGAGGACAATTATATTCTATAAAGGACGGAGAGGGCGAGGCATTTAGCCTGCTAATGTCAGGCAGGTCCGGGGTTCAATATGCCAGCTCTGCAAATGTCACGTCCTGTCTACGCTCCGGATCCGGTGAGGGTATGAGGGAGGAGTGTCTCTCTCGCTGTATCATCTCTCCCATGAAATCCCTCAAATGAAAACAATTTTCAGAGAGCTACTAAATAAATACTAGTGTGTTCCAATTATTCATATGGTTTAAGAGTATTTATTACTCATATTACAATATTCATTCTGGATTAGCATTATCTACCTAAATTTAATATTAAATATGGACATTATAACTTAGCAGTGTATTTTTAGATGTGTTATTATACATATAGAAGAGGAGGGGAGGTTAAGGAAGTTTACATTGATGACAAAAAGGACGCCACTACTTGGTTTAAAAATTCATATTACAAAGTAAGTACTTAATCGAATATCCGTTAACTCTATGATCGAATTCACATAGACAAATGATACTCATTTTTTTCATTTAATTACTATTATTATTGATTATTAAAATAAAATATACATCAGAGTGATATATCTCGTCTAATACAACCTAGTCCAAGTGGCCTATTTTTTTTATTAACACACTATAGGCAGGTGGCCTGACGGTATGGTTCTTTGCAGGTACAAATTCCTTTTAGGAACCCATAATCATGTTGCTATGGAATATTATGTTATAGATCAGGGAATCAAACAGCCTATATCCACTAATCTATCCAATCCTGACCAAATCAGATATTTTTAACAACTAAAACACAAGTTAGCATAATCACTTCTAAGATTAAATAATATTTAACATTTTTAAACATTCTTAAAAAAACTGTCAGAACCTTATACATATTATTCACTTTAGTTATCAATATGTTATAAAATATATAAGTATACATTTTGATATATTCCGAATTTTTGAAGAAATTCCCTTAATGAATGACAATCTTTAGCTAAGATCAAATATAACCGGAATTATATAAAGACGGAAAAAAACCATTATCTTGGGAAAAATAGCTAATTCCACTATTATATGGAGGAATTAGACTCTTGCGCTTCCCTAACAATGGTTGGATGATTTGTAGAGAAACGTAGATAATGTATTATGTATGATGGAGATAGTAATTAATCGAGGGACATAGAAGAGCTGTTTGGAAGAGGAACCGCCGAGCGGGGGAGGACGGACGCAGGCGCCGACCACGATCGACCGGAGTATCCACAGTAGACAGCGTGCCGCCTCTCAGTCCACAGCTGCCTCTAGTTCTCCGCTCTTCTTCCGAATACGTACGTGAGTAAACAACATTGTTGTTGTTGTCTTGGTAGTTTTGTTACGGTGGCATGTCTGTCGTCTTGGATTTAACAGGAAGTAGATAGCGAGGCTGGGGAATCAGGAAATGCATGACACATGGAAGAATGCAGCAGCGTATTAAGAGAAACATTCACATGGATATTATAAAGAGATGTTTAATTATAGACATTCTGCACATGTATATGAGTAATTAATAATTCACTATCACAACAGCACATCAGTTTAAAAACATCGACATAACCATTTAACTTACATTAAGCACTGGCCAACGTCCAACAACCTAGTTCGTCTTTTTAAGATCCCTTTGAAAACTGTCCTAGGGCTATTCCAAGGGACATTTAATTCAATTTTAACTGCGGCATGTTGAATTGTAGCGAGTATTCCCAGCAGAGGATAACTCCTTAGCCATAACTCCTTCCCTTAGTTAGCGATAAAAGGCCGCTACGGACCGCGGCGGTTTGGAACGAAATCCAGGAATGGAACAAATATATCATAATACCAAAAAGCGTTTTAGAAATAATTAAGAAATTAATAGATAAACGAATAATAATGACACGAAAACTTGTTGACCATGGCCTTGTCAGGAATGCATGAATATTACAGCACTTTTATGAAAATTCACAATAAATATAGAATAGTTTTAGTTATAATTAGTAATGATTATTTATTTATTACTGTATAAATAGATGACGGTTAGTAGTGAGGTCAAAAATTAGTAAACACGACCGACGTTTCGGCTTTGTGGTTGGTCATCTCTACGGCTACAAAACCTGATGATGGTTGCAAAAGAAAAAAACAATAAAACTAAAATACATCCAGTTAAAGTTTTATACAATCTAGAATAAAAAATAAATAAAACATTATCATCGGTGTGATGTTATAACACTTATTAGTAGCTGAAGAAGTGTTATAACGAAACGCGTGACGTGATATATAAGTGTAAACATTCATTTTCACACCTCAAACACAACAATGATCTCATACATTCAATCAATGATCTATTGGATAAATATGATTTATGGTACTAGATAATACATTTTATAATTTATAAAGGAAGTATAAACAATTTAAATGTTTTTAAGCTAGGAATTCTAAAATTCAAGAAGATATTTGTCAACTAAATTTTAGATGTGATCCAGTCTTTAAGTTAAGTAAAAATTTTAAAACCTGAAATATTTTAATTTTTCTGCCTATGAAAAAATGTACCGACAATTCGGACTAGAGAGCACATTATAATGAGTATAGTTATAAAGGTTGCTTATGGGCGTTAAACATGATCTTAAAATAGACAGATGATCAACGCATCAAGGTATTCGAGAATCAGCTATTGCATAAAATATTCGATATGAGTTCATATAGTATGTTAGTAGAATTGAAATGATTATGTTCTGAATGTTGAGATAGCCTTGCATTGTTGAAATTATTATGGAATGTATTTCTAAAATATTAATAAGCGCTATAAATGCCCGGTAACAGATAAACGGAGGCGTAGGTGGGAGGATTGCGTGATTAGAGTGATCTAAGGGATTTGTGCTGGGATAGTAGACGAAAGTTGGTAAGCAGAAACTGCCGGTATCGGCATCCAGCATTCGGATTTGCCAACCCTTTTATTATTATTAGCTTTATTTATTATAAAAATCGCATAATATATTTGGTATGAATAATTGTTAAAATTAATACAAGGTTCTAAGGGATCTCCAACAATAAAAAGAGCTACAAAATTCAGTGCAAAATCATTTTCAATTCTATTCCTCAAATAATTTTAAATAACTATATATGTATTTGTAAGCAAACCGGCGAATTATATTAAAAGAATACAAGAGGAAATTAGTTGAAATTGAAACAAAATCCCTAGTTCCCTTAGATAAATAATGTGATACGGTAAGATGAGGCACAACAGAGAAGGAATTCGTATTTGTCAGGGAGAAACGGAGAACAAAGAGTAGAGTTTTTTCCCCAACATTAATGGAATTAGGGATAGTAAGAGCATTAAGCCCTCTCCTCAACAGCTAAGTTCTGATGGAAAAATGCAATTAAAGATAAAAATTCATGATTTCTTTTAAAGAATGATCCACGCTTTTCCACGACTCGGAAAATTCAAAGAGGTCTTATTTGAAGCTATTAAACATCCTATGGTTACAAAGCATTATTGAACTAATGTTTGAAAAAAAAAAGTATTTATTTAACAAACTAAATGAATACACTGTTAGGCTTCCTCTGTTTTTATTGAATAGATTATATTCTCTATTTATGCTATGTTACGCGTAATAAATAACATTTTAGGATTATGGCTCGATATACAATGTTTCTAACATATAAATTTAAAAAATAATTGGGATATATGTTTTATCATGTCTATCACACGTGGATCTTTGTTTTTCTCGCGCCTAAGTGAAAAGGACCTACATACCTGATAAAATAAAATTTCACGCCCACACACTTAATCGATCAATCTAGTTTTGACAGCGTTAGATCATATTGTCAAAACCTTAATAAATCAATCACATAAGTACGTGAATGTATTTATGCCCCATACAAAATTATAAGATATCGCTTATATAGAAAAATAATCTTGAATAGAGAGGAAAATAGTATACTGGAAAGTCTAATGAAGGATACAATTAGTCTGGAGGTGCAGTCAAAATAACAATAAATAAGATAAAACTTATTTAATACAAGTGCCGACATTTCGGCATACAATGTAGGCCATCTTCAGGGCTAAGAAGGAAAAACAGAAAAAGTTTTATAAGAACATTGCAGTACTAGGAATTATAGAACAATATATAGAGTATAGAAAGGTGGAGAAATATAGCATATGATAGTTTGTTTGTATAAAATAATTAAGAATAACAAAATGACAGAATGTGTGAGGTACAAAATGAAAAATGGTGAGACATACAAGTATGGAAAACTAGTAATACAGGTAATGATATAAAATAAACGTATAGGAAAGTTATAAAAATATGAATAGATATTATGAAATATGAAATATTTCAATATGAATTTAAAAATATATAATATGAATTATAAAAATTAATTTGTATTCATATTAGATATAGTTGACAGTACAAACATCCAAGAACAAAATAGTCAGGATGTAGATCGAATAAATAATTCTTTAAATAGTGATAAACTATTATATTCTATTGATTACTGACATACTCGTGACCTACAATACAAGCCCTGAAGAAGACCTGCTTTTGGGTCGAAATGTCGATTTTTAATACATATTTTATCACTCTTCAAGGAATCGTGGGAGCGGAATGCATCAGTGCCTGAGTTGCCATGCCAAAACCCCGCAACTGGCACTTCTATTTACCCTGTTAGCAGGAGATGGATGATATATCATAGGATCTAGGATTCTTCTGGGGCTCAAAGTGGGTACCCAAAATAAGGAGGAAAATCCGGCGGTTGAGCATGATTTAGGACAAATCACCTCCCAAAAGAATTCCAACTATCAAGAAGAAAGAAAAAACTGTTTCAAGGTTCAATCAAAATCGGCCAAACGTAATTTAACAATTTCATTATACGTTGTCTTTACGCCTTATGGATGATTCTATGTCAATTTTACATCAAATATCAATCCTAAAGAAAATGCTATAAGATCAAAAACGAAATATTTTATTTCTCATTTGATATTTGGCATTTTATTATTCTATTAATAATCTATTTATATTGACGGTGATTATTTTTAAATATTTTTGTTTTGAAGAGAAAAGATTTGTCCTGGCCGGGATTCGAATTCGGGATGAACATAGGATTCCAAATAAATAAACATGACAGGGGAAGAAAATGGTCCGGGTGGAGGTAAAAAAATCTCTTGTCTATTCGAAAGCAAACGCTTTGACCAACATTGCTGGTCTTCAGGGCTAAATATGCAAAATACAGATAATTAAAATTACATATGGTAAATATTAAAATCAAAATACGTAGGCATCAAGGTATCTGATTGATAAAACATAAAGATGGGGGCCTGAGATAGATATACAAAGCACGGGGAATAAATGTAGAATATTAACAACTAATGATAAAGAAGGTAATACAAATAACTAATAAAGAATAAAATAATTGATACAATTTATTTATTAATTTATCACTTGTTTTATTCAAAACTATTTCAACTATTATAATTCAAAAAATAAACAAAACGTACAAAATAGAGCAGTATCCATAGAGAAGACAGGCATACGTAATTATTCCCAACAAACCTACTCTAAAAGAGACAACTAAAACCTTTTAGTAGAAGAAGGAGATAAAACTACGGTTCCTACTGAAGACTCGGACAAAGAATCCAGACTTGCCTTAGCCCTTCAAAACAGAGCTGTCCTGAAAGAGAAATGCCTTTATTGACTTCACACTTCAACGACGGATGAAAAGTTTCCCACCTCACCCTTTCCCCGATGTTTTTAGCTTCGCCCAATTCCTAAGGTTATTAAAACCAAACTAATTCCCGATGGTCTCTCTAAATTTTTTTTTAACCTGAGGTTGTTAACATTATTCTTTCACTAATTCTAAAAATTATTAATAGCAATGTTCATTACATCGTTCTAATGTCTAAGCAATGGATTTAGTATACCCACGACATTAGATTATACGTTTCGGCCTATATTATATTGGTCGTTTCATATGAAATGCCCATCTTTATTATTTCTATAATTGATAGTAGAATTAGAGAACTTCTGTTTTTATTATGTTTATGTTTACAGATTTTACTGAGGTGTTATTAATCACAACTATTGAACGAACATTGTTCAGTATTCCATCAAATATCACAAGTTCAACTAAGAAGTCACGGGGCCATCTTCTTTTCAGACGCCTCGGAGGATTATCGGGAATTGAAGAGGAAGCTAGGTTTAAAACCAGAGGGTTTGAGTGGAAATGAAGTTTGTTATGAAAGGATAGATAGCGGTTTCGGTCCAAATCAGCAACAAATGGGACATTAAGGTCGTTATGGATGATTTTATTCTTAACAAAATAAGGAGCATTAAGGATTTTACGAAGGATTTTGGATTGTAGAGATTGGATACGAGAGGAATTCCCATCAAATATGAATATGTAAACACGCGATTTTGGTCTTATAAAAATAATTTTTATTTTTAAAAATGAGTTTAAACTTGGACACTCGGGAGTCCAAGCAACAAAAAACATTATAGTCTCGTTAGGGAAAGGGAATGAACGGACCATTCGCCGTTGGTTTGAGAAATTTTCCAACAGTGCAAAAGTGCAGTGGTCATAGGCAGGAATAATTCATTTCTCCTTTTTACCCAGAGGTGAAACCATCTCACCTATATTGTATTCCAGGGATATTGACTAAATGCAATAACAATTTTCAATCAGCGACCTCCATTAGTTAACCGGAAGGAGCATGTACTCATACGTTAGTAATATACTTTGTTTTGTTTGATTAATAAAACATTTTTTTTAACGAATCTTTAATGATAATGTCATAAAATCAGACTTCAGTGCAAATAGGGAACCCATACATTAGGACACTAAGAGCTCCTTATGGTGATTTTATTCCTTCCTCTTTTGAGTAGGAGGTGAAACGGAAACGCTAAGCAAGACTTTCAATACTACCTGCACGCACCTGTAAGAGTCTCTCACCTATAAGAACGGGTGATAATGATATATGAAATTGTTATTTATAGATTTAAAGCGAACAAATCTCGACATATTCTTGGAGTTTTAAGCAAAATGGCCACCAATAGTTGACCTCATAGAGGCATCATTTTGCGAGGCCATTTCACCAAATTGCAGTATTCTTTTGCATTGATACCTCAAGAATAATAGGATGGTTAAATGTCGACTCCGTTCTCTGAATGATTTAAAGTATTAATCTATTATGTTTTAGCAGAAATGGCAATGGTATTGGAAGATTACCGTAAGGTCAGAAACAGCCGGCAACAAAAAGAGTTAATTATGAAACTCACAAAAATAAATTTATTTTCAAATATTCCCTGATCCACTCTGAATTATAATATAATAAACATTAAAATGATTATTAAATATTAAACCGGATTATGTATTTGATTTTTAAGCCACCTCTTAAGTATAATTTGTATTTACATTTTTATTATTTATTTATTGATATTTACAACTGTGTTACAATTGATAATACAACAAGTAAATAGACTAAGTGATACATAATGACAAGTAGAGAAACTACCTGAAGTAGAGATATTAAAATCACAAGTTCAACTAAGAAGGTCACGTGGCCATCTTCTTTTCTAACGCCTCGGAGGATTATCGGGAATTGAAGAGGAGGCTAGGTTTGAAACGGGAGGGTTTGTGATTGAAGTTTGTTATGAAAGGATATATAGCGGGTTCGGGCTAAATCAGGAACCAAAGGGACATTAAGGTCATTATGGATGACTTTATTCTTAACAAAATGAGGAGCAATGAGGATTTTACGAATGATTTTGGATTGCAGGGATTGGATACGAGAGGAATTCGATGGCTTAGTGGAGCCCCAAAGCTCTACTCCGTAAGTCCAAATAGGTCGTATGATGGTCATGTAGATGAGTCTTTTGTAATTAATTGGGAGTTTAGAGCGTTTGTCTACTAAGTGTTGAAGTAGCCTGAAACGTCGAGCGGTTTCTTGTCTTTTGTCGAAATGCAACCCTAACTATCGGATCTGTTCTACAGGCACAAGTGGGATATTATTAAAGGATACTGAAGGGCAGGAAGTCATTGGTTTACGACGTAAGGTAAAAGTGATTTGATCCGATTTTTGAGAATTTATTATAATTCTCCAGTTTTGACACCATTCTTCAAGATCAGTGATATGGGATTGGAGGCTTTGGGATACAATAACTGGATTGGTGTTGACTAATAATACACACCAGTGTATACCTGGTAAGGATAGTATTAGGATGAGTTGGGATGTCAGCTGTATAAAGGATTGGGCCAAGGATACTACCTTGAGGAACACCAGCAGATTGGGAAAAGAGGGATGAACAGACATTATTATGGTTTACTTAGAAAGTTCTATTTGAGAGATAGGATTGAAGGATGAGAAAGTATGTAGACGGTAGGAATTTACGGAGTTTGTAGAGCAATCCCGGATCCCAGACTCGGTCAAAAGCCTGTTCCACGTCAAGGAAGACGCCCGAACAATCCACGTCCTAATGCAGAGGAGACTACATCCACCACAGGATGACATTGCTGAATAGTGGAGTGGGATGCTCGGAATCCAAGCTGGTGATCTGGTATTAAAATATAATTTAAGTTTATATTTACTTTCATGTGCTTATTAAATTACTATATATTTCTTATTAAGTAGCCTCCTGCCCAGACATATATTCTATTTTTTACTGAACACATCTGTTATTCCTAATGGACCTGGTCCATGAATAAAATTATTTTTCTATTCTAAAATATAAAGATATACCTTTACCACATAACTTCCCCACTACATGAAGACTAATGGGTATATGTACAGTAGAGAATTTACTGTTTCTAAACCAACGGTTGTACAAGGAGGTGATTTTGGCCGAGATTACACTAATTTTTTGGCCGCCTGGTTTTTTTCCTCCTTATAAGGACATCCATAGAGGCTGGGTTAGAACCAGGAAGGTCGGCAGATCTCACGGGATCGGATCCACCTGTAAACATATAAGACTCTGCCAAACCGCTCCATATAATAATGATAACCAAATATTTTAATTAACCCCTTCCTTTATTAATTTCGGAAGCGAAAATGAATTTCGGAGAAATGGTTTGATAGTTATCTGATACACATCATTAATTTTACTCGGACTTAGAACAGACATTTTAAAAGTAAAATAAGTACTAAAAGATAACTTTTATACTTTACAATAAATGGTTTAATTTTGCCCAGAAAGATTCTATGACGACAAATCCGAGCCATAAATATAATATGAATGAAACGAAAGATTATTACTTTTTGTTCGAAATTCTTTGCAATTTTAAGAGCTCTGAACTAACAATTTAATATTACAGGAGAACGATAAATATAAAATATATATAAATATCAATAATATACGTTTTTTATTCATTCCTTTGAAATTCACGTAACTCTAAAATATATAAATAAAGATACAATTTTATAGCATGGCGCGTCGAGGAAAAATTTTTATTGTAACGGTAGTGAACTTAAGCAGCTTATATTCTTATGACCAAGACCTTGCTGAAGTCCAAATCAGATCATTTTGGAAAAAAACGTTTTGAATAAGTTTAAATATATAGAACAAGGACAATAACATTAAGCAACACTCGTAGGTTGTAAATTAAGTGAGACCGAAAATTAATGAGGGTAAACGTAGCAGGAATACATGGACTTGTTCTGGTTTTTACCTCAGCAATTATAATATTGAAGGACGACAGAAAATGTTTTTATTTTAATTTATATCTCCCACATTGAATTAGTTTAGTTAGTTAATTGGTTATCAGATAAGTTAGTTTTTATGATCCATTTGGGTTGCTAAATGAGCAACAGATGTTGGGGGAAATGCGCCCGTTCAAATTTATTTATTCAAGCAATATTTTTTATTTTGTATGGGCTTACATTACAAGCACCGAAAAAGCGAAAAATCAAAACGTCGGTTAATAAATAGATTTTCACTATTTAAGGATTTTTTTTTTTATCTCCATCAGGACCAATCTCTTCTCATTACGAATATAACTTAACACCTGCTCTTATTATAAAGACTTATTATGAAGCTCTTTAGTCAAATTCATGATAACAAGAACATGTGACAAGGATATGATTATTATTATTAACTTTAAAAATATATTTTTTTAAAAGTTACTTGTACTATTTTATAATTCACAAAAAAGATATTTAACTGACTAGAGTAAAAAATACCAAAAATGTCCCAGATGAACTTTAGTTTTTATTTTATATATAAATTTACTATTGGTTTCTGCAAGGAATCTGTGAAGAACGCTACTTGCCTAAGAGGTTATAGTTATGGAAGAAGATGTTTTTATATGAGACATTATTAAGCTAAAAGGCAAGGAAAGACACAGGGAAAAATTGGTGTGAATCTCTGTATTATCACTTTCGAGGAAATATGCAAAAAATAAAAAATTGTAAGTACGTATTATGAACTTAGTAACATTTAAATACCTCTTCACCTTTTGTGATGAATATTATGTCGTAAAACCGAGACTTTTTTTACGAAGGGTAATTAAGGACTTAGTACTTGAGTAGTTAAGTCCCTTGTAAAGTGCAACTTATAACATCGAACGAGTTCATAAAAAGTTCATCGACAAGTTCATCTAAGAGGAAATTCCTCCCCACAAAAGGAATCTAGTTAATAACAATTTATAGTAGATGATAAAGTCTATATAAAAAAACTGTATCAAAACAAAATCAAGATGCACATAAAACGTCTACTCCCCGCCAAGGTTTATATTAATTTATGGCTTTAATTTAGTTTACCTCAAGTCTTGAAGATTAACAAGAAAGCTCAAGTTAATAAGTTCAGCTGATGCTCAAAATAACGGGGAGACTTAGGTTGTCTAGAAAGGAGAGATTTATACCTCGAGTAATTTTCAGCTTCGAACAACACCTCAACGTAAGCATATACTTGTATATTAGTTAATACAAAACCTCAAAATATTGTATATATTATTTTGTATATAGTTTCTTTTTTATTATTAGAGAAGTACGCATGATAATAAGAAATATTTCCGATGCGCTTATTATCAGAATTCTATTGCCTATAAAATTTATAGTCTTAGAGAATATGCGACTAGAGAGAGATAGAATAATTACAATGTGTCAAGATAAAAGGTCATTCATTACCAATAGAAATGAGGTGATGTAGTGGATTCAGGACAAAGGTTATAAATAACTAATATAACAAATTTATATTGAAGATATAATCAGCTCAAACAGTTGCGATTAGTTTTTTGCTATGAAATAATAACTCATGAAATTATAATTTATGATAGCTGTTGTAAGAATAAGAAAATTATTCTATTCATCGGAGAGTAGGTTTAGTCAAATTATGTAAATTTCAAGTGTAGTTATACCACTAGTGTTTACTGACAAAATAAAAAACAATTGTATAATTTTTTTAAATTATTAAGTATAAATAGTTCCTTGTGATAAGCAATATTTACGAATATAATTTAACCCCGTCTAATCTAGATATGTAGTTTTTTTGTATAAGTTTTATACAATGTGGGTATCATTGTTTTTGATATAAGAACTTTTATAGAAGGAATTATTTTTATATTTATATAATAATTTTTATAAAAGGAATTACTTTTTGAAGATATGAAAATTAATTTTTCGAGTTTGGCTTTTAACTGTAGCGGTGAGGACTGTATCATCGATTGTGTTTACCGAGTCCAGGTCAACGCTATTCCTGTCTAGTAAACCTTCCAAATTTTGCAATATTTATCTTAATATTTAATATATAAATAAATTAATTATTACAATATCTTTTTTTTACGGATTTATGGGTATTTTTTCAGATATTTTTTTTGTATTCATAGGTGGTTATTTATTAATAGTTTACTTTAAAATATTCATTTCCCTTTTTAAAAAACCATGCTAAAATAACAGGAAATTATTGTCAATCACACTATACCAAGACAGATTTCTAATGTCATTAACATTTTTAATATTTCTTATTTGTTTAAAATTTTAATATTATTTTAAATATTAATACCAGGCCCACATTTCATTTAATTAAATGGGTTATTGGCCCATATACATGTTAATAAATTCTAAAAGGAAGTACTCCTAATGAAAATTTTCATTTACAGTACTAATGAACAAATTAATTTTCCTCGTTATGTATAAAAATAATTTTATATATAATTTGAAATTCCAGAAATGTTAAAATTATATTTAGCCGATAATCAGTTTTTAAAAAATGCAATATTTATGTCCCAAAACAAATAAACCGGAATTTATTAAAAGATAATTATCATATACATTTTTTTTTACATCAATCAATCAAAACATTTGACTGACAGTGAAACTTACGGCACTTACACTTCTGCATCGAGTGCTAAGTGGATACAAGGCTAATCTAATTACCGATCATCCAAAAAAATCCTAAATCCTGCCGAAGGTTTCAAAACTCATCATAATCATGAAAGGGAGTGGATCATAATTCAATAAAAGTATTGAAAACATACTGAAATACGCTAGCATGGCAAAATATGATCGTAGAACGACACGAACTGGATTCAAACGACGGAATTCGTACCATAAAATTACCAAGAGGGAAATTATATCTTACAGTATTTTTTTTTAAATCTGAAGGTTCCACTTGATTAAAAAAAATAAGAAAAATCATTTTATTAATTTTTTTTTAACCCAGTAGCACTCACAAATCACAATCAATGATATGTCAGATTCAACAATTGAAAAACATTTTAAATGAAATAAGGTCAGATGGAATTAGCAGTTTTATAATATAGTAAGTATTATATTTCTTCTGTATCTTGAACAGATTGTTGGCAAGTAACATTGAAGTCAATCAGAAAGCGTTTAGCCACCATTTGGACTTGGTCCAACATAATGGAAGAATCATTGCTCCCTCATCTATGAACAATCGAGACAGTTATAAATCGACCGGTTATTGTTTGATATAATCGATATGGCTCTAAGAAACGGGCATGCCCTAACACCGCCAAAAAAAAAAAAGAAGAAAAAAATAGTTTATACACTAATAGTTATACTGAACAACTTCACATTAATATGAATAATACATATAATAACTTTGTAGATATATAAAGAAATAATTACAATAATTTATTTCAATTTTAAACGATAAATCTTTTAACAAAAAATTTTACTATCGATCCAGCATTGGCACGATGTGCAGCAAAACAAAAAAAGTAACTGGGAAATGTAGTCACTAGTGATAACAGAAACGAGATCATTTGTAAAGGTTGGTAAATATATTTAGCGGTCGACTATAGAGCTAAAGTAGGTCTCCCCTTCACTTTAAATCTATACATTAATAATCAATCCAATCGATATTGGTAGTTCCCAGTCGATATTCAGCCATCGATGGTCAGAGCTAATAAGTATCTCCAGCCTTGTCATTCACTATGCTAACAACACATTTAACAAAAGTATAAATAATGTATTTACTGAGGGAGCAACAACATTAATAGAGTAAAATTATTGTAAACTAACATATATTTATATTACTACTATCTCCTTAATAAAGAATTATAGTTCTTTACATGAAACTTCGAAACAACTTTCTGACTATTCATTATTTTTTACTTTGTCTTTTTTCCCTTTCAAAGTAACACTTTGGAAGGACAGTTTATTTATCGGCCCATTCCATTCATCTTCATATAATGTAGCTTAAAATTAAATATTTGCGATATAAAAACTTAATATACATAATTATCGTATATAATTACAAATGTTATACAAAATTGTAAGTTGTTTCCTATTATATAACTATAAAAAAATACAAAATGTGTTACTAACTACATGAATTGAATTAATTTCTTTAGTACACAGTTTCGTACAAAAGTCCGTCACAATATTTTTTGCCAATTATTTATTTATTCCTATCATACCAGATTGTTATCATTTTATTTATCATTTATTTCATTTAGTCACTGAACGAAAAAATCTCCTCAATCCGTTGATAAATTTTCAAAATTTATGATATTTACGAATTTTATGAATTCTGGCAGAAAGTTATATAGATCGTATCCTGATATTGCTCAACTTCTCCCTTGCAAAATATGATTGCAATAATTAATGTTATGCCTTTCCACAGATTTGACAATAATAAATTATGAGTTTGAATATAGTGACCAAAAAAAGCAGTAAAAGCAACTTTCATCATGAGTTCACTATGTCAGTAGCAAGTCCAACAATTCTGTATTTTATATTATTTTATACATTTCTCACTTATTTACTCAATAATTACAATAACTCATCATTTGAACAAATATAAGATATACAATGTAACCAAAATTTAATATGTATATCGCACATTTCAGAACTAAAGAATATTGACATCAACGTAAATTATTTTTTTAAGGTTTATGGCCAAATAGAAAATATCAAGGCGCAAATTAAACCCTAATAATAATTACTACTTCAAACAGATTTAATTTTGTAGCGTGTTCATAATAACCAATTTCACGAGAGTATTTTGACTTAATTATAAATTACAGGAATTGCGTTCATGATAATTAGTGGTCCCAGCTTTTTTGTTTTTCTTTTCAGCTGATATATTTATGTACAATGAGCGGAATTAGCAGTTGATTGTATCGGATAACGTTGATTATTAATTTTAAGGTATTACACAGCCAATGAAATTATTTCCTCCAAATTAAAATTATATTCTGTGAAACTATTTTAGAATGAAAAACAATTTTAATTTCAATATTTCGATTTTTAAAGAAAATATTCATTATAAAAAAATAAAAACATAATTTGCAAATGTATTTTTGATGTGGTATCTAAATAAGATTATAGTAAAGGTATGCAACATATTCTGAAACTCAGACAATTATTTTTAAATAACCAAACACTTCTAATGGTTACTTATTGTAAATCAAAAATTAATTATTCTGCTCACATAATTGATTAGAACCCTACAAAAGTCATAAATCAAAATATGTTTTTTTTTCCTCAACCCTATCTTATTAATACTATAGCAAACATATTTTCTACACTAATCTTTTTTTTATATCAATTACATTATCACGATTTAATTGTTAATAAAAAAATTAATTATCTCGAACGTTATAAATAAACAATTACAATATTTGAAGCGTGCATATTGTAAATTTGTAGTGCATTAGCTGGCAAAATACGAGCTAACACATCCCAAGCGTTAAGCCCCGGAAAACTAAAACAATAAGCAATATGTTAGCGAAGTTCCCAGCCGTCTGCCGCTAAGCACATAAACGGTGAATTACGAATGTTATTTCACTGTATGAAAATCATATAAAGCAAAGGAGAATATTATACACAATAAATTGTTTATTTAAAACATACAAATAAATTCATAAGTTATAAACATTTGTTTTCCTTTTAATTGAGTAATTAATACAATTTATAATAAATTAATGGTGAAAGATCTGGTGACAGATTATTTTTCTCTTCAAATATTTATCCACATCTGTGAATAAAACAGACAGTCAGCAGATTTTTGGTCGGTAAAGTTACAATAAAATGGCATAAGATGCGTGAAGAAGAATACCCAGCGGTACCTCTACCGTGGCTTGATTTGATATTATTAGAATAACAGATCTCTAATCCACGTTCTTTTTAGTCTCCTCCTTGTGTCCTCAGGCATGAGATTAGTCGCCATTTGTTCTATCAGTGGGTTTGGATGTCCGTGTACTTATTTTTGGAAACGATTGTAGTACGTTCGTATTTGTTCATCGACCGTTAGTACTTTTAAGTCAGTAAGCAGATTTTTGTTATTGGTCAGGATGCTTTTGTGACAAGTCTGGGTATTTTTGATGGTAAAGCTTGTAGTCGTTTTCTGTGAGTTTGTTTTGCGTGCCATAAATTTATATACATAAGTCCAAACTGGTTTTAGTAAATAAGTGTACCTGTTTTATTATTGTCTTGTTTCTAATTTGGATTTTTTTCTGAATAGAGGATACATTAGGTTCAGTTTAAGATTCAGTTACTGGCGTTTTTCTTAATATGAAGAAAATATTAGTCTGTCTCTGGGATAGGTGAGTCATTAAGGCCTGCAGTCTTGAGCTTAAAGACCTTGTCGAATGCTTGGGCGACATCCAAAAACACTCCAGTTGCTTATAACTTCTGCTCTAGTATGATTAGAGTTTTTGAGTGCAATTTTCAAAAACCGAATTGATGGTGGGGATATTTTTTTCTGTCAGTAACATAATTAATCGGGGATAAAGTAATTTTTCAAAATTTTTAGATCAAATAGGGAGTTAACTAATAGGTCTGTACGAAAAAGGGTCTGGTTTCTTAACTTTAATAAAATTATTTATTATTTTTAAATAAATAAGATATAGTTTAAGATAATTATGAAGACTATTTCAATATTTTTAATTTTTAATTACATTAATTAAAAAATGAATAAATTAACACAGATAAGTAAAAAATGCCTTTCACTAAAAGTCAAGGAAGAGTGGCCTTCACTAAGACTTAGCTTTGTAATCCATTAAAGTACCAACAGAGGGCGCTGGAGGGTTCTACTGAATCCATTCTTAGGAGCTTCACTTCATTTATACAATAAGTTTTCATTCTATTTTTGATATGTTTTTAAATACATGTATTAAAATGAAAGCATATTAAAAGTATTACAGGCCGAGCTGGAACCAACAGCAGAACTTCAATAAGGAAAATGATCCCTTAAAGAAAAAGAAAAAAGATAAACCAATAAGAACTATTTGAATGGTAAATGAAAATTTCAGGTGAATACAGATATATAGGAATTCGCTAAATACATAGATACAACGATGAACAATAAAATAGACATCAACCAAATTATACATATCCTCATCTGTATTACACATGTATCATATATATATATATATGATATATAGTTCTATATATATCTGTAAATATATATATAGTTCCGAAATAATGTTCCAACGGAAATTTAACTTCTTTGAAGTAATTGCCTCACTAAACTTTCGACTGTTTCAGTTATTATTTTATGTCATTACATATAATATTTTTTTGTTAAGTGTTTGAAGAATCAATATAATCCCATCTATATTTGTTATTATTATTAGTGACACTTGTACAATTATGATTATTTAAATTTAGAAATATAGCAGGTAAGGGACTTGTCACCGGGAGTGATTTCAATAGATTTCGAGGTACATTCAATGTAGACAATACAAAATTTCCTGTACATTAAATTCTTAATCCATTTCTCCAACAATAATTTTAGAATGTAATTAATATTTTATATCTGGTGAATATTAAAATGCAAGACGACTAAACCAAAACCACTTATAATTATCACCAATAGTTATGCAATGGTTTCCCACTATAATGTCGAACTGAAAAGGAAAACAGCACTTTCCTATAATTTTTTGGTTAAAGGATACGTTGGCAGTCAGTCAAGCTGAAGAAATGCCATTAGAGTGGAAAGGACATTGTAGCTAAGGATTAAGCCACGTAGACAGTACGAATTGACCTGTCTGCAAAAGAAATTACCAAACAATAAGAAGCTTCGACAGGAGACATGCAGAAGAAGTCACTAACTCCTCCGCTGGTGGAAAGCACGCAGAGGTGGCGGGTAATGAAGATTTATCAAGACTCCCACCGTCGAGTTTACATATAATGGCCACTTCACACGTGATGTCCTCTCTATAATAAATCATAACAGGACAAGATCCTTCTTCAGCCAATTTGCATTCAATACTCTGAGCCTGACTCCTTTCAATCCTTCATCTTCTTCTATCTCTCCTTCCTGTGGCGCTCCCAGCTAATACGATAGGTATTTATATCATCGTCCATCTATCAAGGGATTAACAGCATTGTCTTTGGCCCTGACGGTAACATATAACTTTTGAAGATAAGAGTATTCAACGATAAATGTATTTAAAAGAAATGTACAAATATAAATGTTATGATTTAAATAATGAAAGATCTTGGGTTCAGTACATTTTGGAGACTGGACTGTTTCTTCTTAAGCGGTTGTGTAGTGAATTAATATGGCTGAGATCACAGTCAAATACCAGGTTTTTTATCGTACTAAGGATGCCCACTTTATGGAGGCTCTATGAATCCCAGGTGGGTCTATAGATCCCCTGAGTCCATCTATGGCTGTTAGCTCATTCAATGGTAATTTAAAAACATACGACGCTCAAGATCGCGGGTTCTGAGTCCAGCCGTTGGGATTAGGATTTTTTTAAATGGAGTAAAAAGTCCTTTGGGAGGGACGTAAAATGGGGGGTCCCGAATCTGTACGGCGTCAGGAGCTCGTTAAAGATCACTGCCATAATTATACTTGGATAAACAAAATTTAGGACTCCTTCTGAAGTATTAGCCATAGCAGCATAAATAAAGGTTAATTGAATAAACAACAAACCTATTTAATAATATATCTGCCAAAGCTGGATTTAAACCCGGGGCCTCTACCGCTTCATCTCACCACTCTAGCACTGAGTTACTCCCGCTCTCTATAACCAAGAGATAAAGTCACGAAGATTAAAATGAGTTTGTAAAGTGGCTGGGCTTAGTAACGAACGAATTCCTAAGATGTTGA
Organism: Troilus luridus; assembly: GCA_964056705.1. Classification (NCBI taxonomy): domain Eukaryota; kingdom Metazoa; phylum Arthropoda; class Insecta; order Hemiptera; family Pentatomidae; genus Troilus; species Troilus luridus. The sequence goes on along the minus strand of OZ057414.1, from coordinate 93,088,846 downwards.
TGGGCGCTGTGCCTACTGGGAAGCGTTTGAGGAGTTGACCGAGGCATAGGTGGGAAGATTGCGTTAAGAATGATCTAGGCAGATTTAGGTTTGGGTATTGTTCCATGGGCGTTTGTAAGCAGAGGTTGGCGGTATCGGCATCGAACCTTTGTATTCGCTAAGCCTTGTTATTTTTATTATAATTATTATTAAACTAAAAAAGGTTCAGTTGCTATTTATTCAGTGCGTGAATACATATCGTCTATACAAATGTAAAATATCGAATTTGAAAAAAGCACATATTTCGATTCCGGTCTATAGCGACTGCTTTAGGATTGATAATTGATATAAAATTCTTATAAATCCATCTATAATGCATTTCACTTTCAACACTTAGCATTTGTATCGATGTTTATTGGTAAAATTTATTTACTGTAACTTTCACGATGACCTATTAGATAATATTTAGAAGTGCCTAAGCTATATTTATGTTCCATTATTGACACAGTTATTAAATTATCGATAGTCAACTATTAATTATCGACAGAGTAAGACTTTGCCAATAATGCAGCATAATTTGATATTGCCATTTGATAAATTTGATTTTCGAAATATTAATTACTCAAAAAATTGTTAAATATTATGGATTTAAATATTAGCCTACGATGATGCTAATATTTTGAGTAGAGAGGAGTCAATTTTTATTCCCTCCTCTATAAACAATAATGATATTATTAAGTGACCTAAGTACAAATGAGCCCTATCAAAGCAATAAATTGTCAGTGAAGGGATACTGAGGACCTCATGAATAATGTAACGCAGCCGGAATAAGCTCAATACAATCCTTTTCCTTACGGCCTCTTCAAGCTCAAATACTGACAGCATTTTATTCAGTCAATCGTTTACTTATCTTACTTAAGTTTCTCTTATTTCACTCAACAACTGAATTAAGGTTTGTAAAAAAAATAATAATAATTAGATAATGAAAGAAATTTCATTATTACAATTAAGTAATTGTATAATGTAATAATAATTAAATTCATTAACATTTTATGTAAAATGAAAAACGTTATTCATTGATGCAAGCTAAGTAGTGCCGAGCCCAAAATATAGTAATCATTTCTCGCCTTTATTTTTTCTTGACTATCGGTTTTTCTGGTAATCCGAAATACTTATATTACTAATCCTTTTTAAAGTTAAAATATTAATATTTCGTTTTATTCGAATTTACTTCGAATCCTATTCACTGGCCTTTTTCGATTTTATGTATTTAGTTGTGTAGCAACTGCATCACACTTTAATACCAAATCATCAATAAGCCAGAGAACAGAAATTTTACCATCCATACTCAAACGTTTTTCGGTTCGTATCACTTTTCTGGCATACTTGATCGAATCATCTGGATGTACGAAATTTGTTGGTAACACCTTCAAATATGTGGTTCAATCCATCCAAAATAGTAAACAGCATCTAGTGGTCGACGGATCATAGTCCTCTTTGAAATCGATATAAAGCTGACAAATACAGCCTCGTATTATAATCTTTTGTAAGTGAAAAAATTATATTTGGCGTAAGTGAAAACATTTGCGAAGAAATAACGAAGACTTTGGAATTTAAAAATAGGATTCTTACAATTTAGTTTTTGATTTTCGTACGCCGATTGTTGCGCCGTACTCATGGTCTACAAAAAATTTATTTGGTATTATCGAATTGATTTAATAACTAAAAAATTACATATTTGTATCCATACCTGTCAGCAACAAACAGATGGAAATCAGCAGATTGATTGTCAATAAACTAGAACGAAACGACATAAAATGCTTGAAGAAGAACAGTATACAGCGGTACCTCTACCGTTGCTTGTTTTAATTTCTTATATTAACAATCAAGCATACTCTTTTTAGCCTCTTCCAAGTGTACTCAAGCATGAGAATAGTGACTATTTGTTCTATCATTGGGTTAAGGTCCCCGTGTATTTCTTCTTGAAAGCGTCTGTAGTATGTGTTGGACAACCGTATATTTGAATCAATATGCGAAGCTTTGATATTCACATACCATGGTGCTTTTGTGATAAGTCGTTTTCTGTTTGAAATAAATATGGTTAGCCATGTCGTGAATTTTTAATACATATAAAATTAAGTAATTGAAGTATTGATAGTACATACTCATCTGATAAAAATGAATCCACGACATTAAAATCTTGCTTCCGCGTATTACAAGTGCTGGTACAGAAGTGGACATAGCAATACCCGAACAGAGATCAATATTGGCCAGCTATGGTCCGAACATAATGACAGAGAACACGCCAGGTATATCGGATCGGATTCGGTTACCGAACTCCCTTTTCTTTATTACCTGATATCTACCCACCGACCTATTTCAGAGATTGTGGTATCGGGTTAGGATGTCCGAGTTGTGCGGTTTCTGATACTTGAAGTAGAGTTTTTTCGAAACACTTAACAAGGATACTTAAAACTCAGTCTCTATACGAAGAACAGGAAACGAAAATACTTAGCTTCGGAGTCAATGTTTCGCCCATTCAGGCATCGTTAGGACAGACAAGAGTAATAATAGGAACTGAAAACAAAAACGAATAAGCATATCCTAACTACAAAATGCTGAAAGATACTAACCAGAGGAAACGTCCCACCACCTCCCTGGCCCAAATGCACCTACTGAATCATACGAAAGGTCACAACGGCGGGAAAAAACTAAGCAGCTAAATCATGGTTCCCACACTTTTACTGTACTCCTCCTGCTCAAATGAAAGCCTCCTTTAAATTAAAATAACCCCAAGCTCCCGAAATCAGTAAGGGTTATTTGAAAAACAAAACAATTATTGCATTAAAAACAAAACTTTTAGTTTTGCCATTACAAGATACTTTATAATTTTCAATTTAAGATAAACAAGTAATGGTAAGACAAAAATAACCAAAAACTAAGTGAGAATTTTTATATTTTCAATTGGGGACTGTCTTGTCTTCACGCCCCCCAGGTTTAGAACCACTGGGCTAAATAGTAAATACCCACCATATTTCAAAAAGCACAAAGAAAATTAATAATAATAAACAACATAAACAGATGGTAAGAAAAAATAAAAAAAAGGTAAGTATAAGTGCAAGAGAAATAGGACAATATGAAGAATCAAGTGGACATCAAAAGCTCAGAAGAGACATTACTTAATATAATAACTTACTTACAATACTTATAATAATTAGTTTATGTATCTTTTGAGCGTTTGTTCTTCTAGATTAATTTAATATTTTTATTTCTTTCTCATTGTTTATACATTATAAACATACCATACAAGGAATAGTTTCTTCATTCATTGAGAAATCTGGAATGACTTATTTTTTGATGTTTTTGGACTGAAATTTAATACGACATCATTCGTAGACTCATGTTCGGACAGGAACGTTTTTGTGGAATTACCTATTAATACATCGAATTTTATCTTTTCTTTTCACACCTAGTTTATATATTCTCAAATAAATTTATCGTTAAAAACAATATTTGACGCTTATCAAATATTTAATTACCCTCTAGGCTGTATAAAATACACTTAATAGACTGATAATTACATCGGTATGGCTTAAATGAAAAGTTTAAATGAAAAAATAACAGGCATAATTATAAATTTAAGCTCTTGTGTACTCATGAAAGCGGCAAACCTGAATAACGAGTTGCCACCTCCAGCGGTTGCTGAAGTTTCTTTTACAAAATCTAATTTGCGTAATTAAGGATTTGTGGAATTACTAAAGTTAAGTGTTAATTAATGTCAAACTGTTCGGTTGACGTTGGAATAAATTTAATTAGCAATGAAAAAAATCACAATATCCTTAACCTCTGTTACTACAGCATTTAGAGAACATATCTTAAGCACTATAATATGCATGGGCCGGAAGTTTAAAAGACATATTTAACATAGCCACCGTCAGATTTGCTGTTTGTGATCATTTAGTGAGAAAATAGGAAAAATAGAAAAACAATTAGGTCATTCGTTCATCAACCATTAAGTCATAGATTGGGGAACTTAAGACCGACCTATAGGTTTTTAAGGTAATTTAAATCAATGGAAAACGAGGTAAATTACTTACTCTGTAAACTCCATCGGATGGATACTATGGGATCTACTCTACTCATCCAGCCTCTATAAATTGGGTACCCTGGGGGAAAAACCTGGCGGTTGAACGGGATCTAGGATTTCTGCTTTACCGTCTTCCTAGAAACAGTACACTATCTGCCATGTACTGTACCATAGGAAAAATAGGTTTCTTCCACCATAGGTTTTAGTGGTAAAGCTTTTTATTTGTTTACTTAAAGGATATTTGGTAGTCGTCGATTAAAATTTGAAAAATATTAGATTATAAAATGCGAAAGACAATCCATATTATATCCAGTATGTTTTCTATTAATAGCGGTGTTTCATGGCTAGTAAAATAATGAATTAATATTAAGAAGATATATCAAGTTTGACTGAAGTTTGACAAACGCTAGTCAAACTTGTCAATCATTCTTGAAAATGGCGGAGTTAATTTATTTTAATAATATACTATAACAATCAATTATTAATCGAATTATCAATAATCATTTCACGATTTCAATGAAATAATGAACTAAAATTAATTGTAATTACTTATATAACAATTATTTATAACTAGATAATAATTCAACATTTATGAGTTTATAGGTTGAATACGTTCTCATGCACGAAACCACTCAGTTCACGATATACTCATGAATACTTATTCATTTTAAATATTCTTCACTTATTCAATGTCCTATCAATTTACTATTTCTTTTTAATTCATTCATAACGTAATAATTTTACACATTAATAAAAATTAAAAATTTGAACAACGATTACAACTAATTTTCTCAGTGTTTTGAAAGCTTCACGCGAAACAAGGTGAAAATATAAGCTTGGCTCAAGAAACTAGAAACATGTTAAATCCGGTGAACGACCCGAAGGAATAAATCGATCAAATATCGATTGTGTAGTTAATTATTCAGGAAGCACCGGGCACGTGGTCTAGAGTCTACTACACATCATCTATTATTAAGAGTTGGATCTAGTATTGAAGGCAAGGTATTCTAACTCAGGCTATTCCATACATTACTTCTTGTTTGCCTGTCAACTAGGACAGTTCCTTTTAATGGAACAGCTAGTTTAAATAAATTATTAAAATAAACATTATTCCTTGGCAACCTTATGTTATACTACATAATTGTTTCTTTTACTAAAGTGATAAAATAAATAAAATTGCCTTTAAAATAATAATGGGTATACAATACTAAAGTTTAATGCCCATTAGTATTTTAAGGTTCTTTAAACCTTCTTTTATTGCAGTTAACTGGCTAAAGAAAAACACCGCTAGATGGGCCTGATTTTTTTAACTAAAGGTATTAAGATACTAATACAGTTAAAATAATTTTTTTTTTTAATATTATGGTAATAGTAAAAACAGTAAATCAAATGGAAATATCTGTAGTAAAGATAGCTTTACTTCAATTTCCTTTTTATTTTTCTAACATAGAGATAGTACACAACAATTGAAATTTTATATGTTGAGAGAATCAACGAACATTATGAAGAGGAGAAAAACAATCCAAATTATTTAATTCTATTAAATATATTTAATTGTATTTAATTCATGATTTTATAAATCCAGATCATGAAACCCAACCAAATATTTTACTATATGTAGATGAGTTATAAATGTATTTATTTTATGTTAGTTTCGGTAATCTCAGCAATCCTCTGTTAACCAATATTTTATATCTTTAAAAATTCTTCACAACAATAATATAAGTGTGGTTACTAGAAACGAACAGGGTTTTCTTAAAAGGGTAAATTCCTCTTTAATTTGAATTATAATTATATTATTTTAGCGATTTTATTTTAAATTACACTATTTACTACTTACTGTACTTATATACTTGTATGTCTAATAAAAATCATTGAATATTTTTAATCAAATATCATCTTATGCCGAACACTCAGAAACGTCTTTGCACAAATAACTGTAGTTTATTTTTAAATTTATGAAATGAAAAATTTAAGCTATTTCTGTAGTTAAGAATTAATTTAAGATGGATGGTACAAAACATACAAATATGTTTTCCACTTTCTTTTAAAATAAAATTCGAGCCGCCCACAAGCCTTTAAGGAAATCCGATCCTCAGAGGAGGGGGACTAATATTTATTTATTTCATTGATTATTTCAAGTAAGAAATGTTCTCATAAAATTAATATTACATTTTAGATCAATGCTCATTAGCGATAATGTTATTTGAGCGATTCTGGTAATATCATAAGTCAGAATAAAATTAAGTATATTATTGAATAAATAGAACCTGAAAGGACTTAATTTAACTCAAATCATTCCCACCTAAATATGAAAGTCTAGGCCAATTTTATTCTTATTTATTAACAAATCACACTGAATTGTCGTAGTTATAATTTTAGTAGATATGTCAGCATTTCAAATAACTATCTTAGCACTCCATATTGGACCTCGAATATTTCGAAATTTGAGACTGGTGAGTAATTATCTACAAATGTGAAATAGCGGAAAGTGATAAATAATAAACGCAATTAAAGCGGGCTAGGATGAACACTCAAAGCCAGTTCCATTTGTTAACAACACTGAATAATTTAATCCACTCCAGTATTTCTCTGCTCTAGGTGTTGCGATGGTAGAAATTAATGGTACTTCTTTACCACTAAGGGTCTCTTCCGGAATTTAATTGCACGCCGATAATTTAATATTCAATATCAGAGAGAAATCGCAAACCGAAATAGTTTAATATCATAGCGTTATAAAATTATGGATTAATTCAGATATAAATGTTTATAAAAAAAATTTCTGGTCCTGTTGCTAAGAGAAATAGATATCCGGCCTGTCAAAGGTTATCTACCGCTATCTACAAGATAACCTACGTCGAAATTCTATCTTCAAAGAATTAATATCTATTAATACTTATATATAGAACAACCATAATTTTATTTATTATTTTTTTAATGAAAATAAAACAAACTAAAATATCAAATAGATAGCTATGAGGCCAAAGAGTTGCACATATCTATGCCCCGGAGGTAAAGGGCAACAAGGCTACAAAAAAGGAAATTGACATAAATAAATACTATGATTAATACTTCCAATGACTTAACAATGCGAACCATTTTTTTAAAGCTGTTTCTATTAAATGTTAAAAGTTTAAATTTATGTAAATGTTAAATGTTAATGCTTTAAATTGGCTCTTCTGAACAACTACGAAAATCATAAAATGTGACATGGTGTTCTTTTCCATCCGATGCCATCATTCAAATTTAATAACTTTTTGAAAATCATTATGTTAAATTCAGAATATTTTTATACAGCTCATTATAAAAATCATATTAATACTACCATCACAAGTTAGATAAAAACGATCAGAACTAAAATTCACTTCTTAAATATTTTATTTTGAAGAGAAATGATTTGTCCAGGGCCGGGGTTCGAACCCGGGTCGCCCAAGTTCTCGCAATTTTCATTGAATATTTTAATTAGGATCTTGTTGACTTACGTCATTATAATGCATTATTTATATTTTTTTTTTTATTAATTGTTATAATTTTTAAATATTTTATTTTGAAGAGAAAAGATTTGTCCAGGGCCCCTCGTCTCCGTCGAGGTGCTCAAACTAACTGAGCTAACCTGGCTCGTAACACGGCCAGGTTAGCTCAGTTGGTTAAATAAAACATTTAAAAATTATAACAATTAATAAAAAAAATAAAATAAAATAAGTTATAAAATTTACTTCTATTTCTTACTTATTTTTGACAGCTTTATTTCTTCTGTATATTCCGAATTTCTTGCTTGTTTCAAACCGAATTATTTCGAATTTAATGGTCTTTTAATTATTTCACTTCGAATGCTTTCTAAAAATTCTGTTCCTTCTTAATTTTTGCTTGATCACTAGAGGAATTTAGCTAGGATGTTCACTGGATTTTTATTGTTTCTTGTCTAATTAGTATCGTTATTATCTTTTACATTAACTACTAATTAATTGTTTATATTTTTAACGAAATATTATTTTTATTAATACAGACCTTACTGTTTTAGTGTATTTTTAAATTATTTTATTGTATTTGTATTTTTATTAAAACTCTTTTTATGTATTTTTTATTCCAATTATTTCATTTTCATATATTTCTTGCATTTTATTTATTCAGCCCTGATGAAGACGGGCAATGTGGGTCGAAACGATGGTTAGTTCCTAATAAACAGTGGCTCATTATTTTAACTACTAATTGATTGTTCTAGTTATATTAGCTAAATATCATTTTTGTTTTATTGCATTGCACTTGTATGTTTATTAAAATTCTTTTTGTATCTTAACTATCATTAATTTATTTTTTTTACTTCCATCCCGATCATTTTCTCCTCAAGTATCATTCTAGAGTCAAATAATAATTGTTCAAGTCGTGAACATATCGTAGTTACATTAAAACCTAAGGACTTTTTTTTTTTATTCAAAGAAGAAGAAGGAGCGATTCCCATGGGCGACCCACATCTTTTCATTGGAGTTGTCTTCCATGTCAATCTCCCTGCCACTTACAACAAATTATAACATCCTCATGTTTAATTTGATTACTTCGCCCGGCGGATGCACTGTTAATTTTTTGTTCACCGCAATGGAAATTAAAATCTGTTCAGTTCTCATGGTAGTTGATATCTTTATAACTCAAGTTTTAATGTATAATATTTAATGGTAGCTGGTAGTCGTAAAATGTTTTAACTTTATTCAGTGAACTATAAATCATGTAAGCGATATCATAAAAAAAGTGCGATTAAATAGTACTTGTGTATTACCTCGTCTCCAAAATACCTACCTCCTTATCTCGTGTAACCTCTTCTTATATCTCATCTCATTTGAATTATTTATGTGTGCGCTATAAAATTGTTTTCTGTATTGTTTTTAGAGTTTTTTCTTCTTATTTAATGTTGTTTATTGTCTATTTAAATTTCTCTATTGTTGATTAAATTTAATTTTGTGTTTTTGTATAATCCCTTTTGTTATTGCCTATTTAAAGTGAACAAAATAAAACTTTGGGAACAGCCGTCTTAAAAGAGGAAGATGTCAAATGCTTCCAGAAGTTCAGAATGATTCCAAAGATAAAATTATGTGTAAAAGGTCATCTAATGAATTTTGACTGGGATTGAAGGGGTGTGTTTTCGTCGATGGTGTAGGGACCTTCTTCTTTTAATTTAAATAAGATGGTTAGTAGAGTCTAGAATTAGCATTTTATTATTAAATTTTGTATATTTCAATTTCCATTAATATCAATTGAAAGGTATGTGTTATCAGTATCAAAATTATCAGTGTTCAGGTTGTAAAAAATGGCGGATAACAGTCCCTGGATACCGGCTAACAAACAAGTACCAATTAAACTAACTAATTAAAATAATAATGTTAGTAATCAATTAGTTAAAATAAAATAATAATAAATGACTATCAAGAAAGACCAAAACGAAAAACAAGCGCAATTTCGACAAAAGAAAGAAAGAAAAAAGACAGGGAACGAATGAAAGAATTATGGAAGAGAAGAAAAGAAACAAGGAACAGTTGAAACAAACATAGTCCATGGTGGCTCAGTGGTAAGAAAATAAAATTCGATAAACTGGAATAAAAATTCACTTTCAAATGATATAAATAGTTATAACGTTCTGAACATTTTTAAAAATGCAGACAAATACCAACCGGTACAAAGAAAATATATCCTAAGAGAAATACTGGGAAATAGAAAATGTTGAAAGCTTTTAACCCTTTGCCAGCCAAAACTAATGCTTTATCTGTTTAGTATTAACTTTATTATTTCCGGAACAAAGTTCTCTTTCAATAAGACTATAATATAATAATTCAAAGATAAAATAAAAAACAAAGAAAAGATAAAACTAGTTACGTCTTTTGCTGTACAAAAACGTCTGAATCTGAGACCTGCAAAGAAGAAAAATTAATAAATAAAAATGAATAATAAAAATTGTCTAGATTTCAAAGCTTATTAATTAAAAAAAAAAGTATGTATATAACAAATATTTTACAATTTATTTACATATATTTTCTTCGATGACTACTAATACTTTGGTATAAATCAAGAACACAACATGTATTCTCTATTTTAATACATTGCTGGGATCTGGGAGTAAGAAACGTTTAATAGATCGTCATTATAGAACAAAATGGCGGATGGTATTGTGTTATGATAATCATTCTGGGATAGAAAGTGAAATTGGTTCCAAAATAAAAAATATATACTCGGAGAACTATTGAGATAATCTTCAGACTGCGAATGGAGAGATTATTTTTATTTGATTTTTGGATTCCAATTATCCTGTACCGTGAACAATTGAACACTTAATCATTAAAAATTAAAAAAAATGTTTATTACTACCACTGCAGTGCACTGGGTAGTTTTTCTACTTGCCTTTTTCTCCTGCCATTATTCATCTTTCATTACATTTACCTGATGTGTTCTGTTATTCAGTTGTAAATTTCAATTAATAAATTTAAAAAAATAAAATAAAATGTTAAACTAGCCATATCTTTAGAATACAAGAAAAACATGCTATAAGAACCAAGTTGTTTTCCACACCAAGTGATAATGATGAACAAATTTACTGAAAAAATAGGTGCATGTGACTGCTATACCATACTCGGGTTTATAAAGCTGATAAAAATGCATACACTCTACCTTGAAAAATAGACAATATCGCATAAAAACGTTTGACCTATATATTTTTTATTAGTAAAATTCATAATTCCGTAACTTTATTATTTGTAGATAATCATCAGAGTTTAGAGTAAACGCCAGGTGAATAAGTTTGTTGAATAATCTAAAGCCACAGTAAACGCTTGCTGCTTTGCCAGATTGGAAGCCAGCCAGTTAGACATTTCCATAACCTGATAGCATTTGCAAGCAGCGATTAGAGCATTAGCATAAGCAATCAGGGTGCCTCTTTAGTGATAGGGGCCATGGTTCCAAATTGACAAAGAACAATAAACTCCAACCAATTTCGACAATGCGTCATGAAAAGGCAATAAGCGTTACTTATGCAGTACATGGCGCATTAAAAAAAAATAAGGAAAACTATGAACTAAAGATTAAAAGCGGATAGCTGCAAATTTAAAGAAATGACTTCTTCACTAGTTAGGTCGAGCAATGATTTATACTTCCGAAACATCAGGTTCATAACAGGACTAAAACCATGAGAAATAAGGCGACAAAGTTTTGTGTAACGTACAAGTATGATAGCTTGACTTGAGAAGCGAAAAGTATGAAAATGTAACTTTTTAAAATTTTGGATTTATCCCCTTTTGATTCCTTATGCCTTAACTATGACATCATATAAACTACCACGTTAGGCACAATATATCTAGGAATTTTAAAAACGTTAGTTTATTACCTTTAAAGTACTTTTTACTTGAAAACAACAGAAACTGTCCGTGAACAAATAAACTCTAACAAAAACACCAGATACGCCCCTATACTTCTGAATTATATTATAAACCTGAATAAAACCAGCAATGTTAGTCGAAACGTCCTTTTCTAATTAATGGTTATAATTACACGGTCAAGTAATAATTGTTCAGGATTGAAAAAATAATTTGTTAATCCCACAACGAAGAAAATGCAAAGAAATAAAGTATTCACTTTTTCACTTCCAAATATTTACCAATTCACGGAACTATATGCACTGATTTTATTTCAGTACCTCACATTCTTTCATTTAAGACAATTAATTTAAAATAAAGTTAATACCTCGATAAACGAAATGTATACTAATTAACGAGGAAGAAAATGGTCCCGGTTGGGATCAAGAAAATTATTTTATACACCCAGAAGTTTTTATTGGTAAGCCAGCGTTTCGACCCACTTTGCAGGTCTTCTTCAGGGTTACTTTCATCGGCAGGGGTTGACATAAGACAAATTGAATCTAGTGTCAACCCCCGCTGATCAAACTAGCGCTGAAGAAGACCTGCGTGTCGAAACGTTGGCTAAACCAATAAAAACTTTGCTACAGAAAAAAGAGAATTTTCTTGACCTCCACCCAGACCATTATTTTTCTCATTTATACAAGGTCAACTAATATTATTCAACATATAGTAATTAATCTTTGTATAAACTATATACATTTATATCAATCCAATTATTTTATCGTTAAAATATGAATTTTAACAAAAACTAATCTTCTGATTTATCATTGCCTTGAAATTCGAATTAATCATTTATGGCGCGTAAAATTATCATTAAAATAAGATAATTGAAGATGTGGATCATGGAGTCAACTTACATATTTCTGTGACTTGGTTCTAAAAGGGACAATGTCAATTTTTTCAAATTTTGTGTTATTTATATCAAAAGTTTCCAATTTAGTACATCTTTAATTCTAAAAAGGCCAATGTCTAATAACAAACTAAAATAGGTTGTATTTCCATTATAATGTGAGCCAATGTCATTGCTAGTGTTTTCTGATTTTTGACATCTGGCCCTATTAGAACCAAGCCACAGAAATATGTAAGTTGACTCCATGATCCACATCTTCAATTATCTTATTTTAATGATAATTTTACGCGCCATAAATGATTAATTCGAATTTCAAGGCAATGATAAATCAGAAGATTAGTTTTTGTTAAAATTCATATTTTAACGATAAAATAATTGGATTGATATAAATTTTTAAACTTCATAATATGACACATGCATTTATATTGTGATATTATTTAAAGGCAGGATCTTTTTCAAAACGATAAATTATGTGGTAAACTGGGAATATTAAATTGTTAACCTCACATCGCTAAGATGAACCCATAACATTCACTCATAAGAAAATAACCAATGTCCAAAAAGTAATGTACCAGATCTTAGATTAGACATGATTAGACCCTACATTAATATTATATTTTGGAGTATAATTTTTCATTTGGGCCAGATATTTTTCGTTCAGCGAAACTCCCCAGAATTATAAGAGCCTTCGAAGTGTTTACTGCACTGATGACAAACTCCCTCATTATCCGTTCCTACTTCAGCAACAGAATATTCATCAATTCCGCCGGCTCATCTCTCTAATTTTCGGTTCATAGGGGTCTTATGATGATATTCCAGGCAGTCCTCATCATTAATACGCACAGTTGACACCCTTATTAAATCTTACAGTTCCCTCAACATACACTTCAATGATTCCTAAAAACAACAATGAAACAACACATGAAAGGTGTTATGCTCAGTGAGTGGTGCCGACTGTACTGTTTCTTGGACAACGGTAGAACAGGACGGTAATTTATCCTAAACTACACGCAACGCAAGGTTTTCCTCCAATTAAGAGCACCCACTTTGCAGAGCCTGGATGAGCCCCAGGAAGGTCTCTAGATCTCAAAACTTCCATCCCCAGCTGTTAACATATTACATCAATTATATGCAATAGCAGGATTAGGAACTGCATAACTATGACTAATCCAATGAGAAAGAGACATTGTTTTATGGTTTTTAATAAATCCATGAATAGTAAAATATCCATTAGGCAGTGAATACCTCAAATGATGTATGTTTGGATGAAATTACTTAATTATGACCTTAAGATACAAACAAATCCACTAGTATGAAAGCTAAAAACTGAATATTATTTTTTTTAAACAAACGAAACCGGTATATTTTTATTTCCTCGAGAGAAGTAGCACATCGGAAATAACTCGGGAATTCGAATGATAATTTCGATTTATTCAAACCGGTCCAGACTCATCTTCAACTTAAATACCCGATCATCCTTTCCCGTTCCCACAATTCTTATTATAATTCAGAAAATTTGAGATAAAAACACCGTTCGGGTTTTATTCCGTCTATAGAAGATGCCCTGTTGTTTCTATAATTTCTGTTTTTTTATCGTTCTTCCTACTGGGAAAGGGTTCTTTTTTTTTCGTTCGCTTTGCCCCGCGCAGGAGAGATCGAACAAGGGTACTACATCACCCTTACCAGAGTTTAGAGTAGTTTTGACTTCCTCGACGGGATTAATCGTCTTTTTGTCCAATAAAGTTGTCCACATTTGTATACAAGAGTGGTACGGACAACTAGTCAGCGAAGATTTATAGTGTACCCGCCAGCTTTTGTTTTTCATATATCATACCATTTCGATTTAGTTACACATAGTCAAACCATTTTACGATTTATTTGGGTAATGTAGAAAATGGGTGTGGTCAGAGAATTGTACCTAAATATGCCAAACTTACTTTACTATGTGCCGACTTTTCACCCCAACGTTTATTCCACGATTAATGCCGAGAAAAAACAAAATAACATCAACTGGAATCATATTGCCAGAAAAGAATGAAATATAATGAGCAAATGGTCAAACTAATGCTCAATCAAAAAAAATTATAACAAGATAAAAACAAAATCTTTGAAGATTATAAAATGTAATAAAATTCAACGAGAAACAACATTAAACTTAATAATGCACAACATGTGACTGATTTAATTCTATTATGGGGGCGGATTGTCGAGAGGACCATTGTCCTTCAGGGAGCACATAATTAAAATAATTATATATCCATAATTGACATCATCCATTTGGATATCTGTATATACCTAAATCAGAATATATAAGGTCATTAAATTCCTCATCGTTACTATTTTTATTCATTATTTTAAACACGTTTTGCAGTAAAACTATAAAAATATTAGGTACAGCTATCTAATAAAAAAGTGTGTACATATAAACACACATGATATATCCAAACTACTAAGTTATAATGAAAGAAAATTAATATGTTATATTTATCGATATAAGCCGATAATTACAACCAATTAGAGAGCATCTGTTTGGAAATTAAGATGTTGGAAAAACATAGGTTTGAATGAGGATAGGGAAGAAGCATGGCGGATATTACGTATTTATTTGAGAACAATGGAATAAGTTTAGGTACCTTATTTACCACCGGAATTTTAGGGCGATGGGGTTAGGACCTATTGCAATTAAGAATATTTTTGACTTTATATATTCAAAGTATACATCCATTTTGATCATTCTTGAAAATATTATGATTACTTTTTTTAAATAATAATTATTATTATTATTTGATGAATATTTTGTACAGTTGCGTTAATGCGTACAAGCTATAACTATATAATTTAAAAATAATTGATGTAGTACACGCAGTATTTTAATATGAATGAGGATCACTTTTTTGAGCAATGATTGATAGTTAAAAAGGGAATTTAATTCACATCAGATGATCATATTAAAACTATTAAAATATTGTGTATCGCACAATTCGCAATCTATCATACTATGTTTTTATATTCAGATATGTAAAATAACATTAACATTTGAGGTAACAACTCCATCAAACATAATATTACCCTTCGCGCTCCTATAAATAAATATGTATTTATAGATTGTTGATCCAAAGGTTTTTTTATAAAGTGATGCGAAATCGTGGTGGGTGGTTCGAAGAAATATATAGAAGCCCACGGTAGTCATTTTGAATAAAAATATGTAGGCACAGTCCTAGGTCCACGGGTTTTTGTCACCTAGGCATTGTACGCTTATAATCCCGGGTCTAGAGGTCTAGTGGAAAATTCAACCCACAATATATGGATCAGAAGGTTATAACAACAAACTTTCAATCTTTCAATTCAGATAACAAAGTAAAAATGGCTTGAGAGGTGAAAATCCAAGGATAATAGTAAAAAATTAAGAATTTTGAGAGAAAAAGTAAGTTAAAAACAATTTTATTAAATATAAAATTATCATACTCTTGGCATATTTATATTATTCTTAATTATGGATTGGTATTTATACTCATTAAATATTCGTAACTCCAATTGGCCCAATCTTTGAATAAAATTATTTGTTTTCCTTCATCCCTTGGTTTAAATCACCTCAGAAATGATGCCGGTTGTTTCAACCACTATACAAAATTGTTACATTTCAAATACCTATGTAATTTGGGAAAGTTTTTAAAATACGTATCCTGTTAACATTAGTCTTTATTTCCGCATTTTTAGAATTTTTTGTTTTGTTGAGTTTCCTCAGGTTTTTCTTCAAACCAATTTTACGGCTATCTTATTATCTTTATCTCCACGCCTTCCTGAAATTAGTTAATCCATGAAATTCTTAGTCGGCCTCTTCTCCTTGTTCCTTCAGTCTTCATAATTGAAGTCTAAATTTAATATTTTATCACATTTAACCTGGAATCACCATGCTAGACTGAAACGACAAGAAACTGCTGACAGTTTCAGGCTACTTTAAAACTTACTATACAACACTATAAGGTCCCAATTAATCAAAACAAAACAAAAGACTCATATGCATGACTATTATAAGACTCATATCATCATTGTTATGGTAAACTTTATTACCACTAATACTCAGTATTTTAAGCCCAGCAACCTCTTCAATTCCCGATAATCCTCCGAGGCTTATGAAATGAAGATGATCGCATACCCTTTTAAGTAGAATTTGTTGTTCAAGCTCTATTAGAAGGTAGTTTCTCTAATTGCTGTTATTCCATGCCATTATGTATCTTTCATTATATTTATAAGAGAAGAGAAGGGAAGACTAAAGAGGACAATCGGAAGGGCAAAGCGGTCAGATCAAAGCATGAGCCCTCAAGTGGCCGCTACAAACCTGTTAATAATACCTAATGTATTATTATTATATAGTTATAAATTTCAATAAATCAATTTTTTTTTTTAAGTTTTAGTTGAACAAATATTCATAAAATTGGCACAAACAATTTTGATGTAAGATTGAGATTTAGTAATCGAGTAAATGTTTGGAGATTATAGAACTTTCTTTTTATCATGGTCCGATTTCTATGAAATTCATAATCAGGAGTATAAGCGTATTTTTTTTTTTTTGGATTTGTGAAAATGCATATGTGATAACTAGTTCTGAAAACTGCTAAATGCGTTTTGGTCTTTTTATATGTCTATTTATCAATTTATAAGTGAATTTTTTTGTATTTCATTCTAACAGTGTTTACTAATGTACTATACTTTTTGCTCCCTCTGGCTATCTATTAACAATCTATTCATGAAATTTTTGTATGAATATGATCCTCATGGACATTGCATATTTCATCAATTATTTCCAATAATATAACTTGCGGTCCTGAGAAAACATATAGTTTGTAACATAAATGTTAGTACCGTGTCACATCCATTATTAAAATTTATCAATGAATTCATCATATTTTTGCAACAACAAATGACCCAAACTAATTAATCCATAAATCTTATTTTATTATTATTATATTTTTTTATTTTGAAGGGAAAAGATTATGTCTTGGCCGGGATTCGAACCCGAGTCGCCCGCGTATCTAGCGCAGTTCTCTAACCACTGAGCTACCAGACTCGCATCCAAGCTAGACAAATCCATTCTCTTCACTGATCCTATATCCCTGTGTACTCGCAACTTTTGCGAGATATACACCGGGGAAGAATGCCCATTAAAAATGACTTTAATCGGGATCTCGTTGACTTACGTCAATTTTATATTCATTATTTTTTTTTATTTTATTGTTCTTTTTGATTACTTAAATATTTTTAAATATTTTATTATAGTATTTTTAAATAATCAAAAATATATTTAAATAATCAAAAAGAACAATAAATAAATCATAAATATTATTGTTGAATTCATAAATAAATATAAAAAAATGTCTGAAAAATGGAAACCAAATTAATTTTATGTCAGTACCCTGTCATGGTAAATTTGAACTTTAGATTATAATGAATCAATGAAGATTATCATTCTCGATATTTTGAAGTTGTAGCGAAATAGAGAAATAATAGGCATTAACAATCTAAAAAATATTAACTGTAGAATTTGAAGAGAAGCAACCAAATCTTTATTTACAGGAGATGCATCCTCCCCATTACCAGACTCA
The DNA here is from genome assembly GCA_964056705.1 of Troilus luridus. Taxonomy (NCBI): domain Eukaryota; kingdom Metazoa; phylum Arthropoda; class Insecta; order Hemiptera; family Pentatomidae; genus Troilus; species Troilus luridus. The sequence goes on along the minus strand of OZ057414.1, from coordinate 93,070,933 downwards.
CTATGCAACTTTCCTAATGATCCTTAGTTGTTTTTTGTAACTACAGATTCTATGACAGCTGGACTACACTTGTGCAAATATAGTAGATAAATGTGTTTAAGGTGAAGTGGACGGAGTGAGAATGATAAAGAAGAATAAAACAAAAGGTGACAAACGGATAGAGTAGGGTAGGGAGCTGGGTAGCGGCGGTGGGTTGGAGTGGCGGCTTTGTAGCGGCCTCTTGAGAGCTCTTGCTTTGATCTGACCGCTCAGCCCTTCCGATTGTCCTCTTTAGCCTTTCCTTCTCTTCTCTTATAAATATACATGGTCTTCGGATCTACGCTTAGCGGCTAAGTACGAAGGAACGCGATGCAATTAAATAAGAATAAAAAATAATAACATAACTTATAAAAAGGAGTTCGGGAGAGGCTAGAGGAATAAGGGGGCGGGGTAGCTAGATGGGTAGAGCGCTGAGTTGTTAAGTTGAACCTTCCGTTAAAATACAGTTGTGACAGGAAAATTATTTATTCTGTCAAAAGCTGTGGTCGGATTCTATTGGATATGAGGACCTTCCTGGGGTTCTCCCAGCCTCTATTATGTGGATACCCTTGATTGGGAAGAAAGTCTTGCGGTTGAGCGTAATCTCGGTCAAATCACCTCCCTGCACAACCGTTGTCCTAAAACCAGTACTGCTCAACCATGCACTGAACCCGAGACACTATCAGGGTTGTAGTTCTACAGACTTTATAAGAACAAGTAGGTAGTCTACAATAAAAAAGGGAAAAATCATTGGCAAAGAGCAACTCAATAGATTTGGATGTATTTTCACATTCTAGCAAGTCCTATCAGGTCAATCATAAATGTCAGAGAAGTCGCAAACCCAATTTACATGGATTTTCAAAAAAAAACATTATAATATTGTTACGGTCAGAGCAGGAAGTCGGACCGGCTGGGAGGATAAGACAAACAATGGGATTAAGCGGAAGGGATTATAGAATGGCGTAGATCCTTGTGGGTCGGTCTAGGCGGTTCTGGGCCTTCTTCCGAGAAATCCCCACCCCGACCGGCCTTGCCTATATAAAAAGGACAGCTGTTCTGGCCGGCAGTAGTAATAAGACGAGTGAGTAATACGCCAGTAGTAATAAGCAGTCGTTAACTAGTGATAGTGCGTGAGTTACAGTGAGTTAGTATCAGTCTGTAATAAGTGCTTAGTGAGCAATAGTGATAATTAGTGGCCGTGTAATAAGTGTAATAAACTGTGGGTCAGTTTGCCATATTTGGAGAGTCTTACGGTCGGTGGACTTTAGTTAGCGAACTGTAAGTGTTAATTTGTAATTGTAAACTATAGTGTAATAGTATTGTATTTGTACAAATTTATATAAATAGTTTAGTTACTTAGTATTAGCAATATCTTATATTATTTGTATATTATCTTAGAAATTAGATAACATTTAGTAGAATATTGTTACTGTAAATTGATGTTAGTTTAATAATTTAACTGTTTTAAATAATCGCATTGTATTCTTTCTAATTTGTTAATAAATATTAGATTATTGAATTAAGTAATAGTTTAGTCCATTTTACACCCAGTAGCCCGTAACAAATTGGTGTCAGAAGTGGGATCTTGTGTAATTGTTATTTTGTCTAGCATTTTGTAATAATTGGGCTACTGTTTGAAAAATGGCTTCTCAAAGTCTTAAATTGATGGATTTAAAAGTTGCGGATTTAAAACGGGAATTAGAAGAACGTGATCTGGATTCTTCCGGAAATAAAAGTGTACTGCAACATCGCTTGCGTCAATTTTTTGTAGAGTTAGGGGAAAATCCAGAGGACGTTCTGTTTGAAACTGATTTAAGCAAGTTGTCTGCAACTTTTAAAAATGAATTAGGCAATGTAGAAAATAAGCTAGGTAATGAATTAAGCAGTGTTAAAAGTGAATTAGGCAATGTAGAAAATAAGCTAGGTAATGAGTTAAGCACTGTTAAAAATGATTTAATGGATACATTAGAGTCTAAGTTAGGCACATTAGAATCTAAGTTAATGGAAAATGTGGATAATAAAGTAGCTGATGTAGAATCTAGGTTAGGAGAAAAATTAAATTCAATTGAAAGCAAACTTAGGCAAAGAGTGGAAGCTATAGAGGGATTTATGAGCAACCCACCGACGAACAACACCGACCGTTTCCCCGAGGTCAGTCTTCATAAAACTATTCTGCCCGCCAATAATGGGACGCCACCAGCTCACAACACCATTCCAGTATTCGACGGAAAGACGCCGTGGGAGGACTACATGACTCTCTTCGAGACAGCGGCTTCGATCCACGGGTGGTCACAGGAGACCCAAGCTTCAGCGTTGTGCCTGGCCTTGCGTGGAGACGCCTTGGGAGTTCTGCAGGGGATACCCATGTCGGAGCGGTCCAACTACGGGGAGCTGATAAGAAGACTGGAGACGCGTTTTGGCCACCGCCACATGGACCAGCTGTATCGCTCACAGCTGAGAAGCAGGGTCCAGAAGACCAACGAGACTTTGCAGGAATTTGAAGCGGATATTGCCCGGCTGGTGAGGAACGCCTACCCATCGGTCACCGACTATGTCTACGAGAGTTTGGCTGTCGACAAATTCCTGGATGGACTTCGGGACCCAGAGACACAACAAGCAGTGAAGCTCGCTCGGCCGAAAACTTTGGGAGACGCATTATCCCAGGCCATGGAGTTCGAGGCTGTTAGGCAGTCTGTACGGGGTCATGCGCGAGTTAGAGCAGCAGAAGCGGTGCCTAATGTGATCCCTAGCATCGAAGACATAGTGACGAAAGTTTTGGAGGCTCTCAGGACCCATAAGAAGGAGATACGCTGTTGGGGCTGCGGCCAGCTTGGACATCCTAGAAGCAAATGTCCAACCCGTAACGTCAAAGCCCCCAGGAAGGCCATCAGAGTTGCGTCGATAGGAAGCAGAACGAACAGCTTCTACGTTGATGGGATGGTGAACGGGCGGCTGCGAAGCCTTCTAGTGGATACCGGCGCGAGCATGACAATCTTGAACTCCAAGACACTTCCAGCTGAGAAGATCTTACCAACAACTTGGGCATTACGGACTGCCACGGGACAGCCAGCCAAGGTCTACGGGGAGACAGTTGCCACCTTCATCATCGGGGGTCAACATCTGAAGCACCGCGCTCTCGTGGCAGAGATCGATGAAGATGTCATATTGGGCATGGACTTCATGATGGCATACGGGATCAAGCTGGACATGTCGAGAGGTGTGCTGACGATGGGAGACGAAGAAGTCATCCTTCGGCAGGTTCGTGCAAACATCCAGGGAGCCAGTGACAGAATGAAGGAGCGTTACGACATCAGGGCAGAGAAAGGTGGATTCCAACCTGGAGATTTGGTCTGGCTACATGATCCTCGAAGGAGGCGAGGCTACTCACCTAAACTTCAGAACTCCTGGGATGGCCCGTTTGAGATCATCAATAGGATAAACGACGTCATCTATAGGATCAGAAAGCAGCCAAAAGGAAAACCCAGGGTAGTCCATTTTAATAGACTGGCCCCATACAAAGGAGACCATGGCCCGACAAAAGACCAGCAAGTCAGGTACCTCAACAACGTGGAGGCCAGTAAGGTATCAGTTGCGCAACCTAAGGTACAAGGTTCCCGTGGAGTAACTCAAGCAGTATACAGAGATATCTTCTCGTTACCCGCGGACTATTCTCTGGCCCATTGTGTAGCCGAAGATCTGAGGACTTCTCGAGGGATTGCAACGGTCTTCAGGAAGAAGTTTGGTGGTACTACGGAACTAGAACGCCAAGGACCAAGCGTGGGGAAAGCACTCCACCACACATACGAAGGACGACACCTGTTTTACTTAGTCACCAAGTGTGCTACTGATCAGAAGCCCACATATGACGCACTGCGGCGAAGCCTCGACGACCTGCGGAGTAAGCTTCTGAGACTGCGTGTCACCAAGCTCGCGATCCCTAAGTTGGGCTGTGGATATGACGGCCTGGAGTGGAAGGTTGTCAGGAACATGCTTGAACAGATATTCGCCAACTCTGGAGTCGCCATATTGGTGTGCACGTTCAACCCCTGGAAAGGAAATGCGTCTCCATCGAGGGAAGCTCATAACCGCCCGATTTCTCCGGACTATGCTCTGGGGCAGAGCACTTTTAAGGAGGGGGCAGTGTTACGGTCAGAGCAGGAAGTCGGACCGGCTGGGAGGATAAGACAAACAATGGGATTAAGCGGAAGGGATTATAGAATGGCGTAGATCCTTGTGGGTCGGTCTAGGCGGTTCTGGGCCTTCTTCCGAGAAATCCCCACCCCGACCGGCCTTGCCTATATAAAAAGGACAGCTGTTCTGGCCGGCAGTAGTAATAAGACGAGTGAGTAATACGCCAGTAGTAATAAGCAGTCGTTAACTAGTGATAGTGCGTGAGTTACAGTGAGTTAGTATCAGTCTGTAATAAGTGCTTAGTGAGCAATAGTGATAATTAGTGGCCGTGTAATAAGTGTAATAAACTGTGGGTCAGTTTGCCATATTTGGAGAGTCTTACGGTCGGTGGACTTTAGTTAGCGAACTGTAAGTGTTAATTTGTAATTGTAAACTATAGTGTAATAGTATTGTATTTGTACAAATTTATATAAATAGTTTAGTTACTTAGTATTAGCAATATCTTATATTATTTGTATATTATCTTAGAAATTAGATAACATTTAGTAGAATATTGTTACTGTAAATTGATGTTAGTTTAATAATTTAACTGTTTTAAATAATCGCATTGTATTCTTTCTAATTTGTTAATAAATATTAGATTATTGAATTAAGTAATAGTTTAGTCCATTTTACACCCAGTAGCCCGTAACAATATTTATGTTTATCATCATCATAGTCGTTCCTCTACCGCTCTGCAGTGTGAGGTTTCTTTCTGTATAGGGCGGACCACACCGTACGATTCTCTACCATTTCTCTCCTTCTATTCCATTGCAGACTTCTCTTTTCGAAGCATTCCTTAATACAATCTTCCCAGGTACGTCGGGGTCTCCCTCTGGACCTTAAACCTTAGCCTCGTAAGTCATCTTGGCCAGCCTGTTCCATTTTCCATCCTTAAAACATGTCCTGACTGTTTTCTTCAATGACTTTTTCCGCAGGGTCCTCTCCGAGGCTTGATCTAATGATCGAGTTGCGAATTCGGTCTCGTCTTATTTTCCCCTCTATCTTCCCAAGGAATCTCATTTCTGAAGCCTGGGTCCTACTTTTATGTTTGGTGGTCAACGCTCCCAAGATTCCGAGGAGTATGTTAATATGGGGAGAAAAGTAGATTTATATACCCTCAACTTTGTGTCCTTGGATACTTCTCTTTGATTCAGGAACCATTTATTTAGTGCATGGAACAATTTACCAGCTGAGTTGCTCCCGGATTTCATTGTCCATGACTCCATTCTTATCAAGGTGTGCTCCCAGATATTTAAAGGTTTTCACCTGTTCGATGGGCTTATCCTTAATTCTTATGACTCATTTTCGGTGAGGCATCCTGCCAATTCTCATAACCTTTGTTTTGTCAGGGTTTATTTCCATATTGATCTTCTCTAGTTCATTTTGAAGAACCCTGCTGTTGTATATTAGGTCTCTATCGTTGTTGGCAAGGACTACCATATCATCCGCAAAGGTCATCAAGGAGTAGGTAACTTTCTTCAAGTATCTAAATCCCAGATGGAAACTTCTTATCCGGGCTTTGGCCTGAGATATAGCAGAATCAAGGGCCAGAATAAAAAAGTTTCTAATGTATATAATAAACGTGCATTCCCAGCCTGTTATTACATCCCTCTTGCAAGTGAAATTGAAATGAGTAAAACGGCAGTCAGTAACTCCTATAAAAAACCTGAACAAGGGGCTCCGGTTCCATTGTAAAGACTGTACTGTTTTTAAGCCATCTGTTGAGCAGGTACAAGATTAGGCCGAGAACACATGGAACCGCCACACTGTTCACTCAGTTAAAAGTACCCTGTTTACAGATGCTGGGTGAGCCCCAGGACGGTCTGTCGTCAATGCCGATCTATGTCTGTTAACAGTTCACCGTTTGGGGGTTTAGCCAGTAAATTATTTATAACGCTAATATCAAAATTATTTAGTTGGCCCACCTTAAAACGAAATCCCCAGTTTAAGAATCAACATTTGCTAATAATTGACACCAGACAACTTACCTTTCCCTCAATATAAAACACATTGATATTGGGAAACAGGAATAAATTTGACTCACGATTAAATTTCAAGTTATACATAAGATATAGTATTTCCTTAGATGTTATATCTTCGAGGGGAAAATCTAGAGGGCATACGCGGGTGTCAAAGCCTAAAAAAAGACCAAATAAACATACAAGAGAACCTACTCTCCTTTACATACGCGCTCTATAAATACTTCCCGCCCACGCCTCAGTGTAACTTGATATTAAAGATACAATAACGTAGGTATCGGATTTGGATTTTCGAAACCCACACGCTCAAATCCATACTGAATCAAAGATAAATTAGAAAGTGTTGTGAAACAGCAACTTTAAAGAGGTGAATTGCTACCTAACGAAAAAAGAAAACCTGCTCACAAAGTAGTAAATTGCTGTTAAAAAATATATGAACCTTTGAATTCCAAATGCAGCCAAATACGTTGTAATTTTTTTAGTTCAAAGATCGTCGTCACCAATGCAGAGCTTATGTAATATTTCTTTTCTAGTGTTTGTTAACTTTTAAGGGGCTACTTCTTCAATTCCCGATAATGCTCCGAGGTGTTTGAAAAGAAAATGGCCTCGTGATCTTATATATCTTAGTTGAATTTCTTTTTTTAAGTACTGCTGATGGGTAGTGTCTCTACTTGCCTTAATCCATGCTTGTTGTATTGTTATAATGTCGTCACAAATTTCAATAAATAAATTTAAAAGAAAGTTTTAAGGCAAAAAACATCAAGCACATCAACGCCTAAAACGTATATGCAGTTTTGTTTTGGATTTTTCTTGCACTGCGAACAAGGATAATCTGTCCATAAGTTTATATTAATGTAAATAGATTTTTCCTAAGCTCAAGACAATGAATTTTCTTTTGAATGCCTGCCTTTGTATTTAGTCTCTTAACTTCATCGAAACCCTTTAGCGAATTCACGTTATTTAAGTTTTAATTATTACATAATTTCTTTAATTCCAAAGAATACTAGAAGTGCTTCAATAAGGGTTGTCTAAACAGACATGAAAATGCTTAAAAATTTAAGTAATTTAACAATTTTTAAAGCTCGCTAGATTTGTCTATATATATATATATATTATTTTTTTAATTTACAGTAAATATTTACCACAAACATTTTTTGTCCTACTCTTGCTATCCAAGAATGGCGAAATGTCTCAAATATTTAAGTTTTACTTTATCGAATCCATTCGTTGAATCTATATTATAAATCAAATAATTTCACCTGTATTATATTGTTAATTACAATTAATCTAATAGACCCGATGTCACTTCTATTCCGATGTCAAGCTATTCTTAAAATAGGTCTTTATAGCTTTTATAGGGTACTAATTTTTTAAGAGAACCATACTTTACCATTAAAATTTAATTTTTATAATTAATTAAGTGTTTCACATGAGCTTTTGCTATATAAATATATGATAATAATGAACTTATTTGTTAATTAACAACAATGCTAATGTAAATGGGTAATAAACCTTATTATAAATTTAATATCAGTAACTGCATTATTACCTACTGTATAATAGTAGCTCTATGTATGGTAACTACTAATATCTCAATAATTAATATTAGCAGAATGTTTAAATATAGAGGTATTTAATTGTAATATTAAATATTATAAATAAAATTACAAAAAATTCAATTTAGTAAATAGTTAATGTAAAGTATTAATTTTGAACATTGACAATTTTTCTATAATTTTAAATATAAATTCCTAATTACGATTAACAAAAATGAAGAGATGGGATGCTGGATAGGGAGAACTGGGGAATGAAGAAGGCTATGTAAATCTGTCCTTTTCTCCTTCCGAGCTATTTATTGCGTTCGCTAGTATTCAGGAAGACCTAGATAGGATCTGTGCCTGGGCAAAGCTGGACAAACTGGAATTGAACGCAATGAAAACTCAGGCCATTGTTTTAGGTTCCAATTCCCTCCTTACATCCATCCACACCCTCCCAACATTACTCCTAAACGATCATCCTATCACGATTACCTCCTCTGTGAAAAACCTAGGCATCACCATCGACCAAAACCTTTCTTGGAAATCCCACATCGCCCAGATATCCCGACGGTCAATTAGTTCCCTGAAGTTGTTCCATCGTTCTCGTCATCTCCTCACACAATCTTCTCGTATCTTCTCTCATCTTCCCCTACTTTGACTATTGTAGCGTGGTATATGGAGGCCTCTCTAAAATGCTTGAAGACAGATTAAAGAGAATAATGAATTGCTCTCTAAGATTTGTGCTTGGTACTCCGAAGCGATCGCGCGTCTCCCACCTCTATGATGAGTTAAAGTGGCTCTTCCCTCCCTTCTGAATACAATATTTCCTCTGTTCATTCTTATACCAATCCATTCACTCTCAACACCCTTCATATATATACAGCCTCAACTGGAACTCAATCCCTCCTAATGTCCGTCATACTCCCTCTCTATCATTATTCAAATCCTTGCTGTATCAACACCTCTTAGCTTCCCAAAAGGATAGTCTCTAACCAGGTTAGTCATTTGCTTAGAATGCAATGTATAGAATAACTCGTTGTGTTATCTAGTTCTTTTAATTTTGCTCTTTGAAAAGCTGTACATCATGTAAATAAATTATTGCATGCTAGCTCATGCATTTAACAAAAGCAATGGATTTATCTATTCTCTGTAATTGCTTAATATTCTGTCAAGATCTGTACTATTTATTTACTTACTATTATTTTTGTTTATATATTTCTTTTTAAATTGTTTTCTGTCATGTTTTACACGCTTTATGATTTGTAACATTTACCCTTCTGGCCAGATAAATATTATGTTTTTTATTCCTGTTCATATCTGTTATTCTAAAGGGATTTAGACCCAGAATAAAATTACTTTTCTGTTATATTCTAAAAGGGACCTAGCACAAAATAATGATAAATTTTAAAAAATTCATAGTCTTAAACAAATTGATTGATACTAATTTTTTCTTCTATTGGTAAGCATTACTTTCTGTCACTGCGGTCTACAGAGACTCTCTTTTTATTTTGTAGGACCATGCTATTTTATTTAACAACTTGTAAAAGGAATCTTTTATCTTATCGTAATAATCGACTAAAAAGGCTTTTAAGTGCTAACAAAATTATAAATTTTATTAATACATTTAACTATCCATTCATGTTAACTAACAAATCGTTCAGTGAATACTTAATTGTAGCTATAATAAAATGCAATAAATTAAGAAACATCGTATATTCGAAAAAAAAATTTTTAAAAACTTATTTCCTGATTTAGCTTAGATTGCATTTTAAAATACTGTTCGTTAAACCGTCTAATTGATAGTGTAACCATATACACATACTTCCCGGATTATTTTTAGAAAAAAAGTGCCGTCAATTGTCTGACTCTATTTTTTATTTTCTATTCTCGTAGGACCGAATGAATCACCTTGTAGTCTACACCTTCTAAATCGGTGGGTGTCTAGTTTTGGGCGATGAATACTTATTGAAGATTAACGTCCTAGTATTTATCTCATTCCGTTGGAATTGAACTGTACCGGATAACGTTACAAAAATAATGAGCATATCAGTAAATTACTGAACACTTTAAATAATTATAACTATTGGGTCTTTTCATAAAAAATCTCCGTTTCCAATGGAAATGTTATTTAGTAAAATAAACTTAATGAAATCAAAGCATTTTTATTCAAAAGTATTTCTATACATTTTCCCCAACATGTTATCAAATTCTCAATCTCAGAACTGAAAATATCAAGGATTTGTGATGAAATAAATTCTGAAAAAGCGTTTTCAATGACTTGAGAACCATTTTCAAAACGTTTACCCTTAAAAAAGTTTTACAAAGTTCTGAACAGATGGAAAGCTGTTGGAGATAAATATGTCGAATAAGTTGGATGTGAGCGGACTTGTCTGGCTTGTCGTGTGAAAAATATAGGTTCCTTCCGATTAACCAACGCTGGTTGTTTGTTGTTAACTTTTTGTTGTATTATGGCACATCATATCACACTATCCCTGCAGTATGATTTGGATATGATGGTAACTTTCCTATGAAAATGAGTATTTCATGAAACGAAGCAATATTGATTTATTATCCGATACCCGCAATCAGAATTAAAATAAAACCTGTTAAAAATTGTTTTTAAATAATCAATTTAAAACAAGTTTTTCTAGTATCTTTGATGTTCCCCACGAGACTGGCTCTTACCCATTTATGAACTCAAGACAGATTTCTAACAAAGAATGGTGGGTTATTTGTGTATAGATTTTTATTAATATTTATTTAATGTAAAGGGGGGCTTATTGGCGAAATTGGTTGGCAGGTCAACTTATTAAATATATTTTTTTTTTAAGTTGAATTCGTTTTATTGTACTATTGATTATTGTTTCTTTCAATGTCTTCCAATAAACATCCTTGTTCGCAATGAATAAGTCACACAGCAAATTTTCTACGAGTCTTACGGCTAGTTGAAACCCTTTGCTTTCTGATTTTTAAATTCTTTAGATAAATAACCACTTCAAATAAGGCCCTTAAAAGAATGCAGTAAGATTGCATCATTGGAGTAGTATCGAAAGAGACTGGGAATAATTGAAAAATCAAAACGAACCAAGACTATCATACCCTCTCTGACCCTCAAGATTCACAAAACATACATGTGTCTGCGATCCTGGAGTGAAAGATAAATCAGTATTTTCTGAAGATTTTTTTTGGTATTGGAAAACTAGCTTGTATTAGCTATATTGTTGTTGGAGAGTAATAATTTAGGTACGAAGGTAAATGAGATAATACGTACTGTCAAAGTCTATAAATGGACCACGTAACGTGGCATGATTATGTGGTGCTGTAGTTAAAATTTGCATGACAGGTAATGTCGCCTCTCCGTTTAAACATAACAGTACTGCCAAGACAATCAATGCTGACATGACGTCAGCTGTGTTTAATGGTCATATCTCTGCAATTGTGACAGATTCTATCATGGTTGCGACAGTTGCATTAATTGCCTTCATGTAAATGTGATGTTTTTAATGAAAAATTGGTACGCTTCCACAAATATCCAAGCCTTCATAGATACTAGTAGAAGTAACATACTTTAAGCTTTATATATTTCTGAATGTGGATTAATCGAGAAACTTCCTCTTTTCTAGGGTTGGTTGTTATTGCCAATTTCGATATTCTTTGTCAAAGAACCTTTGTTATCTTGAGAAGAACATAACACGCAGAAAACTGGACCTCTGCCCGAAACTGGAGAGAAAGGCGGAGGTTTCTGAGACCTTTCATGTATCTCCGTTTTGATTATTGTTTAGGTATTAACTAATTTATTGACTCGTTCAACACATCTATAGTGCATTCAAAAATAAAAAAGAAAGCTGAAATTTTAAAAAAGACAGCTTTTAATCAAGTTTAATGGCAATTGTTTCTTATAAGCAATGAAGTGATCTTAACTATCATTTTCTACTTAACCACAACCAGTTAACAACGTAACTGTCTTTTAAAATTTCTAACTAGTTATATTAATTATTTGATTAAGTTAGTTATGAAGATAACTTGACAACGTTTATGATCCTTTTGAGAGCCCACATGTTTCATGTTTTTGATTAAGCTCGTTAAAACTTCATTAAAGCAATGGTTGAACTGGACTATACTTATTAAGCTAGTTAATAAGCGGTAAACTAAAATGACATTAGTTTTCAGATCTAGCATTTAATAAGATAAAACGTCTATAATTTCAAGTGGGAAATAGTTGACTAGATAATTCAAAGAGTGGTGTGACGTGCCAGGGGGTGCCTTCAATTTTTACACAAAATAAGAATGATTTATATTATTGTGTCCACGTTTCTGCCTAAGATTTAGCCCATCTTAAGAGCAGTGAGGTGAAGTTTGACTCTTTACCTCACTGCCCTTCAGATGGCCTAGAACTATAATTTTAATCCCCGTCAATAATTTTAGTTATTTTCAAAAAATAATCTAATAATAAATTTTAGTAGCTCCGTATAATAACGAGCATAGATTAAAACTGTAAAGATTTATTTTATTATTATTGTATACACTTGTAAAACTCATTTGTTGATATAATGTTGTGCGTACGTAGTTTATTATTTACCCAAGCATCTTCTGTTATTTATATTAATATTGCATCTCTATTGGCATTTTTGTTACTTTAAGCTTTGAATTTGTCTTTGAATAAGCAAGATGCATTCGTTCCACTCTTGAATTAAGTTGTACCGTATAGTTAGACATCAATGTTTATTTATTGGCCTTAGGTTTCAAAATAATTGGAATAGATCTCTTCTTCGAAACATTAATTTGTTTATAAATGAACTACTTATTCAAGACAGTATGAATTGAGTTTCAAAATAAAGTTAAATGGTCAGAAATAAGAATGACTTATTTTTTGAAATCATTGACCCTGGCCATTTTACACCACTCTTAGAATTATTCAGTCAACCATTTCCATTTAAGTAAAATTATAGTGCTCATAAAATTTGTTACCATCTCTAAATGAAATGTAATTAAGGAATCAAAAGATATTTTACTAGTAATATTATTTAACGAGAAATCCTAATTAGTAATTGATACTGAAATATTCCGGAAAGGTATCCTCAAAGGATTCGATTAAGGGATTAATTGGGGGATAGGATATTGGCGCCTAGGCAGCGAGTGAGATTAGTAATGACTGCGGTAATTGCCAGACCAATCTCACCCCGTTTGCATTAATTGTTCAAGTAGAGAAGTTGCCTTAGAGAAGCTACTTTGCTTTATAGCGGCTGTGTTCTATCTCTTGGCTTTATAATTACATAATAGTATTTATACCAGAGTGAAATTGGCTATGATTAGATACATGGAAATGATTGTACTCGAAAAAATTGTATATATCATCATAGTCATTCTGTAAAGTTCATGCAGTGTTCTTCTGTACAGCCCAGGTAACACCGTACAGAAGTATACTCTACAGTGCAGAAGAGCCTCCTTCTGTTCCATTCCAGATTTCTCTTCGGAAAACTCTTTATCAACATTGGCCAACCCATGGTTTTCCATTCTCCTCCCTGCAGAACCGTTGTCCATGAAACAGTACAGTCTCTGCCATATTCTGAATACCAGAACTGTTCACGGGTTGTAGTGGTACAGGCTTTTTTGTTTTTAGGATTACTATATCATCTGCGAAAGCCATTATGGCGTAGGTAACTTTATTCAAGTAACTGAATTCTTCTTCTTCTTAGTAACATAAGTAAGCGGGAACTTCTCATCTGGACTTAGGTTTGAAGATGGTGGAATAAAGGACCAGAATAAAGAGAAGAAGCATAAAGATGCAACCCTGTCTTGTATTAAGTTTGGTTCCGACCTCTTTGGAAAAACGATTAGATGTCTTCACTACATTTCCGATGCTCTATAGTAATATTATTATCACCATTAGTCCATTCTTAATGCCTCTATCTGTGAGAGTCTTGCCTCTATCTGTGAGAGTCTTAAGAATGAATCTGAGAGAGAGAGAGAGAGAGAGAGAAAGAGAGAGAGAGAGAGAGAGTGAGTGAGAGAGAGAGAGAGAGAGAGAGAGAGAGAGAGAGAGAGAGAGTGTGAGAGAGAGAGTGTGAGAGTACTTCAGAACAGAGAGTGAAAAAGTGGTCACGTGACCTTTTACCTCCGAAGTACAGAATTGTATTTAAGACTAATAAAAGTTGCGAATAAAAGACCGGGATGGAAAAGCAAATTGAACTTGATTGATACGGTGATTCCAATAGTGGTACTGAGTAAATCTGTAAACCCAACACACAACTAGTACATATAGATTTCAGCTAGCAGTTATTATATCCTAGCTAAAGATAAATCTAAGAAGCCTCAACGGCTATTCAGCTCAGAGGTCCAATTTTGAAAAATGAGAAGACAGGGACGGAGGGTGTGAGAGGGGCTGTTCTGTGGCATTAGTTCCAGGAGGGTGGTGACCCGGAGCTGCGGGCTCCTCACTACCGCTCTCTACCTGATGAAAACCCATCCTAATCCTCATACAATTTTCATTACCAGTACTTAGCAATCAGTTTATAATATGAAAATATAATAATAAAATGTTATTCAATTACATTATTGCCCGATAAAATTATTATACCGATACTACCGTTCGCTGTTTATGGACCTTTTCGCAATGATTAACTTTTCCAAACACAAAACCTAATTCAATACTTACACCTACTGTACCTCTGGGGTGTATTGATTAGCATAACGACATACTATGGTCAAGATCGCGGGTTAGCAGCCTGGGAGGTGGTCTTAGGAGTTTCTAAAAGGATTAAAAAATCCTTAGTTTTGGCGTCCTTCGGATGGAACGTAAAAAGAAGGTCCTCTGCGATGTCAGTTAATCGTTAAAGATCCTATTACTATTTATATCTGGATAGGCAAAATTTATTACTCCCACTGAAGTATCGTCCGATTAGCCATAGAAGCACAAAGAGAGGTTAAAAGAAACAAACAAACCTATGCCTCGGCCTACCCCTGATGCTGTAATAGTAACTGAACGTTTCTATCGTTTCATCTTATTGTAGTTAGTTTCGTAGATTCCACATCTTTACTAAACAGTAGCAAATAAACTGTAAATACAACCACAGTTATTTTACCATCCATATTTATGCCTTTTCGGTATATGTCACCTTTCATACGATATAATCTAGTGATAAATTAAATGTATTCAATTTGTCACCTCGTCATTGTGATACATTTTAAAGGAGTCACATTGTTTCAAATTCTTGCGACCACCAAGCGTCTTTAATACTTTATGATGATCCTCATCAATGAAAACGTTATAAAGTATATAGCCGTTGTTTGCACTGGCGGATCTAGGAGAATTTGTAGGGGGGGGGAGGGGCTTGGGTCAATGTGAATTTGTTATCAATGTATACGATCCATATATGAATGAAGATACATAAAATGTCAATTTTTAATCCATGAAAACTGAGGCCAGAACAATATTTTGGATAAAACGCAACAGACGAAAATACGATCCTCAAATTCCAATAAATAATAAACTCTGCAAAATCGAAGACATAGCAATCTAGAGGTGAATGAAAAACATAAGACCCATGGAATTGCCGATTTTGGATGCACCCATTGAGAAAACGTTCGATACAATGAACAATTTTGGTGTGTAAAACGTGTTTTTTTCTTTTTCAAATTCAGGTCAATATCAACTAATGAGAACTCTAGGGGGGGGGGGGCATGGGCACCCATGCCCCCTCAAATCCACCAATGGTTGTTTGTTCTAGTTTTCACTAGAATGTACAGCAAATATCTACTACATTTAAACATTAAATGTAATGGATATTAGCTTGCTTCCAAGATTATTTTCAATACTCTTAGATTTTATCAGAATAATATTAAATTGTATCATGATTGTGAAGTCAATTTAAATTTTTTTTTTCTACATACATACAACAATAATAAATACTTCAATTACACTGTATAAGCTAATATTTTTAAATTAATTTAAAACCTTTTTGTAGAATATAATGATGGTGAAACTCGCTATATCTTCCCCAATGGATTACAAGGGATGTTGACGGATCCCGGTCTTGGCCCTAGCCCCACACAAACCCACCCCTCAAATGTAAATTAAAAATAACCTTCTCTCCGGTTCACGCTTCCTTTGTTTTTAAAATAATTCATCACGCAGATATTTTCCATGAAATAATATTAAAAATAATTTGACAAAAATTTTACGTAATTATTTTTTTCCTTTTCGTTTCGATTTTTGCCTACTTTTGACCTCGGGAAGCAATTGGCTTTTTGATTAGCCCTTCAACTGTTAAAATTACAGGGGAAATAGGATATCCTGTTGTAAATTATTTCATTTATAGGATTGGGGAAAATATTTACTTGGCCTAGAGAGGCTATATTAAACTGAAATGAAAAGTATAATTTTAATTTCAATTACAAACGACTTCAATATTCCGAGATTGGAGGAATTCCTGGGACGCTCAACAGATCTCCTGATAAGATAGTCCTTACAAGTGAAGCTTTTCAGTGGGTATTCGAGCGAGTATTAGAAATGCTTTATTGCTTGTAAGGATCGTTAATATCTCCCCGGTACATGTTTATGTACCAAAATATTGATCCAAGATTTGGCGATGATCAAGATTGATCGTCAAGAGTTAGCTTTATATTTTCTCATAAGGTTAAAACTTTTACATACTGTAATACAAAAAGTGTATATGTGTAGAGTACATATGTGGATGTATGTACAGATGTTGAAGATTAATCTGCGCAAGATAGAAATTTCTATATGATATTAATATCAAACAAGGAGAGTACCTCATGTGCGCCTAGTGGCGGACCATCCCCCCATTTTTCCAATTGCATAATTGTTTAAATCTCTCAAATCCGATCCTTGTATGATTGTTATGTTGTATATTTTTTGTTTAAAGCACCTTATTGTTTGTTTTTTTATGGTATGATTATTATATGATTCCTGCCCAACGATTTCTTCTATACTAATAACCATTTCTGAGTACAATATTTATTTTCTAGATCGAATCTTTGTAATGACTGCCAGTACAACACTGCAAAAAATTAACTCACGTAAGAAAACTTTTTATAAAATAGAGAGCGACATTTATATACTCTAGTACGATCATCATTTGTCTAAATGCAAGAAGTATCTTGATAAAAAAAAAAAATAGTATTGTCATTATGGTCAACCAATTGTTGCCAATTTAGAAGAGAGTTTTTTATAACGCAGGAATTATAAATTTTATTTAAAATAGGGGGATATATGTAATGAACTTTGGAGCAGAAGTAGTATTTTGCTAACTAACAAAACACTAATGTTAGAAGGTTAAAGCAGAACTAAATTAAGACATTAACGATTTCGGATTACATTGTATGTTGTTGTGCGTTGAGGTAATTGTAACCGATTGACCATTGTATTTCTTTTCCTCCACGTTAACCAGTTAAATAAAACAATGCCCCGGAATGGCACTCGCCAAATATATCGGTTTCATGAGAAAATTCAAGTGGATCGCCTATATAATTAATAAATGCAATTAATTGAAAGTTCAGTCTGACATCGGTATTTGTTAATGGTTACTGGCGTTATAATTAACATGGACGGTATATCACAGATAACGAATTCTACGTAGGGACTACATGTTTCCATGCTGGCTACAAGATGGAGCCTGCGTAGAGACCGAAAGCTGGTTACAGGCACAGTATCAGATGCTGGCTTACCATACATCACCACTAATTAGCAATCCCCTGCTTTGCTGATTCCGACTTTTTGTGCCTGCGGTCACGAAGCTCTGGGTCCCGCCTGATAGCCTCCGCGTTTCCCTCATGTACCGGGATCGTTAATGAAATAACCCCAAACCGTTAATCAATTATAAAAAAAACTGTTAGCATAACGTTATTTAATAAACATGTTATAATTATATGTGCACGAGTCTGCCTAGGAAATATAAAGACTTGCCGACGTTCCTATATAGAGAGATATTCAATGTACTGTTAACTTCGTATGGTTTGAAACTGGGCAGTGAAGCAAAACAAAGTACATTATATTTGTTTCTAAAGTACATTAACAATACTTTTTTTTTCTATACAATGTTTGTTGCACTTAACAATTATGCACAGTTAAGTCTTACACAATAAATGTATAATAAGTTATGAGATGCTAATGAAATATTGCTTAGTTAATTTTGAATTTAGTGACCTTATCGACTAATATATGTACATATACCTCCGTTTTATATAAGTTTTAACTTATTTCTTTGCCATAATGTAGAGGCGAGAAGCCAAGGAACGCA
Source organism: Troilus luridus (assembly GCA_964056705.1). Classification (NCBI taxonomy): domain Eukaryota; kingdom Metazoa; phylum Arthropoda; class Insecta; order Hemiptera; family Pentatomidae; genus Troilus; species Troilus luridus. The sequence goes on along the minus strand of OZ057414.1, from coordinate 93,052,966 downwards.
AGTATTTATTTATTTACTTTATCAAAGCATAATTAAGTAAGATCATGGAAAAAAAAATCTGTTAAAAGGCAAAGCGCTCAAAATTCATAAGGCTACACTGTAAACCTATGTAAGTTATGAGAGAAACTTAAACGTTTTAGGTTTCCTCAAAATGTTTTAAATGCGTTATCAAAACAACACTACATTCGTCTTTCCACTACTCATTTCTTTTAAATCTTTAAAATATCAATACTCAATCTCTTATAAATCTTTAAAATGTCAATAATAAATAAATAATTCAATATACTTTTTCAATCATATTTAGAATAAAGAATGAAATATCACAGTGGCCGAGCTAACACAGTACTCTAAGCTCATAAGATCATGTTTGTCTCATGCATAAGATCATGAGCCAATGCATTTTACTAGCTTTCTCTTAAAATCTAACAAAAAACAAATAATTGACGTAAACGTATATAAGCAATAACTCCTTTCTAAGCCAAGGCCTGACTGGACTTCCTTAAGTACAAGAAACTTATTTTGGAGAAAATTCGACTGAACCACTTATTTACCGGAGCTGTAGAACAAATCCCATATTGGTTAAAATTGGTTACAAATGGTTAAGTATTTTGATTAAATAGTGATCAATAATAATATAATAATTGAAACTGCGACAATGACATACTACCTTAGCCTTTCTTCCCTTTTAGTCTACTCTCGTGCTTGTGACAAGAATTGATATGATTTCTTTATTGTCAACAATACGACAAAACCAAGCAACAAAGATAATTCGCCGATAAAATATTGAAAGTGAAACACGAAATGCTCCCCGGAGATGGGAGAAGACACCGGAGGAAAGGTAGTACAATAACCAGAACACAGATAGAGCTGACAGGTGTCACCGCTTCCTTAATACCTATCTCTGCCGCCCGGGCGGGCATTGTCCACGGGGTGTAGCGACAGATAGCGTCGGTCTACTGAGCCACCTCACTGGCTACAGTTGATATCATTCCCTCATCCACCTGTTATCATTTAGGGTTGTTATCTCCGTTATAATTTTATCAAGAGTGGCAGGTTGGCTGGTTAGGCACACACCGATTCACATCCATGCCTTGTCAAGTTCCGGCGCTAACTAAAGCACTGAAATGAATTATACGTTTCAACCTGAAAAATAACTCGATTCCTGCCGTATTACAGTCGATTTTAAGTCGAAATATGAACATGTATGTGAGCATATAGATGATGAAAATGGGCAGAAGTTAATTTACTACACAACATGTTTATTTACTTCTAGAGGTTCTAATATTACATGATATAATAATATGAATTGATATCATCTTAGGACAAGACTAAGATGTACGGATTGGGTAGCAAATGATGCCAAGAAAGAAGGAGTGAACAGATGGATAACAACATCCAGCTCGTCCGATTACCCATAGCAGCGCAATATTCAGCAACGGTAGAGCATAGCGATTGGAGTTGTAGGAGTCCAGGACTCGCTTGCGGCTTGTAGCACGAATAATATAAATATAATAATGATAATAGTTATTGTAATACCTAAATACCTATAGAATATTTAGGTATTTAGAAAGTAAATATTCTTCGTAAATACATACGCCCTTTCCATTTTCGGAATTTGATCTCCAAAAGTTGCTTATTACAATCCATTCTACTGTATAGTCTCTTAAATATTCTCATTAAATCTTAAGATGTCATTCTTTATACGTGGTTTTGTGCCTTTTAGATAACTCTATATGAATTTTATACAAAATATCAATGCTTGAGAAATCACTAATGATCTATAACGAAAAGTGTTATTCGATACTTTGCATTTGTACCGACGATATGAAGAATAAATAACTTGATATTTAATAATTATCACCAATTTATTTTATATCAAATAACATTATTTTCCTAATTCTAGCTAGGTAAGTAACTACAGTGTAGAACAACTTGTCGGAAGACAGACTTCTACCGGTCACAAATCAATATTTTGATAATAGTTCTTTATATTGGCAGTGAACATACATAAACAACGGATGAAATTTTAAATATCCTGCTTGTTCAGTATATGTCCATTTTGATGTATATGCATAAGTTATTATCCGAATGAATATTAAAAAAAAATATATTACAAAAAAGAAAACTTGCATTATAAGTATAAAATAGAGTGGGCTTGGGCTTTTACCGAGATTGGACACAACAAAACGTATCGATCTCCTAGCAAAATAGCCGGACTTGGATGTCACACCTAAGTGCTACTAGTCTCGCCACTCAGTAAGGCTTACTAAAATCATTATATTTATTTATTCTAAAATTAAAAGCACTAATAATTATTATTAATTTGTTTCTATTGTGAGCAACTTACAAAAAAGCCTGAAGTTCTTTCTTACATTTTACATTTTCGGTGAAGACTGAGAGAAACGCTCTTTCATAAATAACACTGCCCAAATAGATTTATACAACCCAAATATATTGGGTAGGTATGTTGAAGTTTTACTTTTAAATTTCCTTTTATTATTTTAGAAAATGCAGTATTACCATCACCATTAAATTATATTATATCCATTCTCATTTGTTCCATAAAAATGAGTGAATAGTATGTATCCATCTATCTCTCTCTTCTCTCTCTCACTCTGAAAGAGAGAGGGTGAGAGAGAGGGAGAGAGAGAGAGAAAGAGAGAGAGAGAGAGAGAGAGAGAGAGAGAGAGAGAGAGAGATGAATATATGCTAAGATAAGAGATAAAAACTATTACTGTTGATGTTATATTTTTTTTTGTGGAAGTCAGTACAACAGTAGAAGTTTAAATTTGCTACAGTGCCTATTTGCTGGTTTATTGATTACTTACGCGCTTATATTGCATCACAGCTTAGTATTTTTTAGGTTGTTAATGTGAGATATGCATGTACTCGTAATAGAAGATAGTTATAGATCCTTAGATCGTGACTGTATTTCGCAAGAACTTGTACATTAACTGCAACTATTTAATATATGTAAATAGTTTTTAATAGTTAACGCAATAGTAAATAGTTAACGCAGGCCAGATGCCATTATCTCGTATATAAAGAAGAAATAACCAGAACCAACCTAAAGTACTGCAGTAGGACTCTATATCTAATGTTGGTTAGGTGCAGGACATGTAGGAGGAAATAATACTTATTTCAAAGTTATACTTACATCTTTCTGCCCTGATTTTGGCCTAAAAGTTAGGCCAAAATGTAGACACAAAGCAAATAAGTTAGAATTATTTGTGTGCAATTTATTGACCGCCATTTTCTACATTTCTTTAAATATATTTTGTACAAAAACAAATATATATAAATTTATCTCGACATTATTCAACATATTATTGTTTTTGGTTCATGGTTCTTTTACCTTTGTAACAAACATTCGCATAGACATGTCACCGTATTCGATGGTGACACCGTTAACAATGCCCGATTTGCCTCCCTGTTCGAGGAAACTCCCGGACGACTATCCATCAAGCCAGCGGGGAATCCTCTCCCGAACCCCCGAGGACCGCACTCTATTCACTAGCCGATCCCTAATCTTCCTGGGAAGTCCGTAGGTGGCAGTCCAGGAGTCATCCATCAGTGGCAGATGTCTCGTTCACATCGAGTGCCTCTCTAATGCCTTTATGTCCGCTTTACCTAGCACATTCACATCCTGTCTTTTCAGTCCTAGGCATAAAGATAATATTATAGAAAGGATTATGGATAGCAGTTTCTGCATGGGCTGGCTATCTTCAGGATAGAGGTTTTCAAAATAGTCCCAAGAAGTCTGTTGGTTTATGGGTTAATAGGATCATCGATATTTACTCTAAAACTGAGAATTTACTTTTTGCTTGTGTAAGAATAAAAAACAAATGATATTAACAGAAGAGGGTATAAGTTTGAATATGTTGAGAGGTTTAGGAATACAGCGCCTATGGTCACTAGAAGACACGGAATTTAAGCACTACATACTCGTGTTTTCAAACATAAAATGAGAATTTATAAAATTATAATCCTTCCAATTTTTCTGTAAGGGTGTGAAAAGTACACCTAACCCTGAAAGATGAACAATTCCTTATAGTACCCACTCACTCTTTTTCTGAACGGCCATCACAATTGATACAATCACATACAACTGCTGAATGAAAATAAAAGTGGAATCTAATTTGATTTAGTTCGCAAAAATAATTTATAAAAGCTCATATGTTCATTGTAGTAGAAAAAAAAAATAATGTACCTTAAATATGACTGTTGTTATTTGGTGTCAAAGTCGAGTATTAAGTTTTATTATAGAGGCAGTGGAGAATAAAATGTCGAAATAGCACGAATGAAGGGGGGTTCTGGTCCACTGAATAATACCATGGCATTGTATATCATATTTATGGAAATAAGCAACAAAATAAATGTTTCAACCTTATTTAAAATCATTCTATAAATATTATCTGCAGCCTCTGTGAAAAAGTGGTTAAATCGAAATTTGTCCAGAGTGAACTATATCCTCGATGTTTTTGGCTAGAACTGGAGCTGTCAGATAAGCAATAACTCCTTTTCAATCCAATACCTGGCTTAGACCCTCATTCACTACGAAAATAGCACGATTCCTAAGTACAAGAAACTCATTTTAGAGAAAATGACTGAACTGCTTATTCACCGGGGCTTTATATATGATCTATTGTACATTGCACAATAGAGTTTATAACTGCTATAGCTATTTGATTCTTGACATTACTTGACATAATTTCATACTGCATCATGTTTAGGAGTTTGGAATTGACCTTCTTTGGAGTGTTTAGTAGTTGAAATTGCACCTATATACCAAAAGTTTAAAAATCGAAAGAACTATAAATGTTTAAAGAATTATATATGAACTCTTTAAATGTCATAAATGAACTCTTTAGAACAGATTCATTCAGAACAGTTAAGGTAAAAAAAAATAACAATGACAATAATCACCGAAATGATGAAAAACATTTACAACACCGACAATAGGAACCGCTAAAATCAGTTTCCAACTTGCCAACTGTGCTGGAAGTTCCACTGGAAAGTAACTGACGGAGATAAGAGGAAAGTAACTGACATCAACTTGTGACATGGACAATAGGCCCACGAAAACTGTCAGTGGAGAGATAGCGAAACCATTCCAAATGACAGTTCCCATCAGTTTCAGTATTTTTCGTAGGATTTAGGAACGACCCGTGGCGTTCCATGAATGTCGAGTATATATGAATGAGACTGGGCGAGTAGCAACTTGTTTGACAAAACGAATTATAAGGGTTACACTTTAATAACCATCATAATATTTAACAATAAACAAATGTAAATCCTTATAATTTATTCAGTAAATTGACATCAGATTGTTTGAAAAGGTTTTTCCACTGTAGTACTTACATATAAATAAAATAACAAGCTACTATAGGCTAATCAAAAAGATTCTATAAATAAATAAGTCGATTATTTGTACTCTGAAAAGTATTGATACTAAAGAGGAATAGTCCAGTCCGAGAAACACAATGAGGATTTTTATATTTTTCATGAAAGAAAAGGTAATACAAAACTGCCTGTTATTATCTCTTAAACAAATAATTCGAGCTTCTAAAACCCAAACCTTTAACTGCGTCGTAGCCAAGTACTCAATGTGAATCCTATGATCTATGGCGGATAACTGAGGAAGGTCATAAATAAAATAATAATTGAATTATAAATAAAATGAAATGTTAGCAGGTCTGCTATTTTGTTTCAATACTGGGTAGGCTTTGGTAATGATTTCAGCCTAATATTACTAAAAGCAATTTTAAACTTCTTAATAATTATTATTGAATGAAGTTTTAATGAAATGAGAATAACCCATCAAGGTTTTATTCTTTTCTTTTTTTTTTTTTTTTTGATACTTTACTATTTAAGAAACAGCTTTAATTGAGCAGATTGATGTATGATGTATTTTAAAACTCTTAGAGTTCTAATAACAAAGAAATAAATATACTACGTAATCAGTTCAAACCTAAAGCAAAATCAATACGTTGAAGATAAACAAACAGAATTAAAAGTGAAATCAAAATTCGAAAGCAGACAATCCCCCCACTAACTCATGATAGCGCCTGCCAGAATCGTTTGGTTCTTTGCCATTTTTGTTGAGCAACTTTATCACAAATCAATGGTTTATTACTAAAAAGCCAATGTATTATTCATTAATAGAACTTATGGAATTATGCTCATGATTAAAAAAAAAATCTACCTCAAGCTGAAAAAAGAAAATTTAAGTAAAAATGGTACAAATCAAAACTGATTTCGACAATTGTATTAGCTTCGTTAAGAAAGCAGTGTTTTTTCAGTTAATTTCAATCTGGAACACTACAATCCCCATAAAGGGCATTTGGCTAAATAAATGGTTGAGGTAGTACTGTTTCTAAGGGAACAATTATGGAAGACGATTTGACTAAGATTAATCTCGACTGTCAGGTTTCCCCAATCAAGGGTACGCAATGAGAGATACTGGATGAATCCCGAGAGATTCCACAGGTTCAACACTGTCGATGTATGGCTGATAAAACATTAAATAATTTATTCATCAGCCAGAATCGAACCCCCCTACGCACTGATCCTCCCCGCACCCCGGTTTTAATTTTTACCAAATGACAATTATTCCGATTTATTAATCGCCTACACTGCTATCGGCTTGAAACAATTGAGCCCTTCAGTAAAATAAAATTGGAAAAATGAAGAAATGTTCGAACACAATTGTCACAACATGCTGCGAACTGTTAAAGTGCATAAATATTTCCGGTTCCTGCCAAGGCCCAGTGTTAAAAAAAATATCGACTCCAATAACGCAAATACGAGCCCCCATCAAAGGGCAATGAAATGTGGGTGCAGATGTATTTGTGTTCCATTTGCCTGAGTGATCTCCCGGGCCCCGAGCACTCTCCCAACATATCGCTCCTTCTTCCGCATCCCATCAATCACCAAACCCAATGTCCGCTTTTCAAAAGTATCGCAATATGCTCCATTTTCAACAACAAACGAACCGTCTCATTCACGTAAAATTTGTTTATTTTAAAATAACTCATTGGGTAAAAGTGTCGATTTAAATATTTACACAGTCGGTCCTTTTCGAAATGTTTTCCTCTCTGATTTTAATGCTTCCCTGTTTTTATTTTATTGAAGCATGGTGATCAATGAAAAGGGATAGGTCAGTAAAGCACTCCACACGTGTTGATCTTTAGTGTTGTTTATTCATTTAACCTCAATTTATGCTGCTATTGCTAATCCGACGATGCTAAAGTAAGAGTGTTAATTTATTTTCAATTCAGTTATAATTAGGAAAGGTATCTTAAATAAAGATTGGTAAATGGTAGGCATGATATTTCTTCTCCCCCTCGTCGAGTCGAAATTTATATCTCTATGTAGGCTACCACCTCACTTCCTGAATTTTTCATTGAGCAGCTAGGAGATGGTATTGGGTCGTTTTCGTTCGGTTTCTGTGATCATTTCCCCGATAAAACACCAGCAAAAATTATTGTTTCATTTAGTGCCACTTTATACTGCGTTTCCTCATAGGAAGATGCTACTGAGAGAGGCCTAACATTTTCCTATCTAAGTTTAATCAGGTCAGGTGCCCAATAGTGCCCAACTTTCTTTACTTTAATCATTTCAGTTAGAACATTAGATGCATCAAATTCTTTATCATTATATGAGCAATTAATGCCACATTACACAATTAAGCAGTGTATTCGAGTAGTTTAGTGAACTATACTCTTGATCTGGTCCATAACTCCAATCGATAACAGACTGAAAAACACAAAATGAGAGGGGGAGAGGCAATGTAAGGGTAGCAAATAAAATAAATGATAATAGTGTGTTCCTCAACAACAACTGCAATGCACTGCAAGTCGCTTTTATGCTTTGCGATTTTATGTTAATGTGACGTGGTGATAATATAGTCTATTTACCAAAGGTGTTTGATCAGCTGTTTATTTGTGACTGGAATGTAAACTATTATTAATAGATTGCTACATATGACAAATAGTCCAGTCCAGAGGGTACCTGAAAGTATTGGTGTTCGAAATTTGGTGGGAGACGACAAAAATCTAAAAAAAAATAATAATTTCTTTAGATGAAACATAATATTATCATTAAAATACTTGAAAAAGTGAGAATGGAAAAATAAACAAAATCTAATTAAGAAATGAAAAGTTTAAAACGAGAGTTCGGAATTCATCTAAAAAAAACAAGATCTTTTTGTAGTAGGATGAAACATTTTCAGGCAAAGCTTTCGACTGATGAAAAAGAGGGGGCCCTTTACTGAGTTGATTCGTTGGCGACAAGTTGGGGCAATAATTAGAAAAGAGTTTTGAACTCGTTGGGGAACGACGAATGGCGCCAGTTAAGGTGACCGCTATCATCCAACTTGCTCCGGTTCTATATTTACGGTTCTGATTGCATTGCTCCTCGAATATTTTAAAGTTTTCCCAGGGACAGGGCCAAGAGAAAAGGGCGACCCCGCGGATCCAAAGTTGGGTAATTTCCACTTAAAACTTCCCGGCGAAGGTGTTAAGAAACTGTTGAACAAAGATTTCAACTTGCTCCGAACGGTTGCCAATTCAATCAGTACGTCAGCTTCAGTTGCCCGATTCATTAGTTGCCAATCCGCTAAAATCCCGAAGCAGGAAACAAACTGCCCTTTCTTAGGAGGAGGTGTTGTAAGGATCTCTTAAAAATTACTTTAGTACCTCAATTCCATTAGTTAGTGATAGTTTATTTTTATGGTAAAGTAGCAGTCTCAGGAGAGAGAGTCGGTGAGTCAACCTTTTCTTCAAATTAGTCACATGTGATTTTCATGTCAGTTTTCTGTCCATTCTAAGGCCTAAGTATTTCTTATGTAAGGATGAAGGAATGGAATTATTATTCATTCTAATTTTTAATTGAATAATAAAGAGGGAGGAGAGTACTTCTAATTAGCTCATATTTCCAAAATACTTACTTAATGATGGATATTTTATATTAATCAACGGCGAATATGTAAAAAAAGTACATGGACTTACTTTTAAAGAATGGAAAATTACACTAAAAAGTAACAAGAGGCATATAATACAACAGAACGAATAAAATCTCGGTATAATTCAAAAATCTCCGACTACCATATAATTATGAGAATTTGCCACCTAGATATTTATTATTGGTTGAAAGAAAGGTTGTAAATGTTTCTGTTTTGGATCTTATTAACATGATCGGAGCATTTGCATCAGTAGAGCGACTTAGTATGTAGGATGGATCAGGAGCCCAATCGACAAATAGAACCTAGTCCCAATTAGAATGACACGAATTTCATTACCTACTAATTTGGAGTTCAGGTCCTGACAAGTATTTATTTAGGTCCTGCCTCGGTCTTATGTAGGAAGCTGGTACAGCTAATTCAGCATCAAAGTTCTGAGATTTTTTTGTGTTTGTGGAGGCTTGTAGTGGTCAGTTGGAGTTCCAACAGCATTTAATCGCGAAAGGTCAAGAACCGTTCAAGCAAGAATCAGTATTTAGCAATTACTGGTCCCACGTCGGACTTCTAATCTTAAGAGACTGTTATAATATTGGAGATTTACTTCAACATCAACAATGTGTAAGGGCTGGGTTTTTTCTCCACAAAATAATTGGACGAATTGTCCACTACGTTGCATTCCAGCAAAGAAATAGGAAGCGAATTTCCGTACAGGTGCTAATTACAGGTTTGGTAGTTTGATGCGCATGCTGCGAAGATGGGGAGAAATTGACTTGCTGATGAGTCACCCCGAATGTTGGCAAATCGAATTAGCATATTACCATATAGATAGATGCCCTTCTACTAAAACAATTACTCAATTGCAACAGTGACATCCTCAAGGACTAATATAATTTCATCCAGTACAGCACAGTATTTCATTTCCTCGGTGGACCAAAGTAAACTTGCGAATTTTCAGTAATAGCTGATAAACTTTCAATTCCGACAATGCTTATGGCTCAAGTTCTAGGGGGAATTGATAGTGAGCTGTTTCAGTGTAGGTCTAGTGTTCAAAGCTAAGGTTAATGTGAAATTGTCGGTAACGATTCTGCAAATCAATCGACAACAAAATCAATTTAGTGATGCTACAGAGGACTCTCGAACAGAATCCAAAATAAGGTGTGCCAACAAACCATTTGAACTCGATGACAAAGGCTTCAAAAGCGGGAAAACCAACAGAGCTTTTGATGACAAAGAATGAAACCAAGCTGGAAGATGATAAAGTCCACCACAACAACCCATGAAGGGTTTTGGGTACAGTACATGGTCGAGACTGCTCAACCAGTAGCCATTTTCCCCAATCAAGGAATCCCACAGGATCCATTAAATAAATAATCTGCCACTGCGGGCACAGACCTTCGGCACGCCAACTTATCGCTCTACCACTCAGCTATCCAACTCCCTATTTAAAATATAACAGTTAAGTATAATTAAAACTTAAAACTTAACTGTCTAAACTATACCTACTTTTTTTTGTTACAAGAAAACAAAGAAGTGACGAAACTTTAACCTAACAAATAAAATTATAATCAACCAACACTCAGTTAGCTTATTTATGTAAATAAGCTATGTAAAAAACTGAGATCATTGTCTTTATATTAAGAAATTAATTTAGTAGTGTGCATCAAGTTTAGCCTAGACACTGGAACATTAGGTAATCATCTGTCTAGACTGAATTTTACTGAATGACTTGACTAAAGTCATTGTACTATTACTGCACATATAGGTATGAAAAATAATAGTGTCCTGAACACAAAATAATCCTCCTTAGGCAAAAAGGTAATAAAAACTGCGATTGCTCCAACTGAACAGCTTTCGGAAGGGGCACACCAAGCTAACATTAAATAAACAATTAAACTGAAACTAAAAATTAAACAAATTAGCAGAAAATTACTATCCTGTTGATTATGTCTATTTATCCTTTGATCCTTAACCTCCGAGTGGTTCCTAAAAAGATGATAGTTAAACTGTGCTGAGAGGCCTTGTAGCTAATCATAGGTCCTATAATGAAGTCTCGGTCTCTTCCATGTTCCAACCTATCAACGCCAAATTAATCAAGAATTTTAGAAACACCGCACGTCTTATTAATATGGACATGCTTCTAAATGTGGGCTTTCTAAAATACACGATTTAAATGAGAAAGGCTTATCATCGTATAGCAGGAACCTCCGAGGATTTCGTAGAGGTGGGTCAGTCATATGATTATCCATAAAGAATACACAAATAATGTTTCTGAAAGGTGAAATTTAAATGGGCAAAATTAAAAACAAATGACGCTATAAAACCAATTATGTAATTGCTTGTAAATATTAATTTTTTTTTAATTTGCAACTGTATTAGAACAAAACAGCAGCGGAGTGGCTCAGTGGTAGAGCACTGAGTAGTCATGCCGGAAATCCTGGTTCAAACCCCGCTGCAAGCAGTTACTTTTATTTTGTCTGTTTGCGGCGGGAGATGGATCATGTGGGATCTAGAAACCTACTGGGGCTCACCCAGCCTCTATAAAATATTATAAAAATAGGGTACCCAAAATAAGTGGGAAAAACCTGACGGTTGAGCGTGACCTAGGACAAGTCACCTCCTTGCAGAACCGTTGCCCATGAAAACGCAACAGTCTCTAACATGTACTGAACCCCAGACTCGTTCACGGGTCGTAGTGGTTACAGGTATCAGAACACAACAAGTAAATAGAATGAATGATACGTAAGGGAATGAGATAAAGCCAAGCATAGTCGCATTCGATATCAAATTCAACTCCGAAGGACCATCTTCTTTTTAGGCACACGAAGGATTATCAGGAATTGAAGAGGTTGCTAGTTTTGAAACTAGTGGGTTTGAGTAGGAATAATTTTTTTTATGAAAGGATTGATATTAGGTTCGAGCCAAATCAGAAATTAATTGGGAATCAAGGTCATTGTGGATGACTTTATTCGTAAGAAAGTGGAGATCATTGAAGATTTTACTATTGATTTTGGATCGTAAGGACTGGATACGAGGGAAATTTGATTACTTAGTTAAGCCCCAAAGATCTACTCCGTATGTCCAATGACTTACGGACTTTAAGACTATACTAGTCATGTATATGAGTATTTTGTAATTAATTAGGAACTCGGAGCGCGTAATTAGTTGAAGAGTTGTAGTAGCCAGAAATGTTGTTGGCTACCTCCCCCCCCCCCTCCCCTTTTACTACTTTTTACTTTTTTGGCTACTTCTTGATGGCGAATTCAAAGATTTGCCCTGACCGGGAATCGAACCTGGGTCGTCCGCCTCTTAGCAATTGAGCTACCAGGGGTCACCTCACAGTTCCTTACAATCCAACCTCACTTCTCTTCAAAATAAAAAAATTAAAACAATTAATAAAAAATTATAAATAATATAATGACGTTTCAACAAGATCCTAATTAAATTAATGTTCAATGAACATTCTTTCTCGTGTATACATCGCAAAAGATCGCTGAAGAGAAGGGATTTGTCTTGACTGTGAGGCGACCCGGGTTCGAATCCCGGGCAGGACAAATCTTTTCTCTTCAAAATGAAGAAACTGTAGTTTATTTAATACGAATACTTAACAAAATATTAATCAACAGAATTAAATTTTTTATCAAAAGAAAAATTGTATTCAAATTAAAATGACATTCGGGAGAATATCAATTATATTTTAATTTATGATTTAGGGGAGTATCGTTGTAAATCAGAATTAGTTTTTACTGCCTTAAATATTTCATGTATTAAGGTTAATCAATAAATTAGTAAAATCGAGTTTAATTCATTTTTAAAAATTAATATTGTTAAAAGTGAAGCTATTTTATTTAATGAATTTATAATAGACATTGACACTTTTTTTTCATACTTCATCCAAACCATTTTGAACGATTCGTCGACAACCGTAAATTGTTAGAGATTTAACACAGCTCGGCAACTCCTCTTGTTGAGTTCATTAATTTTTCAAGTATCACAGATGCAGTTCTTTTCAGGAGAAAAACGGGGCCACTGACGCTACACCAAGGGACAACGCCTAAAGGGTTCCATAATAATTTCTTGTGTAGAAAACATTGTTCCAAAAGGGTACTGAAGAGAATCAAAAGAAACCTGTAATTATAATTGAAAATAAAGCACTTGGTAAAACCTCAAATCGAAATTTGAGACATTAAATGGATGAATTTAAAATATATATATTCAATTCAAAGATGACCATAATGAAATCGGGAGGATTTTGGATACTATGAAGATTTATCTTTTGAAAAAATTCCTTGATAGTTTTTTCAGTGGAGTAGTTATTGATTCTTTTGATTAAGTGGTTTTATTAATAATATAATGTTTAGAGGTGTTAATATAAAAAGCCCCCCCAAGAAGGTTAAAGAATTTAGTATTATTAATTTTAAGGGGTCAGAAAATATTTATATGCATTAAATCCACCAAAACATGGAACAAATTTATTAAAAAGAAAAGAAGTGCCTTAGCGTACAATAATCAACGAAATCTCCATCTTCGATTTTCTGCCTTCTCCAGCTACTCTCTTCAGACAAGCTCCGATTTCATAATTTATCTCTTGATTGATATCACTACTTATGACTGAGTGGATCCTCCTGGATTTTAGTTTTTTTGTTTATTCTAAAGCAACTATGCAACAAGGAGATATTTTGCAATGAATTATAACCTAGTAGAGGTAATATAAACAACATTTCAAATATGGTATTCCTTAATTATGACATATGTATCACATTTATAGAGATAAAATACATAATTAAAAATTACCTTGAACAAGATTTCCCGGATTTAGTAAAAACAACTTTCACTTGTCAGATAACTGGGCCTACCTCTATCTGACCTAACGATATTACACTTAAAGATTATTTTTCGTGATATAATAAGATTCACAAAATTTAATTTAATAAACACATTATTTATTTTAATTAATTTATAATTACCACCTCCCATGATGGGTCTCGGGTTCAGTACCGTTCTGTGATTTTTCCTTCGCTCAACCATTAGGTTTTTGTACCTTTGAATGGTACCCACTTCATAGAGGTAGGGTGTCCATATCCCACAGAGTCCATCCCCGGCTGTTAACAGATTAAATTAATTATATGCCACAGGTGGATTTGAACATAGGACCGGTGGCACGGCAACTCAGCGCTCTACCACTGAGCCATTCCACACCTTTCCATCGAGGCAACCAATATTAAAAATTCATTTAAAAATGATCGTATATATGGATGATTTCATGATTTTTTTTTTTTTATTTCCACAAGAGCCACTTGTAACGTAAGAGTGTTATGTGAACTACCGATGGCAATTGAGTAATTTCTGTCTTATAAACATTTTTCTTGAAATTATTATAATTACCGAAGAAATTAACTAAACTTCCTTCCTATCTCCATCCGGTAATACGTAATAGTAATTACTTCAGCCATCTCACATTTGAGATGTCCAGGATCAAAAGCGAATACACTCCTAATTTCAAAAATTGATTTTTTAACATTTGTTCTCAAGCAATTTTGTCTAACACGACACTTTGCCGCCTAATTCTTCATTTCTTTTAGTCCCGTTCTGAATCTAAAATTTTCGGAAGCATAAAGCATTGATTGAAATACCTAGTAATAATAATAATAAACGTGTTTATTCAAATATATACAAACATATAAATACAATTCTATTCAGGGACACTAATACATGGACAGAGTCCATCTGTATAAGTTGGTCTGTAAATAAGTGTAAATAAGAGAGAGAAATGCTTTATTTTTTTCAGGAGTGCTGTCCAACTACATTGGATTGCCATGACACACAGCATACTCATCAATCCATATTGGACATACTGTACATTACAATTTTAAATTTATGAATATTCGTTTTCTCCTTATATGCCATCATATGCCATTAATCAAGATACATACTTTAGAACTATTTAATTATAAATCAAAATAAACTAAAATCTTATAACTGAAATTAATTTGATTTTAATCAATCCTAAACAAATATATATTTACAAGTGAAGGTCAGTAGTTAAATTGGTCAACTAAAAAGTCACTATGTCTACTGGCCTCTACGTGATAGTTATATAAACTGTTCCAGTTCGAACCGTTTAGGAGCTCAACCAATTCCTTCTTTTCTAATGTTTATAGCCAAACCACCTGACTCTGAACTCCCCTAAGATAGATTGAATGGTTGTTTATTTAACGTCTCTTTATGCTGCTGTGGCTAATCGGACGATGCTAAAGAGGGTGCTCTAAACTTTGCCTACCCATATTTAATTAGGATACGAATTTTTAACCAGTACCTGACATCGTACAACCTCGGGACCTCTGTTTAACGTCCCATCCAAAGGGCAACATAATCAAGTATTGTCTACTCAATTTAAAAAATCCTTAGACCACGGGCCGACATTATACTGAGCTAGTAACAAATTTGAAAAAATCGTTTCATGAAATTTGGAGATATCCACTTTTGATTCTGAACCCCTCGTGTGTTTATGGAGTATTCATATGCTTCTACTGGCTGTAAGACTACCTTTAACACAATTTTCCAATCCCCAACGGTATATCACCAAAGAACAAACCAATAGCCAGCAAGAGAAGAAACAGCCTCAGAGCCCAAGGACGATTATTAAATCAGGACGGAGAAGAGATCTAAACAGATCTTAGAGGCAGACCTAAAGACAGGTCCGGCGGTATTAATACATCAAAGCCCCATTACCCCCTCCCTCTAATGATAGCCTTCGCTCCCTTATCTCCCTCCCTTAAACCAATATGGATTTATTGGATTCCAATTTCAATTAATTCCCCCTATTATTAAGGTAGTAGGCCCCGAGGCTGCCCATTTAATATTCATCTGATGGCCGGGGAAAAAACAACATCACGGGCGACCACGATCACTGATTGATTGCGGATATAATGCCCATTTTTCAAAGGACGTCTTCGACTCCGCGGCTCCGGGTAGTGAATTATCTCTTACAGAGAAATGAATATTAATGCTGAGTAGCAATTTGCTCTTGATCCTTGATTTAGTGATTCCTGAAGCGGAGATCTCTATCCGGGCCTGATGGATGCCTTCGGATCGCGGACAGCTTGTCGACCCTAGTCATCGGCATACCAACAACCATACAATTGAAGGACGTATAAATCAATTGGTGTATTCGGTTTACTTCCCCAACTACTTTAATTACATAAACTTTAACTTAAATTAGCTGGAGCATGAAAACAGACCAAACTTTTTTTCTAGCTTTACTATTTTTTTTAAATAGTAGTGTTTCCAATCTCCAAAAAGGCATCTATATTAAGAAATGTAGGTAAGAAATTCGTTGACTGGTAGATACTAATATAGGATGTAAATAGTTGGGGGTGCAGAAAAAAAAACACAGCAAATAATTTGAAACCTATTATATTATATATGTGCCGACGTTTCGACCTACTGTGTAGGTCATCTTCGGGGCTATGAGAAAACAGGCAAAAACCGAATAGACTGTAAAAATACATAAGATGGAGATACAGAAAACATAACATAATATAGAGATATAGAAAAATTGAGCGAAAAAAGTGAAGGATATATTATGAAAGGATATATGAAATTATGTAATCATCTTTATTCATATATCCTTCACTTTTTTCGCTCAATATTTCTATATCTCTATATTATGTTATGTTTTCTGTATCTCCATCTTATGTATTTTTACAGTCTATTCTGTTTTTGTCTGTTTTCTCATAGCCCTGAAGATGACCTACACAGCAGGTCGAAACGTCGGCACATATATAATAAAATAGGTTTCAACTTGTTTGCTGTGTTTTTTTTACTGCACTCCCAACTATTTACATCCTATATATTTAGAAATTGTTTTCTTTCATTCTGTGTGACAGTTTTTCTTCAATTCAAAGGCCTTACCATTAGCCTTTATTGTTCGTTCAGTAAAGGGAAGTTCGCGAAATTTTAGAGAAACAATCAAATGGTAGCTTGGACACATGTTATTAGTAGTAGACGTAGATTGCAATTTTGCACAATAGTCATGTTGGAAAAATGGAACCCAAAACCATTTAAAAAAATAGATAATACAAATACGGGCCTTGTGCACTTCTCAATATCACATTGAGATTGTTAAAGCCTTTGAACAAATGTGTACAATAATTCGTAAAGGCGGGACCTATGATCTAGTAGTTACCACTACGTACTTAGCCTAAAAACGCGGGTTCATAGCTCGACAGGTGGCCTAGGATTTTTTAAAGGGAGTAGAAAATCCTTGGTTATGCCATCCTTAGGAATTGTTAAATGGGGCTTAAACGATACGTTATAGCTTGAACGATGTAAGGTAATCGTTAAAAATCCCTATCCTAATTAAACCTGAATAGGCAAAATTTAGAGCTCCCACTGTAGCATCGTCCGATTAGCCATAGCAGCATAAAGTGGCGTTAAAAAAACAAAAAACAATTCGTAAAAAAATTACTGTAAACTCTAAGTTGATACAACAATTACATTTTATTACAGTAGACCAGATGATGAGTCTTTTTTACTTTTAGATTATACGAGTGTAACCACTATTATAATCATAAATATCAAACTAAAAAATAGTTATGTTTGAGTGGGAAATAGTTGACTGGATAATTCTAATGATGGATTGAATTGGTGAGGGGGTGGAGTCAGAGATAACGTGTAATTTAACTATGCCTTCCATTCTTATTTTGTCTCACCTATTTTACGCAAAGTACCATACTGTTTACTCTTTTCTCATTAGTTACGTCATAATTAGTCTTACTCTCTGTATCTCTTTATTTACTCTCTCTATTTATTTTGTGTTGTCTCTGACTTTAAAAAATAATAGTTAAATAATAATTAAAAAAATAATAGCTAATAAAAATTAAAGATTAAAATCGTATATTCCTTCCCTTATAAAGCTTTCGTCAATTGTTGAGAAAAAGCACAATGATAAACAATCTTTAGCATTTCAATAAGTTAGCAGGAACAAACCCTATTTTCTTATGTACTCATACTATACTCTTTCAAATACTTAAATCAAGAAAAGTATGAATAAAAGTCATTTCGTTGAACATCAATATTCAGGGCTATAAGGACAAAACAATATAAATAGTATCACTTGTCACTTCAATAATAACATTATTAATTTATATTATCTTTTTAAACTAATTTTTTTTTAGCTATTTTTATTTCTAATATAATATGGTACAATTCACTAAGTAATGTACTGTACCAAACAGACCAGTCTCTCAAATTTCAAAAACTTGGACAATTTAAATGTATCTATACAGAATAATATATCACAAAACATCAACAGTTTAAACTAAAATATAATATAATTAACTATGAATATTTTTAATGTTCACAGGACTGGGACACTGCACTCCTTCGTCAACACCCCCTTTATTGGTAAGTGAGCATAAAATGCAATTTTAAAATAATAAATAAATCTGCCACAAACATCATTGAAATCAAGAAACCTGCGTAGGATGATGGGTTACTGATCTTCAGATCCCGAGTATCACTGTATTAAATAAGTTATTTATTCTGTTGATAACCAAGAATCCACTCTAAGGTATCTGGATACTCTCCGGGGGCTCAACCAGCCTCAATAAAAAGGGATAAAAACCACCACAATCGGTGGCTAATAGATAAAATGTTGCCTATTGCAGTCGTTTCTTCCATTTTCCTTCAAATTTTCTCTATCTTTTCTTTTTCCTCTTTTATTCAAATATATATATACCATTGATAAACATTTCACATAGTATTCCGTACACATAGTGAGGCGTTTGGGATCAAAAGCGGATAGCTCAGAAAAAACAAAAGTTGACAGTTTCGCATTTTTCGTTCGTTTAGTCCTGCAATTTTACTCTCCCAAAACTTCCCAAGGTTCAGAACCGGATTAAAACCATGATACTCGAGGCAGTCAAGTTTCATGTTAGACAAACCTGCTTGACTGAACTATCGAAAACTTTGAAAAAGTCAATTTTGGAAATTTAGGAGTTATCCGCTTCTACTCACATACAATATTCCAAACGCTTAATAATTGATTATTTATCAATGCGTAAAATCATTATGTATTCAAACAATTTTAACCAATTACATGGACTGACTTGATTCATAATAAAGGTACTTAGATTGGAGAGGGAAAGATTCGAGGGAGCCGAACATGGCATCAAGTTAACTACCTTAATTTTATTTAATCTCAACGACTCAAACTGCAATTATGAATACCCACCTCAATTATTCGCGGGTAATGATAGGCACTGAGATGATGGAGGCTTGCGATAATAGTCGGATCCGCTATGATGGGCTAATGATTTTATTGAGTTATTTACCTAACAAGTCCAGAATAGATTAAAATAAAATCATGTAACAACAAAGATTTAAAAACTTATAATCTATACATAATCTAAGACGTAAGCATAAATATGGGTTCAATACTGTTCTTATAACGTTACATTAAATTGGAAACACATAGGAGTTAAACTGCGCAAAAATGATTAGGGATACCATTAATTTTGTTGTATTTACTTTGCCTGGCATTTTAATATTATTTTTATTATAAAAATTATTAATATTTATTATAAATTACACTACATTAAATATTAATGTAGTTATTAAATATACAATAGTATAAACGCTAGGTAAAGTCTATACTACAAAATAAGCAATATCCCAATTCATTTTTGCGCACTATATTGGATTGTTTATTTTTGTATTTTTGCTGAATCTGACGATATTAAACAAAACTACAGGCATTGATTCACCTACTCAGTTCTTTTATCATACTTATACATTTTTCTAAGTAATTAAAGAAGAAAATAATATTTATGTGCTTATCACTTTTACTAATAGGCATGTTGGAATAATGACGCAATATATTTGTCTATCTATTTATAAAATAAAATTTGTATATCGATAACCAATATATATTCCTAAAAAATATATATTACATTGATAACTAATTTTCAGTCTACGTGATCTCGTAACAAACATATTTGTAAGTCCACTAATTACACTTTGAATTTTAGAAATAACAGAAACGTTCATGACAACAATATAATTTCAGAAAAAATGATTGAATCATACTAAACATAAAAAAAAGGGTTGTAAGTACAGAGTAAAGAACAAAATAAGTAAAATATATTTTTAACATACTCCATTTAAACAACAAAATAGAAAAATAATTAAGTAAATGGAGATAAAACCAAACTCTATGATAGGTTTTTTACCACACCTATTAGTTTTTCTCTAAAATAATCAATACTGTAAAAAATAATAATGATTTCTCACAAGAATAACTTCACTAATGACTTTTTGAAAATTATTTAATACTATATTCCCATTTTTTATCTATTATTTATGTTTATTATTTATTTATTATATTATTTATTATTTACACTCGTATATTCACAATTCCGATTTTTATTACAAATATTATGGAGACTTTGAAATGATTTATGTTTTATAAAATACCAATCGAACTCTTATAATCATACTGCAATTCTAAGTTTATTTTAACTATTTTTAATAAATATAAACTTAAATTTAACCCAAATCAGAGCATCTTGGCTTTAAAGAATTGTTATTATTTTGGCTTGTGTCTGTACCTGCAAGGGAATAAAATAAAATATATAATAGGATAAAAAAAAGACTATTGGATGATAGTGTGAGCTTTATACTGTATAAACTCAGGGAACGATTTGTTTGCACAGCTGCTGTACATAGATCCCAATACGCTAAAAATTTACTATTATTAGTTCAGACACATTATAATTCAAAACCAAAATATGTCACAGCAAATATTTATTGTCACAGGCAATATTAAAGTTTATAAAAACAGCGTGAAGGAATTAGGGAATTAAGAAAAATGAAAAATTGCAAACACAATGTACCTACACTTTATTGCAAGTAACATTGTGTTCTAGTATTATTTTTATTTTTATGATTACTATTTGGAAATAAATGAATTACATTAATGTAAAAGCTATGATGGTAAGATAGTATTAACGTATAGTACGATTGAAATTACAATGTTTGACATTGACAATGACTATTTTTAATTAGCACTAAGCCATCGAAATTATTATTAAGTATTTTTCATAAATTATAACTATTATTATAGTTCTTACAAGTTTTACTTTAGGGCTTCGATCGTTTGACCCAGCTAAAATAGTTTGGATTAATATCTTCGCGACTTTAGGTTATACAATATTGTAAGAACTTTTTACAACAAGGCAATTATTACCGATATAAATAGGATTTCGGCCCATAGAGTGGCCATTCACCGATAAACGGACAATAATAGAGTATTAAATGCTAAACAGGCAGAGATATAGTTCGAGGAGTGGACCAAAAAGTTAACAGGTGGATTTCAAACTCCGTTTAATTGGAAAGTATATAATATCACTACAAAGTTTCCAACAAAAATTATGAGGTTTAAAGAAATTTTACCGTTACATAATAAAAATTCATTCTTATCCAACCAACATTGATTTGAACAATTAATTTGTATAATTGGAACTCACGTTGTCGTATAATTCTTAGAAAGTATATTTATCTGTCTATTGAACATAATTCAAATTATTCTTTACAACATACTTTACATATAAGGTAGGTTATTAAAAAAGAGTCATAAAAACTTGAATTAATATGGGAGAAAATAAAATAAGAAAAGGTTACAATAAACGTTTAAACAAATATTAATAGTTAAACATAATACAAAGTAAAAAACAAAATAAATAAAAAATATTCAATATAATATGCTTCAACTACAAAATAATAAATAATTAAATAAATGCAGAAAATACTAAGCTACATGAGAGGTTATTTTCCACAGATATTCTTAGGCCTTCTGTACTTTATATAAAAATATATTTTGCACTAAAAAAAAAAATATTTGTCAAAATAATTACTTCACATAGGACTCTTTGATTGTGATCAAGACCACTAGAAGCTTTTTTTTATATAATAGGGTGACTTACCTCTCAAGAATGTTATGATATAGAAATAACCTGAGATAGATAATTTAGAAAAAAACTGCATAGTAAAGGTATATATTATGAATAAAACAACTTTAAATTTACCATTCACAGTACAAACCTTACAAATTGAGTGCTACTTTTATACTAAAGTCAACAATCCAGAGACTGACCCAGACATCTAGACGAGCCAATGGCTTAGACAGAAGACGGCTCCACCAATTAGAGCAGTTCATCACGGACCATTGTCTTGCCCTGAAAGGCCTTCCACCTGGCGGTGAGTGCGAGTTCGCCTCGGAATTGCTCGCATCACCACCCCTCTTCATTAGTTGATGACATAATCACCTCTATTGTCACTAATTCAATATTAATTACCTATTTCTCCACCGGTCAATAACATCGTTCCTTATTAGTCCTATTGAGGATTTAAACATTTTTCTGTGATTGCAGAAAGTTAATGAAATAAATAATTACAAAACCGTAACTAACTACCTACAAGTATGTGATTGACAACGGTAACTGGTAAAAATATAAATTAATAAAAGCACATAAATTATGAATTATTACATTAAAAAAAAAACACATAAGTAAAAAATATAAATTATGTTATTTTACACAATCCCCTGTGTAAAATTACAGTTTAAAAATGGTTGCCTTCTTTTTTTAAGTAAATTTAATGTCCTAAAACTACTGAAACTATGTTAGAGTGGAAAATAGTTTTTATTTATTTATCCGAGTTTTTTTACAATTAATGTGTCCCGATAGCCAAAATCTTTTCCCGCCTATCCTTCCTATCCTTCTTCTTCCTCTCGCAACACTCTTGCTCCCGTGCCTTCTCTTACATCCTCCATCCATGTCATCCTCGGTCGGTATAACTTTGTGTATATAGGAAGAGTTTCTTTGGCCATCTATTGTCTTTCATTCTCATCAGGTGGGCAAACTATTGAAGCCTCCTGATCTCTATTTTTATATATTTTATGTATAATATATTTTTCTCCTGCCCTATAGTTTCTCTTATAACACTATTGGGTATGTGTTGAAGCTTTGAGATTCCGCAGCTACGTCTTAAAAGCTACTACGTCCATCTCAAGAGCTAAGCAGTTTACGGGTGGAAAATAGTTGACTAGATAATTCTAATAATGGATTGAAAGTTGGATTGAAAACTATTAATTGTCAAAGTTGAGTTCGGAGTTGATAGTTTGATGCGTCACCCCAGACTCGGGACCCACTACTGGTTGCCCTGAAGATGGCCTCTTTCTTAGGCCGAAACTTATCTTATTTTGATGTCATCTTTGACTGCACCCCCTGACTTATTCAGTCCATTACTGAAACTATGATCGGTTGGTTCTAAGTTGGAAAGTACTAAAAAAATAAATAAAAATAACCCACAGAGGATCAAAGAGGCTATCTTCTCATTAAAACAAAAACAAAAACAAAAAAAACCTACGAGATGTATGTAGGAATTATGATACATCCAGTATATTCTGTAAGTGGGTAAGCTAAGATCCATCATTTACGGTATTCAATTTTGGTCCGAAATTTATAATAGTATTTGCACTCCACGTTCCGCGTTAGCCTATTCAGACTTAGGATTTTACAAGATGATAATCCACATATCAAAAAACGCATTAACTTAAATTCGAATTATATGTGTTCATACCATTTCGCCCAAAGATGGTCTATGAGAAAATGGCTGGATAGTTTAGATAATCTTTCCTGATTTAATTAAGATTGATACCCCTATATCAATACCCTCACTAAAACCAAAGAATCTAAAAAAAAAATAACGCAATAGGATTATTATCATAATTTTACTAAAATATTCTTAATAAAATAGTTTATTTTAAATAATTAATGGCTATTAACCCCAAATAACATATTTTGCTAGCGTTTCGAAACGCCCATTATCAGATCTCTTTCTAAAAATAATTTAAAAACACAAAAAAAACCATTCTGTATTTATAAGCAACAGGAAATTTTGACCATATTAACAAATTATTAATCATAGACCGGATACAATATTAATCATAGACTCGAAAGACGCTATCCTGTTTAAGCGTTTGGAAAGAGGATAAATCAATTTTAAAAATGTATCTATCGGATCTAATTTTTAATCGAAAGGATTCTCGTACCCACTTGAATACCCGCAGAATATTTGATCAATTTCATCATTCAATCAGAAAAATTCATCAAACGTTTAGGAGTTTTATAATTACACTTGTATATATAAAGATATTTATGTATAATTGTATATCACTCCTTCATTTTTGAGTTAAGCCTTCAGTAGCAATTGTATTGGTTGAAGCTTTATAATTCAGGAACGACATATCTAATATTCCATTTCCAACATTTTTTTTTTAATGAAGTCATATTTTGAGCTGTATCATTTTTAAGCTTTATGGGAATAATGACATAAGTCAAAATAAAAAAAGTTTCAAACTTTTAAAAATGTTTACTAACCTTTAGGAAAAGCATTATAATACCATCATTGCGACAGGAATGTTTTTCTTTACTAATATCCAAATTTTTATTTTTTAAATCTCACATGGAACTTTCCAAATACCTCACTTGAAAAATTAGGGTTTTGGAGTTATGTCATTATTTTGGGAAGGAGCAATATATTTAATTATATAACTGCAATTGGTTTTAAGGAAACTACAGTGGAGCATGACCTTTATACTAGAAGCAGTACAGTCTCTACTATGTACTGAACCGAAGATCCTCCATTAGTTTTAGTGGGTACATGCTTTTTTTTTATTTTGGTTTTAATAAATGATGTGATTCCAATAGAATTTACATAAATTAAACAATAATAACAGTGAAATTAGTAAGGCACAAACACAATAATAAAAAGAGATAAGCAAGTCCTCACAAAGCATGGAACAGCCAATCACTCAAGAAATAGCCGATAAACAAGCGTAGAATAGAATCTGAAATGAGAACTATAAAATAAGATGAGCCGTAAACCTCCCTATTTGCGCACGCACCAACGCGCATCAGATTGTGTTTGTTCCAGAACAAGATAGCCGCAGTATCGGAATGGGGAAACTCTCCCTTATTTACCGAGGCTGGGGGAGTAGGGGGGGCGGCCAATGACAAATGAGGGAGGCGCTAATTTAGCGGGGGAACGTATGCCCCGGCATCGATCTAGGTCCATGAGTAATGGCCCCTGCTCGGCCTCCAATATCAGATAGCTACAATTAGCTACCTGTCTAAGGTAACCAGGATATATAACTCCACTACCTGCATTTTTTTATCGGCTACGAGGGACGATTATAGGGGACACTCTTAACGGCGGACGGTATACCCCGAACGAGTCCTCTCAGATAGGGCTGAATAATTCTCAGGTTCGTTCTTAATGGATCCCCCGTGGAAGGCAGTTAATAAATGTAAGTGATGTCATAACAAACCCTTTCCACCAACTTCACCCTAACATTGAGTTCATCGCTCAAACCTTACATTCACCCATCAACTATGGAAGGTACTCGGATATTTCAACACACTAACGATGCAACACCCTAAGGTAGTAGCTAATATAAAAATTTTACAAGTACACACATTTAACAATCTATCTGCAAAATGACCACTTCCACTCTCGATCAATGGAGTTTCAGTTTACCAATCTATGTAAAGTTAGAATGTCTATTCATTCATACATAGCAATATTAACAATTTTAATGTAAAGCATGAAGATAGAGGAAAATAGTGGTAAGATTTAAAGACACAATGATAATCGATAGTTTCTTATTTGTGAGATCTGGCTTAGCAGCCAAAGGTTGATTAAGTAGAGTATACCGATAAAGAGCAGAAACGAGTATTTAATGGAATTGGAAATGAAATTGCAATCGGAAGATTGCTCAAGAGTAACAACTGAAGAAGCGAAAAAGAATTACTCAACAAGTAACTACAAGGTTAAACAATTTGTCAAAGAGTCAGAGTCATCTCAAATCAACATACGCCTGCTACTGAGACAAAATGGGCGATTAGAACAGATTCAAGTACCAGGTATATGTGCCTGTCAAGTATATGATTATCATGGAGTAGAAAACCCTAAGCTGACAAGGAGGAACCCAGAAAGCCAATAACCAATAAGTATGTAATTCATATGCAGCAAACACATATGCCATTCAAATGTGATTCACAACCCAGAATCATAATCCACAACTACTGTTAGAAATAAGTTCCTTATTTCTTGTTACGAGCTATTTGGATCCTGCAACATAGTCCGGTTTATTAAAATAAGAACAATAGAATGGTTTGGTCATTGACATAGAATGGAGGAAAACAGAGCTACTAAAAAGGCCCTACTTGGTAAAAAGTATGAAACCAGGAGGAGAGGAAGAACTACGAGGCGATGGCTCCAGGACGTGGAAAAGGACATTACAGAACTTGGTGTCCGAAATTGGAAAACTGTGCACAGGCAGAGGACAGAGGACTGGCATAATATTGTCAGGGCAGTACATAAATTATATTTATAGCATTATTTTAAATGCTCTTTCACTCAACATATATATGTTTTTATTAAATATAGCAGTCCACACGACCAGATCTGGAATTTACCATATTCCATAAAAAGGGAAGGTATGTTTCCAATTTAAATCGCAGCTTGTTTGGGAAGAAATCTAATGTTACATGTAAATGTAGAAAGTTAGCAATCTCATTGGATATTGCTGTTGACGCCTAACTCGACATGGGATAGACCTTGTATGAAGATCTTAACGGGTGGTAACCCAATTAACCGACAGGAAATGACAATAAGAGCAGCCCCCGAGAGTAGGGTGTGGTAGGAGCGCGGAGAAATAATAGAGCGGTTAGGGGCACCGGGAGCCCCCTCCCTGCAAACTTTATAAACTTCTCTGCATCAGCTCCTCCCTATCAGCCCAGCCTTCGTTAATATTTAACATCGCCCGACGAGATCCAAGAAAAGTCCGGCTCTACAGAACTTTCATTTCGCTCTTATCTCGCTCGAGAAATGCAACGGAAGAGGTTTTCTTTTATCGGGGAAGGCGAGGAGGAGGTTTCGACTGTAAAGGAAGGAACAAGATGAGCCCGATTTTAGTAATTAGGCCCGTGATATTTTTTAAAATGAACATTCACGGCAAGAAACTTTATTTTTCTCTGGAGCTAATTAAGGAGGAGTAATAAAATAACTAGTTAAATTACTGAGGAAACATAAGAGATAGAAATTGTCATAGTGAGTATTACGATTAAATCTGTAGCGCCGGTGAATAAGTGGTTAAGTCAAATTTTTGCCAGAGAGATTTAACTATAATGAAGAAAGCTGACTCTGGAAATCTTTGTGAAAAATAATCTAAATACCAATCTAATTCACATGCAAATCTACGACAAACGATATTATTTATTGAGGAAAATTGGAAATTTGTGTAGGTAATATTGTAACCCATAACTTATAACCACGTTATAATCTTTATAATCACATATAATCCTCAACTAGCACTCTATCAGGTAAGACTATACACATGCTTAGGAACTGCAGAAGGAATGCAATCATGCGGTGGTAAATATTTAAACTTTATTTTTTAATGTTTTATTTATTTATTGATATTTACAACTGTATTGCAATAATTAAAGTAAATAGGCTAAGCGATACCTTTGACATGTGAAAATGACAAGTAGAGAAACTGCCCACTGGTAGTACTCAAATCACAAGTTCAACTAAGAAGGTCACGGAGCCATCTTCTTTTCAGACGCCTCGGAGGATTATCGGAAATTGGAGAGAAAGCAAGGTTTGAAACTAGAGGGTTTGAGTGGAAATGAAGTTTGTTATGCAAGGATAGATAGCGGGTTCGGGCCAAATCAGCAACAAATGGATGACTTTATTCTTAACAAAATAAGGAGCAATGAGGATTTTACGAAGGATTTTGTAGAATTGGATACCAGAGGAATTCGATAGCTTAGTGGAGCCCAAAAGCTCTACTCCGTAAGTCCAAATAGGTCGTACGATGGCCATGTTGATGTGTCTTTTGTAATTAATTGGGAGCTTAGAGCTTTTGTCTGGTAAGTGTTGAAGTAGCCTGAAACGTCGAGCGGTTTCTTGTCTTTTCAGTCTAGTATGAGGATTCCAGGTTAATCGTTTGTCGAGCTGCAACCCTAAGTATCGGATCTGTTCTACAGGCACCAGTGGGATATTATTAAAGGATACTGAAGGACAGTGAGTCATTGGTTTATGACGTAAGGTAAAAGTGATTTGATGCGATTTTTGAGATTTTATTTTAATTCTCCAGTTTTGACACCATTCTTCAAGATCAGTGATATGCGATTGGAGGCTTTGGGATACAATAACTGGCTCGGTGTTGACTGATAATACACATGTATCATCAGCATACGTGGTAAATATAGTATTAGGATGAGTTGGGATGTCAGATGTATAAACTGTATAAAGATAGAATAGAATAGAAATAGAATAGAATAGAAAAGTAACTTTATTCTGGGACAAAGTCCTTTTAGAATAACAGATATGAACAGGAATAAAAACATAATATATATATATATCTGGCCAGAAGGCTAAATGTAAGATATTGGGCCAAGGATACTACCTTGAGGAATACCAGCAGATTGGGAAAAGAGGGATGAATAAACATTATTACGGTTTACTTGGAAAGTTCTGTTTGTGAGATAGGATTGAAGGATGAGAAAGTAGGTAGGCGGTAGGAATTTACGGAGTTTGTAGAGCAATCCCGGATGCCAGACTCGGTCAAAAGCCTGTTCCGCGATATTTGAACATAAACTAGAAGGAAAATTCTGTGCTTTATGACACTGTATCAGCAATCCCGGTGAATAAGTTTTTAAGTTGAATTTTGTCCACAATGAGGTAATTGTAGCAACGGAATCAGAATCGTGTCATTCTCTCAGTTATTGGCTTGAAATGGAGTTGTAATAAAATCAATAACACCATTTCATCCTACCAGTGAGTAGCAGTAGTTTGTCTACTTGATTTTATCTCATGCCATTACGTGTCGCTTATCTCATTTCCTTGTTGTATAATAATACAGATGTTAATTTCATGAAATAAATGTTAAATAAATAAATTCTTTTAACGAATGTAATATGAAATCTACTAAGTTGTAACATGAAAATAAGAATTCAACTGCTTTGGAAACAGAACAGCTGCTGCATTTTTGATAGCAAAATCAAAAATATTTTTTGTCGTAATCTGAGGATGGGTCAAAATCTCAAAAAACAGTTCTTACTTTGAAAAACACATCTTTTTCAGATTTTTTAACAAGAACATATGCCAAAAATGAATTTATATATTTACTAATAAACTAAAAGCAATTGAATATACATTCGTAAATAATGTACTATGTATGCGACATTAATATACCAGAGCCAAAGTCGTATCCTGTGGCGCCAAGTGACGGGGGGAAGTCATGGTACGTGAAGAATATGAAATAGAATGACATCACATCCTCAAGACCCCACAGCAACTCCCCAACAGAAATATTGAATATAAGAGGGATCATTTTATATTTGTTTTAAGACTATAGCTTATGCCCTCAAAACTTGCATATGATGCCATAATAATTCTATGAAAAAAGTAATGGAAAATATTTTTTTACAGCAAAACAATTAACACAGAATTGAAAATTTCAGCAATCTCCTTACAATCAGATTCAAAACTACAATAGCTTTCATTTTAAACGAGAGATCGAGAATGGATAGCAAGAAGTTTTAGTAATGGTCCATGAGGACGGAGAACCCAAAGAGGTCTAAGCTCAGAAGTCGAGAAAGAACTTTAATTAAAGCTGACTGTAATCGATATAGCTCTGTTGACAGAGATAAGTCAACACTAAGTCCTCAAGTCCAGGCCGCTCACAGCTCCTCCAACACCAAACCGATCCTTAGGATCCTGTCTGTCCGCCACACATTGGCTCTTTGTGAAGTTGTAAAATATAATAAATTGAGAATTATATTAATTTAAAAAAGGTTTTATTAATATATTTGGTTAAAAAACACATTTAATATGTTTTTTGGTTTTTTAATTATCATTGATGAAAGCTTGTAATCGATAAGGTTTTGAGGTTGTAAAGGATTCAGAGTACTTTAAAACTTTATATAACAGAGTATTTTAATTGGAATAACATCATCCAATGATCAATAACGCATCTAGTAACGCTTATTGATATAATATCTCAATACGCCCATAAAAGTAATGCCTAAATCCAGCGATAATAGTAACTAGCATAATAGTTGTGCAATATAAATTTATAATACAGTCAAAAAAGGCTACAAGTCTGTAATTAAATAATAATTCACGTAATAATAATAATTCAACCTTCAATTATTCTTGTTACTCTTTTACGGACTGAAGACTATTTGTCCATTGAAAACTGGGCGAATTTCGGAGGGAGAAGGAGAGTGATAACGGACTACCAACTGTGAAATTCAAAATCATACAAAAGGTAGAAAAACTGATAATACTAAGAATAAGTTAATAGCATAAATATATTAAATATAATGTAAATAAATATCATAAGTAGTAAATAGAGACAATAGAAACGTAACAGAAATATTATTTATTTCACTTTGCCAGCCCAACACTTGATAATCCTATTATAAACAGCAATAAAAGTAACTTTGGTATTGAAAAAAAAAAATTGTATAAGTTCAAGACAACATTTTTTATAAAAATAAAGCTTTTAATTTTTTTATTTAAAAAATTGTGAAAGATTTGGTTTAAATATAGTAATATCATTATTCGTTGTTATTATGTTATTACATGAGGAGTAGGTAGGTGTCTAGTATAGTGAGATATTAACAGTATTAGTTAAATACCAGATTCACAAATTTGAAATAACATTTTCCATAATTGTCGGTACAGAAAATCAAGCTTTAAACTAATAAAAAAAAAATTGTCAAAATCTTTATTTTAAACATAGTAATACAATATTTATCATTAGTCATCGGGATGTTATTATATTGTATATAAATAACTGATTATTAATTTTTTCAGCTCAGAATTTATCAATGTCAATAATTCTGAAAATGAGCACTATATAAAGATGCTTTGATTGTGAGAAGAGATAACACATTTTTTTAGTATTTTTGTCAACTATTATTATTATTTTCCTTAAAAGGATAATTCCTAGTAAGAAATTAATGAAGTTCCTACTAATTGGAATCTGGTGACTTAACCCATTACGCCCTCGGTGATTCATCTCAAACATCTCCAACAACGCTGAAATCCTGATCAGGACGGACACTGGCTTCGGACAAAGATGGCCCGGAAAAAAGCGGATAACGAGAGCCCTAAGGATGGATGTGGTTGGGCCCCACTGGCTCTGGCAACGTACCCCCCCCCCTAAATCAATAAAGATCGCTAAATGGCCGCTAGCTTATTTCTACTGCCCTTCGTCCTCTCGGAATTTATATCCCTATGTAGCATTCCACCTCGCTTCCTGAATTTTTTATTGAGCAGCTAGATGGTATTGGGTCCCTTTCGTTCGATTTCTATGATCATTTCCTTGAAAAAACACCTATATTAACGTTTGTTTCCGTGTTTCGTATAACGTCACTCTATACTAGTATGGCTAATCGGACGATGCAACAGAGAGTCATAAATTTTGCCTAACTATATATAACTTAGATAGGGCCTCTATCTTAGGCTTAGGGGGCCGACAACTGCACCAGGGGTCATCCAAAGTAAAAATGTTGTTCATGTCTTAACACTGAGGTTCAATACACCATTTATTTTGAAAATCTGTTTATTTTGAAGAGAAAAGATATGCCCTCGGCCGGGATTCGAACCCGGGTCCTCTGTCTTGCCGTGACAGGGCCTCTACCAACTAAGCTACCGGAGGTGATACTAGCCGGGGACATATCTTTACTCTTATCTGATCCCATGTCCCCGAACATTACTTTAATTTTAAGAACTTGTTGACATATGTCATATTACTATTTATATATTTTCCGGTAGTTTAGTTGGTAGAGTCCTGTCATGGTAAGACAGAGGACCCGGGTTCGAATCCCGGCCGGGGGCATATCTTTTCTTTTCAAAATAAAAATATTTAAAATTAAAACGGCTAACTAATTATAACAAATGATTTGATAATCATTATATTACCAGTGTAACTTTAAATATTTTATTTTTAAAAATATGAAAATTGTTTGTTTAAATATAGTAATAGAGCATTTATCAGTAATTATAGGCAGTCGATGTGTTCTTATATGAGGTGTAGGTAGGTGTGAAGTAGAGGGAGGAGTAGGCAATATCAACAATATTAATTAATTACCAGATTTATCGCTTTAAAATAACATTTACATATAATATTCTACCTCATTAACCTTATTTCATCATCGGTGTGAACAGTAGGAAAAAGGAACTATAACATATAATATATAAAATGAGTATTACCATCAACGCCATGATAAAGACGTTAGGCAACCTCTTAACCGTGGACTTTGTTAATAACCATAAACGTATATATTTACATATTAAACTTCCATATCATGGCCATGAGCGGCCAAGATCCTTGGACCCTTATTATCACATGTTAGAAGTTTCCTTTGCATTTTTTAACCCTACTTAGCCCTTAAACCTCCTTTATCACCCAATTCCCTTTGTTCTCTCTTCGTAAGAGGGTAATCTGGGAAGGGCTAACCAACTCTTGTATGGTACTTATCACACAACTTCTTCACTCCCTTTTACCTTTGATGTCCTTGTTCATAATTCAATCCATCATAAGGGCAATTTAGGCTGACAATATGCGATAATTTTATTAGCTTGCTGCTACAAACTATCTGACGAAAATGAAGAAGTATTAAATGTAAAATGTCATTCCATTTATTTTCCGGCTATATTACGACCGGAAAAATGAAAATTCAATCAAATTATAAATTTTGAAAATGGGTGCAACGTATAGCGTATCATACGTCCAGGGTTCAAATCATGACGTGGCAAATAAATTATTTAATCTGTTTAAAGGAATAAATGGATCCTGTGGAATTTCCAGGCCTCCCTGGGGAGTCACCCAGACTCTTTCAGCTGGGTATCCTAAATTGGAGGAAAACATAGCGGTTTAGGGTATAATCTCATAAAACAACTGTTGTCCTTGTGTTTTTTTCAGGTAAGTTATAAAGCTATCGCTCGAAAAGTATTCCCAAATTTAAATAAACTCAGTAAGTGCATATTACATAATTATTGACTTTAGAGGATATAATCTGGGGAAGCGTAAAATTTTCATCGAATGAAGAGATTCTATTCAAAACTATAATTTGCATGTACCGCATCAATTATCATTAAAAAAAAATTTAATACCAATTAAAGAAAATATCAAAATATATAAAAAGTAATATACATGATTCTTAAAGGAAAAAATCTTGATAGCGGGAGAAACAAACCAGTTTATCAAGCGAAGCATTAAAACTAAAAATCATTTCCATGAAATTAAATTGCATCATCTTTATATTTTCAATTTCGATTTTTTTGGAAATACGATCTAAATAGAAAGCTCTGTGCATCATTTTTTTCAATTAATTAGTTATTTTGTTTCAAATAATATGCCAAGTTTAGGTGGTTATGTAATAAAGGTTACAAATGTAAACATTCTAATTTACTAACCATATTTCCAAATTATTATTATTATAGTGTTATATTTAAAATTTTATAAAATTAAACTCTCAAAGACTTACAACCTCTAAAATAAAATTCCTATTTAATTAGCACATGGAGCTGTGAAAATAATAAAAACATAAATTGATTAATTAGGGTTGTAAGATGTATGTTATTTTATTAATCCAATTAAAGAGTTAGTTATTTAATTTTGTTTTTACAAGAGATGGAGGCTCTTTTGAAGTGAGTTCTATGAACTTCAGAAAATGTAATTTATAATTAGACACCGGTGTTACTCATTAAAACAAGATTTGTATTTAATTTCGTTAATTTCGGTTCTCATTTTTCCTTTTACTATCTGAGGCCAAAATACACCTTTCCAGTCGAGTTATATCAAAGCCCCAACGCTCCTTTATGTTTTTTTGTTTTTTTTTTTACTAACAGCATTAATTAAAACAACTGATAATGGCGAGGAAGCTGAGAAAGGAAAAAGGAGGGTAGGAAAACAAAGAGCGGTAGGAACCTTACTTTTCCTCTTGTACAGGAAATACTTTCATTACTCTTGCC
This sequence comes from Troilus luridus, assembly GCA_964056705.1. Classification (NCBI taxonomy): domain Eukaryota; kingdom Metazoa; phylum Arthropoda; class Insecta; order Hemiptera; family Pentatomidae; genus Troilus; species Troilus luridus. The sequence goes on along the minus strand of OZ057414.1, from coordinate 93,018,885 downwards.
AATAAGAAAGAATGTATAAACTTCCGGTTTAATCATAATATTATTCATATAATTTTATATGTAGAAAACTGCATCCATATTTTTAAACACACTTATGATCCTACGGTTTATAATTTCAATGGTATTTTTTAGAACCATCAAATTCTAATGCATGTGTAGGTTGGCAAGCTTCTGGAAATATTTCATTAGAAGAACAGGTAAATAAATTAATAAAAATGTTTTATCATTTATAAAATTACTGTTCTACACTCACGGGTCATTGGTACAGTGTAAAACATTTAAATATGAACATTTTCACTTTTAACAGCATTCTTTCTTTTTTTCTTCTTCTTCTTCTCCCACTCCCTCATTTTGTTCCTTTAAGCGTGGAGGAGCCTCAGCAACTTCGTCCGCACATTTTGGTCTCTCCAGTTATTTGGTCTCAGTTACTTCAGCTGAACCCGGACCTTCTCTCTTTTCCTACCTATTTTTTGAATTTGCTCCATGTATATTCATCTAGGCCTACTTCGTGTTCACCTACCATTTGGTCTCGTCCATACACTTTCTTGGTACTCTGGGTTCCCCTATTCCACATATGCGACTATAGCATCGACTCTGTCGGCATGCTTAGGTAGTTTTCAGTGATGGTAACCTGAGTTATACTTCAATTCTCTAATTACTTATTCGGCATCTCCTGGTTTTATCCAATATTCTTCGTAAAACTTTATTTTCCGTTGCCGTTATTGTATATAGTATAGTGCTGCTAATGCGGTAATACATATTATTTGCTTTCTTTTTAATATTGGATACTTCTTGATCTATTTTACCATATTTGCTGAAAATTATTCCACAGCAGTCCACATTTTCTGGGATTTCACCATCCATTAATAAAAATAATAATTAAATTTACTTTATAATAATAATAATAGCTGATTCTTCTTCTTCTAACTGACTTTCTTCCACCTCGCCCTGAAGAGGTCCAATGTAATCGCAGTCCTGAAATTTCAATCGTAGGCCTAGGCTTCTGAGATATTTTAGGTAATCTTTAAATCTCAGTTCTTGAAGTTCCTCGTGTCCTCCAGGGTCAAGGTCAAATGTCCTCTTCTGACTTAGTGCATTACATTGAAAGAGAACGTGCCAGTGGGTTTCATCATCTTCCGTGCACCATCTGCACCTGGGTTCTTTTTGAGGCCCAAGTTGTGCATATGCTCCCTGAGTTTACAATGCCCAGTAATAGCTTCTAAGATACTCTTGAGGTCGGTTCTCGACATACATAGGCTTCTTTTAAGTTTCCTCTTGGCTCGTTTGTTGATTATATCCTTAGCCAGAGAAAGGGGGACACCACACCATGGTTCTGGTCCTAATGGAGCAGTTCCTGCTCCTTTCTTTGCCAATTTATTGGCCTTCTCATTCCTTGGTGTATCACAGTGTCCAGAGATCCAAAATATATTAATTCTGTTGTGAACAGCTAATTCAAGTCTTAGGCAGCATTCATTCACTAGTTTGGATTTCGTCACTATGTTTTGTAGCGCATTACATGCTGCCTGGCTGTCAGTAAGAAAATAATGACCTTATTCTTGAGGTCCTTCAATGCAAATGCTCCTGCAAGAATTGCCCATATTTGCGCTTGGAAGACAGCATGTGTCGTGCCAGAACTATATAATAATCATTTTAGTTTAGATAACTAACGAAATTTTTGAAGAATTATTATATGCTCTGAATATTCATTTTAACATTGAACCAAATATATTAATACCTTTAATTTTTTATTTACTTTTTCATTACTACAACAAATTAATAATGAAAAGAAAATCGAGAGACTTAGTTACGAAACCAAGTAGAGTATATAATATATTTTATATTCTATTTATATTAAAAGTATATATATTTTTTATGAATCTCTAATCAGCATGCGAAGTAATTAAAATTAAAATTCCCATTTGAAAATGAGGCTTTTAGCTGGGAGGGTCTCAATGCTTGCTCAATAAATTAGGGAGCTGGAAGGTGGAAAAGCTGAGCTCATCAAAATTCACGTAGTAAACTATCCTCGAAACCTCTCACGGCTTTCGGCTCGAATAAAAAGAATCTGCTCCGCCCTGGAACGCCTCTCTTAATTCCAAACTGGAAAAACTAAATCAGCAATAAATACTTCATATAACATTATATTAATCCAAACATAAAGAAATTACAGCAATGTATAGTACTCTCCTATCATATATTTAACTCGTATAACCTTGTTTTATTATGCCTATTCCTTGAAACGCAAAGAATTAATATTATTTTAATTCAAATTTTAAAGTTATTTTTTATTATTTTAATTTAAATTTTCGTACGGATCTGCCTAGCATTCGCTGGTAAAACATTTGATTTAGGAAAAAAAATTCCCTTTGTAAATTTGTTTCTGCCAAACTTTTGTCCGATTCAATTCAATTCAATTCTATTCATTTCACATTTATTATGACTGATTTTATGAATTGATTTACAATTAATATAGACTCATAAAAATCTTATAGAACAAAAGTAATTTCGTTATATTTCAGGAGAATAAAAAAAAGTTTCAAGGTTCATTTGAAATCAGTACGTATCATCAGACCTATTTTGGGTGTGTCATTACATGTGATTTGGTGTCCTATAGAAAAATAAAATCAGTCATCCAGCGAACCTCTATCCATCTTATCACCCCTGAGGTCAAGAAGATTTCATGACTGGAGTTTATTGATAAAACTCTCATTTTGAATATTCGGAAATGAGAATATAAGATTTATTAAAAATCTCAGGTAATGATAGTGATCTACCAACAACTAACAACTGAATTTTACTCATCATAGGCCCTACTCCAGATCTCACCTTTTCCAAAATAATAGAACTAAAAAAAAAGCCTAACGAATATTTTGAATATTCACCCTCAACATCATATATTTATGGATACTGAAATTCGACTCACGTCATTTATCAAGACACTTCATAAAATACATTAATGAATTCAAACGAAGTATTTTTAAACAAACTTTGTAGTAAGCACCTTAATACGGTACTAACTACAATTATCATTGAAGTCTCCACGCTTAGTAAAAAACCATTTTGAGGACCTAACAGCTACAAGGGACCCCAGTGACTCAGGCTGATGATGTTTACTCCCAGCAAACACAGAGGCGCCACTGATGACACAATGTGTTTGCTCCGCTACTTATTCAGCTCACGGGAGTCATGGCTTCCGAGATAATGCCCTCCATGCTACAACGCCTTCTGGATTAATTGAATATATTTAGCCTATATGGCCGCCATTCTGTATTTCGATTTTGTCATTACATTATAAGTGGTGTTTGCATCCGCTGAAGACAATAGAATAACAGTCTAACGCTGCATAACGTCAGATACAAAAGGATAACAATAAACAATAATAAACCTAACCCAACAGAATACAACAATAACCGGACACCATACAACGTAACATTAAATAAATACAGAGTTCACTGGAACTTCACGAGAGGCAGTGTCAACTGGACAAGTTGTCTCTTAGCATTGATAGAACATCTACCATAAATATCTTCCAAAACGTTTTGTTATTCTAAACGGGACCGCTACTTATCCATTCAACTAACAACTCAATCATACTCTCAACATACCCTGTTCCAGATCTCACCTCTTCGGAAATAATACTACTGAACTATACTCACAAGTCATTTTGTCATGGTACATCATAAAATACACAATACAATACAATCGACAGTTAATCGACCCATTTCTGAAAACGATCGTTAAAGTTAAGGCGAAAGAGAGAAGGAGAAAGACAAAGAGATTAATTCAAACCAAACTTTGGCAGATCTTCGTTATACTCCACAAAGACTGAAACGAAACAATTGTTTAATGAGTCACATCCAACCCAGTGATTGCTACCCGTATAGCAAGAGAATGCTGAGGAGTAGCTTCAAGGGAATATCCAGAACAAGCACCTAATCTTCCCTTTAGTAAAATTCTTAAAAAAGCATTACGGTCAAGTATTTAAAATAGAATAAATTTCCTTGTTTCGAAAAACAAGAAACAGTGCGCTACACTCACAATTACCTAGTGATGTGTGATGGAAACTGTAGTGCAAGTCATGGGAGTTAAAACCCTAAGGATTGAGAATAGACCGTTTTAATATTTTTATGTTATTGCTCAAACAATATCCGAAATCCATTCGAGCTGTTTTAAGAATGTTGCTGCAAGGAAAACAGAACATTCTATTATAAGTTTGAATGTTTATTTAGATATTCTATGGTATTAAAAAAAAAAAAAAAGATGAGAAATAACTAGCAACAGTCGGGGTATCTTATAAGTAAGTCACTAATTACGTAAAATGGTAGGATGTATCACAACTGTATTGAACAATGCTTGCTTAAAAACAGAGTGAAACTACAATAGGAAGCATACATCTACAATAATAAATAAAATAAAATAACTGTGGGTTTACAGTAAATACAGCGGTATAAGTCCAAGCAGAGATTCGGGAAGAATTGAAAAATAATATTTCAAAAAACAGAAAAAAATACTCGTAGAATAACATCTATGGAATAAGTTTTTATTATTATTGTATGCTATATTTGCACCTGCGCAGTATCACATCCAGTTTATTTGATTACTAACTATATAATAGTTTTTTCTTCTCGATTTGCAGGAATTTGAACTTTTTTGTCAACTGATCAATGGTTTCTGAGTGTGTTGTTTGTATCTTGTGTATATGAACGTGTTTTGCTGAACCCCAAAGTTCTGCTTCATATGTCTAGGTCTTAGTATAGTGCTTTAGCTTTAGATTGGTCTTTAGATTAGTGGTTTGTTTCTTAACCTAAGTGAAGAAGTGATGGTTGTCTATAGCATGTTATCAGTTCCTTCCTATTTAATTTTGTATGTATGCTCCATGTTAGTTTTTTGTTCTATTAGTCCGAGCTAACGCACATATTTTTTATAAGGTAATTTTTAGTTTGGAACTAAAGCAATGAAAGTAATATAGAGAAAATTATAATTGCAAGGGTTACAGCATAAAATAAAATTGAAAGTAATTTTAGAAATTGCTTCAGTTTCCCGGATACATAAAGCATGTGCGAGGCTGATGAGGAACAGGTGTTTGCAGTGTAACAATTACACATGAGACGTATTGTCATCTCGCTGTAATGGTCCAATTTTCCACCAAATTACAAGCTAACGCAGTTGACAAAAGGAAAATGCAATATTCAATTCCATCAGTAACTGGATGAAACTAGCTCTGAACTATAACCGAGAAAACTTTTACACTCGGGCAACTATATTTAAAGAAGAGTATTAATATGGCTGGAAAAGTTAATGGGAAGCAATTCTACTCTTAAGAATAAGAATGGATCAAGAAACAGTGAATTAACTACTATAATGCCTTTATCAATACAAGAACCTAATAAATGAGACGTACAGGATCAAAGTCAATCAATTTGTCTAACAGGACACTATCTATCTATATGCGGCTACAACCCCGGAGGTGGGTCTTGGCCTCCTCTAGGAGCTTCCGCCATCCAGCTCGGTCCATTGCTGCTGCTCTCCAGTTCGGTGTGCCTAACAATAGCCTGGAATCAGTCGCCACACTATCCATCCACCTCAGTCTGGATAGGTCAATCCTATCCTATTCTGGTACGGTCAATCCTATCCTCAAGGACTCTTTTCCATAACCTCTTCAAAGTCTGGAGGGGTTCATTCTCTTCTTCTGAATTCTCATTTGGAACTCTCTGTCTGGCATCTTCCTCTGCGTCTTCCACTGTAGGGTTATTAAGCAAAACTTCGAAGTGGCGCACCCGTCTTTGGAGAATTTCTTCTTTCTTCGCAAGCAGCGAACCATCCTCGCTCTTGCAGGAAATAGAAGTTGACATGAAATCGGTTCTTTCCTGATAGACTCTACGATAAAAAGAGCCTGCTGTTGTTTGCTCTTAGTAGTTCCTCGATTTCCTCCAATTTTTTCCTTTCCCAAATTGTCTTCTTCTTTTTATGAAGCCGCAAGGTTCTGTATTCTTCTGATGCTAGTCTGGTAAATCTCCTGTGGACCATTGATTTGTAGGCTCGGTTTTTTGCATCCGTTGCTGCCTGGCATTTTAAATCAAACCAGTCATCTCTGACTTTTCTCAATTCGTTTCCTAACTCCTTTTCTGCGGCCCTCGTTATAGCTTCTTTCAAGATCCTCCATTCCTCTTCCACTTCAGGATCATTTTCCATTTCATTTGTTATACTATTCATCTGGTGGCTGAACTGTTTCATATATTTTTGGTGAGTTTCGGGGTCCTTCAACTTAATAACATTAATTTTTTTACTGACTTTCCTCCTTACTATGTGGCTATTGGAAATTCTAGCTCTTATTCTGGAAATTACCAAGATGTGAATCCATGTGACCGCCCCAAAATGTTCTACTGCTGATGAGGCTGGATTGGTGGCGAGACGATTTAAGAATTTGGTCAATTTGGTTGAAAGTTTTACCATCTGGAGAGCTCCATTTGTTTTTATGAATCCTTTTGCCAGGAAATAAGGTACTCCCAATTACAAAACCCTTGAGAAGGCAAAATTAATTAATCGCTTTCCATTCTCATTGCGTTCTTCATGGAGGGTCCTCTTCCCAATTGTAGAACGATATATTTCTTCTTGGCCGACCTTAGCATTTAAGTCTCCTAGCAGTATTTTTATATCACTTCGAGGGCACTTGTCGATTTTTCTCTCTAATGCATCGCAGAAATATTCTTTTTCCTCCTCGGCAGTTTCTTCTGTGGGAGCATGACAATTAATCATACTGATATAATAAAAGAGACCTTTGAGCCTTAGTCTACAGAGCCTTGGACTCACGGCACCATAATCCATGACTCGGTCCCTTATTTCCCCTCTTACAACAAACCCGGTACCAATCGTACGGTTTTCACTGTGGCAGCTGTAATAGACCGTACCTCCAGACCTTTCCTACCTTTTCTCCAGAATTCCTGTATCTATCAATTTGTTTCAAGAGGGCTTGTAGTCCTCCAGGTCTATTAAGGGTTAAAACATTCCAATGTCCAATTACGAAGTCCTTATGACGGTTTCCGGATCTTTTACCATGAATCAATCCGGCGTTATCTCTTTGAGGTTTCAGAATAAATGTAGTTTTAGGGGAGAGGGTTATTATCCCATACTCTGCCCCCGAATCAGGTGGAGGGGCTGCCTCCTCGGAACATCCTGACATGCTCCTCCATCCGGGGGGCTACCTAGGGGAGGTGACCCTAGGGTGAGTACTGCTATTGACCTTGGTCTGTAATGCGTGGTGTTGTAGTGTGCTGTTTTGAGTGTAGATGGGTGAATGTCAGAGTATTGTTCCCCCAACCTGGAGGGCCAGTGGTTAAGGTGGTTAGTATTTTGGCACGAAATGTACTTTTTTTATTATTTATTTTTTTACCTTTATAAATACTTTATAATTTGTATTAAGTTACCGTCTGGCCAGATATGTATTATGTTTCCTTTTCTGTCCATGTCTGTTATTCTAAAGGGACTTAGTCCCAGAATAAAGTTACTTTTCTATTTTATTCTATTCTAAATAAATAAATAAATTATAACTGTCTTTTTCAATTCTATGAGAAATTTTTTTATTTAAATAATAATAAAAAATAAAAAAACCTGGGCGACTACAATCCATGAAGAGTATTGGAATCACTACGTGGTAGAGACGGTACTGTTTCATGAGCTCAACGTAGGTCACGCTCAACCGCAAAGTTTATCTCCAATTAAGGGTCCCACGTTATAGAGGCTGGGTGAGCCCAAGGAGTGTCTCCTGATCTAGAAATTATAAATGTATTTAATAAGATTGAATATAGTCTTTAACCGTTATTACTGAAACATTATTGATTAATTATTAGTAAAATTAACTTGATATAACCAGCGCTAAGGATTAATACGCGAAGTTTATTTTTTTACAAAAGGGAGTTATTTCGATACAAGTTAGAGAAGAGTATCGTAATTCTAGCCCCTGGTATAAAAAAAGAGGAGACACCTGTTGCTCCATCCTCCAACCTCCGCAATCATTAATCAAGAAAAATGATCTTTATTGATGACCCGTCTATCCATTACGTAGCTAATCTCATCATCTCCTTTAGCTAAGCCCGAGCTCACTAGGAGATGCCACATAATTAATGGCTCTTGACAAATTTGCATTTTTTTAATATATTGGAGAATTAAAGATTGATTTATTCTTTTTTTGAAAAGAAACTTCTTTAGCCCCGTTGAGTAATTATTGATAGGGGAAAAACTTATGAGCTCGCGTCACTGACATGCTTGTGACCAGTTGCGCGGGACTGGCGAAGCCTGAGTTATACGATTTGTTTTTATCAACTTAATAATAATGGTATATTTGGATGCAAATAAACAAAAATTTAAACGAAAATTCCAGAATCAAGAGGACGAAAATGAGCTATTCAATTGTTTTCTGAAATTTAATGGTTTGAACGAACATAGGTTCTGAAATAGTCGAAAAAAGGTTTGGTGAAAACTTTTACGGTGCACTGATGATAATAAATGGAAACTTCAATAACAACTCTGAAGATGACGAAAATCTACCACCATTTAAACTTCTAAATGATGCATTAGGCTTGACTATGGCTAATGATCGAAAATTCTACAAAACATTAAACGACAATCCATCAAGATTTTACACGATATTTAAACATATTCATATCAAATTTCTTTCTTATCTCAGTTACCATAAGCCTTTCGTATTTTTTTTTTTAGAATATATTGAAATGATTAAAAGTACAAATGATATGAGTATTATTGAACACAAAGATAATGATAATGCTAAAAATGAAAATTCATTAGCATCTATGTAAGTACAAATACAAGGTGTAAATAATCTAACTGCATACTAATTATACTTAATCAATTATGTTATATTGAGCTTGTGCAGTCCACTATATGTTTTGATAGATAGATGTGAAAACCAGACTAATGTTAAAATGTTTCATTTTTTTAATTTTTATTTTAGAGAAAATGTATTTATAAATTATGACCTGTTTAAGCTGAATGATATCGAAATTTCGAATGCCAACAACGTAATTCTTGTACACCTAAATCAATAGTAGAAATTATTTTATTTTAGTTGTTACTAATTTTTAAATATTTTTATTTGAAAAGAAAAGATATGTCCAGGACCGGGACTCGAACCAGGATCTTCCATATCACTAGTCTGGGACTCTGCCATTTGAGCTATCCTGGGCCCTAATGAAGCACGCTTCTCGGTCGTGGTCATAAACAAAACTACATAATGGTAAGAGATTGACGAGAAACAAATACATTCATGTAATTTTTATGGAAATAGTTGGGGGTTGCAGTCAAAATAAACACCAAACAAGTGAGGACTTGTTTATTAATTGTGCCTACGTTTACTTTGTAGGTCATCTTCAGGGCTTTGAGAGAAAAAACAGACAAAACAAAATTAACTATAAAAAACATTACAGTACCAAGAATATAATAATATACAGAGTAATAGGAAAAGTAGAACAAAAAGGATTATTTATTATTATTATTATTGAGGATATATGAATTAATATGAAGGATATATGAATAAAAAAAAATTACAGAATAAATGTACAGAAGAGTGATAATGCAAACAAAATACAAAGAGAAAGAAAAATGAGAAGGTAAACAGAAAGATACAAAATGAAAAAGTATAAATATAAAAAGGTGAGATATAAAAGTATGGAAAACCTAGTTTAATACAGACAAAATATAAAATGTATGATAGTAGACTCCTAGAGAGTTACATAAGTAAAATGAAAGAAAATTGGTACAAAAAATGCCAAAGAATAAATACAGAAGAAATATGTAGAAAGTAGTGAATAGGAATCAAGAAGTAAAATATAAATATAAAATTGAAGATATAAGTATGGGATTTTATATAAATGAATTCAATTAGATTGAAGTTATATTAATACAAAATATGATGTAAATATAGAAGAAACGTATAGAAATAAAGATATAAAATTTTAGTTTGAGAAAAGAGATAAATTTTAAAAATTAAGATCATCGATAATTATGAACTCTTTGATTACGACATGCGATGGATGAAAGAACACATTTGATTACAACACATAATGGAAGAAACGTATAGAAAAGAGACATACAATTTTTAGTTTGAGAAGGAGATGAATTATAAAAATTATGATGATCGATAATTATGAACTCTATATTATATTTATAATTGAAACTAACACGTTTTCGTTGAAACAAAATGGAATTTTTATAGATAAAAAATGAATAGCTTTACGTCAGCAGAAATTTAAATCTACTCAGAGTTGAGTGGAAAGTTTGAGTTGTGTGATGGCAAGAACAGCTCCGGACATTTTTAAATATGAACTTTTTAATTGAAAAGTTTTTTTAAACATACTTTAGCAAAAGCTATCCTACCACCGTTTAAGGCTTAATTGCAGCTTTTCTTTTTAACTATAATTCTACGAATGTTGTTGCTAACGACTTTAAATACTCGTGTTTAATTTTTTAATTCTTTTATTGGATATCAATCTAATACAATCGCTCAGTAAATGAGTGGAGAAGCTGCCCACTACAAGAACTCCAAGGGGAAATTTACAATAGATCTTTTGGCCATTGCCTCGGTAGGATTGTAAGGATCAGTGGCGATGTATAAGGATTGCACTAGAGGGTTTGTGTGATCGGATAAATTCGTATGGAATTTGGAAAATTGGGTTGATATAAGGTCAAGTACGAAGGCGATATGAAGATGTAGGGTTTTATTGGAAACGTAAGTTATGTATTTCGATAGAGAACTATGCTTTTTAAAAAGATTTATTTGGAAGAACACAACATAACAATAATTAAACGGGCATAGTGACAGACTGCGACTTAGAATAGACTGGCTGTTGTTATTTTGAGGGCTCTATATATACTAGCCTAAAGATAAACAATTAAATAATAATAAGAACATAGTACAATGCGATAAGGCTATAATCCTAGGCTTCTAATCCTATATGTCTTACCATAACCGTAGTAGGGTGCATTAACTATGATTCTTAGGACTTTAGATTGAAAGGATTGGATACGTTTTATCTTGGAAGGTTTTGCGATTCCCCGCTGTTTAAGTTCATACTTAATATAAATTTACGTTTGTATGAGCAATTTTTTCAAGCTAACTGTACAGGGGAGTGGAGTGGCTCAGTGGTAGAGCAATGAGTTGCAATGCCAAAGGTCTTGGGTACAAATCCCGCTGCAGGCAAGACTTTTATTTAATCTGTCAGCAGCCGGAGATGGATCCAATGGGATCTAGGACCCTCCTTGGGCTCACCCAGCCTCTATAAAGTGGACAACTAAATAATGGGGAAAATCTGGCGGTTGAGCGAGATCTAGGACAAATCACCTCCCTGCACAACTATTGTTCAAGATACAGTACTGTCTGAACAATGTTGAGAACCCCTTTCAAGGTTTGTATTTGTACAGTTTTTTTGGGGTTTTTTTTTTTTACTGTTCTCGATAGTCATTAATAAATATAAAGAAATAATTATTAAAATAAATCTGATATTGGTTTAAAACTACAATCGACAGTATTAAAGACGTCCACAAACTTCTCGCCAAACAATTTAGACAAACCCCTATCCGGATGCAAAGACAAGTGGGACACCCACTAATACTGACTTAATGATACGGCTAACTATCGGCTTTATGAACTTGTTGCCACTCGTTGTATAATATACGGCCCACTAGCGTATAATTGTGTTATTTAGTTAAGCGGTTATTGCATAGGGTGGGAGGGGGGCATAAATTATTCACTGTCACAACTGACCATAAAACCGCGCCCCCACCACGCACTTCTATATTACCCCTCATTGCTCTCACTGATTCGAACCCCATCCTTCAGTTTGTTTTAATAACGCTTTTATTACTTTCCGGCCATTTGCTAAATCTCCCCTGATAAATTTATAGCGTCGTGTTAGTCTTTAGACAATGGGGAACGAATGTTGTTTCATTGATTCTTTACAAACATCCTTCCTAAACATTATTCAGCCACTAATAAACTAGAATAGCACTGAATCGGATAATTCCTTTAATGCTATCTTTCATTTTAGATATTTGGGTCATTCGATATACAAAAATAAAATATTTTAGTAAAAATATTATAATATTGTTTAAAAAAATAAAATATTTGGCCACATGTTCGATAAAATAATTTTAATGGAGGATAAGAACAAAAAATGAGCTCTATAACTTGGGAAGTAACACTGAAATAGTAAGTTTAATAAAACCTAGCCAAATCGAATGGTTGAGGCAAGTTCTAGAATGTCGGCTGATCGAATGTCAATAAAAGATGCTCCAAATCTGAATTTATCTGACCAGAAGATGAGGAGGGTCAAGGAGATGATGGATGGATGACCTCAAACGGCTGGGAGTAACTAACTGGAAGGAAAAGGTTAGAAATATCTGGAGGACTAATATTAAGGGAGCAAAGGCCCGGGCTGTAGACTTGCGAAATAAGAAAGTAATAAAAATATAGTAACCATAATTATAATATTAACATAACATGGAAAACCATTCCACTTTCAAAATGTAACCATTGAAGAAAAAATGAAAAAAATCTATAGCTTTTAATTAATTTACAAGTAAATATCTCAAATAAAACGTTAAATAAAAAGTTAAATTAATCAGTGGCACCTATACATTCATAATCAAAATTGATACCTAGTACAGTTCCTTGTCAACCTAATATAAAATTATATTATATAATTGTGTAAATGCATACTGTATTTTAAATCATAATTTTAAAATAAACCCAGATAATCAGAAAGAAAAACCTCCGTGTTTTTAGAAAAAAGTTTTTTTTTTTTTTTATTATTTATTTATTGATATTCACAACTATATTACAGTAATATAACAAGTAAATTGGCTGAGTGATACATAATGACGTGATATAATGACAAGTAGAGAAACTACCCACTGGTAGTACTCAAATCGCATGTTCAACTAAGAAGGTCACGTGGCCATCTTCTTTTCAGACACCTCGGAGGATTATCGGGAACTGAAGAGGAAGCTAGGTTTGAAACTAGAGGGTTTGAGTGGAAATGAAGTTTGTTATGAAAGGATAGATACCGGGTTCGGGCCAAATCAGCAACAAATGGGACATTAAGGTCGTTATGGATGACTATTTTCTTAACAAAATAAGGAGCCTTGAGGATTTTAGGGATTGGATACGAGAAGAATTCGGTGGCTTAGTGGAGCCCCAAAGCTCTACTCCGTAAGTCCAAATAGGTCGTGTGATGGTCATGTAGATGAGTCTTTTGTAATGAATTGGGAGCTTAGAGCGTTTGTCTAGTAAGTGTTGAAGTAGCCTGAAACGTCGAGCGGTTTCTTGTCTTTTCAGTCTTGTATGAGGATTCCAGGTTAATCGTTTGTCGAGATGCAACCCTAAGTATCGGATCTGTTCTACAGGCACAAGTGGGATATTATTAAAGGATACTGAAGGGCAGGAAGTCATTGGTTTACGACGTAAGGTAAAAATGATTTGATGGGATTTTTGAGAATTTATTTTAATTCTCCAGTTCTGGCACCATTTTTCAAGATCAGTGATATGGGATTGGAGGCTTTGGGATACAATAACTGGATTGGTATTGACTGATAATACACACGTATCATCAGCATATGTGGTAAGGATAGTATTAGGATGAGTTGGGATGTCAGCTGTATAAACTGTATAAAGGATTGGGCCAAGGATACTACCTTGAGGAACACCAGCAGATTGGGAAAATAGGGATGAATAGACATTATTATGATTTACTTGGAAAGTTCTGTTTGTGAGATAGGATTGAAGGACGAAAAAGTAGGTAGGCGGTAGAAATTTACGGAGTTTATAGAGCAATCCCGGATACCAGACTCGGTCGAAGGCCTGTTCCACGTTAAGAAAGACGCCCGAACAATATGATCCACGTTCTAATGCAGAGGAGACTACATCCACCACACGATGGCATTGCTGAATAGTGGAGTGGGATGCTCGGAATCCAAACTGGTGAACAGAAAAAAGTTAATTAGTGAAAATTACGTTTTTTCAAACCAACACAATAAATAGAGCATCTCAGATCTTTATAAAATTATATTTATTTACGAATACATTATTTTGGACTGATTATTAAATAGTTCGCAATTGAATCTTTAACTCGACCAGCGAAATAGTAGTGGAAGAGCCTCTCAATTAACCACTTCCTCCAGGAATACAAAGGAAGAATACCAGCTTGAAGAGATACATTCATAAGAAGACTGACAAAAACAAATAATCTACCACGAACCAAACGGCAGTCCGCCCTATCCGCCCCTAAACATCTGCACTCTCAATTGAAACAAAATCCAATAGGTAGCAACCAAACAACAAAACAAGCGTCACCAGAAACAAGAAAACATTGCAGGGCATGGATCACAGAAAAACAATTGGGGATTATTAGGACTCAGCATTTTAAGCCTCTTATAATATTATAAAGTTTATAAAATGTTATTTGAAAAAAGGAAAATGAAATTATTTAATTAACTAAGGCAATTATTATTAAATATTCTACAATAAATAGGCCTTTAACCCGTGTCAGTCTATTACCATAACCACAAAACCTAAATAAAAAATATTAGCTAAATATAAAAGATAATTTAATTTTATATCAATATAATGAACTAAACTAAAATTGCTAGGTTGAATCATTGTGAAATATTTATGGTTAAGCCGATTTTGTGAAAAAGTAGGTTTAACATTGTAGTTTTATCTAGCTTAAATTAGCAAATTCTGTTCCGTTTTGGTGTTATCAGATCGCATATAAATTTCAGATCGCATTCGTTTGTGAAATTACTTGATTGTTGTGGGAGAGAAGAGAATCAAAATTGTAGTAATACTTTCCCTTACAATTTATTCTCTTGGTGGTAGCGGCATCGATCCTTCGGGTTCGCTGTCTTTTGTACTATAATCATTACTATATATCATATACTTAGAATTGAAATAAATCAATTTTTGAGCTTTAGAAACATTTCAAAAAAATACTTTTTATTAGTGAAGTACTTTTTAGCCGTTCGAAAATGTGAACCTATTTCTTTGTTGTACTAAGTTCGGTAAAGACCAGTAAAGGCTGTTTTACTGTTTTAGTATTATCTCGTTAATTTTAATGCAGTAAGTCTTAATCGTATGCCTTATTTAATAAATACTGAGTGATATATGAAATCAGATTAGCTTCAATCTTATATATTTTTTACCTAATAAATACTGAATGAGTTAAGAAAACAACGGCTTGTTAGTTAGGGTAGGAAAAACTACCCTGACAATAAAAATATCCTACCATATTTTTTTGGGTAAAACAAAAAATCACTAACATACCACCCCTGCGTACCCTCGATAAAACACTGGCAAGAAAGTTGTCAAAGGCCAGATCCTGAGGACAGGGAGATATGGGAGATCTAGATATCAGGGAGGTGGCCTGGGAGGTACCAAGAAGATCCCCCGCTAGCCCAGACAATCGCCTGAAGTCCCCAAGGTCCATCGCTCAGTGTCAGTCCTCAACGACCTCAGGGTCCGACTTTGGGAGGTCCTAGCCTTTATACCGCGCCATAGGACTCATTTCTGGAAGCCATTTCCAGCTGCAGAAGGTTTCCGGCCATCAATGACTCTCTTAGTGACAACAGTAGTAAACTTCAATAAGGCATGGCTCACGGGTGTGGTCCCTCTGTCACACCGTACAAACTGATTTTCTACGCACTATTACGAACCTATTCACCTTAAGTATAAGGGCTCTTGAGTTTATAAACTAAAGTAAACATATAAAAAAAAATTCTGGGGGTTACATAGAAAACATCGTAAATAAAAATTTGTTTGAGGTTTTCTTCTCCTAGAAAATTTTTTTTTGTTTTTTTTTGTTTTTTCTTTCCTCTTAATTAGCAGTTTTTCATCGCTTTTTGGGGCCCATCTTTCCTATTTTATATACTATTAATAGTTTTATATACGACTAATATTGTTATATAAGATTAAACTTTCTAGTGTCAGTTTCGCACGTTGCCTCTTCGAGTTAAGTTATTACAAGTTTTAACTATTCATTCGTTTCTTTTTTAACATTTTCGAAATATAAAATAATCGTGAATGAGAAAATTATAAAAATAAATTAATTTAATTTAATTCTGAGCTTCTTAGTTTTAGGTATTATTTTTAATTTTTAAGATAGTGAATATAGAATACATGGTGATTGTCGGGGGAGGGAGAGAGTTATTTATTCCAAACTTTTCAATTTCTTTAAAAATTGTTCTAGGTTAATACTGAATATAATTATAGCAATAATAACATGTGTTTATTAATGGGCGTTAATTTAAGAGATTAAAATTAAACTCCTTATTTAATATAGTGAATTAATCATCTTCATAACTCTACTAAACTACTTAAATCACTACTACACGCCTCAGATAAACCTGTTCCTAACGATTGTATTCAGTCCTCTCAATAGTAAAATAAAGGATTTATAAATATAACAAATAGCCAACTGAAAGGGGAAAAAACGCTTACATTTCCACCAGTAACGATCATGGTAACATCTACAATACGCAACTGTTGTTGATAGCTCAACATTATTTAACATCACATCCTGACCTGTTAGTACCGTGGCATTGGCTCTTACCTGCGACGTATATCTCGATTTCACGCAGGACTTACTAACTTGATATAATTTACAAACTTTTGGCCAGTTTTTAAAGAAAATTCATCTATCGCTCATGAGATAATCATATCCGCTTATGAATACTATATATTTATATTATTTTATTTTTATTTTACTGTACTATCATTTCTCGAAATATATGAAATACACCTTATTTACATTTTTACTAAATATTTATAAATTATTTTTATCGCAATAGATCCCTATGGGGAAGAGAGAGAGAGAGTGAGAGAGAGAGACAGAGAGAGTGAGAGAGAGAGTGAGAGAGAGAGAGAGTGTGAGAGAGAGAGATAAAGAGAGAGAGAGAAAGTGAGAGAGTACCAATACAGAATAGATGAAAAAAATTTTAAGGAAATGGTAATCATTTAGATAATGAAAATTAGAAAAGTGTTGAAGTGTTAATAGACAAATATTGTTGAAAGAGATGTGAAATATATTAATTCCGCTTTTTAAGATATTAATAGGATCATTTTTTAAATTTTGTGATTAGCACTACTAGCCTTAAACAATAATTATTATTATTTTAATATTGTGTTCAATGATGAATTATTAAAAATATTTTAAAAAATAAATTAAATATTAAATATTTTAGAAAACACAGATTATCATAAATGTTAAGCTCCAAGGTATCAAAATAGATCCCAAAGTTTGTCTTAATTTACCTATATCTTAATAAATTCTGTTTTTATTGAAGATAATCTTGAAAACAGCTTTTGGCAGCTAAATCATAATCTAAAGATTAATAATGGGAGCGGAATAGCTCAGCGACTAGAGCTTTGCGTTGCTGTACTGAAGGTTTAGCGTTCAAATCCCGATTAATAAATTATTTAAACTGTTAAAAATCATGGATGGTCTGTGGGATTAGCAGAGTCTACTGGAGTTCACCCATCTCCTTTATTTGGGTGGAAAACCTGGCGGTTGATCCAGGCTATATATCATCACCTTCCGTCACAATTATTACCTCGGAATCAGTAAAGTTTCTTAGCTCCACCCAAGACTGTTTATGAGTTATAGTAGTACAGGGGAAAAGTAAACAAAAAAAACAAATTAAAACCCAGCCCGAATATTAACACTTCAAAACATTATTTAATTTTAAGTAAATAAAATTAAATACATAGATGAATTACTTGTCTAAAAGCCGCCTGCCTTTACTATAAATGGCGGAGTATGATGACAATGGAGTTGAATCTAATTCTGACAGGCCGTGAAATCGAATCTTGTGAGCCCTTAGAGCCTCGAACAGGGCACTCCTTTAAAGTGGGATCACTCGGCACCCGAACCGGAGGAAGAGAGAGAGGTCTTTTATCGTGAACAGTATTTTACCAACTTCTTCCTGGATTTTCTTCTTTAAGGGACACCTCTTTTGTAAAGAAATCTTAATTTCCGCTGCATCTACTAACAAATACTTTAATTTTATTTTTTTAAATTTTACTTTCGGATATGTAGTTAACATTACATTTTCAATAGCTTTTAACGTATCAACCAACGGGTTGATTTAAATAGTTCTAGTGAATGAAATGATACAACCATAAACGTATCATAATTACCTTATTCACGGTACTTCATAATTCTTAATTACCTTATTATCGGCATTTAATGATAGAAACATTTCCACGAAATATTCTAACCATTTTGACCGGGAATTCCAATCTGTAATAAACAACTAATTTTCCCTTTACCCCATTTAACTAAATATTCCATTAATAATTAATTAATAATGAAATATTATCATTTCCCTCTAACCTTTTCGAAATTGAATATCTTCATTTTGAATTATTTTATATTTGTTAACTGATATTTTCAAAACCATTAAGAAATGAATTATGAAAGCTATCAATGAAATAATCCCAAATTTATTCTATTCAATCTGTTACTTTCGATATGTGCCTTACAAGTATTTATTGGAGGAGTTGTGAAACAATTGATTTTCAAAAATAACATTTTTTCAAGATTTGTTTGATTTTAATAAAAAATAAACAAGTTTAAAGAAAAAAAAGTTATTTGTCCTACCCACAATAACTGCTCATAATGAATTAGTAAAGCATAAATGTAAACTTTTAAATATTATTATGTGAAAAGAAAAGATATGTCCAAGACCGGGACTCGAAACCCGGGTATTATGGGTTCCCGGGTAACCGGGACGGGTACCCGGGTTCAAGTCCCGGTCCTGGACATATCTTTTCTTTTCAAATAAAAATATTTACCCGGGTTCGAGTCCTGGTCCTGGGCATATCTTATCTTTTCAAATAAAAATATTTAAATATTAATAAAATCAATAACTAATAAATTATCATAAATATAAACGATTTATTCCAAAATTTATCAATTTAAATCGGAGGAAAAGCTTTAGTTTGGAGGATTATACCTGGAGTACTTAACAAAGTGTAGGTAAGTTTATTATAAAATATTTAAGTTTAAGCCAAAAGCTCTTAAACTTCGATTTAGGAGCTTATAATACAGTTTTATCTAAGCTTTATCTTATTTATCTGCTCGTTATTGAAGTAGAAGTTGCTCCAATTAGACTGAATATTATTGAGTCAGTTCTGCTGATCTACAACAGCAACTTACATAACAATAATTAATTAATTGTTGCTAAGCTAACCGAACAAGTAGCTGTAGTATCGCTTTGTACCGACCGAATTAGTAACAGTTAGTCCATTCAAGCGTGGTAAAGGAAACTGCTTTAAGTCAACAGTTTCAAGGCATCTTGGATTTCTTGATAGAACTGTAGAGTCTCCATGAAAGAAATGCATTAGCTTTATCGGTTCGATCACATGCATGATAAGTATACCGTGATACCATGGGTTAAGAAACTGTTATATATTTTCAATATAAGGAAGCAAAAACTCAATGTAGTAAACTTTTTGTGAGTGTCTTGATGATGCCGGAATAGGTGAAACGCAGACAGGTAGTTTTTGTTACAGTATTTTGGAGACTTAAGCATTTTCTTTGGGGATTTTTCCTATGGCAACCGAAGAAAATGATCCGGTTGTAGGTCAAAAAATGCTCAGATATAAAGAAACTGTTTATTTAAATAGAATTTATGTTGTATTTAAATAAACAGTTATCCCTATATCAGAGAGGATTCTTCCTCATATATATATATATATATATGGGACATACAATTAACATTATTTACCATAGATTACAATAATAACATTTTTACAAAAATGGAAACAGAGTGTGATAGTAAAACTTAATCATTACCCAGGCCTTCCACAAAACTTAAGTAAAATTTTCAAAATAATCAACCATAAGGCATGGAATTAAATATACTATTAAATAAATAATAAATTTAATAATTTTATGTAATAAATTGAAAAAAAAATGTTATAAATCTTTCAACTAGGATTAAATAGAATTGAAATTATTTTTAAAATAATTACCATCGGCATCAATTATTTAAATTGTAAAGTGGAAGGATACTTTCTACAGTTTTTAGGACAACGGTAGTTCTGGGAGGTCTCCGTATCACGCTCAACCGCTCAGTTTTTCCCCCATTATGGCTACCCAATATATAGGAGATGGGTGAGCCCAAAGAGTGTCTCCAGAACCCACAGCGTCCATCCCCCGCTGTTAACAGATTTAATAAAGTACCTGCCACAGCTGGATTTGATCCGACAGGGCAAATCAGTGCTCAACCACTCAGTCATCCCTCACCTATCAAGTACATACATATGTATTTAATGTTAATGATATTTTTTTTCTGAACAAAGTTATTTTCTTATACGTTGTATAGGTCCAGTATGCAAGATGAACGGCTTTAAATTGAATTTTAATTGTTTTGTCTAATATAGTGTTATTTCGTATTTATATTATTTTTATTGATTTGTTAATAAAACGGATCATTATATAATAGATAAGTAAATGTTCATTGTAATGAAACTGCCACTTACTATTTATTGTAAGTGTCCCATAAATCGTTCGATAAAAATATAAAATCTAATATCCCGTACTTAATAATACGCCATTAACTAACAAAGAGCGACCCGGATGTGGGATAACGCAGGAGCCATTTCATCACAGGACGAGCGGGGGGCCCGGACCCTCGCTCCCCCCCGCGGTTTGTACAGCTGCATCCCACAGTGCTCAATAAGTTTTATAGATATTATTGCGGCCATATTTATCCTGGGGCCTAACAGTTATAACAAAATAGAGCATAATATTTTGACTGGTGCGGCGCCTACAAAGAAGTAATAAAAAAAAGGCGGAGGATAAAAAGAACCGCGGTCGAGGGACAGAGGAGCCGCCATAATGAAGGCTTTTTCCAGCGGTTAGCCGTGAAACCTGGATTAGTCGCAGATGTCTTCGCCGGTTGTCCAAACAGAACCAGCGGGTTCCCGAAGGCAGTCTGTCTTTCAGGCTACTTGGTCTAGTTTTCCGGTCATCAGCTGAGCAATACGTCTTTCTTTAACTGTGAAATCTTTTATACGTCTTGTGCACCTGGGCTATTTTTTTTTCTTTTTATTTTTTTTTACAGAAAAGATTTGCTATGCAACTCGTGTTTTTTTTTTAAGGGACAGATGTAATCTTGAACTTTTTGAGAACCTATATCATTCAATCGAATTCTTAGGATTTTCAGCTGTGTATATTCTTTAATTACCTGAATAAATATAAATTTATTCCAGTTTGTATATTGAAAATTGTAAGTATATTATGAGTAAGAAGAAAATATTCAACCCGCTAACTAATCCGAATGATAAAAATATCCAGAGTTGGCGTTAGATAAATTAAAAATATTATAAATTAATTTTCATATCCAGAATAAAAAGGGGACACAACTTAAGAACATATTTATTTTGTATAAGTACCGCAGGTTCTCGCTTCGACGCTTAACCTTTAATTTCTTTCTTCTTTTAATAATATAGAAAATAAAATTAATCGTATGTTTTAGTATGAAATAAAGTAATTATGAGAAATAAGTATACTACGGTAATCATTTCACATGTTATACACGTGTTAGAATGAACGTTCCTATTTAGGTCAACTTCCTATAAAATGTTTTATAATAAATATTACCTGGTTATTGTATACAAATTATTTTATACTTATTATATGAGGCCTTGAGGATCATAGGCGGATAATTAAAAAATTCAAAACTTAACTTTTTCACACTTTTCGCTAGTTTATTCAAGCAATTTTTGTCTTACACGACATTTTTGCAACCATATTTTAAAGGTTTTAATCCGGTTCTGAACCTGAAGTTTCGGGAGCATAAATTATTGGTTGACTAAAATAGCGAGAAAGTCAATTTTTGAAATTTGGAGGTATCCGCTTTTGTTCCTAAACGCCTCATATATTAAGATTATTTATAAATAATTGTCTATTGATAACATCTCCCCACTCATCTCAATGTAAATACAATTGCTTAGACTTATTATATGCAATCTTTGGAGAAGAAGAATAAGGAGTCCAAATGGCTAAAGATTAAGTCGAAACCTTTTCACAAATAAAAGAAGTGTAACTTACTTAGTCTAATTTATTGTATTGACTGCACCCCCAGACTATTTTACACTATTCTACAATTTTTATATTTTAAAAAATTTAAAAGAAATTTTGAACATTTTTTTAAGCAACATCTTCGAACATTTTTATAAACTAGACATCCAGAGGCTTATATATTAGATGATTGGTATAGTAATTTATTATACAAAGGCGAACCACTCATTACATAACCATTATCAACGGACTCCGTATTTTTTCAATATAATTATACAGGTCCCATTCCACATGGCAAGTTCAAGTTCGTTGTTCAATCAACTGTGGAAATACTCTTTCCACCTGGATGATACACAAGACACACTTTGCAGAAAGACTAGACACGAAGGACCCGCAGCTATAAACTTGACGACGCCAGATCCAATTGATGCACATACGACCTCAAGTACCCTCCTAGCAAATGCCTCGGACGTACCCCGAAGAAGAATACTTACCAAGTTCACGGTACTTCTGGAAGAAGTACTTCCGTAAGAAGAGAGCAACCGGACCATTTGCATAAAATGGGCGGAGCTCAGTTCTCAGTTCCTTTTTATTTTTTATTCCCTCCAATAGCCATCTTCCGCAACGAGGACTTTTCATGGCCTATAAACTTGGGTCTAAAATTTAATTATGCAACTTATTCCCTGTAAGACCTTTCCTTTTATTTCTTAACTGAATTATTTCAAATAGATGTAGTTTATATTCTAGCGAGGTACAAATGAAATGAAGTAAGAGATACCATTCTTTTAAAGTGATGAAGACAAAATTACTTTCATAAAACGTATTACTTTATAAAATCCAATTTATTTTTTATTTTTTAAGAGATGTTGCACTTTTCATAAAATTTATTTAAAACATCTTTGGCACTATATTGTAGTAAAAATAAATCATGCAAAATAGGTCATTAATAAAAAATATATTCCGAGTCGGACCCTAAGCGAAAAATGTATCGATAACTTACATGTTATATAAAATAAGATTACATATTTTAATACGAAATTTTACATTATTAAACACTTACCATTGCATTCACTATTAAAATGTAATACCAATTAGTAAATTGTTTTTTAAGAAAAGATTAAAAAAAGAGGGGAGAGGGAAATCTCATACTGATTTATTATTAAAAAAATGTTTTTGTTTAATTTAATGCATACACTTAAATAAAAATTCATACACAAATATTTAATTTTGATGTTTTATGATTTTCCTCAACTCAAGGAATTGATTTACGATTTTCATTTCTTTTTCTGAAGTGTATTTTTTTGTTTTGAAGCAGTGAATTTTTATTTCTTCAAAGCTACTACGAGTATTATTTCTTATGTATATATTTTTGTTTTTATACATCATGAATCCAGTAGTTTATACACCGGATACTCTTCAGTCTCCAAGATAATTTCGATGTATTGCTCCTGTATGCTATGGAGACCGTTTGTGCTGGTTAATTCGTAAGTAACGAGAAATCGATTTTCTGACAATAAGAATAATAAAAATAATTTTCTGTATAGGAAGCAATGCAAAGAAATGTACCGTAACAAATGTAGTAGTTATGTTCGATCTATTACTTATATAGCAACCGTATGGACGAAATACAACAAAATAAATGAGTTACTGTTTTTTACATGTTTAATATTTTTTTTACATTTATTAATGAGGGAAAAAAATAAAATAAAATATTTAATAAAACAAAATCACAACGGAATCCAAAATGCAACAGTAATGTGCTAAACTATTTCACGGGTAGTTAAAGTTTTAATACATTTTAAAATTCCAAACAACAGGTAGCATTTTATATATATTTTCTGCTATCTATTGAATGAATAGAGAATGAAATATCGGTAGCCAATCATACTATTTTAACGAGACGTATTCAATAACTGTTACTGCCCTTTTCGTACAGTTTCAATCGTAAATTGTTAATGAGTAGTTCTATTCGAGAACTAAAACATAGTTAAACTCCACGTTTCGCTAAATAATTATAGTTTTTATTTCAGTATGATATGATTATTTTATTAAACCAATACTTTTTGTAACTATTCCTTTCAGTATAAGTTATTAGTAGGAACGAAAAAAAAATAGGCAACCATAAATATCTTCTATACCTCTAGAATTCCAAAAATAACACAATACATCCTCAGCTATTTCCCCGCTGGGATGTGAAACTCCCATCTCCCATTCTTCGAAGACATAAAGCATAGAGACAGGCCGTTGTCCTTCAGAACTGCCTCTGGAATAGCAACCCTCCCGGTAGTTCTGCAAGTCAGCCAAAACAACTCTCAACTTATGTTATGGTAGAGGATGGTATACGTGCACAAAAACTGTAAACCAAAGCCTATGACAAAATGGAAAATTGACAGTTTTTTTTATTCTTTCATTTCGACAAACAACAGAGAAAGTATAAATATTTCATCACTACTTGAGGAATTATTTCTTTGACATCGAATCGATTTGGGATCAAATGGACCATTTTCTTCCCAGAATATAAGGTTGAACTATTCAGTTGGGAAAAATAATCTTTTACATAGTAATACAAAATAAATTAATTAAACAATGATTCAGGAATCTCGAGACAACAATAACAAGCCTAATGCAAACAAATAAAAATAAATATGCTGATAGTAAGAAATAAGCAACAAATATAACTATAAATTATTCATAAATATAGAATTATAGTTAATTTTGTTATAATTAATATAAAAATAATGAATTCTTCCTTGAGAAATCAGTAACCAAACTTCTCATAGAGGGTAATCATGATCTGTATCTACTAATCCCTATTCTTACATTTATGATATGTATTCTAAAATTTGAAGAAATCATAAAAACATAATTAAATTTCATCATTATTATTATTTTTTCGAATTAAGACATCTGCTAGGTATAATTTTAAATAAGCTCAAAAAAACAGTTAAATGCTGGTAAAGTTGGAAAGCAATTACCTACTATTATATTAAAGGTAGAGAAGGTATATTAAAGGTACAGTTAAATTTAAAATAAAATAATATATAAAAATAAAACTATTGGAGTAAGAATACAAAAGTAGGAATAATTTAAGTTGTAAAAATATCATTTAGTATTTTTGAACTAAAGCAATGGGATATTAATGAGTTATTTACAATAATGGTGGAAAACGATTTAAGTAAATTAAAAACAAATGGTTGAGAATAATCTAATAAGAAATATTTAGAATAAAGTAATGATAGTAAAACACGGAATGAAACTTAAAAATATAACTAACAAACATGTAAAACATAGCATACCTTGTAGTGGAAGTCGCAAGTTGGAAAATGAAACAAAGAGATAGCCTGTCAGATATAACTAGAGCAAATTTGTGTAATGAAACTAAAATAAATTAAAAAATACATAAAGTAAGTAGAGAATATACGTATTGGCATTTTTTGATATGGGTGTTTTCTCGATTTTTTACCAACTATTTCGGAAAAATAAAAATAAAAAATCTTTACATTCATTTAAATATACTTAGATAAAATTTTATAAAATCCAATTTAATTTGATGATTTGATACTAGTAGATAATTAAACAGAACAATTTTATTAATAAATAAGCATACTAATTAGTTCAGTGATTAGATTAACAAACATCAGAAATGTTATATCGTTCTGTAATAAAAAACCTATCTTGTGACATTTGACCACTATTTTTATCAAACACTAACTCGTAAAACAAGAATATAAATTTTATTTTCTGTATTAGCTGTATATTAGCTGTAATATAGCTGTAAATTCTGTATTAGCATACAGAAGTTTTACATGATGCCTACGGGTACAGAGTGGTATAAAAGGATATCCAAATAAAACACAAGAAAAGATTAAGTTGATTAATTCGTTTTTACTTCGTGAAAAAATAATAAAACTTTATATATTGATATAAAACATTTAACAGCCTGTATAGAAAAAAAATAATAATAATGCCAATAATATATTATAGAACAGCCGAATCTTTTCAAAAACTACATTTCACAAAAGGATTTAGTTAATCGTCTAAAGGATTGTTTAAAATTAAGATATTTAAAAAAAATGATCGAGATGAAAAATGCTATAAAATAATGATTATTGTTTGTACTTGAATGCCTTTCGGAATAAAATATCAGTTTCGATTAGGTTATTTACTCATCTGTGGACAAGCTTTAGTTATTAATCAATCAATGGCTCTATTGAATTAATGAAAAATTAATTTTTGCTTAAAAAAATGTAAGCTTTTAAAACTCAATGATATTCATATTAGAAAATTGTGGACTTAAAAGGTACTGACAAGGTACAACCTGAAACAATTCTCTATGTATTATACATATTTTAATATGTATTATATAATTTATTATAATTTGGATAAAAAAATGGCCCTGGTGAAGGTCAGAGAAATATATAAAAAATGTATACATACATAAATAAATACATAAAAATTGTTATGTTTGTCAAATAGATATGACAATTCTTTAAAAATTGTATGTATCATTTCATTGAGTTTGTATCTTGTATTGTAGTTTGTATCTAGCCCTAAAGAAGAACTGCAATGTGGACCGAAACGCTGACATTCAAATAAATAGTTCGACCCTATTTAAGAATTTTTTTCTCTCACTTCCACCTGGATTTTCTTCGCCATATATTTTAGGTCAGCTAATATTATTCCAGATTAATATGATATGTTTTATAATAAAGGTCATTTTCAATAATATATTAAAATCTTGCTAGCTCAATAAACGCCTCGTGTTGTTGAAGTTTATTGAACAAAGAATCATGAACTGTATAGCACCCGTTGCAACGCCATCAGCAATGACTGTGCATCTGGACCTGAATTGGATCAGTCACATGTACACCAAATGCCACTATTGTCCAGAAATAATCTTGTAAACTCGCTTCAGTCGTTCCAGTATTGAGCTCTTCTGGTACAGCTGCGCTGCCAAAATAGAAAAAGACTATCTACAGCAGCGGACGGAACAATAAATAAATAATGTATAGTCCATAAGAGTTGTCAATCCTTTTGTTCTTTAAATTAATTAAATCTTGAATAATAATTTTAAGTGATTTTTATGGTATGGTTCTTCTTCCAGCTGTCAAAGAACAGGTTTCTCTTCCCCCTCATCTACGCTAAGTAACCCAACACGACCACGTCACATAGGACGGGGAAAGACACAAGTTCTGACAACTTCGAAATTCAATCCCCGACCGAATTAAACAAGATGTGGAACTTAGTATTTGCAGTTGACATTCTCTTTGATTATTCAAAATGGATAATATTGTATAACCCTACCAATTAAAATCGGGTACCGTTACTACCATAAATAAATCGGGAAGGATAGTTCTCTCAAGTAAGATACAACCAGCCTTGAAGAGAAGATATCTATCCATGGTGAAATGTTGAGAAAGAGGCAATAAAAAAATAGAGAGGGGGGAATGCTTAAAGAACCTCTTTAAGTTTTACGGTATGCTTTTACGTTTTATAGGGTTAGCAATTTTTTAACCTGACGGAATATATAAAAAAACGTATCTCTATTTTTCCTCTAAAAGGACAAGTGGTAGCATAAAAACAGTAATGTATACCGTGCTGAAATTCAATAAAGAAAATATTGTTATTTTACCTTAAAATGTACAAATTTATACTTGACATTGTAATTTGCATATATCGTCCCTACCATTTTCAACTATCGAATGTGAAAAAACACAGTTTTCGTTTTCGACTTATAGCAGTTGCTTTAGGATTGATAATTGATATAAAATTCACATAGAAGCATCTACCAGTCCCAAAAACAATGTAAAACGAATGTCATTGGTTTGACTATAGGCACTAATTTTTATTGAATCTTGAAACTGCTTATTTTTAATTCTCCTCAAAAGTACCGATTTTCAGATTCGATAGTTAGAAATGGTATATGTAATTATCTATGGTTTCTCTCTGTATAATTAATGTAATCTTAATTCTGTTATTTTGTATTTATTGTACTCGGTTTTTTTTTTTTTTTTTTTTTTAAATGTTATCAATGGAGATAATTCGCAACTTTTTTTTTTCTCATTAATTCTATCTCATTTAACTAGACATATTAATACTCAGTATTAATATACTTTAAGACATAATAATACCATATATAGAAACCTGTATTGTTATTCTAAAGGGACTTGTCCCGGAATAAATAAAGAATTCATTATTATTAAAACAGTTTTGTTAGCATCTCTGGTCATTATATTATTGTAATGCCTTTATAATTGTTATTTCTCAGATTTTCTGTTGTTTTTTTTTATTCTCTACTTACTTTATGTATATGTATTCTTTTATTTATTTTAGTTTCACTATACAAATTTTCTCTAGTTATATCTGACAGGTTATCTCTTTGTTTAATTTTCCTACTTGTGACTTCCACTACAAGCTATGCTATGTTTTACTTGTTTGCCAGTTATATTTTTAAGTTCCATTCCGTGTTTTACTACCATTATTTTAATCTAAATATTACTTATTGGATTATTCTCAACCTTTTGTTTTAAATTTACTTAAATCGATTTTCACCAATATTGTAAGTAACTCATTAATATCCCATTACTATAGTTCAAAAATACTAAATGATATTTTTATAACTTAAATTATTCTTACTTCTGTGTTCTTACTCCAATAGTTTTATTTTTATATATTATTTTATTCTTTATTTTTTTCTATTCCAATTATTTCATTTTAATATTTGTGCATCTTTAATAAAATGTATTTTTTACTAATGTTTTGACTGATATCTTTTCATTACTGGCACTGAGGAAGACCTGCAATGTAGATCGAGACGTTGGCTTTCAAATAATTAGTTTAACCCTATTTAAGCAATTATTCCTCTGTCCTGCACTATTTTCTTCCCTATATATATATATAAAGTCAACAAATATAATTCAACCATTTTCTATTGGATTTTTTTATTGGATAGTAATTTATTATATATAATAAATACTATCTGCCACACTTAAGGTCAATAAGTGTTAGAATTCTAGGTACACATGGGTCATATATCAACACCACAACTGGGTGTTTTTCTAGACCCCCCATTATTATACTGCGAAACGTTTTCAGATCAGCAGAAAGCGACCTGGAAGTGGACAGGTAGAAGGAGACATGATTGTTACAGAATATTTACGAGAGGCCATTAAGGAAGAGAGTCGTGAGGATGACACGGACTATTGTGTAGGAGTGAGCGTCTTATTCAAACAGTTGAGGAGGTCCGGTGGCCACAGCTGTTCTGAGAGGCCTAAGAAAACAGAGGAGGAGGTTCGACTCTCGCTCGTAAATCTGCCCTCCTCGCCCTCCCTGTCACAATATTTTAACGGCGTAATATCCTCACCGGAACAAATATATAACATACAGCTCCCGAATATTCTTTCATACTTCAATTGTCCAAGAGTAAATGTTTCTCTTCCTCCTGAGTCAGTTAAACAGGATTCATAAAAAAAAAAAGTAAACAATTACCAATCTTTAGAATTTTTTTTATACCCCCATAGGTTTTGAGAGTTGTTGAACAAACAGAAAAGAATTTATGAGATTATACCGTACAGTGTACGCAAGAGATGAGGAGTGGAAAAATTCTTATTATTGCGTCGTTTCATATTGTCCGTTTTTATTATTACTAAATTCAAAGTTGCATTAGTGATTACTGCGTTTCTATCTAGAGATTGTAATGAGCTCTTTTTGGATAATATTTACCATCACTAAAATTGAACGAACATTGTTTAGTTTACTATCAAATAAGACCAAGGAAAACCGCAAGAAACACAAAAGAGTTCAAGGAAGAATGTAACGAACGGACCATTCGCAGTTGGTTTGAGAGATTTTCAAATGGCGACAAGGAAATATTGTAATAAAACACCAAAAACACATCAAACAAATCTATCCTCTTAATCGAGGACCTGTCTGTCGCATGTTCCACGACAGTGAAGAAACTAAATGAGCTGGGTTACGAAGTCCTCCCACACCCACCTCATTTGCCTGATTTTCTCTCCAAAAGAATTTCATCTGTTCAGAAATTCAGACAACTTCTTTGAGGGTAAAATATTTGTAATCTTATTCTCATGCCAAAAACGCATTTTTAAACTGTATTTTATTACAAAAACCTGAATTTGTGGGAATGAATTTTTAAATTTCTGGAAATGAAAATTTGATAACACATATGGAAAATTATTTTTAAAATGAGGGTAAATATTTTGAGTACAAATATTATTATTTCTTAATGTTTTTTTTTTTTGGTTTTTTTTTACTGAATAACTTTTCCTATAAAAATACGAGAAGATATTTCATTTGAAACGACCCAATGTTATATTTTTATTTTTTTAAAACCTCATTATCGGTGACCTAGCCCATTGTGTTTGAATTGGTGTGTTCCCCAGTCTAATATGAGACTTTCAACATAGCTTTAACATCTTTTGGCTGTCCTGTGGCAGTTAGTGTCCATTAAAATGGAATAGTACAGTACTGGAGGCTATAAAAGAATTTGATAGGTGAAGTCTGTCGCAGTTCAAATTTCGGAAGTGGTGTGTAGTGAGTCAGTTTTTGTCGGTGACTATTTATTGTAATTACTATAAATCAAAAAAGCATTTTATTGCAACGTAAAGCATAAAAGCTTCTAAAAAAAAACTCACAATTGAATAAAGTTCTATTAATGCACTTATACAGTTGATCCCCAATACATTTGGTGCATACTGACGAAAAATCGGAAATATGATTGAAGCAAAAATTAACTACTAACGACCCCAAAGACATCCCACTGCACCATTGTTAACATTCCTCACTGTCCGATGCAGTTGAAATAAAGGAGTGAGAGACATCCTGGAATGCGACCAGGTACACCTGGTACCAAAAGTAGATAGGTCGTAAAGGCTTTCTTCTTTCTAGCAATTAGCTTTAGTCGGCTGCTCCTTATATTACTTAAATCTATTTTACTTTCGTAAAAAATCATAAAATAGAAATTTTAAGCACACATTTCGTAGATTCTTACAATTAGTAATTTGCTATAATTTATTATGACGTACTTTTGTGTATATTAAATGCAATGCACTGCCATTGGAGTATATGATTCCACATCTTATAGTGTGGTTGCAGTCTCTGATTGACATTGTTCGTACTGGTGGTGTGAGATGCGCAGTATTTGATCTTCATAATTGTATTTTTTTTTTTATATCATGGCATAGATTATGGCATGGTTTACTTATGGCTTTATTTTTTGTATTTTTTAATAATTTCAATGGAAAATTGTAACTACTTTATGTTGAATAATAATCATTGTGACCTTGTATATATATGTGGAAGAAAATAGTCCGGGTCGAGGTCAAAACATTTCCCTTATGTAATTAATTGAACTCCACCCGGACCATTATGTTTGTGCTACCTGTGGAGTAAGTGGTTAGCACAATAACAAACTATGCTCATAATCGCTGGTTCACAGCTCGACAGTTGGCCTTAGGATGTTTTAAAAAGGGGTAAATAATCCTTGGTTATACCGTCCTCTGGAAGGGGATTAATATGGGGGGTCCCGAGCCTTTATGGTGTCCTTTTTTTTTTTTTGCTCATTTCCATTTTTATATTTGATGGTTATTAAAATTTAAAAAATCACAAGCTTATTTTATGGCAGCAACACTTCATACCTCTTCTATATATAGGCTGACAAAAGTGAG
Source organism: Troilus luridus (assembly GCA_964056705.1). Taxonomy (NCBI): domain Eukaryota; kingdom Metazoa; phylum Arthropoda; class Insecta; order Hemiptera; family Pentatomidae; genus Troilus; species Troilus luridus. The sequence goes on along the minus strand of OZ057414.1, from coordinate 92,987,105 downwards.
AAAGTCTGAATGCCTCATTCATATACGTCAATAGAATCGGCCAATTTCCCTTCTTTTATGTAACACATTACTCTCATAATGTAACACACACTATGCACTCTCAATAAATTATATTAAATGGATTGATATGGAAAAATATGACATATTGTATTATAGCCAATCTATAGTTCTTTCTTTGTGGACAGCAGTCAATAGTCATTTTAAAAGGATGTAAACTGGACTGAATTTATCTAATAATTCTTTCTCCCAATGAAAACCTTTTTCCAGTCATTTATGATAAACAACTATATTATATGAAATGTTTCGACAACTACATGTCATTTTCAATCCACCTAAGAACTTTTTGTATTATTACATCTTTATCTTCTTGGAAAGAGTTACAAGTCACATTTATCTGTAAATTATTAAACACAACAACAATATAACAAATACAAATTTATAAAATGACTGGAAAAAGGTTTTCATTGGGAGAAGGAATTATTAGTCAATAGTAATTTAAATTTAGACTTTTTTCTTATTCCTTATTCCTATTAAATAACAATGTCAAGAAGAAAAAATAACTTACTTGTTATGATTTAATTAAAGAAGCAAATTCTCATTAAAATTTAAAATAAAGTCCGTCTGCTCAGAATTTGTATTCTTTGAAATTTCGTTTATTTATTCGTGAGGTATATTGGTAAAATAGACAGATCAAAGTTGTCTTAAGACAATCCTACCTGATTATTTTTATTTTCTAGAAGGAAAAGTACTTTGTATGTACGTAAGCAATAATATAACTTATTAATAAATGGCTGTATATACTTGAGAAACCTGTAGGGTACGGTGACTGGAGATTATGAACAACTTCATCGACTTTCCAAAACGGCAACTGGTTCCAATCATCCATCAAGCTAAGACGGATCGGCTGCCACCTCAGAGCCGACACCTGTGTCCTCTATTACCCAACTTAGTTCCCCGCGAGATTTAATTCCCTCGGAGTAACTCTCAATCTTTAATACTCAACTCCAATATTTACTTAAAAGTAATCCAGAGAAAACTCTTTCCACCAATAAAAATTTGCTCTCTTCTACTCAATATGTTAAGAGATTTATCACAGTAACCTTGGAAACACATTTTATCACGGCTCAAGCAAATGTAGATCTGTTGTATTTTAACGGGCAGTTTTATGTTCAATTCCCATTGCCGAAATACTGTATTAAATATGTGACGTCAGGAATTAAGGATATGACGTCACTAACCAGAGGCCCAAATTATGATTAGCCTAATTAATAGATTAGGTCCTTTAATGGTAGCATTCAGAGTCAAAAGCGGATAACTGCAAAGTTAAAAAAAAATTTACTGTTTCATATTTTCGCTACTTTAGTCAAGCAATTTTGTCTAACAAGACTCATTGTGGCCTTGTTCCTCATAGTTTTGGTCCAGTTCTGAACCTGAAGTTTGATAGCATAAGGTCCTTGACTAAACTAGCAAAAATGTGAAAAAGTAAATTTTTGATATTTTGGAGTTATCCGTTTTTTACCCTGAGAACCTCAATCAAGCAATGATCCAAAATTATGTTCTCAGTTACACAAAGTTTTAGAAAAGTTTATTTTACTTTAGATCGGTAATATGATATCATGTCTATTGTTGAAGTTTTTGTATGTTAAATTAAAGGTTATTTTTCATAGATTTAGAGCAACGTCTGAAAGCCACGATGTATTTAAACTTGAATTTTTGGTTCACACAAAAATTAAAATTGAAGAACCATATATGGAAAATTAACCGCAATGTCAAAGGTGCCAGGCTTACGGCCACACAAGAAGTTATTATAGCCTTCCTGCCAAATGTGTCCGGTGTGCAGGACCACATCTTACAACTGAATGTACGAAGACAAAAGAAACTCCGGGCACTTGCGCTAACTGCAACGGTGCTCACCCTGCAAATTACAAAGGATGCTCAGTTTTTAGAACTTTAAAAAATCTTCGTAATAATAAATCCACAACCATTGCAACAACCGCGTCAACTACATTAGTCAACCAGGAGCCTTCTTCTCAGATTAAAAATGTTGTTGATACCTCTACGGTAAATGAAATGGTAACCTTAACAAATGAACAAAAAAAATCAGGCCTAAATTCAATTGAGCAATTTTCTTCTTTGGAGAACTAGAGAAACAGGTACACAGGTAACATGGAGTTATTCTTCCACTCTTTCTTCCTACCCACCTTTCTCTTTCGATATCTCGTCGATAATAAAATCTTCTATTGAATCTTTGCTTTCTGAAGTCAAATCCTTTTTATCTCCTATTTTTGAACTTCTCGCTAAATTAACTTCCTCTGTCATTCCGAATCCTTCTTATGGATAAAACTCTATTACCTTCTCTTAAAATATCCTTTGGAACTCCAATGGTCTGTTCCATCGAAAATACGAATTAGAAACTTGCCTAAAAGAACACGACATAAACATTGCACTTGTAACTCAAACTCATTTAGCAGACAAACAAACATTCAAAATTCACGGATACGAAGTATAAAGAAAAGACTGGAACACTCGGCCCATGGAGGCACTGCAATCATTGTAGATAAGTCGTTGAATCATCACTTTGTTCCTTCCACTTCTACGAATACAATTCAGCTCACCGCTATTTGCTTAACTTCCCCAAAATATTAGCTAAAAATTTCTTCCGTTTACCTTGCTCCGAACAAAGTTATTTCTATCAATGAATTGAAAAATCTGTTTTCAACTATGGGTAAACCATTCTTAGCTGGTAGTGACTTTAATGCTAAAAATACTAGTATCAACACATCTAGATGGGGTCCTCGAATTTCAAATACTGGCAGGAAAAGGCTACATAAATGCATAGAAGAACTAAAACTTTCTACCATTTCCCCTTCTGAACCTACTTATTGGCCTACAGCAATATCGAAGTCACCCGATGTTATCGATTTCTTTGTTTCGAACTCCTTGCCACTTAAACATTCCAACGTTTCCACTCTTTCCTATCTCTCTTCGGATCTTAGCCCAGTTTTTCTCGAGCTATCAAATCACCCATTTACAAAACCTGCACTCCTAGCATTAATAAATTGCTATATAAACTGGAGTAAGTTTGAAAATTATTTAAACAACAAAATCACCCTTACGTAATAATACGTACAGAATCACCGTATTAAGATACGTACAGCCGACGACCTGGACAATGCTGTTAATCACTTGACTGAATGTATTCAAAACGCAGTTTGGTATTCCACAACACCAAAGACGACTTCATCAAAACCTGATTCCTACCTATCTGAACCAATGCAAAATCTTATTAAAGAAAAACGTAGGATCAGAGCTTTATGGCAAAGAACAAGATATCCTTCATACAAAATAGAACTCAACAAACTACCCCGAAAACTTCAACAAGAATTATAAAAAATTTAAAAACAACAGTTACAAGGACTATTTATATTCTATAAACAAAAGAGACAGACCAGTATGGACAGCTACAAGGAGTATACTAAAGCAAAATCTGGTTCAATATCCTCTTAGACGTACTGACAGCACTTGGGCGATGACGAGCGAAGAGAAAGCTAAAGAATATGCAAAACATCTTGCTCATATATTTAAGGTAAATGAAATCCAGGATAATACTCTCACTGAAAAAATAGATGACGACTTGACAACAGCACTACCCTTATCACTCCCTCCTCCGGCATTTCATCCAAAAGAAATCTACCAATTACTGAACAAAATGCCAAACGAAAAAGCTCCTGGCTATGATCTCATCACTTCCTTCATCCTTTGCCACTTACCTCGGAAAGCTGTTCTCTTTCTGACCCTCATCTATAATTCAGTCATGCGCACAACATATTTTCCGCTCCTTTGGAAACTTTCCATGATTAAAATGATACCTAAACGTTCTATACCTGTCACTAATCCTTAATCTTATCGTCCAATTGCACTCCTCCCTATAATGTCTAAATTATTTCAAAAACTATTCCTTAATCGCCTATCCTCGAAAATAGCGGAGTGATTCCGAACCACCAATTTGGCTTTTGTTCTTAACACTCCACTGTACAACAGTGTCATCGTATCGTGGATGCAATATCTATCGCTTTTGAGAAAAAAGAATATTGCTCTGCGATTTTTCATGAAGAAGCATTTGATAGTGTCTGGCACAAAGGTCTTCTCTTGAAAATAAAATCTCACTTACCTCCTACATACTTTTTAATTCTTCAATCTTATTTCCCAGACAAATCTGTACTTCCGTTGACTCTTCGATTTCCTCCTTCTTTCCTCAATACAGGGGTGTACCGCAAGACAATGTTTTAAGCCCCATTCTCTATTCTGTTTACACCTCTGATATTTTAGATGATGGAGCACCCTTGCACCAACATCTATAGCTTCGCTGACGATACAGCCATTATTTCTTCTCACAGATACCCAAACCTGGCATCTATCGCTGTTCAAAATAATTTATTAGATTTAAAAAAGTGGTTCTATAAATGGCAAATCAGAATGTATTTACAATTTTTTTTAAATAAAAAAAAACAATTTATATTTTAAAAAATACAGAAACTTTTTAATTTTTTTCCAGGAGCAATCAAATGAAACTGCCCACATAAAAACATTTATTTACACGGAAATACTTATTTCTAACTTCTCAGATCAATATTAGAAATATATTTTTGAACTATCTAGTATATTACATTTCAGGTAGTAATATTTATGTTAAAAAATCATATTAAACAATGACAAACTTATAGGTTGTTTTTAAATCCTCTTTTATTTTTACTTGTTGTGAAAAAGAAAAAATATATAAATGATCAGTAAACAACTAATTATAAACTAACGATTTCAAGAACTATGATTTTATGAAAATTTTTAAATCTAAATTAAAATTTAAACCTAAATTTTTTTCAGTTCGTTAGAAGAATTAACTCGTCGAAATTTGTTCCGATTATACATATTCATTTCAAAGATGTATGTTGCGAAAGGTCAAACGGAGAGAAGTCTTTATGATCCTATTCATGAGACAGCTCCGTGAGACTGGGCATAAAACAAATAGCAAGGTGGCCGGTAGTAAAGAAGGAAGTCGTTTCCCGGGGGTAAGCTGACCAATATGCTAAGTCCAAGCCGGGGTATAAATCGTCCATTTTATATTCAAGGTGGCCTTCCTTGGACTCTATGACAACCCTGCGGGCTCTCCCAGGACGCCGTGTCTGTCCATCCCGCTCCACCCACGCTGTTTCCAGATGATAAACTGCGAAGGGTCACCTTGTTTTGGTTTTTCCAGTGATAATAAATCAAATAAATTGCTTAAAGAAATAAAATATGAAAACTATAAGACCATAATCTTGAACGATATTAGTTAACTGTATATTAAAAGGGGAAGAAAATGATTGAATGGGAAGGTGAAGAAAATGGTGCGGGTGGAGGTCAAAGAAATAATTCAATAGATGAACTATTTATTGGAAACGCACGTTACGACCCCCACATTGAAGACCTTCTTCAGGGCTAGTAGGATCGCGGGGGGGGGGGGGTTGACATTAGACTAAACTTTTTTTTCCATTTAAAACCTTTAGTCTAGTGTCAACCCCTCCCCCGATCCTACTAGTCCTGAAGAAGAACAGCAATGTGGGTCGAAAGGTTGTCTTTCCAATAAACAGTTCTCCCTATTTAAGAGAATTGTTTTGCCTCCACCCGGACCATTTTCTTCCTCATATATATAAGGTATATTGTATAACATATTATTAGTATCAATTCCACAACTATTAATAGACATTAGAGATAAATTTAATTATTCTCATATCGATGGAATTCTAACCTTTGAACTAAAGTTGATTAAAAGAAATTGTATAAATCATACACACGCCGCTAGGTGCCCCCAGTCTTGAGTATGTTGCTGATGCGAAACCACAAGTTTATCCCCAACAAAGTTTAACTGTAATTTTCTCCCAAAGGTTTAACAAATCGAATAATCTCACCTTTGTTGAAGGAAGGCACTACTCTATCCTCCCTCTGCATTGTCTCCCTTCTTAGTTTTGTTATTTCGCTGGAAACGAGGTAGGGTAAAGTTCACTTGTTTCAAATGTTTTTAGAAAAAGTCAACCAGCCAGGAGCTGGAGAAAAGGTTGTGCTGCTAGGGCAGATGTGATGTAACCCGTGTCATTGTGGTTTACGGCGTTGTGGCCTGGCACCGAGGCAGAATAAAACCAAAGCACCTTTAGGTATGCGAAGCTAACGAACGGTGCTTAGGTTTTGTTGTCCCCTGCCGATTTCAGTTGAGGGGGGCGCTGCATTAATTAGTCAGGTCGGTGTGGGTGTTTGCCCCGCCTTTCTCTGCGGTCGTTGAATAGTGCGTAGGTGGCTTGTCGCGCCTCTGAATAATTGAACATTACTTTACAAAATTAGCCACTGTGGTAAGGTGTAATGAAAAGAAAATTATATTCACATTAGTCTTTTAGGCTCCTAGGGTTTTGTTCTAAAGTATATTAGCCTATATGAATTTAATTATTATCTTCTCGAACAATTCTTCTTTTTCCCCTCCCCCTTTGAAAGAACCGTTTATTTACTTGGTCATTCCATACCACTGTATAATCTGTGCCTTTTTAATTAACTAGTTACAAAATGAAATCATAATAAATATGATAATTAAGAATGTATACAAAAAACATTGTTACTTACTTCTTTTATTTCTTTACCGCTACAACCCGTGAAGTTTTCTGGGGTTCAGTACATGGTAGAGACTGTATTGTGTCTTGTACAATGGTTGTGCAGGGAGGTGATTTGTCCTTGATCATGTTCAACCGCCAAATTTGGCCCCCCTTATTTTGGGTATCCTCTTTTAGAGGCTGGTTGAGCCTCAGAAGGGTCCTAAATCCCACAGGATCCGTCTCCGGGTGTTAACAGATTAAATAAAACTCTTGCCAGCGCCGGGATTAGAACCCAGGACCTTCGGCATGTCAACTCAGCGCTCTACCAATGAGCCACTCCGCTCCTATTACTTACTCCGTATTACAATTTATTGAAGTTTACATTTACAAAAAATTATTAAGAAATTGTAAATGTCTTTTAAACATCAATGCTATTAATGAATCGAATTAATTTGGGCTGAAATGTATGGTAATTAAGTTTAAAAATAAAAACGACATTTATTTTACGAAATAAGGAAATACCAGCTCATATGCTGACAGCAATAATGTGAGTAAATCACTTGGCCATCACATGATGGGTAATCTGTGGTCTAGTGGTCAGCATAACACCATTCTAAGCCCAAGATCGCGGGCTCGTAGACCGGTAGGTGGCCATACAAATTTTTAAAGGAGTAAAAAATACTTGGTTATGCCATCCTTTGGGACGGGGGTTAAGCGGGGGGCTCGAGACTGCACCATGTCAGGTACTCGTTAACTGTACTAATTAAACTTGGATAGGCGAAATTCAGAGGTCCCACTGTAGCATCGTCCAATTAACCATAGCAGCATAAAGTGATGTTAAATGAACAAACAACAATTTGGCCATCACGCCTCAATAAAAGTATAGGCACGTACTTTACCGTTTCGAGGGTTAAGGTTAATTTGTTTTGTGATTAAAAAAAAATTATTCAAAAGTAATTTTGAAACATTTCATCCCAGTTATTTGCTCACCTTTTTTCTTCCCTGTTTTTTTTTGTTTATTCCACAAAGAGTCTACAAGTATTCATTCATCTAAGTGAACTTGGATATAAAAGTAGTTTTCTCATAAAGCAGGTAAAATAGTTTTAGAACATTGTTCTTAAACCCTTGTGCAAAGCAAAATACATTAAATAATTTTTAATAGCGAATAGTAATAAAGCTTATGGAATAATACTAGTCTGATATTTCTAAAATATGTTATATGGAAGTGGTTGTGGTAGTTACAAGTTCCTCCAGAAATAATTATGTAAATCTATTCCCACGTAAAAATCATACCAATAAATATTATCCTTACTGGGAGACTACGGGTGATTAAGAATGTATGACATCGTTAAGGTATCTTTATAGCTAGAAAAAAAAGATGTGTTTGAAATTTTACGAACTAGTCGTAACTCTAAGCAGTTTTTCAAAGAAAGTGTTATCGTATTCAGTAAGAGTACAGCGATATAAATTTAAAGATGACTAACATACTAGCCAGGTGAGAAAATTCATTTTCATGACAGCCCTGGGAGTTAAAAGGAGACAGGAAAAGAAAAAGGGAGGACACATATAATATCTGAGCCGGAATGTCCTCTCCTCGACGACAAAAAGTCCTTAGGGCCTATCTCTCAGAGCCTGGGGGAAAAAACAGAGCCTCTCAACTTCCCTGAGTGATGTCGAGGTAGGATTGGTTTGTGGTTTCTTCACTCGTCCCTTTGACTTAGTTCAGATAGAATTGCATTATTGGCGATCCATTAAGTAGATTATGGGTTTTATAATACCCTGATGTCTCGTAGCTATCGACTCTGGGCATAATACACCTTCACGTGCTCTGTGAACCGATTTTATGATATGTCTTCTCTCTGTAAGATGAATGGTTTTCGCAAACGAAACAGACAATATAACATTTAAAAAATACCAATTGTCTACTTTGCAGGCCAGATTCAACATGAAATTCCTTCAATCAACATAAAAATGAGCTAGTATGAGGAAGGTTATACCTTATATTAAAGATCTATTCAATCCAACTCTCTGAATGTCATTGTTTTGTCATAATTCACCAATTTCAAGATAGTGATTCTATACCTAAATCCTAGCTGAAGTACTCTTTCGATTTTCACATTCACATTAGCATATTTTTATTTTTTATTTTTTACTTAACTACCACTATTTTGAACGATAGATATTTTAATCGTTTTCAAATTTTGATGTGCAGTTCTCAATCTACTGTTTCAGATACTACTGATTCTTAAAAAAAAAACAATTTTCACCATTGGTTTCTCTTTCAGCTAGACCATTATTTATTATTATTATTAATTATTCGACTATTTTTGTACACATTTGTTAATTTTAAGGGACAGAACATTCAAAACAACAGAATATTCATTATGTTTAAATTTCAAAAGTGGGATATTTAAATTCATGCCATTTGTTTTCTCCATCCCGAGTTAATATTTGAGGAAGTAGCAGGAAGTTTGTGTTATGGATTAAAAGCATTTGTGTTGCTGGCAAAGTCGAGCCCCCATTTATTTTCGCCCTAGTAGCGTAGTGTTTATAAACTCCGACATAATAATCTTCTCGAGAATGTAAATTAAACCTTTATAATAAACGTGCTCACAGAGTAATCGTTTCCTGGGCGAGGTTGAGTTTGGGTAATCTGTAGCTGCGTGCCTCGGGGCCTGTGTTTTAAGTTGGATATAGAACAAGGCCCTGTAACAACAAACCTCCCGAGGGCTAACTTTAGAGCCAGGAAGTCTGGGATTGGGTAAACAGCCCGCTATTATTTTCCTCGCTAAGCCCATCTGTTGTCGAAGGCATCTCCTCAATGACCGTTTCCTTCATCACTCCATCCATCGCTAGCTGATCATTCCCTCATGGATGGGTTATCAAGTGCCGCCGATCGGTCTCGCGAAGTCGAACGAATCCTCTTTGCTAACCTTCAAAGAGTAACGCGCTTTGTGCTAAAAGATTTATTATAATTAGTTACTTCTAGACATTTTTTCCTCTTATTGTGAACGAGATAACGTGCCCCGGAATAATACGTAAGGTAACTTAACAGCCATGGAATTCTTCAAAGGATTGCGTTCAACGATGGACGGCAATTCTAGGATTTCCAAGTATTATGTGATGCACGGGTACTACAATGTAAAGTTTTTTTCTATTATTTCTTTTCCTCATTCCACAACATCGGTCGCTATTATTTGGCATAGACAGGTATGCTGGTGTTCCATGATGGCTGACATGATGTACATGCAGCAGAAAAGAAAGAAGCACTAAAGAAAATGAACTATGCATCTTAAATCCCCTAAGGAGTTTCAAGTGATTTAATTTTTTTATGATTTCGTTTTTTTTTTCAATTCTCAAATTTTGAAGTGAAAATCAAAAACTATAAAACCTTAAACACATTTAAACAAGTAAATATTTTCAATTTTTGAACGAAATATACTCCCAGATCTATCAGTATTGTGCCTAGGAAGCAAGCAACCTAACACACTTGCAAGCTCAATTGATCGCAAATGGAAGTGACCATAAAGGATTTTAAAATGCAACTCCTACTCTTGAATATGATGCATAAGTTTGTTATTTTAAGGGGAAACGTCTAAAGAGAAATCTATTTACAGCACAGGACTAAATAATACAAAATAGTTAACAATAATAATATTGTTTATAATATTATAATTTTTTAATCATTGCTTTAATTTTTTTAATCTTTTTATTTTGAAGAGAAAAGATTTGCCCCAAGCCGGGATTCGAGCTTTTGAAATATTTTTATTCTGAAGAGAAAAGATTTGCCCCCAGCCGGGCAAGCAAATAAAAATATTGCTTTTATTATTGACCATACAATACTAGCAGGTCCACCATTAAATACGCCATATATTTTTGTTCTCTTTCCTATATGAATTATACAGCGAGGAAATGTATTCAATGCGTTCAAGATCAAAAGCGGATAACGGATAAATAGTAGTAATTATGAAACTCGTATTTTTTTATAGCTAAACTGAGCCCAAAATCCATTCTATAGATATTCTGCAAATAATTAAGTCAAATAATGTAATCAGCTAATGCAAAGGGAGGATCCCGTTCAGGATCAAAAACGGACAATTCCAAAATTTCAAAAATACAGATTTTCACATGTTTCCATAGTTTAGGCAAGTAATTTTGTCTAAAATGACATTTGCCGCGTCATTTCTGATGATTTTCATCCAGTTATGAACCTTAAGTTTCAGGAGCATAAAGCATTTCTTACTTAATTAGCGAAAAATGTGGAAATGTCAATTTTCGAAATTTCGAATTATCAGCTCACCTAAGTAGTTTCTCTCAAACCTCGTTAAGGTTTTCAGATAAAGAACTTAATAATGTTTCAAATAATTTACTTTCTGTTCAAGGCTTCATCGTGTTCCATTCACATCTACTATCAGTTATTTATCTAATCCTACCTATATCGCCAAATATTTTTTTTTTTTTTTTTATTTAATTCAATGATATTTACAACTATAATGGTATTATATCAAGTAAATGTGCAAAAATGTAGTATATGACATGAAAACACTTGTGGAGAAACTACCCATCGATAGCACTCCAATAAAGTTCTATAGTAGATGATCTCGAGGCCATCTTCTTTTCAGACGCCTCGGAGGGTTATCAGGAATAGTATGGGAAGCAAGCTGAGAGACTAGCGGATTCAAGTGCGTATGGAGCTTGTTATGGAAGGATAGGTATCTAGTTTGGGCCAAATCAGTAACATATGGGATATTAAGATCATGATGGATGAGTTTGTTTGTGACATAATAAGGAGCATTGAGGATTTTACGAAGGATTTTGGATTGCAAGGATTGGATACGAGATGAATTGGATGGTTTAGTAGAGCCCCAAAGCTCAACTCCGTATGCCCAAATAGGTCTGATGACTGTCATGTAAATAAGTCTTTTGTAATTAATTGGTAGCTTAGAGCGTTTGTCCAGTAAGTGTTGAAGTAGGCGAAAACGTCGAGCAGTTTCTTGTCTTTTCAGTCTTGTATGAGGATTCCAAGTGAGACGTTTATCCAGATGGAGTCCTAGGTAACGTATCTGTTCTACAGGGTTCAGTGGTGTATTATTAAACGATACAGTAGGACAGGAATTCGTAGGTTTACGACGAAGGGTGAAGGTAATTTGATGGGATTTGTTAGGATTTATTTTAATCCTCCAATTTTGACACCATTCTTGTAGGTGTGAGATATGGGATTGAAGAGATTGGGATGCAACAAATGGATCCTTATTAACTGATAACACACATGTGTCATCAGCGTAAGTAGTGAGGACAGTGCTTGGATGGGTTGGGATGTCAGCTGTATATATCGTGTATAGGATGGGCCCCAGGATACTACCTTGAGGAACACCGGCATCGCCAAATATAAAAACGAGATTAATGCTAAGTTCTGTCGTAAATATGATCGCTTAGTTTTACAAGATAATTAAGAAAGTTAAAGAGAGTGTGTTAAATATTAAAAAAGACACCGAAGATTGAATAGAACGAATGAAAGGAGGTGGTGTTAAACAATTGGGGCGGGTTTAATTTTTTTCCCTTCACGGCTATTGTCCGAATTACATCGCTTCATCGCCCTCCGATAAATCCTTTTATCGAGGATTTACGATTCAGCGGGTGCATTCAAGGTTTATTCCATAAATTAGATAAGATATAAATATTTTCTGTCGATATCAACAAATCCTACAGAATTTTCAACTGTAATAAGTCGTGGAACTAATACCTTATACCCTTCATGCATTTACATTTTTATTTTATTGGACTACCTTTTTTTTGTTTTGCTACAATGGGTAGGTAGTCAAAGATATACTCGTGTTCTAAAAATGAAAAAAAAGTGATTTAGCATGTTTGTAAATACAAATACTAGATATAAAATATATAACTATTTACTAATTATTACTTCAATTAAACCATTGGTATTTTGCAATAAACAAACTACTTGAAAATGTATATAATTATTGTTCAATTTATTAATATATTTATTGTAAACCAAATTTATGTCAATAATTTGAATTTACTAATTTCAAATTTAAATAATTCGGACTACAATCGATTTAGAAATTCAATAAAGACGACAGTTATTTCTAGGTCTTGAGTTTTCACTTATGTCATTAATTATTTCTTTAAAGAATTTTCGATGAAGAACATATTAGGTTAGCGGTTAGAGGAAAAAGCATCAGTAGTGGAGCTTAGCGAGTCACAAAGGTCGTATTTTCACTTTAATACCAAATCTAAATTATTATATATTAATTACGAGACCGAGAGTAGAGCCCTGAAAACCACTCTCCAGCACCAACTCAGTTCACATACAAATTTTCAACACTGTAACTCGATTCGGAGAAACTGAAATGGTGCGCTTAACCCTAGGAAGGAAAAAAAATGTAACCCTGATATGTAGCTTATCTAACACAATATCCATTCAAGTATGAACCATATTTTATCTCAATTCGGAATGTTAATTACAAAACCTTAAAAAGATTTAAACTTTCAGAAATTTTCAAACAAAATGTACTCAAACTTCTACGAAATTGTTGTGCCTGGAAAGCAACTTAACATGCAGCTTCCCCTTCCCCAACTGATGATCTTAATAAAATGCTTGTCTGCTATTTTAGGGAAAGACATAAAAGTGATACTATTTACGATATAATAATATGAGTATAAAGTAATTTGAGTTATGGCTTCAGGAAAATATCGTTAATTATCTATAATTCTCTTCTTATTTCCACACAGTAAAGTTTCAGTATTTTCATCTCTAAAGCTTTAGATTTTCATATTTCAAAGACGCACCAATTTTATACTTGAAATTCTACTTTACCTTCCGCTAAGTGGTAAAGGAAATGTGCAGAAAATATCATGGTACGTAATACAAGTTTTTTTTAAATACGTTTTGTTGCATTATGCATGTCAATATCGCAGCAGTACGATGTGAATGTGGTGGTTTCACCTCTAGGTAAATGTGGGAACTGAACTAATTATTTATTTATGATCTAATCTGAGTCACCAGCTAAAAATATCTGAATCTATCGGCGAATGGTCCGAACTTAACTCCCTTCCTCGAACGCGGTAGTTAATTTTCTTGCAGCTTGGACTGCCAAGCTTCCAAAAGTAGTGAGTTTCCATGGTCATATTCGATGTCATACCAAGCAATGTTTGTTCAATGGTAATAACAGTAAATATTATCAAAAAATAGGGGGTTAAAACAACTCTTTAGAATCAGAAAACATAAACATATTAAACATCAGAAGTCCACTAATTCCATTTTGAACTTTATAAATAATAAAATTCATACACTGCTATAATACGACTCGAATGTTTTAGATTAACTAAAGTTTTACTTAGTTCCGCTAACCCTATCCGAAAGAATGGTTACCTGAAACTATTTTCAACTTTTTCTTCACAATTTACACAACTTACAAAAAAAAACACAAATGTTCGCACGCATGGATGTGAACAGTTGTCTTGTTGATTTCCTAATATCATTACCAACGAAACACCGAGCTGAGAGCTTTTTTGTCAACTCCAGAGCAGTCATTTTGCAAAACTTTTTGTTGGGGGAGGACTGCGCGACCCAGTGAGGCGGATATTGGACGGGCAGTTATCAGGAAGGGCGAGGCCTAGATGGGCTAGATAGCAGGCCCTTTTTGCCACACCCCCCTCTTCCTCCCCCCGTCCACAGAAAGATAAAGGTTTTTCTGTCAATTTATGGCCCACTTCCACCTGTGGTCGATCCCTTCATCCTAGGGTCTTCCGGGGAAATGTCTTCGGATTAGGACTGAATTATAAAAAAATGTATTAGCGAACGAAAGGAAAAGAAAAAAAAGTGATAAATAATATAAGATATGCTGACGATACAAATATGATTGCGGCTTTCTTAGATGATCCACACTCTCTTCTGAAAAAGATGACCAGAGCTTGCGAAGCATTAAATGCCAAAAAGCCGATGTTTATGATCATATCAATGTAAATCTTGTTCTAGGAAGTCAAACAATACTTGGACACTGTAACAAATCAAGAGAATGACTGCTAGGAAGAAATCTAAATACAAATGTAACAGGCAAATATAGCAAATATGTGAAGACAAAGATAGCATTTTGTAGCAGGTTCCTCATGTTAGACTTTAAGATTTCTAAGATGCTATGTGTTCTCGCTGCTTTATTATGGGATAGAGTGCTGGACTTGAGGATATGCATGCGGTTGAGATATGGTTTTACCGTAGAATTCACAAAATTTGGATGGATAGGGTTACAAATGAGACTGTTAAGTAGAGGATGAGAAAAAAGAAGTGATAAATATAAGGAAACGCTTACTACAATACCTGGAACAGATGATGCGTGCAGATGAATATAACTTGTTACAGCTGATAATACAAAGGAAAAAGTTTCTGGCTCCAAAACCTAAGAAAAAGAATCAAACGCTCTACAAAATAGTTTTTTCATATCTGACGAATCGAAAATTCGAATAATCTTGATGATTACCGACTTACAGAACGGATATGACACTTGAAGAAGAAGATGAAACATTTAAAATAAGACCGAAGTGTCTTCAGGGGATGATGAAAAAAAAAATTGAAGGATTTTGGATTCAGTACACGGTTATATAGTTTTAATGCCAACAGCAGTGCAGGGAAGTGATTTGGCTGTGACCACGACTAACTGCGAGGTTTTCCCCCAAGTACTCAAAATATAGATGGTTGTTAACATCTATGCTTGTTAACAGATTATATAATTTATCTGCCACAGCAAATCCAAACAATCTGAATCCCTTTGTTTTTACTACTTTTACTACTTGTTCTATAGCTATCAACGTTCAGAAGATAAGAAAATTTTAATCAGTGTGTTTACCGACTTCGTAAAATTTTAGAATTTCATAACTAGTTCAACACAAATCAAGAACAATATTTTCATAAATTGGGTTTGCGGACGATTTGTTCTGTTGGCTGAGGAAGCAGAAACTATAAAATTATATACACAAACGTTAATGAATGCTGGTAAGGGAATAGGGCTGGAAATAAATTCGATTAACACTAGGTAGGTACATGGTTAGTAGATAGTAGCAGAATTTAAAGTACTTAGGGTCAATGGTAACTGGAAAAAACAAAATTCAAGAGGAAATAAAGGCGCGACTAAGGCGGGGAATGCTTGTTATTATTCGGTCTCGAAATTACTAAGCTCACGTCATTTGTCCCGAAATCTAAAAATCAGAATTTATAAAACAATCATTCTTCCATCTTTTCTCTACGGATATGAAACATGGCCACTAACGCTGAAGGATGATCAACGTCTTCAGGTATTCGAAAATAAGGTGTTACTTAGAATAGTCGGTCCAAAAAAGGATGAGACCACTGGCGAATGTAGGAGATCACATAACGCGGAATTGCGAAACATGCATCCGGTAAATATTATTCAGGTGAAAGCGGCGCGAAGATTGAGATGGGCATGTAAACTTAATGGGCTTAATAACGAACGGATTCCCAAGATGTAAATAGGCTATGTACCTACTGGGAAGCATCTGAGGGGTACCGAGGCGTAGGTGGGAGGATTGCTGTGAACGGACCGTGGACGGAGGTTTGTAAACATAGATAGATGGTATCGGCATCGAGCCTTCGGGTTTGGTAAGCGTTTTATATATTTTCCTAAATATTTACTTGTTCTCTCTACACCTTTCTACATACAAAGTTTGAAGGCGGTATAATAGTACACACATCTTCTTAAGTGCCACTTGATTCTAACAGAGCAATCAAGAAAAGAGTAAGTTGAGAGATAATTGAAGCAACAATTTTCTACTTTCTACATTTAACCGGGTACGAACTAAAATAATGTCTCTATCTTTACTATTATGCAGTAAAGAAACAAATAAAATAGTTAATATTTAAAAAAATAATAATAATTACAGTAAAATTTAAATGAAGCAGTAATTATTAAACTCGTGGTTGTTTATTTTTTTTTATATAACTACACTGTATCCGAAATCCACCATCGAGTAAATATTGTGTAAAGCATGTAAATAACTTAAGTAAATAATGTATTCACCTAATGCAACAGATGTTGAATCACCTGAAAAAAAATAATTTGTACTATAACAAATAAGCAACAATAAATCATAGCCTCAATTTATTTTTGTTATAAAAATTATAAAGAGTTATAGTAAATAAGGCATTTAGGATAAAAATCGGATAACT
This sequence comes from Troilus luridus, assembly GCA_964056705.1. Taxonomy (NCBI): domain Eukaryota; kingdom Metazoa; phylum Arthropoda; class Insecta; order Hemiptera; family Pentatomidae; genus Troilus; species Troilus luridus. The sequence goes on along the minus strand of OZ057414.1, from coordinate 92,970,293 downwards.
TCAAAATTACAATTATTGAATCCTTCACATTTTTCTTTAGCTTAGTTAAGCAATTTTGTCCAACACGACTAGTCTTCGTTCTAATTTTTCATGGCTTTAGACGGATTCTAAACCTGAAGTTGAAGTTGAGAGTACGGTATTGCTTGACTAAATTAGCGAAACATGTGAAAACGTTTTGAAATTTGGAGTTGACCGCTTTTCAATCCTGAACGCCAGCTATAGTAAGTATATTTTTTATAATTAAATCATTTTACACTTTGTATAATACGTGATTCTGTATTACTTTTTATAAAGCAAAATATGCTCCTATTCAAATTGGTGGGTGAAACAGAACAGCAAATAGAAAGTAGAGCCTAACGGTCAGTTACCTGTAACTTCATACCGAAAACGGTTGGACAAGTCATAGGAGATGTCAGAACTAATTTATCGTCCTGCCAAGATAGAAGTCAGGTTGTAAATCAGAAGGACGCCTGGTAGAGGATCTACAATTCTTGGAGAATCTGTCAAGTTAAGGAGAATAACAAGTAAACAAAGGTAAATAAATTTGTAAATATATATATATATATATATATATATATATATATATATATATATATTATATATATATATATATATATGTATGCTATGCTTACGAATAAGCTATCTATTTATATAGTTAACTAAAGGTAAAATGTTATTCTGTATACTCGACAAATTTAGAGAATATACAACTCCGTTTGAAAATACTGGCTATGTGTAAGTTATAAGCAATAAGCAACATGTAAGTTGCAATTACAAATAATAACTTAAAATCTGGTATATTCAGCATCCAATTATAAATAAAAAAATATTACTACATCAGAATTAAATTTATAATGAGTGATTTATCTATGTATTTAAAGAAAACATTACCTTATCATGCTGACTATGTGGATTTTAATGGTAAATTTGAAGATATTGCGAAGTAACCATCAAATGATTTAATCCTAAAGATGAGGCGAAAACATCAAAACATGGTTTTTAGATAGAAATCTTTTAGAAAAATGTGAAGATGTCTGCTCAAAATGACATTAAAGACATTACAACAAAACACATTATTATTATAATTTATTATTTTTATAAAAAATGATTACTTATACCATCACCAACGTGTTTAAGTGTGTAGTACTTCGCCTTCGGAAATAATTTATTCGGCAAAACAATCATCACTATACCAATGCATTTATAAGTATGTTAATTTTAATTTAAAATTTACGCATTCAAATATTTATATTAAAATAAAATATAGGTAAACATTTTACTTAAAATTCAGATTTTTCTGTGTTTTGAATACTAGGAACCTTTAGCATCAAATGCGATTTTTAAAAGATTTACTATTGCTAAATATTCTAACTGTTATTATTTGAAACTATTATTTATTGAAAAATTAAATAATACGATCTGCCATACATTTTGGTTTTTTTGTGAAGAATACCTTCACTCCAGAAATGCACATTACAGAAGAAAACAAACGTAATAATAAAATATGAATAAATTAAACAATAGCAATAAAAGGAAGCTGACGTTTGCTTTTAAAGACAAAAAAAATTGATGACGCTTACTGTCTTTACAACCAGACAAAAACCGATTTTTATTATATTTTATAGTATTATATAATTAATTTAGTGATTAACTTTTTATTTTATACTTATTTTTAGTATTTTAATTTTATTTATTTATTATTTAAGAAGAAAAGACTTAAGCAGAGATATTTAAAAAGAACTCATATATGTTCAAATTAACTGATATTTTTAATCAATTCTAAACGATTATGTCCAATGTTATGTGGTATAATACCTAAAATTACAAATTAAAAAAGTTGATTAAAAATGTCACTAAAATGAACTTTTGTACAACATATACGTACTACCCTTGGGAAGAATTAATCCTTGCCCCCCTCCAAATATGAAAGCTAAAACATATCTTCTTGAGATTCCAAAGCTCTCCCCAGCGCGTCAGTGGTATTAAAAGCCAGAGGATACAGGTGACGAATGAAGAAAGAAAGCAACCAGTTACCAATAAGTAAGTAGTTACTAATTCAAAAAACGACAAGTTTGTAATTAGTCCAACTCTTTTGTACAGTTATTTAACTGTCCTCATTAGTAAGCCAGAAGATAATTTATGTGACATTTTCGAAGCATAGATATAAATCAAAACTAATATTTCAACTGAACTAATGAACCTTAAAATGTGTTTGTTTTTTGTAAAAACACCCATTTCCTGATTCGAGCTAAGAGCGGAAGAATGTTGGGCTGGGTCAGGTGTACTGGTGTGCTTCGATAAGCTGACAAGCACATTCTCAGAACCATAGTCTGCACTTTGTTCCAGTCTGCACTTTACATGCTACGTCCCTTGTTACATTTCACTTTTAAGCTGGTGCCACTTTTCATAAAAAGATGACTATATTAAATCTGAAACTAAAGATTTGTTTTAAATATATTATTTCAACCAAATATACCTAGAAATATGGCCCTGAAAAAGTCTTACAGAAATAGGTTATTCCTTTGCGTGCCCCACTGAACGAGTGAACATTACATCAACATGGGATGTCTAACTAATATAAATACCTAAAAAGAGTCACTGGCACAACCAAAGACTTAAAAAACGCGAAATTCACTTGAACTTCGTATTTCGTAGCAAAGGATTGTAGATCAACAGCGCCAATTCTACCCAGGACCAGGCTTTGTTTTAAAACTATAACCATTCCTACTTTAACCACTGAAGGAAAAGCATTTCGAAAGGAAAAGGGTTAGGATTTGGGGAAAGTTAGGGCCGAGAAAGGACCTTTACATTCTTTTGTAATAATCCTTTTAATTTTCCCCTTTTCTATGAAAGATGATACGGATAAATCAAAAGAGGTCTTGGATAAATAATTTTTCAAACATATTTTATTATGGATATGCTTACTCAATTTGAGCTAATCAACGAAAAGTTAAAAATATTTTTTTTAAACAAATACAATTTTTATCCTAAATTCCATGACTTTTTTTCCACAGTTACAGAGAGATGTGCCACCGCATTAAAGAAAACCAGTATTTATAAAAATAAAAATAAAACAGAGAAATAAATTTTTCTTTTTTTCATTTTGGTGAACTAGGAACCACGTGCCAATTTCAATTCCTTCTTATTTATTGTAAATATTCCTTTATATTATATTTTATATTATAGATTATATTATTAAATGATTTTCTAATTACGTGTCAATAAACTCCACATATGTGAAGTTCAATGATATTTCATGTATTTGTTTTTTACTTTTGATTAGCTTAATAGTATTCTATTTATTAGGACTAAACTTAGAAATGTTATGAGAAGCGAGGGGATGGTTGACTGGAAAGTAGACATAAGGAAGAAAATAGTTGGGGGTGCGTCCTATAGCCCTGAAGATGACCCACAAAGTGGGTCGAAACGTCAGCACATAATTATATAAGCTACCACTTATTTAGTGTTTTCATTTGACTGCACCCCCAACTATTTTCTTCCTTAAAAATGTTATATATTAACTGTCTACCATGAGGTTGATTTTCTTATGTATTATTTCTTCTAGGTCACTTAGAACACAAAGTTTTATCCTGATCTTAACATCCTATTGCCCAACAGATTATTAAATACCTCTACAATCAGTTATATTATACTCCATCTATCTAAAGTCAATAAATCAATTCGGCTTCATAGCATGAAGATTGTAGCCAACAGCAAGTATAGTGAAATGGTCTCCCGGGGAATACTATTATCCAAACGCCTGATTTATCGCTTGCCTGAGGGATCAGCGAATATCAGGCACATTTCAAAAAATAAAATTCGCACTGTCAACGACACCACACTGTTCAGTCTGTCGTGAATAATTCTAAAGAACCAGTGATTATTATGGAAATCGAGCGCACGATATATAGGTTAACAAATTATACTGGTGTTTATTTAACTTAGTATAAATACTATGATAGGCAGCGAACAAATATTATAAAAAATATATAATAAATGTGGAAACGCAAAAATTGTCATGCAGAAACAGACGCTAAAATTGAGGATATGGTGAAATACCGAAAGAAATTATATATAAATTAAAAACCATTACTAAAAAGTTAAATGGTCCAGTGGCAGGGATCAAAGGAATAGAGGTGAAACAATTTCCTCGAATATTTTTTTTTTTGTTGAGGCCTTTGTTCAATTTTCACCATAAAATAGCTTCCAGAAAAAAAAATATTTTTTTTTACTTTCTGAATCCACGAATCTCATCAAAGAGTTCTAATTTAAAGTACAATCAAAAGAAAATCTTTATGTTATTAAGTGATTCTGTTCTATCGTCTGAGAGAATAAATTTAATACATTTTAAAATTATATACAAAAAAATTATCTTTAATCTTCTTTTATGATTAAGGAAGTAAGTTTATCGATCAAGAAACGATTTTTCACCAATCCTTGTCAATGGTCCAAACTTATAATAATTGATTATAGTTTATTACTTTATAAATTACAGTTTATTTTACCTATTATGTTATTGAGGTTATCATGTACTCTAGTATTTACTACTTATAATATACACCACCAGAGAGCACCTTTAATTCCTGTTTTCTTCTCCTTTTACGAACAACTACACATTATCCATATTCACCAAAAAAAATAAAAATTGCGGTACTTACTGTATTTAAAAAAAAATTCAAAATCGTAAAAAAAATAATAATAACTATATCACTGTTTCTAAGCCAACTATTGTGCCTTTAGATTATTTGACCGAGGTCGCGCTCAACTTCCAGTTTTTTCAGCCGATAAAGAGAATGGATGTGCCAATCTCAAAATCTTCCTTGACATATGAAGCACAGCTCTTTTAATATAATATGAAAATGTTAAATTATTACAATAGGATGTTAAGATTTTTTAGTGAGGAAACTGAACAGTATTAACTAAAATATATGAAATTCATAAATTCCCAATTTCATAAGTCAATATTTTAATTAAATTCTCTAGACGTTATTGTTAATTGACCTGGATCACGCTCAACCACCAGGTTTTTCGACCAATTAAAGATAACCACTTTATCGTGGATTGGTGTGCCGAAGTACAGCTTTTAATATGATCATTTCACCAGCCAAACTCAAACCCTTCCTTGAGATCGTAAGTACAGCACCCGTAATATAATTTTAATCTTAACTAAAGGACCTTAAAAAAATCGCTTTGATCAAAATTATATTTTAAATTACCTCCTTAAGATGTTTAGATTTTTTAATGAGCAAACTACACAGTATTGCCTAGTGTATATATGAAATTCAATAAAGCGATATATCATTCCATCAAAAGAACGTCATAGCTCAAATCAACTATTTTTTCACTAGAGATAGTTGAATGTTCCATGGGAGTAAAAAAAAAAAAAAAAATTGGATGCAAAGCATTCCTATTGTAATAATGGTATTGAAATTATTTTATTAACCATTAGTTAATTATTAAAAGCTTGAAGTTTTTTTTTTTTTAACTCATGTCATTATTCAATAAAACTTCTAGTTCAAACTTGATACAACTAAAAATATGACTTTTCTTAAAAAACAAAACATGTTGAAAATGGAATATCAGATATGTCGTTCCAGAAATAAAAAGCTTTAACAAAAAAAAAAAAAACAGCTAACAGAAATAAAAAGCTTTAACAAAACAAAACAACTACGGAAGACTTGACTAAAAATGCCAAATTTTTAGTTGTCTTTGTTCTTTTGAAGGACCGATATAAGAAAGCTAGCATATAAAATATTTTTAGTCTATTATTACTCTAATTTTACGAATAAAAAAAAAAAAAACTGTACCACTACAACCCGTGAAGGGTCTGGGGTTCAGTACATGGTAGAGACAGTACTGTTTCATGGACAAAGGTTGTGCAGGGAGGTGATTTGTCCTAGATCACGCTCAACCACCAGAGTTTCCCCCTTATTTTGGGTATCCCCTTTTGGAGGCTGGGTGAGCCCCAGGAGGGTCCTAGATCCTATATGATCCATCTCCGGTTGCTAGCAGACTAAATGAAAGTCTTGCCTGCAGCGGGATTTGAACCAGGATTTTTGGCATGGCAACTCAGTGCTCTACCACTGAGCCACTCCGCTCAATTTCACGGAATAATTAAGGTAATCTGCTCGCTTTCCTAAATTTCATAAATCAAAATTTTAATCAAACTATCAACTTTTTTGTCTATTGGTAGTTCACTGTATATGATATAATACACTACATTTCTATTAAGCCTTATACTTAATAGAAATCTAGAGCCCTGATGAAGGCCTGCATTATAAGTCGACACTAAGGCTTTGAATAAATAGTTACATTGTAATTCATCTCGGTATTGACGGAACTTCTTGTTAGCCAGACTTTCTCGTCGGTTCAGTTAAACAATAAATAAAAGTTAACTTCTTCTGTGCCTCGTAAAGTTTTCGAATAAAAAAGAAAACATTGATATAATGCACCGCGCTAAGTAATATATAGCATATAAAGGCTGTCTAAACAGGTTTTACTCCGCGAGATCCGCTCTAACTACGGCCTCCACATAAAATAACGATAAAGGGTCCATGTTGTTCCATAGATTGAGGCAGAGGGGGAAAAAAAGAAGATTTTAGATTTGCATAGAGTGGAATCGAACCCAGGATAAGAGATAAGATCTGAGACGTGGAAACTGTGCTTAGACAGCTGGCTGTAAAAGTCAACACTGATTGGGAGGGACCAGGTGCCCACGAAGAGATCCATATTACTACCGACCTGTTTGGAGTTGGACATCCTTGTCGAAGTTCGTGGGAAAGGTTAGGATGCTTCTGTCATGGATTGTCTAATGCTTCTGTAATGAAGTCTAAAAGTAAGTATATAGTCCGCATAGCATGCAAAATAAAATAACTCTAAATCTTATCCAGACATTATTTTATAATATAAACTAACAAGGTAAAGTACCAAAGGTTTTACTTTTTAGTACGCACTTTTTTTAATCGTGAAAATATCAATTATGTTTCTTATTGACGCCTATTAGTACGTTCATATGCCACTACTTTGTATTCTGGCAATTAATTTTTAGACTTTTGTGATATTTAGTTATACATTACTTTTTCGGCTTTCTAAATGATCAGAAGAAGTGGTATTTGACTTGAAGGTTATAATATATTTTAATCAGAATTTAGAAAATAAAATTAAGAAATGTTGATAAGTATAAGACAATACGAATACTACTTGGTTAAAAAAACTGTTGAACAAGATCGATCGTTTTTAAGTTTATTATTTAAGAATTTTATGATAATGAGAATAGCACTCATTTTAGTTATTTTTAGCAACGAGAGAATGGATATTCTATCCATCGGAGCCATACTTTTATCTAGTCCTAAAGTTTTTAACGTCTGATGAACATGTTTATGGTCTGATGTTTGATTTAACGAAGAAAGACATACTTGTGTTAGGTTGTCCGGAAGATAATGCTGAATTTTATATTTGTTTTATCACCTCCAAATAGTTTGTTTATGTTTGTTGGACTTATGACTTTTATAAATGTATCAGCTATGCGAAAATCACACTGTGGTTCATAAGTCATAGTAAAAACTGAATTATTTCCATGTAGCAAAATGTAATAGAGGTAAATGAACATTTTTGTTAGAAAGAGGATCAATAAGTGTTTAGATTTTTAAAAGTCACAAGTCTAAAAAAAATAAAAAGTTTACTATTTTGGAGAGGTCTTTTACAGGAAACATAAAATACTGCATTATTTTCCGGATGACCCAATAAAGACAATTACAATATATGATGATAATGATTGTGAGCTCGTGTAATTAATAAACGTTAAATAAATGTTAGTTTCCACCCCCAATGTAAACTTTTTCCAGTCGAAATAGTTCATTAAATTCGTGGAAAGGAAGAATAGGATGATTGCTCAGCTTTCAGAAGTTGGTTGGCTTCTGTTATTGTTCCGTCCTCTCTCCTGTCATAACACAGCTGCAGCCTTTCCTAGTCGATATTCTACAAGTCTCTGCGGGAAAGAAGTCGAGTTACGGGAGATTTCGTTTAGTATTCTATCGAAAACTCATGGATCGAACTTGTTATTACGAAGAGATAATAGAAACTTGTTTAAAAATACAAAACTCAGCGTATTATTTTTTCTATTATACTATCTTAGTTCAAAAGATAGGATAAATAAATGGATTTGTTGGAGTGGTTATCATAACAACCTTCTACACCAAAGGTCACAGGTTTCACATTCCGGTATATGCCTCTTTCATTTTTTTAAAAGGAGTAAAAAATCGATACTTACACCAAACTTCGGAGGGAACCTAAAATGGGTGTTCCGAGCATGTTCGGTCTTCGTTCAAGACCATTATCCTAATTATACCTGGATTGGCAAAATGTAGGACTCCATTAGCGTTGTCCGATTAGCCTTAGAAGCATAAAGATGCGTTTAAAGAATAATTACTAGCCATGAAAAAATAATGAAATGGCAGTAGTGGAAGAAATATGGTACATAGTTCCTCCCCAATGTCCCTCTGAACTTGATATGTTTACATTTTAAGTAAAAGTAATGCGATAAACTAAAAAGTAACGAAAAAAGATCAATTGACTCGAAGTAAATCTTTCGGGAGGGATTTTACTCCCGAAGATGAATTCTAACTATATCACAAAATATAGCTTCACCCAATGCTGTAAATGAATGAAAAACAAACTGAAACCTGAATTACAATTTTTTTTAAAACTCAAAATTATAAAATTAGCTCCTAAGAACTCTTACAGTTTTTGAACGGAAATATAATTCTTCAGGATAAAGAGAAGAAACTTAAAACATTGGTCACATTTCAGGGGGAAGCCCGAAGCCGTTGACAGTTCGACAAGGTTTTTAGCAGCTATTAGCATTCCGGGGAGCGACTGTGGCTAGTTTCCAGGATTACAGATGTCTCCAGAATACCCTGAGGATTCCTGAGCGATGATGCCATCGATCTTCCCATTCTGCCATTCGACGTGTCACGAGATTTATAACTTACAAGTTCTAATTAAGATTTCTTCAAACAAGAGTATAAATTAAAAGAAATAATTGCTTCTAAGACGTATGGACTCATAAACAACAAGTAACAGGACATACACAAACCAAGTTTATTGCCAGGAATATAAAATTCATTCCGAAGCTCTGCTTTATTTAGACGGCTTAAGCCATAATATAAATATAAATATGTCACCTAAAGCATGTTAGTATGAGTATCACAAAAAATTAGATAAGAGTGGATGAACTCAGATACATTTCTACAATTGCTACAAACATGTACAGAGGAGCTAGGACAAATTATATAATTTCCCAACTTTGTATGAATTTTATTGAATAAAAACATTTTCTTTAACCTTATAAACTAATTTAAGGATAATATTATGGTCTAATAAAATTTTCAAATATTGAAATAATACTTTATAATAATAAAATAGTTTTCAAATGTACGTTGAACGTGTGGTTATTTGACTTATCGAAGGAAGCCACACTTGTAAAAGTCTCGTGATATATCGCACTAGTTCTAACGTGAAAGAAACGAGTAAATATCTCTATATCACTCATCAAAACTGTATCACCTCAGAGCTCGTCTGCCGTCAGACACTTGTGTCACTCTTATTGCCCTAATGCTATTCCAAGCTCACTAATAGTTTTACCCGTGTTTAAAAAATTTAGTTAATTAATTAGTTAAAAATTTAGTTTTAATTATTTTAAAAAATTTGTTAGCGAATGGCAAGATAGGTATGCCTGGGAATCGAGAACGAAAGGTAGGGACCACTACGCCATCCACCCGACCGTAAGTCTGCGCCCATGGTTCTCTAATACTACCTTCATGCTAAACAGAAAGCAAATAGCGATAATCACTAGGCTTAGAATTAACCATGGTCGCACGAATCGCGGACTTACAATGATTAAAGTAAAAAAGAACGAGAAATGTACGGAATGTAAAATTGTCGAAGACCCAATCCATGTCGTCGCCAAGTGCAAAAAATACAACGACAAACGGATCAAATATCCCGACATTCAAAATGACATGGTCTTTCAAAATAAATTCAAAATTTTGGACAGAAGCCTTTTAGAGTCCTTATGCATTCTTGAACGAATGCGATATTGATTTTTAAAAGTAAAATTAACTAGGGTAGTGTCAAGTATATGAATACGGGCTGTATAGGACTTCAAAGGAAGTCTTTAGCCAACAAAAAAAAAAAAAAAAAAAAAAAATTTAGGATTTTGTCTTATGTCACATTAGAAATACTAGTATAATAATAATTGTGAGCCACAAAATAATACATCTTCTTTTTATAATACGAGAATTCTGTTACATTGCCACTCGGATCATTTTACTCTTCATATCTTATTAAGCATTGCTCCTCCTCAAACTCTTTAGTATTAGATATTTTCACAAATAGTTGCAAATGTTGATGCTTAAAAGTAATATTTTTGTACCTATTTTAGCACAGTACTGACAAAATCCCAATTTATTCACTTTGAAGATATAGATATAACTCGTTCATTGGTTTGAAAATTCAATAAAAGTTTGTACTAGGTTCTTAAATCTCAAATTTCTTTTCACCTTTCTCTTTTTTTTCACTGAAATAATACAATTGATAAATATTCTTATGCCTAAACTCCCAAGAATACAACTCCAGAATCCTGCCGCGTTATCAATTCTAGGAGCAACGCTATCTATTGAAATTTATGGTGATTAGTACTTTGTAAGAATTGTACATTGAAATCTGTATTTAAATTTAATTGCCTCTGCTTTAATCAGATCACAACTGTCTTCTTCAGTTCACTCACTCTCGCTCGAGAGGTATAAAAACCCTTATGAGTCTATTCGTCAGTCGCCCAGGCTCTATTTGTAATTTAAATAATTACAACAAAAGAGAACGACTTCCCCAGACCTAAATATTAAGTAAAAATAACATCAATTAATGCCAAATTAAGGCACTAATAATTTTGATAGCGTTTGATACCATTGGTACAGATTCATTATATGATAACACTATCAAATTAGAGTATCGTCCGTGGTATTTGATAGTCCACTTGAAACTAAAGACTATACTTACGTTGAATTTCCACTATTAGTTTTATAAAGTGCCTCGTATCATCCTCTTGATGAACTGTTGTTACTAGTTTTACACGGTGTTAGGTTTATTCCTCTTCCTTTATACATTTTCAAATTCAAGTTACTGGTTGAGCAAATGCGATAATTTAATTATTCAATATTTTTTTCTCCAGGCGCAATCTTTAGTGTGAATATTTTAACACTTCTTGGCGTAAAAAGACACATCTATCGCGGTTAATCCTGTAGAAAAAGGCTCCACTATTAAAATTTTAAACTAGACTACACCTCCCTCTAAGGTACGATTATATGATTAAATAAATTTCTGCGTCGCATGATTTTCCCTTGAAATTAGAGCATACTGTTTTAGTTGCATTACACTCTGACGCTCATAGTTCAATTTTAACCCTTTCAATGCAGAGGGGTTTTCGCACCCGTTGGAGAGCATTATTTGATGCACCTGTTTTTAGCTTTCAAACTAACATTGTGGGGCTCCAATCGTCAGATATGCTTTAAACTTTATTGTTCCTGGGTTGGATTTTCACCACCGAGAATAGTTGTCCATTTTCGATTACTGGTTTTCTCTAAGATTCTGTTGATTAAAACTAAAGGTAAGTTTAGCCTTTAAATTTTGATTTTACATTCAATATACACTTGAGATTAAAATAACTATGACTTCCAATGACCTTAATATTAGAATTCTAATTTAAATTAACAAAAAAAAGTCGTGGAATCCGGTTTTTTAAATTTATTTTTACCTTTTGTTTATTCTTAAGGAATATCTGTTGGTATTGCATATTATAAATTTGCTATTTGATAAATCAGTATTAAATATTTTTCAAATAGATGGCAAAAGAAAAAAGTCTTTTGTTAGGGCCATTAGGGACTTTGATAGGTGTGCTGTCATAGTGATTGTATTAATAGTTGCGGGCTTGATGTAGGCTTCGTGCCGGTCGGAGAGCATTATATAATGCACCCATAATATATCAACATCGTTTACATTTAAAATTAACCTATCAAAAATAAAAATAAGAATAAATATAATTGAAATCAAAAAAAAAAAATACCGCGGGAGACGGAACCACATTAGTATTCCAGCATTGAAAGGGTTAAAAAAATAACGAGTGATGCTACATTGATTTTATATAAGGATGTGAACCTTCTAAATTTTACAATAGAATGAACCGATCCATCTTTCAGGTGAAGGGAAACTCGTATAATTTTGTGCAATTATGGTAATTTTATTGATGATCTCAGTTATGATAAGACAGGCCATGAGCGTGTCATATAATTGCGTGATCTAGCAGGCAGGTTATACGGAATACACACACACACACACACACAAACAATTGGGTGTTTTATGGCTGACTTGACACTGTCTATGTAATATATCAGGATCGTAAAATAAATCGTGTTTGCTAGTAATTAATATAATGCGCAGGAATAGAGAGGCGTAAAAGAATCCTGAAAAATCGACTATTGCAGTCGATTACGTATTGTTGTTATACGTTTTACGTAAGTTTACTTTGGCGATTAACAGATGCTAAAGTTATAAACACATAGGGGACAAAAAAAAGGGGTTTTGGAACAGATGCTTCCATGCTCCAACAAAAACTTGTAAACGCTAAAATCATAACCCAATATGTCGATGGTATTGACCGGGAATTCACTTCTTTGTGAGGGGTCCAATCGTATCCTAGGTTCCTACCAAAAACCTATTGCTTTTAATATTAATTTAATTTATAATCTAGGTCTCACTTCTTAAAACGTCTAGAAATCTATAAGTAGTTTAAACAGTTGAATCATGAACCTTATAATATTTTCATTATAGCTTGCGTGACTCTTTTAAGCAACTATTTACGATATCTTTATTATTTCAACGTATAATCAAATACTTTATTATAATAAAATATATAATAAATATTACATCTTTACCATATACTTCTGATAAATAAAATATAGGGTATATCCAGACATTTCCGCTTGGTTGGGGGTATGAGAGAACCCCTTCCAAAACTCTGGTCTGTGTGCATTTAGATTGAGATTTAGTATTGGAGTATCCTAGCGGTTTTGATTCCCGTCTATGATGGTTAAAAATTAAAATCATTTTAACACAACATTAACCAAAAACTTTCGGCAATAAAAAACATCTATCGTGTCATGGGAGGAATATTTAACCTAAACGAAGTTTTCTACATGCTCGGTCCTCATTTCTATTTGTATTTTTGAATTTTGTGTTTCATGTTGAACGAGGGCTGGTTAGTACACTGAGTTGCCATACCGAAAATCCCGGGTTCAAATCCGGTTCTGGCTGATAATTTATTAAACCTGAGTAACAGCCGGGGATGGAGCCTACATAGTGAGTACCCTTAATAGGGGGAAATCAGTCGGTAAGCGTGATCACGGATAAATCACCTTCCTGCACAACCGTCCTAGAAATAGTACATTCTCTACCATTTACCATTTTTATGGTTGTTTTTTTATTTCAATTTTTATTATTATTGAGCCTTCTTAAAAATACAAAACAAACTGAGCTTTTTCATTATTTCGATCTTAATTCTTTATTTTGTATTTTTAAATGAGACCGATAGTAGTTTAAAATAATTATTTTATGATATAAGGTCAATATTGGTCGGGTTATAAATATAGATCTTTAACTGTATTCTATGATCAGATAACAACTTCGTTCTATATTCTCTGACTGGACAATACAGCCTCGGCAAAAGCCTTATGTCATAATGTATTTTCTATTTTCAAAAACGTAATTCTTAATTGAGTTTAATGAAAGACAATAGTTTTAAACAATGCGACACTTTACTTTGTTTAGTCTTAAAGGATAATAACGAAAAATGTCTTGTCTCAAGAAGAATGGGTTGGTTCTAAAATCGAGACTTGTCCTCCATTAGTAATTTCAAAGCTATAACTTTTATTTATTGCAATACGAATATATAATAATTCATATCGAATTAAAAAAATAATAATGTTTAAAAATGAAAAATATAAATGCGGTATGATTAATCAAGGCAGTAAAACTCTAAAATGTTGTTTACCGTACGATAGTGGCAGATCTGTAGGCCACGATAGCCCTGTTGTTCGAGTCCATAATTCAGATTCAGCCATGTTGGGGCGGTTATGGTGCCGTGTTCCCAGGCAGTAATGTCATCCCGATTAATGGAACTTATCACGTGGTATTTTATGGTAGCAGTGTATGATTCCCGGCAACCAGCTTACGGTTAATTAATTGCTTAATTTAATGAAATTGGTAAATTAATTTGGACATCATAACAATTTGTGTTAGATCATTTCACACCTCACTCAAGTTAGGTCTTGCTTATATTTCCTCTAAGTATGATATTGAAATTCTTCCATGTTAGCAAACGAAGTCGAATTATCGCTAGGTTCTTAAAATGCAAGAGGAATGTTTTCAGTATCCAACCTGAATCATTTCAATATTTCTGGCGAATTTTATGCACATATATTAAGAAAAATGCACCTCCTCAAATAAAGATTATTAAAATTTTGCTTTAAAAAATATTAATCAAGTCAAAACCATTTGCTTATCCTAACATAACATTCATGAAATTTTTCATGAAACCAGTATCTTAGTAACGGTACCAGATTTTAACATATAAAACATGCTTAACAGTTAACAGAGTGTCAAAAGATACACCAAGAAAACGTGAAACATTATTCATATATTTCAAAGAAGCAGAATGTAAATTTCTAGGTGATTTTTGCAAACTTACTGTTTTCCATTAACAATAAAATTGGAACAATGAAAGATTATTTGGTTGTTTCATGATAAAATCAAAAATTAATTTAAATAATTATAAATATTGCATATTCGTTTAATAATGAAACGTAGGTATTTTATCATACACTCAATTAACATTAAAAAAAATAATAAATCGATGAAACACCATTAACTACATAAATTCCCTCCATAATTCAAGACTCACTTCAATTCCAAAATATATATTTGACAAGTACATTTGATAAAGTAAAGCTACTAATTTGAAATAAATCTAATTTTAAAATTATGCAAAATTTAAACCAAACAAATTTTGACTTATGCTATTCACTTATAGTGCACACAAGTATATTATTTTTCACATATATTTAAAAGCTAAAAAATATTTTTTAAAAGGGACTTTTCAACTTCGTACTTAATCGTAAGTATAAATTACTATCACTGACTAGTTCCTCTTCTTGTCTATCCTCTACTTGCTTACCCATACCATTATTTATCATTTATTATATATACTTGTTGCACTGTTATAATACAGGTATAAATTTCAACAAATCATTTTTTTTAAATGACTAAAATAACTTTCGTACACGGAATAATTTAGATGTGTTTTCGGATTAAAATATTAAATTATTAACTTCCATCCTGAGCTCGGGTAAGTAACAAAAGATATATCGAAAGAGAATATTCTTGTGTGGAAGCAACGGCAGCTGTATTTATTTAGGATAACTTCTAAACCAGTTTTATATATTTGTATGATACGGATGGAAACTCCAAGGATGGAAACGTCACTGGCAACAAAACAATACGCTCAACAAAAGCTCTAAACGCTACGTGATCCCAACCCTTAAATCCGACTTTCCTATTCTCATCTCCCCAACACAGGAATACGTCTCACCGAATTTTTTACCCCAACAGCGAGGAAATACAAAGACCCGCCTTGAATTCTAAAATTACAGCAGAATTCTAAACGCCCTCCTGATTCCGCAGTAAATTTAAATATGCAGGTCAGTTGCTTCAGGGTTTCCATTTGTGATACTAAAGTGTTCAGCCATTTGAAATATCACGTACAAGAGTTAACTGCTTTAATTCAACTAAGACCTCACGGATACAATTAAATTTATTATTTACACTTAATTTTGATAATGATTAATTTAACTAAATAGGCTAATTTCAAAATTTTAAAAATATATGGATAAGATAACACCTTGTTTTAAAAACCAATGACAATATATTATTAGTAATATTGGTAGAATGCTTATCAAAACAAAAGTAGGTCTAATTGTTTTGTTACAAAATTGCTAAACATGCATTAGCACAACAATTATAGCAGTCGGGAGTTTTTAATAACTTCCTTAAGGAAATAAATTGCATTAAAATACTTTATTAAATTGAGCCCGATCCTAACCTCAGCCATATATATTAATTAATATTTAGTTTTATTAATTGGTAAAAAAAACAGTATCACTTTGACCCATGAAGGGTCTAGGCTTCAGTACGTAGTAGAGACTCTACTGTTACAACGGCTATCCATGGAGGTGATTTGTCCGACTCAATCGCCATGTTTCCTCCCTAATTAGAATATCCACTTTATAGAGGCTGGAAAGCGGCTCCAGATTCCAAAGGATCCATCCTGTCGAAAGTTTAAATAAATCAAATGCCACATCCGGATTTGAACCCAAGACACCCCTTGTTAAGTAACCAAAGGAAAATTGGGAAACAGTGCAAACAAAAATAAATTATATTATCATCATGTCTAAGCTAATAAAATTTTCAATATTAAGTGATGTTTGTTAGACTAAAAAAACATTCCAATCATCAACAGATAACTAAAATAATTGTTTGCCAATTATTCCCGACCATTGAGATACTTGTACACAATGAATGGTATCTTGTATTTGTTGGAAATACAAATTTTGCTACTTCTTGTAGGAGGACAAAGTTACATTAAGATCTAAATGGAAAACAATTTTATTAAGAAGAAAATATAATCGACTTGAAAATTATATAAATAAATTTATTCCACAGAGACATTACGACATTACAAAAGATAACACCTTACTCCATTTTTGTTTTCACATTGCTTTAACTTAATTAACCCTGATGTAAAACATACATAAGTCGTAGGTATCTAATGATTAATGTACAATAATTGGTAACAATTAACAGTATACAAAAATATAAATGGAGTAGAACTATCATATATTCTAACACGGAATCTAGAAACAAATAAAGAATAAGCTCTCCCATTTCGGATCCAATATTCTATTAAATAACTAACCATAGCCGCCGAGGAAGAATCCTGCTTTGCGTGTCCTTAAGTCATTAATAAAACATTCCTTATCCGAGTCGAGTGCTCGAGTATCCCAAAGCGTTAGTTCACCTCCCAAAAGAACGTTTTAATAATATATTAAACTTTTTTTTTTTTAATTATATTTTAATGCAATTGAAACAAATAGGAACCAACACTCAGGATCAGAACCAAGGATATAATTATTTATCTAATGTAAAGTTAGATTAGCTCAAGAAATTATTTTTCGAACACTTATAAAAAACTCGCTGGCACACTTGCACTCTTTCTTCAAGTATATATATTTATTTACTTATAAACATCACACAATACGGGCAAATAAGTTTTGGTGAATTCAATTAATGATTAATAATAACAAACTTAAATACCTCTCAAAAAATAACAAACTTCAATAACTCTCAAAAATAAAGGAAAAATAGTCGCTCAAAATGAGTATGGCAAGAAACAGCTGAGGGTTATTAATTGCGTTCGTACCAAAAAGTCACATCATCTCATATACAGAGGAATCTAATGGTCAATTAATTTAATAATTAATACTTATAATAACTAAAAATGAAACAAAACTAAAAGGGAGAAAATAATTTTCAATAAGTTTAAAAGTAAGAATATAGCGATGAAAATAATAAAAAACCACGGAGTCCTAATAGATATTTTCATAATGACTCTACTTTAAAAAGTAGAGTCATTATACTTTTGCCAATAAAAAATAATTAACATCACTTTTCAAAGGCAAAATAATTCTTTTTTGTTAATTACTCTATCGTTATATTAAGCTAATTCAAAATTATTTTCTTTTTTTTATCTTTTTAAACTATTATTCATTTTCTATTTTTTATTAAGGCTGGCCATAAACGCGTAATCTTTAGTTTATTTAATCTGACATTTATTTTCTACTTTTTATTGCTGTTATCTACAAAAGCGTGTTTTTTAACTACTATTTTTTTTATGCAAATTATATGAAACTTCCCAGTTAATTCTGATAGTAGTCATATGCTTGTCACAAAGACATAGTCATGTATGCCTATGTACTTGGTACAAGGGACTACCATATCTTCGTATATAAAAATGCGCTACTCCTGAAGATGCTGGTAGGGGAGAATGAGAAAATTTATACAAATTGTTGTATTGTCGTGGCTCTTTGAGTAGTGTGTAATGTTCCAATTTAATTCGAAGTTTTGAAGTGGCCGAAAATCTAGTTCAAAGATTCTGTTACATGCATACTTATATACAGGCAAAGCTTGTTAAAAACAAACCTACTACTAATAGAGAAACAAAAATATCCAAATATTGTTAATATCATATCGTTTAATAGCAATTAGTATTGGAAGGAGAAATGAAACTGGATGAGAGACCTTTATTAATATCTTGAAAATTAATTCCCAGCGCAGATGTGTCTGTGACTGTCATTCCCATACTTGACATCTCTTTATTTTCAATTGCTAATGTCAGTAAACTCGCTGATTAAGGAACAAATTTATTCTTAACACATGATTAAACGCATATTTGAGGAAAATAAATGTAGGAGAATAAACGGAAATTGGCATGGATTATCCTTCCGATTAGGTCAATACCACAGCGATGCTTCATTACTTTGGTATATATAGTCTACCTTGTCAACTATAGCCATATGTTTTAACTATATGCTTATTTCCTTCAAGGTCGGTTCTCTCCTACCATCCTCAGTATTCTTTTTCTAGCGTATGAACAGACCATCTCAATTTAATTGTTTAACAACACAGCTTGCTGCCTGACTGGAGTAGTATATACAAACTCCCGTGATCCATGAGTGTTTGGTCTCCCTATTCCCGATAAGAAAACAGGAGGGGAAGATTTATTTAGACACAGGGGACAGAGTAAATAACCACAATACGACAAGACCAGCGGTGGTTTAAAAGATAACTGGCCGTACGATAAGGTATGTACACATATTGTACATCCTTGGTTACTGTCAATGTATATCACTGATCTCGAGCCTGGATGTGGGCAGGCAGGAAGTCGCTTTTATCGTAGTATCACAGGTATATTCACGATCCACTAACCTTGCTTTACATAATAACAATCTTTATATGGAACTAATATCATTACTTAATAGGTCAGCTTTTCATTATTTTGGCGACTTTTTGAGTATAAGAATCGTTAATAATCTAAATGGATAAAACAGTAATTCTATTAAAATATAAATCTGTCCAAAATTAAAACCAGTAAGTGCCTACTACTAAATCACCATATATACAACTCATTATGGAATGCATTAAACAAAACAATAAAACATAGTCAGTACGATTATTTAGAAAAACAATGGCCAGAGGCTGCAACAATGGCGACCACTAAAACTTTATTGAGGTTTGAAGTAAATATCTTTGTTCTTAGGATTTCAAAAAACCTTTCTTAGTGCGCGTTGGCCCTATAAAATGTACATACTGTCCGAATTTCAAGTCTGTGGCTTATGCCGTTTTGGCTCTGCGATGGTCTGCCAGTCAGGACAAACTCTTTTATGTATACAGATTAGAAGGTTTTTATAACAACGTGTTTCCAGGAGTATAAAGTTGTTTTGACAAAACCCACACACCGGAAGATGCACACTTTTTCTCTTGTCAGTATACTAATAATTTCTGCAGGGAGATGATTTGTCCCAGATAACGCTCAACCGCCAAATTTGTCCACCTATTTGGGGCACCCCCTCCATGAAGGATGTGTGAGCCCTAGAAGGTCCTCCTGATCTTAAAGGATCCATCCCCGACCACTATCAGATTTAATAAATTATCTGTCACAGCTGGATTTGAGCCCGGGACCTTCAGCACGGGAACTCAGCGCTCTACCATTGAGTCACCCAGATAATAATTTTAAAACAGCACTTTTATTGAAAATGTGTGCAAAATTTTATTATAGCCACAACTCCCGAATATCATGATGATAGTAGTTAAAATTTGATGAATACTTCTTCATTTGTTTCTGTCACTAACAGTTACTAATGAGAAAATATAATAGTATTATCAAATGTTATGGCATTATTTATGAATAATGCTCATAGCACATAAAACAATTCAGTCTATTGTACCTAACCTATGTTAATAGGTTTTATTACTATTACTGTTTTCTTAGTGTTTATTTCCTGCTTATGTATCGGGCAGGAAAATAGTTTTCTCTTCATTGCTGCGATTAATTGAATGATAAAACCTATAGTAATCCAAAAATTTACAACTTTGGCACATTTTTGGGTGACTATATGTGACAGGTGTATTTTAAAGAACTATCGACATTAATCTGACTACAAACACAGATAATAAACTAAAAGCGATCTCTGGGAATGATCTGTGCCCATAAAGGCCACTAGCTAGGGCCGTAGATGGTGCAGATACTGCCTCCAGTCGCAAGATCCATATCTAATAAGATTCCACTAGGCCACCTACCACAACCTGCCTCAAGAATTTTTTATTTGTCCCAGGTTGTGGTGTCTGCTACCTGTGCCTATGCTCGATTCACAACCGCCCACAGCAATACGATAGTGCCATAGTTCAACTAGACGGTTCATCATAGTAAAAAATTACTACTAGCAGTTGTAGGATTTAGAATATGTATAAGAACAAATGTGCTAGTTTAACTTTCACAAGAAACAAAAATAAATAAGGAAAGGAGATTTCTGGTAGCTATAGCTAGATAGATGGCAGCGGGCCTGGTGAAATTTTCATCTAAATCTATTTAAGAGAATGAAAATTAATGCCGGAGGTCGGAAAAAATTCTCTTCAGTAAGAAGAACTGTTTATTTTTTAAGCCAACCTTTCATCCAACACTGCAGGTCTTCTTCAGGGCTATTGACGAGGCCATGAATTGATATTTGACTGGGGAAACGTTGGATTTAAAAATAAACAGTTCTTCTTACTAAAGAGAATTTTTTCTGACCTCCACCCGGGCCATTTTTATTCCTAATATACTCGTATATAAGGTCAACTAATATTATACAACTATATCCATTTAATTTATATGCATATATGTGCCCATTTTGGAGGTTTCTTTGTTGAACAAGAACCAAATCATAAATAAAATAAATTATAGAATCTCACATAAAAAAAAAACGAATGTTGTAAATAAAATATACTAGATAAATATTTAAAAATTAAATCGAGATAAAAAAAAAGGTCAATGTAAATCATTCCAAGTATTTTAAGGTAGCCTGCCTTAATCGGATTATATCCTTCAAAAGATAATTCCTGTTACTTTAAAAATACCTAATTCACAAATCAAAACCTAAATGCGATTATTAAAAACTAATTATTAAAAAATATATTTTTCTCATAGCGTTTTTATAATTCAATGTCGCGTAATTAGATAGTGATGCTCCGGCATAATTAGAAACATATGTAATCACATTTAAAACTTTAATTACACTATATAATAATACAAGGTAAATCGGAACAAGTTCGGGACAACTACATTAATGAAGATGATTTATTTCTAATCAATTTGGTTCTGTAAAATGCCATAAATAAGAATTTAATGTAAATAGGAAGAACCCCAACAAAATAGGTTTGAAATAAATACCTTTATTAATTACCGTTGATTATATAATACAAACTTTATTACTTACATAAATTTGATTTTCGTTAGTAAGTGTATTTTTTTATTACAGGACTCCCAACAGGAGACGAGATAACGGATTCTGAACAAGTTTCGGTGAGTAGTAAATAATATATTATAATATATACTTAGAAAAAAACTCATATTTATTTATTAGGTAATTTTCCTTATATATTAGTCAACATTTAGAAACAAAATGGTTTTGAATATTTTTTCATTTGTGTGATGTGATTGCAGCCTGAATGCTAATTAGTTAAATTGTACCAGAGTATGTTAAATTAAATTTGTACAAAATATTTAATACTTTCGGATATATTGAAAAAGAACTACATGATGTACTTTTTAAGTACAATTTATAGTTCTTTTTAAATTCAAGAACTGACATGATTTGATAGCAAACATTTATTTTCAGAGACGTTGCATTATTTTATATTATATAACTATATTTATATATTTATATATAACTATATATTATATAAGTATTTTTCGGTGTGACTAATGATTTAATAGTTTACATAAGGAGTAAAGAATATACCATTATGTATGGGTATGTTAATGAAGGAGACATAGATATATGGAAAAAAATAAAATTGGTATCCATACTAATAAAGTTTTACTTTCTAGTTGTGGTTGAAATCTCATGCCATCATAAATGAATTTCTGTATGTTATGTAAGATGTTAAAAAAATATATAATAAAAATCCTGTACCATTACAACCCATGAAGGGTCATGGGTTCAGATCGTGGTACTGTTTCTAGAACAAAGGCAGGAAGATGATTTGTTTGAGATCACACTTAACTACCATGTTTATGAAAGGTTACCCCTCCCCCAGGTTTACTCCCCATGAAAGGTTACCCACTTTATAGATGCTTGGTGAGCCCCGGGAGGGCGTCCTGATCCCCAGTGTCCATCCCTGGCTGTTGAATGATCAATTAAATCATCTGCTAGAGCCTGTTTTGAACCCGAGATCTTCAGCACAGCAACTCAGCCCTCTACTACTGAGCTACCCTGCTCCCTAGTATAAATAGTTAATAAAAACAAAATTAAATATAAAATTATTACATATAACAGTATCAGTACACATGATGGTATTGAATACAATACTTTTAAGTAAATAGTATGAAATAAAAAAAAATGGGGCACAATCCCAAGTAATACCAAGAAACAATAATTAAAAAGGCCTAATTGAAGAAAATTTATTATTTTACGATTACCAGTGAAGTCAAAGAATAACCTTTATCGTACGTCATTTGTAAGTGACACATTTTGGAACAGAGTACGAGAAGCTTCTACTTTCACTAACAATTAAAAAAGACTCAAGGCGGTGATGGTGGGCGTAATTAAACAGAAAATACAGTTAGTCATAAATCTGTTGGCGTTGGTCATTGTTATTATCCAGAACTATATACAACCGGACTACTTAGAAGGACCAAGTATTTTGTAAGTCATGAATTGTGACTGGGTCTTGGGAGTATGGCTGCCCCTAACTGTTCGTGACGGCAGGAGTTCACGATTTATTGCTGTTTAAGGTTGGGGACACGATGATATACAGCCTCAGGTATATCTACAAGTTAAGTTTATTAGCATTATGGTTGTGCTTATTATCATATTCCAAATTTCATTTGGCAAGTTTTGTTTTTAAACTTACATACAATTATACCCACATCAATTTATAACTATTTAACAGATATATATATATATATATATACAAAATATTTTATCAGTGAATAAAAAAAGTATCGCTGGAGCCTCGGTAAATAAGTGGTTAAGTCAAGTTTTTTCCAAAATGAGTTTCCTTTATTTAGAGAAGTGGAATCTTGATATTTTTGTAGTTCATAAACCTTGGCTTGAAATGGAGATATTGCTTATGGTGTAACTCCATTTCACTCTCTCTGGATAAATTCGACTAAACCACTAATTTACCAGGGCTTTAGTCACAAAAGTGAATACAGCAAAAACAATTTTCAGTCAAACTAGATAAATCTCTAGAAAATTAGTTATGATAGTTTAAAAAAAAAAATATATATATACAGTTAAGAGAGATATTAATAGATATTATTAGATAATTATAGCAGTTGTCATTAATTGACAACTGCTCTAACAGAATAATTTAATAAATAACAGACCGATAAAACTTTAAATCTCGTTCTGGAATTAATTTATTAGGATTAAAATTTAAAAGAATGATATTTTTTTTAATTTACATTTTATTTTAAATTTTTGGTCGCTTTTTGGCTCATCTAGAGTCATAAAATCGGTTCTTCTTCATTTAAATCAGCTCAGGTTAGTTTAGTAGACTAAGTCCTCTTTCACGAACCCTGCTATAATTTCTATTCAATTAGCATCTGCCACCATGGACCTGGATTTCATGGTTTTTAGCGGAACTGTTGGCTGCGATCCAAGCTTGTCTCTTCTCTGTTCACAATATCGTAAATTTGGGGCAAATAGATCGTTGTTTAAAATTGGTTGCAAAAAGGAACAAACAAACAAAAAATAAGAAATTCCAGTTTAAAATCAACACATTCATAAATTTACCTCAAGACTACACTTCTCAAGGACCGATAACGATATAATGATTTAATATTTTTATTTCATTATCCTGACTAGGATCTACAGGATTAGCGACTTTTCATATAAGAAGGCATGGAAGTGTACTAAGGCATACATGGCTTCATCTTTGAGCTTTTGACTACTGGCAGGATTAACTTGAGAGTTCCGTATATTTTCCAAAAATTTAATAGTGTAAACAAATTTAAAAACTCGCTATAGAAGAAAAAAAGACTAAAAAGTAGAAAATAATTTTCAAAAATTTTGAATTAAGATTAGAGTAATGAACAAAAAATTCATTTTATCTTTTAAAAAACGCGTGGTGCTTAAAGTTAATTTTTGTAAATATTTTATGGAATGGTATTGGTACAAGTAGAGTCATTATGAAAATACCATTAAAGCATCCCAAGCTTTTTAACGAGAATTTTTTGTTTGTACATAACTCTTAAACTATTATTTATTTTCTGCTGTTTTTAGTTAGGCTAGCTACAAAAGCGTGTTTTTAAATTTTTCAATCCATAATTTTTATTTGTGGCAGAACATACTAAACTCCTCAGGTGATCCTGCCAGTGGTCATACGCTTGTCTCAAAGATCAAGCCATCTATGTTAATACGCCTTGGTACGTGGCACAAGAAACTACCGTTTCTTCGGATATGAAAAATCGCTAATCCTGAAAATCCTGTTCAGGATAATGAAATAAACTTATTAAATTATTTTCATCTAACCTTGAGAAGTGTACAAGCATTGCATTTATAAGATTTTATCGTGGTAACACATCTTACGTTTTTTTCATAAATAAATGCAGCAATATAACTTTTTATGTTGCATAGTCTTCATTTTCGTTTGATTAAAATTAGAAGCGACCATTTCGACATACATATTTCCACTACGGACTTGATATATTCAGTTTATCCTCTTTGAATCGGTGTAGCCAACCACTAATTGTCAATATCAAAAATCGAGGAATAGTCATCAAAATGTTAAACCCTTCGCCATTTTGTAACCTACTATCCTATTACTACCCTGCAATAATGCAATATGAAAA
Source organism: Troilus luridus (assembly GCA_964056705.1). Classification (NCBI taxonomy): domain Eukaryota; kingdom Metazoa; phylum Arthropoda; class Insecta; order Hemiptera; family Pentatomidae; genus Troilus; species Troilus luridus. Next base: position 92,945,014 of record OZ057414.1, on the reverse strand, counting down.
ATGCATAAGGCATAATTACATCCTAAAACACACCCCTTCTCATCAGTAAGTTCGTACCACCCAAAAAAAAAAAAAAAATGGCTAACGATATAATTCCATTATTATCCTAATGGAGTAGCCCCTTTATGAGCTTGCCCAGGTTTAACTCACCGAATCCGGCATTCAAAGCAGCACTTACCCCACTCTTTACAGATAATTAAAAAGTTTGTGTCATTAAAACTTAAGCCTGGAATCTCAAGTAATAATATCAACAACCCGTCACAGTGAAAAGTTCTTAACTAAACATTGAACTTTAGGGTTCTTATAAAATATTTATCTATTTTTTAAACCATAAATAATCCCTCTAAGAGATGCTAGAAAAAGATATAAGCTAAAATTTCCAAAATGTATAAATAAATTATTTTTTCCTTTTTTTTTTTTTTTATAAATAATGTTTTAGCAAAACTACGCAGATGATTTAAACATAAGAGGGGAAATGTTGAAAAATTCTAAGAGGTATAAAATCATGGCAATGTTGAAGATTGGTCTTGAGATATAACACCAGTACTAACTAATTTATTAAGACATTAGTGGAAAATTCCAACCAGGAAGCCTTAAGTCTCTAAACTAAAAAAAAGGAAATAATAATAATACCTGTCAATATTTTGCCTGTTCAGGCACCTTAAGGGCAGAAAGGCTATATTGCACAGGGAAAAAAAACTATGGAGCTTATCCTAACCTCAAAACGCAGCGACACTATCTGGAGGGAGCATCCCACCACCTCGCGTGCTTTAGTATGGAAAAAAGAATATAATTATAAGAAAGGTGTAGATTTCGGCAATCATTTCATCAAGAAATGAACGTTTCAACAAACATATATGATCTATATTTCGAAATGTTAGTTGAAACGTTTTTTCTATTGTAATTTATTATATTAGGTTTAAATAATAATAATAATTGATAAATTAACAGTCTTTTAAGACTTCATTCCAACGCCATCAATATAACAATTCAATGTCCTAGTTTATCCTGTCCCTTACTAATGTGAAACAAGACCAATTACCTACTTTAAGTTAAGAACAATCAATTTTCAAAAATATTTTAGAATAACATTAACTGAACAAAACAGAAGCATTGAGGATTATAATATGCTTTTAAAGTTGCATTTTCAGGAATTACCGTGGGTACAATTTTGTATATTCGTGTAATGACTGGGTACGTACTTACATGATAAAGCTTTCATAATTTTATGGCGAGAAAGAGAGAGAGAGAGAGAGAGCGAGAGAGGGGGGAGAGTGAGAAAGACTGGTGGGTACTAAGTATAATGGAATATACCATAAAGTTTTAAAACCAGATTTAATGACAAAAATAGGACAGTGCTCATCCTTATAAAATTTACAGAAAAGAAATCAGGATGATTAATGTATAAAAATAGACAAGTGACATCAAAAGATAGGATTGTTAAGATTACATAATCATTTCAGAGAATATAAACAATGAATCAAACTGTTGTATGTTTGTAATTTAACGTCACTTTATGCTGCTATGGCTAATCGGACGATGCTAAATTGGGAGCTCTAAATTTGGCCTATCCAGGTTTAATTAGGATGGGGATTTTAACGAGTACCTGATATCGTACAGGCTCGGGACCACCGTTTAACGTTCACTTCCGAAGGACGACGTAACTAAGGATTTTTTCCTCCCTTTAAAAAATCCTAGGGCCACCTGCCAGGCTACGAACCCGCGATCTTGGGCTTAGTAGTTTGTTACCTTAGCCACTAAACCACAAGTCGCCCCATGGATCAAACTGATTGTATCGCAGAAAACTGCTAAACAGCTTTTTTTAATCATTTCGTCTTTTTGATTCAGAGATTTCCTATTATTAAAATGTAAAATGACAACCTCATGTTCTTTAAGCGTTGTGAGTACTCCCATTTTGAAAAAAATTCAAAGAAGCGGTGGATTTTGTGGAACTGACTTTGAAAACAACCCAACACTTTCAAAACAAGAGTTTAACAAAAGAAAAATTGTTAAAGGTAAACAAATATTGGGAAAAACAAAGGTGTGTTTCCACTGTGAGATGGGTAACCGTAAACAAATATGTTTCATTTTTAATATTAAATCCTTGTTTGTGGGTTTAATTTACTATTAGTTGAATTATTTATTTGATCATATATTCTTATCAATATCCAGGTATCTGATTTATAATGTGAGCCACTGTATATCAACGATTAACATCCCAGTGGATGATGATATTAAGCATATATTAAAAATATATAGTAAAATTTTAATTAAAATAAATAAAAGGATTGTTTTATCAAAAGTTCCTAAAATATAATAGCCACAATGAAAGTTCATAAAATGAAACGTGAAACAAAAAACGAATTTCCTAAGGATTGTGAACAATGGTTTATATATCACGAGTGGGTATTATGAGGGAGTTAGCCATGTGTAAACTCCTTCTTTGTCTCTTCAATCCATCAAAAGGATGTGGTCTTTCACATTTTCAGCTTTTTTACAATCTAACAAAACAGGCTTTAGGCCGTTAATGAAAATTCGTTTTATCGTCACTCTTGGTGCCTTGAATATATTTTAATAAGACTTCGTACAATTTTAAAATAATATTCAGCCCTACTGTAAAAACGAAACGTCTCTTATTTCAATTATGTACCGTTATGTCACATACTTTATTTTTATTACCATTTAAACATTAAATGTTAAAAATAGGTTACTAATGAATGATATCATTGATGATAATAATTAGCTTAGCGAACCCGAAGGCTCGATGCCGATACAACTAATATCTGCCCAAAAAAACCTCCATTTACGGACCACTACCAAAACCCAAATTCTTCAGATCACTCTTAAAGCTATCTTCCCAACTACGCCTCGGTCTACCCCTCAGACGCTTCCCAGCCGATAGAGCGCTTATTAACATAATAGTAATTCGTTCTTTTCTAAGCCCAGCCACTTTACCATATTTTATCATTACCATATAGCCCATATTATTCTTCGTGACGGTAACACTTGAATAATATTTACCGGGTGCATGCTTCGCAATTCCGCGGTGTGTAATCTCCTATATTCTCCAGTGGTCTCATCCTTTTTTGGTCCTAATAATTCTTCGCAACACCTTATTTTCGAATACCTTAAGACGTTGTTCATCCTATAGCGTTACCGGCCAATTTTCACAGATATCGTTGATACAAATACAAATTATCGAAAGTGAGAAAACATTACTTTTCAGGAAAGTTAAATAACTTTTTCATTTTATATAAATTGGTTCATTCAAAATCAGTGCGTACCTATTTTATACTTTACGTATTTCATTATATGTGGTTTTGTGCATTACACATACCTCTATGTAAATTTCATTGAATAACGTATTTTAATTGGTAAAAAACATATTAGTTTAGTTGGATTACCTATAATTTATGATTATTTTTCTATAATGTTCATCGCGAACTATTGAATATGTCATAATTGATAGTGTGACCTCGATGGTTTTACAAAAAATTGCAAAACCAAACACACGAACATGAAATCCTCAATACTTTGCCATAATGGGAATTTGATTTTGTTTCTATTCAAACCAGACCAAACACGCGAATGTGGTCATTTGACATTTTAAACCTTCAGTTCAAAAACAAAAAAATTATAATAACGAATGCAGAATAACGAATATGTCATTTTTATGATTATTACATGGCATAATTAGTTTACTAACAAGTAATGTAAGCGATATAATAACAGTTTTCCTCCTTTCCAATTTTACATGTTATGAAGAAACAATATTTAAGACACCGTTGACAAGACGTTACGATGATCTCTCACGCTATCCCATATTACGCTAACCACGACAACACCCTCTCTCACGTAGTAGTATTTTTTTAGGGGTATAATTTAATTTTAATTATCTCTACTTGGTTAGCTAAGACACGTATGTGACTGCCGTTAAAGCAACTCAAAAACTTCGTGAGTTTTAGCTTAGCTATACCGTTATCTATAATATCCACCTTATTTTAATCTCATTCTTAAAAAGCTCTCCGTACGACCTCTTAAGACTTTATGAGCACAATAATTTAAATTATTTATATAAATAATATAAAAGTTTGATTTTACCACCCCTCAATTGGTAAATTCCATTTTTTCTAGTTCGAAATAGATGTTAGTCAGCTGAATTAAAAATTAAACTGATTAAGACAAAGCTAATATGAATAATATAAAGCAGTCCTAAAAATGATAATAATTACCACTCCATTATTTTTCAACTATTGTTTTTCAATATTTATTTTGCCTTAAAATACTTTCAACCAAATATTTAAAGTTATTACTAAAGTCTCATCTATCTCCAGTAAATAAATACAAGTATAGAACAAGCCGTTCACTTAAACAGTTAGGTGCACCTTCATGAGCATTCTCTATTCATATGTGGGAATTGTTCTAAGATAAGTGTAAAAATCTATCGATTTTTTGAGAAAAAATAAAGTTCAATATTGAAATAACTATATCTCAGGAATTACTAAGCATACTGAGTTGACTATGTTCTACCAAAATCTAGTTTAAAAGCATAAACTTTACTTTCGGGCAAATATTTTGTGGGATATTGGTCAGAAGCTGAAATCTGTGCCAACAATTCGGGGATTTCTTTCTGCTAAGCCGATAGCATAGATATTTCAAGCATGTCGTAAATTTGTTTTGTTTTTTATTACTTCTAGCTTAAGCATAAACAACATAAAACAAAAAATATATCTACTTTACCCTTTTCGAGGTTTTTCCTTACGGAATCAGAAGTTTTTAAGGCATAATTCATTATATTCCATCTAAATATTGATTTTTTTGTCAATTCGTTATAATACCTTAATCGTTCTACTGTAATTCCTATTTTGGAATGCCTCAGATTAGTTTTTTAAATTTTAATTCAATACTAAATGGTATCTTAGTGTCAGTAAAATAATGTTTGGAAACGCTTACGTAAATATAGTATTTTCTAAGGGTGCATATAATGTTGTAGTTAGTATAACAACCTCATATGACCACGTTTCATATGCGGGTTCACAGACAGGCAGACTGGCCCTAGGATTTTTTAAAGGGAGTAAAAAATCATTGGTTATGCAGTTCTTCGAAACGAAAGTCAAATTGGGGTCCCGAAACTGTGCGATGTCAGTTATTTTTAAATATTCCTATCCTAACTAAACTTGTATAGGACAAATTTAGAATTCCCACCATAGCATCACCCGATTAACCGTATCAGCATAAAGTGACGTTGAAACAAACAAAGGATATATTCTATTTTAAGATGGTATATAAAATTCACAAGTTACTTGAATTGAGTTATTAAAAATGTGGGAACGTTTGTGGGGAAAAAAAATCTAAATACCAAATAGGTAAAATTGTTATCAATAACTTCAACACAATAATTACAACCCTCAACTTGCATCTGGATGGACTACACGCACATATTTAAACCTTGTAGAATACAATAGGGAGACTAGTGTGCGCAGGTAAATATTTGAACTTGAACTGGGAAGAAAATTCTCTATTTTATGATATAATATCTGCAGCCCCAGTGAATAAATGATTTAGCGTCTCATTTATTCTGAAACGATTCCGCTTCTCTGAGTATTTGGGGAAAATTCGACTTAACCACTAATTCACCGGAGCTACAGGTAACCTTATACCTATGAAAAACTAGTCTATCGATCTGATACATGAAAATCTACGACAAAGGATATTATTCAATGAGAAAAACTGGAAATTCCCACACGTAATATTGTTATCTACATCTTAAAACCACAACTTACACTCTATCTGGATACTTGAACCTTTTGGGGTACAGTAGGAAGACAGGCATGCGCAGGTAAATATTTGAACTTAAACTAAGGAGGAAAAACACTAAAGGCTAACTATTCTAAAAGGAACCAGCGCCCTGATTCGTAAACACGAGTTAATTAGAACTAAGCCTAACAAGAGCAAACTGATTAACAAGTCCCCGGCATCACTTAGCATCTCTCTATTAACCAGCCCATACCTGGCTGTTCGTGATAGTTGTTCATTTCTTAGCTAATGAAGAGCCTAATGGTCAACATAAACATAGATTATGTATAACCATTCAACAATGTCGTGGTCTTGCATGTATATGAGTTATCTACTGGTCCAACCAACACTTAAAGGCCAAGTGTAATATTGAAAAATATTATCTCAAAGATTAACAACATACAATATGGTTTAATATACAATATCATTTACCTGATTCATATAATAATAAATTATTCAAATATTATATTTACAATAATTACAAAATATTTTTTTTGTGTTTTAGTAGTTTCCTCTAAGGAATTTGTTGTATAAGATTCAGACCGTCACTCAAGGCCGGAGGGTTTTTTTTTCTTAGTGAAAACTATTGGATGAGGATTAACTTGTAGGATAGCTTCAGCAACATGCTCGGGACTGGCAACACCTAGCGGCCATCTTATGTGTTATATAATTCATTTTAATCAACTTTAGTTTAAATGTTAGAATTCCATTGATATAAGAATGACTATATTTATCTAATAATTCGTACAATTGATAATGATAATAACTTAAATATCAATAACTGGTTTAAACCTCAAGAACAGGAAAGATTTGGAAAAGTAAGAGATGTCTGAGTCTCATATGCTAAAAGGAAGTGAATGAAAAATCTGGAAGGGTTTCAGGATGAGAAGGTTGGACGAAGGCAGACAGAGGATCAAACGTGGCCATAAAATGCTTTTCTCCTACACACACGCACTTATATATATTCAATTTTTCACTTCATATGATCGGATGAGAGTCGCTGAAAGAAGCGAAATAAGTATTTTCCACCTTCAGTGCCTTCTCAAACTTCAGATATTGATCGGTCAAAATCGGTGTGAGGAGTTCCCAAACCAGAACAATGCCATAGATGAGTGGATAAATTTCAGCTATAACTTTTTTCACGGTTTTTGATCTTTTCAATCCACCCATGCTAATTGAGTTGAAGAGATTGAAAATTTATATGTGAATAGAGTTTGATTTAGCGTTCTTGAGAAGAGGGAGGGATACCAAACTTTTTTTCAAGCGCCCCCTCCATTTTAATATTTCCAATATTGTACGATATCTCATACTCCATGGCATTTCGAAAATAAGAACTTGGCTATATCTCTATAGGAACCTTTTGCTCATCCTATTTGAACTCTTTATTAAATAATAATGAAGTACAATCCTTCTAAAATCAAACTGAGAGGAGGAAATTTAAATTTGTTAAATTAATTAACCTCTTCTGAAGCAAGGCCCTGGTTCCGTACCTGACCATTTCTATGTACCTAGATCTGTACGGTAATCTTAGCAGGATAAAACCATTGTGAATAATTTGACTTGTGATAATTCACGTTGATAACTTTAAAGGCCAGTCTAATGTTATCAATATATTAGATAAATCAATATATTTTATTATAGTTTTATTGGTATATCGAAAATAATGGGAGTCTAGACAGGTTTTTAGTGAAAGTAGGAATTTATATTCCCAAGTTCCTTCAGATAAAATCTTCAGAAATGGATCTGTCCATATAAATAAAGTGTAGCTCTTATTCGACAAATAAAAGGCTTTTTAGAATACTTTTAATCAAAGATTTATCAATATTTAGGGTAAGCTAATTAAAATTAAATCATTCCAACAGAAGACTTACAAAGGTTCGACCACTTTCTTGGTCAGAACATTATATAACCGCCTGACCAATGGCATGTCTCATTCCGTGGTAGATTCGACAAAGGAAAGTAATAATATAAATTAATAATTATAATTAATTAGTAAAAAACTAAGGAAGAGTAAAAGAAACAAATCTCAATATCTATTTAATTTTTAAAGGGAAAATTTGTTCCTTCTTAAATGTAAGACTAGAATAAACATGAATCACTTTAATAATTCTTTTCCACTTTCATTTTTCATGAACAATTGTTACAAAATAAGCAATTTTTAAATATCCATTACTATTATTCAACTAAAGAATGAAACATTTAAAACTCAAATACAACGTGCCCGATCATAAATCAAATATTCAATAAGTTTTATTAAAATTGCAACCATCAACTCCTTTAGATGAAAGCCATTTTCAAATAATAATATTTACAACCTATGAAATGTATTTTTCTTAAGCAGAGAAATATCCATCAAACAATTTTTTTTTTAAATAAACATTCTATAAGTAGCAAGATCATAATTTAATAGGCCACATCATCGTTAATATGCATTCTACTTTGTAACTTGTACAATCATAACTAATATAAATTTAAATTAATTAATAACTTATTTTACAGATAAAAGAATAAGAGAACTTCTAGTACAGAGTCTAATGGCGACTAGGTGTTCCCTTCTTGGTTTCATCAGTATTCAACTGTTCGTAGAACCACAATGTCCACAAGAAAAACGAAAATGGGATAAAGATAAAAGAAAAAGACATCGGGCATATTGCTCGCCCAAGTTCTCAAGTAGGCATTGGAGAAAAGAAGGGTTAGGGAACATCTCTCTGAATAATTCGGTTATGGTTCGGGCAAGACAATACAGATGTTGGAAATCCCTTCAGAATACAAGATGGAGCCAGTTGGCAGTTAAAACTAACTGCAATGAGCCGATCCCGAGGGCCCTTAAATATTTATTAGACTGAATGAAAGGAATAAAAGATCCCTTAGGGTTGAATATCAATGTCCTCTTTTGATAACGCAAACTTTCTATTTATGCTGTAGGTTTAATTTCAACCATCAAAGAATAAAATGTCCAGTAAATTTTTTTTGGACTGTTAAAACACTTTCGAATAAGCTCGTAAAATTTACACTTCAGGAAAAAACTGTTTTGACATGGATAGATTTTTTTTACAATCGCATAATGATTAAATCTTCTACTTCTTCTTTATGTATCGTGTCCTGCCAGAACATTCACGGTCAGTCGCATGTCTTCACTTTGTCCGCAACGGACCTAAACAGTGACGCGATGATTATAGAGAAGGTTGAGCTTGAGGCAAGATGTTTTTCGGAGATAACAATAAAATTTTACCCTACGATGCCAAAATTTCTGCAAGTTAACTAACCCGATTAATAATAACAAGTAAATTATACCGAAGCTTCGATGTCAATACCACTCTACATCTCTGCTTACAAACTTCCTTCCACGGGCTACTACCCAAAACCCAAATCCTCCAGGTAACTCTTAACGCAATCTTCTCACCTACGCCTCGGTCTACCCCTTAGATGTTTAACAGTTGCCACTATAATTAACTTTTTAGGAATTAGTTCCTTAACCAGCCAACAGATTTACAAGCCCATCTTAATCTTCGCTACGCTATAGCGGTGATCTACCAATATTCCAGAAGACACTCTACATCAACACTACAAAACAAGACATGCAAGATGTGGCAATCGCTTAACGAACAATAAAGTTCAAAAGTTCATATCATTAAAATTTAGTGAATCTATTATTTATATAAAAAAGAAATATTGCATTATATATGATTTTTTGTTGCAAAAAAGTACGCAAATTTTCATTGTTAAAATAAAACTGTTAGCTTTCATTAACTTGAATAAATTACTTTTCAAATATAAGAAGGATAGACCAATTCAAGTCCGCATTGATTCGTGATTATTCCAGCCGATCTGTACTAACAGTCCTGAATAGTTTTCCAACGGGGCAAAAGAAGTTGAAGAAAACTTCCAAACTCTGCCCCCTGTTCTATTCATTATCTAAGAAGGCAAATGGCGACAACTTGCTGACTAACAGCTGGGTGGTAAAAGCGCCTTCCAACTTGCTAGAACTTGTTCTTCACTTCTTTCCTCTCAGGACCCATGTTTCTATTTCGGTTCAACCGCTTCCTAAGTTAAGAAGTGCTAGAAAGGGTTATTTTGTAAGAAATATTTAAGAAAGAGAACATTCTATTCAAGTACAACTTTTTAAACCATTCATAATATAAGTCTTGAAGTGAACAATCAATAAATAAAACGTAAATAACATGATTAAACTTGAATCGAACTAACAAGTAATGATAAAAGTTAAAGAGTTTTAAGAATGGATAAGTATTTTATTCGAAGAATTTACTCTGCACTTCACAGAGAGATGTTCAAAAGCAGTATTTAATTATCAACCATAGTGGGTAAGGCCGGGTGTATGTTTGCAGTGAAAGAATTGCAACAAAAACTTGCGTTATAGTAAGTAATAGTTTCTTTTATATAAGTGAAATAAATAAATAGAAATAAAAAATAAATAAATAGAAGCTAAGCCTAAGGCGCAAACTTTATTGAAAAAAAAATAACAACAATTCACATTAATTCATGAGCTCTCTTATTAAAATTATATTTTATATGAATATATCAATGGTTATTATTTATGTTCATTAAAGAAAGTTTTTATTGATCCTAATCCAATCATTCATTTTACGACCGAACATTTTATTTTAAAAACCAATCTTTTTTACTGCTGAGTAAGCTGATGTTTAAAAAAAACCTAATAATGTACCACACTCATGATACGTTTCTTTCTTTTTTTTATGGATGTGAAATCTAACTGAGTAATTTATAAATCAGCCCTTAATGGCTACTGTTTTATTTTGTAAGCTTGCTATCTTACCTCCTATAAATAAATTATATATAAAATCATAAAATATTATGAATAGGCGAATGAGATAGATACACAAAAATTGTAATCTATCTTGATAAATGGTAAACTAGGATAATAAGTGATAAATAATGATAAATGATAAGTAAATCTAATTAGATTAATTTAACTAATTTGTAAAAATCGCATGATAACACTGGCAGTTTTCTTATATGGCAAGGTCATAGAAAAACGGGAAATAAAACCAAACTGAAACGTGGAAATTGAATTAAATTAATATTCCCAATTGACTGGCACATAGGATTTTTAAGGGGAATAAAACATCATTGGTTATGATGTATGTTTCAAAATATACATAGAATTGATGTCCGAGCCTGTGCGAAGTCAGGTCATTAAAAATCCCTATCCTAATTGAGCTTGGATGGGCAAAATTTAGGAGTCCCACTGTACTCGTTGTATCGTTCGATTTGCCATAAAGTGACGTCAAATGAATAAACAAAACAGGAAAATTTATTATATCCTAAAAATAACCAACAGTGATCTTTCTAAATAAAATCCAGGAATAGAAACTTAGCAGAGGACTGAGGTAAGGGCCCAGATTATTGCTCCTCTGAAGATATTCATTTTCCTTTGTCGGCAGATAAGAAGAAGAGGGACGTTTTGGCTAAAAAGTGGACTGGCACAGCCTTCTACGCTTCCTTTCCTTAGTTCCTTACTTCCGCCTCGGCTCCACCACCGCGTCCGCTCATCCCTCCCATTTATTTCTCCATTCTACCCTTTCTTGTTAATAAATTCACGAATAGACGAACAAGTATAAGTAATAGCTCTAATCCTTTGTACGAGTAAATATGCAAATGTATAACCTGTGCTATTACAATCCATGGAGGGTCTGCATAGAGGCTGAGTGAGCCCCAGAATGGTCAGTAGGATCTAAGCCACTCAACTCCCCGTGTTAATTTATACAAGAGAACAATAATAATAAAAGATAGAATGAAGAAATGCACAAAGCATTAATTCAATCCCCTTTTAAAATTATACTTATATAATTAAGATGTTGACATGAAAAAGGTAGTAAGTCATGAAAAGGTATTTGTAGGGAGAAGCAAAAAACTGTTTTTGCAACTAAAAATTAAAGTTTCAATTGGAACATGCTTGTAGCAAGTATTTTGTGGTGTAGTTTAGTAGCTATTATGTTCGAAATCATAAAATTTAAACGGTTCATTTAAGAAAAAAAAATTACAGATCTATCAACCCAAAGTATGGAAAAAATACCTACCAATCAACAAACAACAACCGTTGCTTGATGTTCCTAGAGAGAGCCATGTGTATAGCTCAAGTCGGATCACCTTACAACCTATATTCCTTTCTTCTGCTTGAGTTTTCTCGGTCTTCAATATTCTTTCATTGCGTTCACTGGCACGTTTCTTTTACATCTCTGTACAGCTTCGTCCAACCTTCTCGGGTCTTTCTTCATCCTGAAACCCTTACAGATTTTTCACTTTTCTTCCAAATTCACTTCCTTCTACCACGTGAGACTCTGTAGTGTTCAACTTCTCCAGGCCCTTGCCTTTCTTCTAAAATTCACGTAGTTGTGGTCTTCGTTTTCCAAAAATAGTCAGATATTTACTTGGTCAAACTATTCTTGTTCATTCTGTACAAATATGCAAGGAACGTCAGCCTCTTCTTCCCTATAGTATCCGAGAATCTTACCATTTTCTAATCGATTTCTCTGCTAATTCGTAGTTTCTATCCATCTTCAGTCTGAACTGCAACCATGATTTTTCTTTCAATTCTTCCTTCCAAGACTTCCATTTTTTTGAGACTATAGTTCATCGAGAGGTATTCCGTTTTTACGACTGTGTTATGTTGTCTAATTTTTGGCATTCCAGGAGATGTACTTCTTATTAGAGATATTCTTTGTTAATATATTGCCCTTACCATTTTTAGAATAAGATCTCCAACATCTGCTTTCTCTAATCTCTCCCAGGTACCTGGATCTTTTGATTCAATCCGACCTATATCCCATTGACAATTATGATAGAACTAAAATATTTATTATATAGAATCAAATCAAATCGCCTGCAAAAAAGTTATTTATCCAAAACTCAGAGATGGGACATGACTTTTATTTCGAGAATAGAAACAAAATACTTAACAAACGTGGATATGAGAGATTTAGATTACTTACTACGGATGTTTTGTCCTATTTCCGTGTGATGATAATAAATTGGTAGTGTTGAAACATGGGACAATTGTAAATATTTACATAGACCATTGCAATGCAGCGATTAAGGCGCATAGTAATTATAGAACACAAGTTATGCTGATGGAAGGTGATTAAAGGCAGGGATCCAACAGGGCAGTTTACACAGTCCCCTTTTGTTCTAACTGCTGGCTCTACTGGCCACCGATGCGAGAAACCACCATTTCCGGCCTCCTGCGGTGTACAGGAAAAAACTAGGGGCCTCCTTATGGCCTGTTTCCTGAATTCTTCGGAGACCCACAATTTAGCTCCTCGTTGAAATAGTTCCACCTGAGAAATACATATACCTTTGTAAACGAAAGTGTGCCCTTCTTTTAAGCCGAGAAATCTTAATATTTCGATCTTAATCATCTCGATATCTATTGCCTTTCTTTATCAAATGCTATGATCTGTCAGTCTTGAGAAGGTATTAGCGATATATATGAATTTATATAGTGATATATATATATATATATCAATATAAGTTCAAAGTGTAATTTTAAATATCAGAAAACTCTAGAGGCAGAGGAATATTAGAACTAGTTTCTAAAAACTAACTAGTCCCTCTGAGCCCTTAAAACTTACCAGTAACCGATAAACAACTTTTCTAGGGGCTTAGGCTGTCATAAGTCTTCACTTTATTTATGAACTATCCAAAAACTAGTGATGAAAAAAAAATCCCCTCAGTGAAATTATTCATATTCAGATCCCAAGGGAGAGTAAAAACTTGTGCTGCTTCTATTCGAAAGTTTAACATGTAATGTCCGTTCTCATTATTTATAAAATTCAATGCGGACTACTGTAATTCATGGTTCACGAACAGCGAAGACTAAAGTTACTGAGCTTGTTTTTGTTATCATCCCACACCCTTATTCACCAGGCATACCTCCATCAGATCTCCATGTGTCCAGAAATTTGGACAACTTACTTAAGTGTAAAATTTTAGAAAATGCTTCTCAAATCAAGAACGCTTTTTCAGACTTTATTTCGTAACAAAACCCTGTTTTTGCGATGATGAGCTTGGTTACTTGGTTACTGAGCTTGGTTACTTGGTTACTGAGCTTATTTTTGTTATCCTCCCACTTCCACCTTACTTACAAGGCTTATCTCCAACAGATTTCCATCTGTTCAGAAATTCGGACAACTTACTTATGAGTAAAGTTTTAGAAAATGATTTTCAAGTCAAAAACACATTTTCAGACTGTATTTCATCTGAAGATTGTACAGAGAAGAAAAAAATGCACTAAAATTAACCTTTAAATTATTCTTTTTGAATACAGCTCAATCGTACGGTAATCTAAACTATCTTTGTAACCTACAATCCTTTTATTTTATTTTTAAGCCTGGGTTTTTAAATTATATTAATATTCAAAATACAATATTTAAGTGTAAAAACACCGATTTACTTTTTACAGATAATCTTGCGCCCACCAACTGGCGTAGTTCTTTATATAAGAAATAAAATAATATAATTACAGTACATCTATTGCACCTGCTGAACAATCGATAATACCAACCATAGCACGATAGAGATAATATTCCAGGCAACGAGGGGATCAGGGCAGAGATTGATCTGCGTCACCGTTGTCCCCCAGACGCCATATGCGTGGGGGAATCGCCCATTGAGTGGACTAACGAATTTGTCACTCCCCCAGCTTTACAAATCATTACGACCAACAGGACGATAATATACTTCTAGCGCAAGGTTATCCGGCCGAGTACGGGCGAATTTCGTACACCGGTAGCAATTAATAAATGAATATAAATATATGACACCAACAAAAACCAAAAAGACATCAAAGCCAACAAAATATATGACAAAAAAATAACACCAATAAGCGGAAGGCTAACATATAATTTATCAAACAAATTTACAATTAATTATTTACCAATATTCAAGAAAATGTTTTTAAAATATAAGATTCATCGGAAAGACTTTTATATAATTAAAATAATCGTCTTTTTTAAATCATGATCTTGATTGAGTATCAGATTAAGCCTTGAGGAAGCTAGCAGCATGTCTAGCGCAACGTCGGCAAAGAATTTTACGACACATTCGAAACCCGAAGAAACCTTTGATGAATGGATTCAAAGTATTGACAATTTAAGAGAGTATTTGCCATATGTTATCATCACCCTCAACCATGCACAAAAAATAATAAATAAATGCAATTTTAATACTATTATTATTATAGCCCACTGACTTGGCGGAAAAAGGTTTCAGTACGTTGCTGAGACTGTATTGCTGCTGCATTATCGGTGGTGAAGGTGGTTGGTTAAAATATCAATTATTTTATAGGATAGCGGTATTAAAAATCAGCCACATTAAGGGCAATGAATATTAAAGATCTATGAGCCACAAACTATATAAAGAAAATATGGACAAGAAAACTGACATGATCTATCAAGAATGAAAATCAATAAAGTTAGATATATGGTTTGATTTGATTGATAACCATAAAAAAAAAAAAACTAGCTATGCATGTATATATTATTAAATAGTAATTTATTGTTTTATATAACAATATTATTCGTTGCGTTTTATAGGTTTTTTGACCGGCAAGCTGGCAATCTTTTATATGCATTTTTCAATTAATTATGTATGGGATTTTTTTTTATAAGTTGGACATTTTCATAAATCCATATTTTACGATAATATAATATATTAGATTTTATTTTGCCGAAACATCTCCTCGCTTTCTTAACAGAGATGTTGCCAAGAAAAACTTTGATGGAATATAAATCGGACCGATAAATATAATACTTTACAACCGCCAGGTTTGACAACTACAACACCCAGGACCAACAACTTAACAACCAGTTTTTTATCTGCGTCCATTTAGTAGTAAGGTGGCAACACTTCCCTCCCACATCTTAATCGATTCAAGGAATTCCTCTTATCGAGGATTTCGAAAACCCATTTCCTTAAATAATCTGTGTTGGAGAAGACACTCCATAAAAATGCCAAGATCGGGAGAAACAATCGTTATAAAATTTATATACATTTCAATAATAATACAAATAAAACGTGATGGGTATTTATGCAGCCTCATTTAAGTGAAAATTATAATTATTTTTTTCCATTTTTTCTTAATTCTTTACAGATTATTTAATTAATTTGAACAATATACATTGATTAGTAATTATATTTCATTATTAGTTAAGTTAATTACGTTATTGCTATATTTTTAGCATTCTTCTTAAATTGTTAAACGCTCCTCCTTGCATCACGGCGACACGGGCTCGGACAATATAATTGTTATGTTATTATAATAACACTATTTAATAAAAATTATTATATTATAATAATATAATAAGACAAAAGATGAATATAAAAATGTCTAGCGAAAACATCTTCCTGCATATTTTAAGTTTTTAATTTATTTCTGTTATCATTTCTCAGTCTCATTTTACTACCCTATTAAAAATAAAACCTGAAAAATAAACTACTTATATGCAAACTGATACTGACTATAGTAACTAACAATTAATAGTAATAATACAAATAAATGGCTTAGCGAACATGAAATAAATTAATTCAATCTTGCTCCGTTGTTGCTATGAATACATTATGCATGAGCAAAACCTGAACTCAATTGAATTCATATCTATAAACAAGCCTTCGTAGAATGAAGTTAATTCGGATATATAATTGTAGGGGACACTCAGATCTGTTTATATTAATTTTTACGTGTTTTTTATATTAATTTGAAAAATTTTAAAAAAAATTAGCAGCTTCATCCCAAAAATTATAATTTGAAAATGAATAACTTTAAAGGGCAGTTCTTAAAAAGGAAAACATAGACCAAACATAACTTAGTGTGCCAGCTGTCAACTCGACCGCCAGTTTTTTCCTTAAAAGATTTTTTTTTCAAGAAGATAAAATAAATTTTCTACTGGAATAGGTTTACTGTTCCAATTTATTTCTTACATAGTGGAACTCGTTCTATGAATAGAGTTTAAAATAAAAACATTCGTAAGTCAATCAATAGCGGGTTAGCTCAGTATGTTGAGTGATTGAGTGATATGCTTAAGGTCCTGGGTTCAAATTCGGCCGTGATAGATAAGTTATTTGATATATTAACAACCACGGAGTAACCCTGTGGGATGTACAGACCTTCCTGGGGCTCACCCAGCCGCCATAGAAAGGTTATCCTTAATAGGGGTTGAGCATGATCTCAGGCAAACCATCTGCTGTTGCTCCAGAAATAGTACAATCTCAACAATATTCTGAACGAAGCCCCTTTAAGGATTTTAGTGGTACAGCTAATTTAATCAATAGTAAATGATCTATAATAAAATCTTCAAATTTTAATTCAAGTTTTACAATCCATCTGGTTTATAGGAGGATTCGAAGTGGCCACAGTCAACCACATCAAAAAGGGCTGATCCAGTCAATTAAAATTCAAAGGTGGATGTGAAAGAGGAAAAGCAGAGATAGATGTAGCGCATAAATCATATAAAAATGGCAATAAAGAAGCATAGATGAAATAAAAATGCGAACGTAGGGGCCCTTAAAAAAGAAGAAAGCACTGAGGTTATTTATGTAACTGACCATTATATCCATATCTGAAAGGGACATTCATATTAGGGACACAAAGGGTTCTCTGTAGAGGGTTCTTCCTTTTGCAGCGATGAGGAATATTCTTCACCGAGGATCGCTACACCTCCTTCAGCCGTTCCTAATTGAACCTCAAGTGGGCATAAATATTGGCTTTGAAAGAACTTCAAAGATCACTCCGAGGAAGATGGAGATACTCGCAAATTTATTTCTACACTCATTCCTGTTTGTTTTCCTCTTTCGGAAAACAGATCAGGGCTCTTAAGAGTCTTTGGCAATGTAATTCAACAACGCAAGACCTTTCTCCTTCTGGGGAAAAAAATCTTTAAAGGAAAAAATATTTCGCCTAGAAGTATGGTAAACAATCAATGCAATGCAAGCAGCTTATTAATGTATTAATATATATATATATATATATATATATATATATATATATATATATATATATATATCTTTAGAAAATAAAAAATAATATATGTATTTAGTAATGAATAATCAAAGACTATTTTAATTCACAATTCAATATTTTAATGAACATGAGACTACATTAAACTTCATATATCAGCTCATATAGTTATATAAGCATAAATACTAAATATAAGTAAGGAAGAAAATAGTTGGGGGTGCAGTCAAATAAAAACACTAAATAAGTGGTTACTTATTTAATTATGTGCCGACGTTTCGACCCACTTCGTGGGTCATCTTCAGGGCTGTAGCACCAGGAGGTCTTCAGGGCTGTAGCACCAGGAGGTCTTCAGCCTCCTGCTGCTACAGCCCTGAAGATGACCCACAAAGTGGGTCGAAACGTCGGCACATAATTAAATAAGTAACCACTTATTTAGTGTTTTTATTTGACTGCACCCCCAACTATTTTCTTCCTTACGTCTATCATCCAGTCAACCATCCCCTAGCTTCTCATAAATACTAAATATTAAAAATGATAATTCGAGGAATGATGCCTCCATGAATACGTAAATACATACACACGGAAGTATGTCACACAATTCAAACAGTGAACGACAACCCTAAACAATTTAGGAACTCCTACATGTGATTTCCAGGTCTATGAATATGATAGCAGGATTTAGGATACAAGTAATAACATCACAAATGTCATTTAATTATGGGCTTAATAATGGACGAATATTCTTTCGGTAAATTAATTAGCGATAAACTGCTAAACGGTAGTAGATGTCAGGGTTATGTTAAGATTTTGTGGATTGGATTCAATAATTGGTTGTTCCGAGAATCAGCAACGAAGATTCCGGGATCGTTGACCCTAAATAAATTTTGTAATTTTGTAAAAATAACCAATATTCAAAATTTTAAAATATTATTTAATAAATATTTTCAATTTATCGATAACGAATACATATATGGGGCCACCTGAGGTTTAGTGGTTAGCATAACAAACTACTTAACCCACGATCACGGGTTCGTAGCCCGGCAGGTGGACCTAGGATTTCTTAAAGGGAGTAAAAAATCCTTGGTTATGCCGTACTTCAGAAGGGACGTTAAAAATTCCTATCCTAATAAAACCTGGATAGGCAAAATTCAGAGCTCCCAATGTAGCATCGTCCGATTAGTCACAGCAGCATAGATTGACGTTAAATGAACAAACAACAACAACGAATACATAACTAAATAATGCAGAATATCCTCAGAATCCATCCTACCTCCCCCGTCTGTGAACAACGGGGTTCCGCCAGTATTGTGAATTCGGGGTACTCTGAAACAAAAGGATGCTGTGAACCCGGATAATGATAGGTCAGATAATTGTAATACGCGGATAATGATAATCATGACTCAGAATAATATTGCAAACATCATTCATGTGCCTAATCTATATAATATAAATCATTTAACCGATACAATTTATTTTTTTTTTTATTATTTTTTTTTTTATTTATTTATTGATATTTACAACTATATTACAATAATATAACAAGTAAATTGGCTGAGTGATACATAATGATATGATATAATGACATGTAGAGAAACTACCCACTGGTAGTACTCAAATCGCATGTTCAACTAAGAAGGTCACGTGGCCATCTTCTTCTCAGACGCCTCGGAGGATTATCGGGAATTGAAGAGGAAGCTAAGTTTGAAACTAGAGGGTTTGAGTGGAAATGAAGTTTGTTATGAAAGGATAGATACCGGGTTCGGGCCAAATCAGCAACAAATGGGACATTAAGGTCGTTATGGATGACTATATTCTTAACAAAATAAGGAGCGTTGAGGATTTTACGAAGGATTTTGGATTGTAGGGATTGGATACGAGAAGAATTTGATGGCTTAGTGGAGCCCCAAAGCTCTACTCCGTAAGTCCAAATAGGTCGTATGATGGTCATGTAGATGAGTCTTTTGTAATTAACTGGGAGCTTAGAGCGTTTGTCTAGTAAGTGTTGAAGTAGCCTGAAACGTCGAGCGGTTTCTTGTCTTTTCAGTCTTGTATGAGGATTCCAGGTTAATCGTTTGTCGAGATGCAACCCTAAGTATCGGATCTGTTCTACAGGCACAAGTGGGATATTATTAAAGGATACTGAAGGGCAGGAAGTCATTGGTTTACGACGTAAGGTAAAAGTGATTTGATGGGATTTTTGAGAATTTATTTTAATTCTCCAGTTCTGGCACCATTCTTCAAGATCAGTGATATGGGATTGGAGGCTTTGGGATACAATAACTGGATTGGTATTGACTGATAATACACATGTATCATCAGCATATGTGGTAAGGATAGTATTAGGATGAGTTGGGATGTCAGCTGTATAAACTGTATAAAGGATTGGGCCAAGGATACTACCTTGAGGAACACCAGCAGATTGGGAAAAGAGGGATGAATAGACATTATTATGGTTTACTTGGAAAGTTCTGTTTGTGAGATAGGATTGAAGGATGAGAAAGTAGGTAGGTGGTAGAAATTTACGGAGTTTATAGAGCAATCCCGGATACCAGACTCGGTCGAAGGCCTGTTCCACGTCAAGAAAGACGCCCGAACAATATGATCCACGTTCTAATGCAGAGGAGACTACATCCACCACACGATGACATTGCTGAATAGTGGAGTGGGATGCTCGGAATCCAAACTGGTGATCTGGAATTATGTGATTTGCATCAACAATTTATTTAAACAGAAACATATTACTTATACATTTCCTTACAATACTTCGAATGTCTAGAGAGTCAAAGAAGAGTTTGCTAAGTTCTAAATTTTTAATAGCTTTTCGGAACAACGCTCATGATTCTTTTAGCGAAGTTTACAATAGGCTGTTTATCTTAAAAATCAAAGGATCCTACAAATACAAAATTAACACAACTAGTGGCATTCAGAGAGCAAAATCGTTTTAACATTCATTCATAATTTATAAAACAAAAGAAGATGCATGTTTACATATAAGGTTAGTAGAGTAAATCAATGCATCTATCATCGTATTAATGTAGAACTTCAATCTACAAAATAATATTGGATAAAAAATGTCTGCTTTTATTATCTCTAAAATGTAATGTGGAATTAGTGGCTTCAGCTGCGTACTGCATTTATGCATTAATTATTACCATTGAAATACGCGATTTTTTATGATTGTGTATTTTATGAGTCCATGCTAGCACACTCTGCAGACCAATCAAAAGTAACATCCCCGCGTTCGGGGATTGCAATATTGTAACGAACGGATCATTCGCTGTTGTTTGAGAAAACTTCAGCTGGTGACACATATTAATTCATAAATAATTCATTTCTCCTTTCTACCCAGAGATGAAACCACCCCTAACCGCAGGAGTATTGACATAATGAAACAGAAACTTATTTAAAAACAACCTGCAATAGTAAATCGGAAGGAATCTATAAACGATAGCTATACACGAGAATATGATAGACAGTGAAGAAACAAAATGAGATAGGTTACGAAGTCCTCCTACACGAGCCTTATTCCCTAGACTTATCTCCAACAGATTTCCATCTGTTCAGAAATTTGGACAACTTTCTTAAAGGTAAAATTTTTTGAATATTATTCTCAAGTCAAAAATACATTTTCAGACTTTGTTTCATCACAAAATTCAGAATTTTTCAGTTCTGGGATTGAAAATTCAACAAGGTAAAAGATAAATAGAAAATAAGGGTAAATATTTAAAACAAAAATGTTTTGATTAAATAAAGTCGTTTTATTAAATAATCTTTCCTTTGAAAACGGAAATTTCATATGAAACAACCCAATATAAAACACTTAAACCGATATACAAAACCGAATGACGGAAAAACTCCGTCTATACGATTACGAGTTGTATCGTTCAATATATGCACAAATACGCAATTCAGAATGATGCTACCAACAACCGTCGACACACAGTTTGAGTCATTATTTCAAAATACTAAACCTTTTTGATATCGCTCAAAATTAAAAAAAAAGTATATTTTTTATTTGCTGTCAAGAACAACAAATTGACAGACTGTAGATTGCCAGTCAGTAAAATTCAAACAAAATAGCATGAGAGAAATTACGAAGAACCGTGACCAATAGGACCTTTTCCGAGGCTTGATTCAATGTTCTTATGATAATAGATCCTTTATCCAGATACTTTTTAGTCTTCTCCCTGTGTCCTCAGGCATGTGAGCCATGGGTATTTGTTATATCAGTGGATTTGGGTGTTCGTGTGATTTTTCTTGAAACGTTTGTAGCATATTCGTCGACCGTTGTTATTTTTAAGTAAGCCAGTATGCAAACTTGTGTTATTGACATACCGCGGTGATTTAGTGATAAATCTTAGTATTTTTGATTTGTAGTCACTTTCGCTTCGTGAGTATGTTTAGCGATGCAGTAAATTTGTAATGCACATTTGCATAAGGTCCAAAATCGTTTTAGTAACTATGTGGACGTGTTTAATTTTTTCTTGTATTTCTGAATATTGAATAGATCAAACTAATTTTAAGATTTCCGTGTTTTTCTTAAAGACTATACCCTATGTTCATTGTTCAAATCAAATGTTAGTCCAAGTTATTGTAAGATAAATGGGAGGGCACATTTCATGTCTAAGAGTAACCTAATGTGTTGTGACTTTTTTTGGTTCAATCGAATATTTAAAAAAAAATTGTAAATACATAAAAATAATAGCCTATAAGGAGCAAAAAATTACAATCTTCTAAACTCCATTGTTACCGCTATTAAAATGTCAAAGCTAAGAGTCCTTCGAAACAATCTTATGAACAATTTGAATACAGAACTTCTTATTCAAAATGTCGAATCATTCAAGTAGAAAAAAAAAGTGACTGCCACTGCAGAATGAATATAAAAAAAAAGAAAGAAAAGAAGAGGTTATTTTCACTGTTGAAGAGGGAGGACTCGGTATTATTAGATCTGGTTCTATTTACATAGCCGTCGGGGCCTGATGACGGTGCAGGTAGCTCACGAAAGGTCCCAGTGTTTACCCGTCACAGCTGCTAATTACAATCACAATGCAACATTTAGTTTCCTCAAACCCTCTCCCAAGGCTCTCGAGATACCTCCGAATCACCTTCCTCAGGGCGGACCACCCAAGTAGGGCCATTAGAATATCTGATAATAACTGCATAACGACATCCACTTTGATCCTTCCCAATCGAATATTTGGTCGATTTACAAGGTAGGTATGTGATTGCTTTAAATCTATGTTATCGGCATTATTAAAACTATTGATATATATTTTTAGCCCAAGGAGAATATGGGAGGCAGGTATAAAAGAAGGAGAACAGATTGGCGAAGATTAGGAAAATTAACAGGAGACTGGTGTGTTTAGTACTTCAGCAATGGTAGGCAGGTATTCTTCATAGCAGGCATTCCTTTCATGGCAATCTTTATTCCAACTCAAACCCACTAGTTTCAAACATAGCTTCATCTTCATCCCCCGAGACGTCTGAAAAGAAGATAGACTCGTGACCTTCTAACTTAAAGCTGCTATTTGGGTACTACCAGTGGGCAGTTTCTCTACTTGTCTTAATGTTATGTCATTATACCTCACTTATAATATTTACTTGTATTATTATACAGTCGTAAATTTAGATAATATTTTTTTTAAGTATAATATAATTTATTATATGTGAGAAAGAAATAGTTGACTGTGGGTTCTATAATAGGATGTTGATAGTTGGGGGTGCAGTCAAGAAAACACGCAAAAATAGGTGAAACTATTTTATTTTAAGTGCCGACGTTTCGACCTACTATGTAGGTCATCTTCAGGGCCGATAGTAGCGGCTGCTTGGACAGCGAGGAACTGACCTGTCAGTTCCTCGCTGTCCAAGCAGCCGCTACTATCGGCCCTGAAGATGACCTACATAGTAGGTCGAAACGTCGGCACTTAAAATAAAATAGTTTCACCTATTTTTGCGTGTTTTCTTGACTGCACCCCCAACTATCAACATCCTATTATAATTTATTATAGAATCGTGAGACTGATAATATTGTTACATACAAGATATGATACAATTTTTGTGGTATCTGGCAAAAACAACGATATCGTTTCTAACTATTAGATTTTTCAGGATTTACATGCGTGTGTCCCAGACAGTCAAGAGAGTTGTTCGCATCACACAAACTTACCACGTCATTTTTCAAAAACTTTAACTTTTTTTCTCAGTATTTACATTAATTGTATAAAGCAAAGACATATGCTATTAACTACAATAAAACACAACTTATATTTATGAGTTTTTCGTCCCTCTCCATCAAATTCTAAGGCAAAATGTAACGGGTATGTTAACCGAAAATTGGTCTAACATAAATTTGGAATTTCATTTTAAGCTTTTAATGTCCTTTGTTATGATATTTTAAAACTTTAATGTTTTTCTTAATACCTATAATTATTACAAATTTATTGTTATTATACTTTAACTTCATTTTATTCATCTAAAGAATGAATGATGCCACAAATCGTTTGAAATAACTTCATTCGCCCTTATTTATTTAGTATATTTCTTAAAGTTATTTTCATTTACTACCCCTATTTATTTTTAAAGTTTAAAAACTTTACTTTTCTTAACCGCGAAATACTATATTTGGTACAAGTTTAAATAATGAACTAAAGCAGAGTTGCTGTACAATAGAAAAAGACCTGGAAAATCATATTCAGTATACATGTATTACTACCATTTTTAATACGTACGGTTGACTATATGAACAACACGTTATTAATGTAAAATATTTTGGTGACTAAAACTTCTCTTTTGGGGGAAAAGTGAATGAACTCATATTTCATGTAGTTCAGTGACTGGAAAGGAACCTGGGACAACGGATGATATACGATCGTCCCGGGGGTAACAACTTGTGTTCTACCCCCCTGTAAAATATGCATTCATTTTGGAACATTTCATTCAATTACTGCCACTAAAAGTGGGCATTAAGTAAAAAATATAAGAGAAAAATAATTACCTCTTCTGGGAAAGTAAACTGCATTAAGATACTTAAATGTACTACAAACACTGTTACTTAAACCAAGAAAAAATATTTTGTTAGAAGAGGATCGAAACGGGGAAACGGTATACTTAAATAGATGTTTACATAAGTACATAGATTAAGGTGTCCTTCATCATGGTTTTGTATGTATAAATAGATTCTATTAATAATTTATAATTAAGAAATTATCTCTAATTTTACTAACAAATAATAGACAAAAAAAAAAGCTTCATAAGGATCCATGTTCCGATTATAAACAAATAAGCAGAAATATTTAAAATGTAAACGGTTGACTAGATAATGTAACAACAGTGTAAGGTGAATTTCATTCCTATCATTTCTGTTTATAAAAACTATTATTCTTTGGTACTACGATGTTTTATATTCTATTTTTTTCTGATTCTTTTATTCTCAGCCCTGATGATAGCCTAAAACTTAGGCCGAAACGTAGGTACAATAAAATAAGTCTATCTTTTTTTGTATAATTTATTCACAGCAACCCCTGACCATTTTACACTGTAAATGTAGAAAATTTAGATTTTCTGTTGTTGTTGTTTATTTAAATGGGAAACGGTAATAGCTTCTGATCTATTGACTGTATTGTAATATGGGAATGGTCTCATTAGACGAAAAAAACCTACACAATATATTAAACAATAACTTACTAGATTCAACGAAAATAAATTTAGAAAATACCAACCTATTATCTTATCTTTATCAGTGAGTTTTCATAAATCTGCATAGCCTGTTGATCATTTTTCCTACCAAAGAACGTATCACATCCCAGTATATCTAAAAAGAAAGTAATAAATAAATACGATTTTAACCATTTTTTGAGTAAAAAAGTGAAGTGCTGTTGCAGCAAACCTTTTTAAACCAGTTTCAGATAAAATAAAACTGTTTTTATTCACATTCCATTCTGTACAAGGACAGTAATAAAGATCGGGAAAGTGAAGAAATAAAGTTGGAAACAATAAATAGAGAGATAAGAACAAGTGAGAAATAAAAAGGAAGATGAATAATCCATATTGGTTCTTCGTGTGGTGATAATTTAATTAAAATGGAATATTTATTAATTAACTTAAATTGTCAAATAAATATAGTTAGTATACCTATATAATATCTTTAAATATTAATAAGAGTTGAACTCCTGTCTTGAAAATGAAATTGTCCGTTATAGTGACTACAACAAGAAATTTTAATATTAGAAATTCGTATTGAATTGACTTATTATTTTAATAATAATTATTACATATTATTAGTGACACCTTTTTAGAGTAAATTTATAAATTGAAAATAAAACACAATCAAACAGACTGCAACCGCTCCTTCTCACTACACAGACTAGCAGAAATTGTCCCTTTCGCTTAAAAAGTTTATGACTAAAAGGGCACAGTCCCCTAGCAGTGGTGAAGCCTTTCCTCGACCTTTCTAATGCTAAATGTTAAATTAGGTAGATACATTCTGATGAGAGACAATAGTCTTTTTTAAACCCTTGCGAGCTCTGAAATTACAGTTATAATCAACTCATAAGGTCTGTTATGATATGGCATTTATCATTATTTTTCTAATAAGATAATCATTATTGAACTTCGTGTAAAAATCATGCAAAAAACTAAATTTAATTGAAAAACATTAAATAACGACGATAGAAATCTGAGATACATGGTCTGTAAATAAACTTCTGTATAGTTGTGTATTAAGTAAAGCTGTATATTAAACAAACAATGTTTGAAATATTATCCCAGTTACTGATAAATCTTCAGAATGATAAAGTACATTACTTTACATAAATCGCGGTTAAGCTTAACTGAAGACTAACAAAACTTTATTTTTTACTAAATCTTCACATCTTAAAGATAGAATAAAGTTATTTTATATTATTTTTAAGCTGAAATGGTAATGAAACTTATTACTAAACTTGAGTTAATTCTTTATTAGCTGGCATTTTTTTACAGATATCTTGTTAAAAAGTTTTAAAATCATATAGAAATTATGTGAGTGTTTGGTGAAGTATTGTAGAAACTTAAATTTTATAATCATCAATACAAGATAAAAACATCCAAAGATACAAATAAATATTAAAGCAGCAGCCTAATTTAGAGTTGAAACAACACATTTCTCGATAACGGGTGAAAATAAAATAATTTAATAAGTTTGTCTCATTATCGTGACCAGGACCTTCAGTATTTGCGAATTTTCATAGGCAAAGCCACGGTAATGTCTTTTGCTACATACTAAGGAATATATGGATTAATTTATGAGACAAGCATACGAGTATGACTACTGGCAGGATCAACTGGAGAGTTTGATATATTCTGCAACGAAAAAATAACAGTCATAAAATAAGAATAAAAACACGCTTTTGTATCAAGTCGAACGAAAAAGTAGAAAAGTAATATTAGTTTAAGAATAACTAAAGAACATGGGTTAATAGCCATCCAACAAAAACTAAATAGTTTTAAATAAGTTTTGATAAAGAATAGAGTGACAACAAAATAAAAATCATTAGTTTAAAAAAACGCGTGGATTGCGTCGTTTTCATAATGACTATACCTTTACTCTTACCAGTCATTAAAATATCTACAATTCAGGTCAAGAACTCCAAGATTTGCGAACAAATGATTTTTTTTGTTCGCTATTCTATTCTTATTTTAAACTTATTGATAATTATTTTTTAATTTTTAATTTTGTTTCCCGTTATGGCATGTTTTTTGTTTTTTTTTAAACTATAATTTCTGCCAGGCCTTAAAATTTGTACTAAAAAAAAAATTATATTTTTAATAATAACAAAAAAAAAGCAGTACCAGATTGGATGTTATTGTGTTAATTTTTTTTCCTGGTGACCAAAGCCATTAAGATAAAAACATAAACATATATTATTTTTAGGGCTAATAATTAATTCCTAACAATTTAAATAATTATTTGTCCAACATTAAGGAACCGTACTCGTTACCTTATGATTTATAGAGTATATGGTTAATCAATATAGTGTATAGTATTCCATTCAGCATGTGGTATTCCATATAGTACATAGTATTCTATATAATATGTAGTATTCTATATAGTAAATGGTACTCCATTTAGTATACCGTTAACTGAAATTTGACATAGTTCTTTGTGAACGAACAGGCAGAGTACCTAGCCCCAGAGATGATATACGAGCCCCCCAAGTAATGCCGACCCCTAACGATTGACAGATCTCTCCCACAAATCAGTTAGGTCCCACGTGGGAGGGGTAAGTTCCCCACTCTGCCCCACCACCACCGCAGTCCCAACACAGTCAGTGCGAGTCTTGGTGCCGTGGAGGAAGGTAGTGTTCCTCAACATCTTGAATCAGCGCTTCGTCGATCGGATATTGTAAACAAGAGGTACATTCTATGTATATGTTATTTGTTCTATCAATCGATTAATTAATACTATCTTTAATTATTTAAGTAGAAAATAGATACCCTGTCTGAGAAATGGAATTAGATAAGGTTCGGAAATCGGTAGCACAAACAGCCTTATCAGAGGTCAATTCTTTTTTTATTAATTAACTGGTTGATATCTTTTATCTTTTCTTACTAACGAGATGTTTGATTATTGACATACGAGAATGAACCAGGACATTTCTTAGAAACCTACCGATATAGATTTATAGATTTATGTTTGAATTCCTTTTAAGTTACATATGGTCTCTCTCTCTCTCTCTCTCTCTCTCTCTATATATATATATATATATATATATATATATATATATACATACTTATCTTGACTGTTTATAAATAATTTTTACTTACTTAGTCTCGAAACGTCAATAAAAGGAAGTTTTAAGTTAAAGAATAAATTGAATCTCAAGAACGGAAAGTAAATATTTTGATGCAGTACAAAATTACATAATGAAATAGATGTATATCCAATTGAATTAATAAAAATAGCTAACACTGATTACGTTTACTTAAACTTTTACGAAAATATAGTTTTTTTAATTCTTATGAAGTGTATATCAGAAATATCCTGGTTGGTCAACATTTAAACTAAATAATTATTAAAACTAGTAATTAAAATCATTAAAAAAATAAATACAGATATGATATTTAGATTCTAGATAGTATATATATATAAATAGATTTCTATTTCATTTAATATAGTTATCAAAACCCCAAAATAAATTTCAACCACGTATAAAATTAATAGTATTTATATTTCAGATCTAATTTGCTTTAATCCCAACAATTTATGGTTTATAATTTTCATCCCATAAATGAGTTAATCAATTTACTTTTGTTTAGAAAGCTAAGAATGCTTTCATGACTCAACACCAGTGGCTTGAATGAGTTCTTGAGTGACAAGCGACACCTTGCTATACTAGACGGATCTTGATAAGCATGCGTTTCAGACGGAAGATAAATTCGTAACTTCTTCATAATTTTAAAAATATCAATTTCTTTTTCTATTTAATAATAATAATAATATTTTTACCGTGATATTAATAATAATTAATAATTAGTTTACCCTTAGGCTCGACGAATATCCAAATGCTCGAATACTACCCAATCGCTGTTTATAAATATCCATCCAAAGATTCATTCATTTTTTCAATGATACCATAATGAAGTGTAGTAGACTGTTATTATATTATATTATTTGTACCAGTATTATAAACAAATTCTAATACCTTATAAAAAACATACAGCGTTCATTCATTTTTTTTTATTACCTCTCTTGATTTAACCCACGAATGCATACTAAATATTTATATGACATATTTTCATTCAATAAATGTGTTAGTATTTTAATCGATTTTAGTCTTACAGATATCACAAAGAATAAACATGATTGTAAAGTACCATGAAATGAATCCATCGATAATTTAATTTAGTTTCTGGTTATCTATTACTAAAAATAGTCATACCTGGCTATTTTGGATTTATCCACAGCTATTGAATAAATACAAATTGACGAAATAGAAAATTGAATAATTATATCAATATTAGTAATGGCACGTTTCTTATTTTAAATATATAATTCATTTAATTATTGTCATGAATATAATCTTAAGGTATTAATAAATCGGATTTTTCTTATTTAGAAAGCTTAAATAAGGATACAAGTTTACACTAAATTAAAAATGAATGACATATAGATTAAACAAATAAAACAAATAACTGATTATATAAGAAAATGTTTAGATGTAAAAAATATCACTAGTCTAAAAAAATTATTTAAATTTTTTTTCAATTTCTGGAGGATGTATATTTATTTGTTAAGCGGTTTATTAAAGTTTGTATATGCAACTAGTGATGATGTTTTCCTCTTGTGCTAACATACTGGTTATTCGACTAGTGCCCGAAAATTATTATTATTATTCGAAAAGTTTTTTAAACATCACGTCTTCTTTTGTTATCGTATTCATGCGCACGCATCAGATGGTGTTGACGAAACATAAGACAATGATTTCACTTCCGACAGATCCCAAGATCATTAATCCCCCGCGAATGAGGCCCGTAATAACCGCGCCGAGACGAAGTAATGTATGTAAATCCTAATCGATCCAGGAGTGGCATCGATAATAAACACAAAGAGCTATAATTTATACGTCTAATGACGACTGTCAGGGACGAGGCTCCGAGTGTGTACAAACATTTGTCAGATCCTTTGGCTCCTGACCAATCATTAATCAGCTAGCATACGACAGACGGTTATAAAAACCCAGTTGGTTGGTCCGTTTAACGGGGTCCCACAAATCAGGGGTTTTGACATGGTGGCTACCTACCGTACCGCTTTCTTACTAACAAGAGGACAATCTTTCAGCTTTTCCCTCGACAAATATACTAATATAATAGAAAAATTGTGGGATCAGTTTATGTTTCTCGTTCGTTTTCGTTCATAGTTTAACCCTTATATTGTAACAACAAACCTATACCATTACTATCAATGAAGGGTCTTGGACACCAGTTGTGCAGGATTGTGATTTGTCCTAGATCACGCTCAACCGTTTGATTTTTCTCCCATATTTTGGGTTCCACTTGTAGAGGCTGGGCGAGCCCCAGGAGGATTCTATAGCCTGTAGGTTCCATATCCCGCTGCTAACAGATTAAATAAATGTCTTGCCAGCAGTGGGATTTGAACCAGGACCTTCAGTGCTCTACCACTGAGCTGCCCGCTCCCTATAAAAACAAACAATATACCTTCATATGTTTATTTACACCTTTCATTTAATTATATATCTTACTTCTTTCTTAGATGATTTTAAATCTATGATAAATCCGCTTATCACATTACGCTAGATGCTAAATCCATTCCTAATGTCAGTCCGTGATTCCACTTCAAATCAATCTCTAAAATTCCTTCTTTGGAACTTAAATGGAGCCCTTCATCGAAGAAACTAACTGAAACATACTAACATGTACTTGATACCCAAACTTACTGGTACAAACATTACTGACAGACACATTACCACAGAATCCGATAAGGAGACTGAACAGTCTCTGGAATAGGGATCTACTACAGAAAGATGAAACACGCTAGGAGATTTTTCAACGGGAGTTTTCACCACCCACGCTTCCGTAATCCCTTAAGGGAGGTTTGGAAACGAAGATCACAAATGCATTATGTGCCAAATGGCATTTATATTATTTATTTCAATAAATATATTATTCTTATATGTATATTTAAACTTTGAAATCAGGCTACAGTAAATTTAACGTAATTAAAAATATTTTAAAAATAATTATTTAAATTATGCCAGGAAAGGGATGCCTTTATACCTTGAGTTGCCCACGGTTTTTAGTTTTAGGTATGCCAGTAACCTTTACTGGTTGAAAAGTAACCATTACTTATTTAATAATCATTTATTTAAACATATCTATAATCATTAATCAAAATGGACATATTGGAGATGTATAATATAAAAAAACAAAAAACTTCCAGAGGCTTTTTAATAAATTAATGAATATTGACAGAAAATGTTACATTGCAGTGCTGGACATAATATGTCATATGTCATATTATTATGACATTTTCTGAAGGAATATGTAAGGGGAGATGTGATTTCAGAAGCTACAAACCGATAAAAAGAAACTTTAAAAGAAATTAAATTTTTCTAAATTTAATTTCATGTCTACAGTATATCATTTCATTCTCTTTATAATAAATATATGGCTTTCATAACCTATACATATGTATCATATCATCATATACTATTCATTTGTGTTCAGTATAGTGATGGAAAAGTAACTTGTAATTAATTCAAATAAAATTAATTTAATTTTAGTAATTAATTAAAACAGTTACTTCTTAACTATTACAACAAACTCTCGAACCTAAAGCAAAGAATGCCTTGCTTTCTAACAGATATAGTTAAATACATCTACAGTAAATCACGAGGTAATTTTTTTTTATTACTTTAAAATACTAAAATAGAAGACAACCTACAATGAGTATGATTGTTGTTTGGTTATTGTACGCGATATCACTACACAGATCAAAGCTAACTAGATAGACCTCTGTTGACCATAGGCCCAACTTGTGGCTCCAACTATATAATCTCCGAGCAAACTCCCTCATTATAGAATATCGCTGGAGAGAGAGAGAGTAGTGAACGAGTTTGATCCTTCAAGGATAAAAGGTCCTTTTTATTTTTTTTTTGTTTTTTATCCTTTTGTTCTCCTCCCGTTTTTTAAGCCTGCTGTTTCTGTAGGTATTGTATTTCACCCGCTGAGTCAACAGAGAGGTGTGGGTAACAATGATCCGCGCTGCGGGCAGGTGTCGCGTCGAGTAAGGACGTAAACAAACCTTCTTGACACGATAAAACATATCATAATGGCGTTTTTAGACAATACTGTCCATTAGTTGTAATAAAAAAATAATCCTTTTATTCTTACAACACCATTCAAAATTATTCCTTCTATTTTATACTTTAAGGAATATCTTCCTTTGTCCCAACACTGTGATAAATAGATATTTCAGTTGTATAAATTCTAATAAAAACGCACTTAAGAAAATTACCAGAAGATTAAATTTTAAGATGAGTGGGGGAGTTGTAATGTCGTAGGTCCCGGCTTCAAATCCATCTGTGGCAGATATTTATTTAATCTGTTAACAAATGAGTATGGATCCTGTGGGATCTGGAGACCCTCCTGGAGCTCACCCAGCCTTTATAAAGTGGGTACCCACTATTGGGTAATACCTGACAGTTGAGCGTGATCTGGGATTAATCACCTCCCTGCACAACTCTTGTCATGGGTATGCCATAAATAAATATTTCTTCATCTTCAAAACATCATTAATCAAACGAATCACAGCCCTCACTATAATTTTTTTAAGCAGTACAATGGCTTGGATTTATGAGATTCGTTACTTATTCCTTTGAAGACTAAAGTTCCTAATATACATTCCATAAATTTTAGATTAAAATCGCTGCATTGTGAAAAATAATTAATAACTTTAGTTATTATTTATAAATTAATTATTTATTTATTACTTCAGAAATTTTAAGCCTTGCCTTAATTATCTCTCTATTACCTCTCTGGAGCAGGTGTTTACTACAGCGAGATGAAACACCCTAGGAGTGCCGTCAACGGGGCGTTTCTCCATCCATGCTTGCCCGTGAATCCCTTAGGGGAGATTTTCAAAATGATATCACAAATACAATATGTACCAAATGGTATTTGAATAATTTCTCTCAAGAAATATTTATTATTATATTATATCTCACTCGAGGCAGCCCGGACTGTGTAGGTCCTTCAAACGACTGTCATAACTATGTAAATTTAATTCTCTAGGATTGATGACGCAAAGGAGTTTAACTGCCTTGCCACACACGCTAGCAGGTCTCTCCAAATATAATAACCCACGTAGTTATCAAGCCGCTAAGTGAATGGCAACCTGGTTTGTTCATGCAAGAACCTTAGGATATATAAGAGAGAGTATTAGTAAAACAAGATTGGACTGGTAGTTAACCCTTGCGAGACCCCTTGAGATAAATATTTCATAATTAAAACATACTCATTTGAGTGAAGACAGGTTGATTGGAGGTAAAAAATGAGAATGGGCCCCCCAAGCTCTTTGTGCTGGAGGAGGCGTGGCCGAGGAGATTATAGAAAATTACAGGCCCAGGAACCCCCTCTTCGCTCCATGTTTGCTTTAGTGGCTCCATTAACTCAGATCACATCCTACCTTCGCTCGACCGATCATTAGGCCGGTTTGTCTTATATTCTGAATTAATATCAACAGGATTAAAATATTTCCAGGTATTTATCAGCATAGGTATTTGTTTCTTAACTGCTAGGTAGTGTAATGACCGGCTATATACATTTTTTTTTTGTATTTATTTATTTTAGAATAAACGATGACAAATGAGTTATAATGGACAGGATGGATTTATATCATGAACCTTAATTGCTAGGCATTATTTCATAAGATAATTGAAATGTAAATTGTTACACATTCTTTTACGGATAATATATTTACAAGAGAAAAGAATGAGGAATAAACCTATATTATTAATTTAATTTATTAAAAAATTTATAGTAAACACAGTTGAGTATTTTATGAATTAAACCTGATACGAATATATGATTAAATACGCCAACTGGAAACCAGTATTATTATTAATTTTAAATTATATCACACTGACTCCAGTTGAATAAATCCGATGCTTAGGACTTCAACTTGACAAACGTTTAACTAGGAATCCTCTAACTAGACTGAAAGCAATTGCTCGCCCCTTCCAGGCTATTTCAATACTTACTTAACTAAACAAACGCTCTAAGTTCCCAATTAATTACAAAATATTCATATACACGACTATTACCAGACCTACCTGGACTTATTGAGTAGAGAGAGCTTTGATGCTCCACTAAGCCATCGTATTCCTCTCATATCCAATCCTTATAATAATAATAAAGTCGTCCATAATGACCTCAATGTCCTATTTGTTGAATAGCCCAGTAGTTTCAAATGTAGCATAGACATTTTCTGAAATTAAAAATAAATGGTATCTATTACTGTTAAAAAAATTTGTCTCTACACTTACAAACAATATCACTAAAAAGCTGTTGATTTTGTTCATGGCTGTAACTTTTCAATCTATTACTTTGTAATTCTAAAATTTTGTTCCTTACATTGAAAAAATAATCATTAATCTCCTCTCCGTTGCTAAGTTGAAATTCAAAATAAAAGAAAACTCTTCGTAGATATTTTCTCTAAGTAGTTAAAACAACCGTATTGAGGTCGACCCAATGCGAAATAAAAACATATCTTAAGCAAATAGATTTAAACTCATACTGGATGACGAAAAACGCATTTTATCATTAAGTGGTACTCGAGTCAGTAGTGAACCAGATCAGCTGAAATTCTGATTTGGTCAAACAAATAAACAACTACGTTCTTAAATCGATTGATATAAACTGTTCTTTATACAAATATGTTGCAGTTGTATTAACAACAAGACAATAAAATGTGTACATTTTTAATTGTTAATGGCATATTCTTAAAGAAACAGAGAACTATTTAATATATTTATAAAAATAAAAATTATGTTTTATTATGTCGTCATTAATACCGCAAGAATAACGGTGCCGAATAGAGGTGCATTAAACATTGGGAGTGATGATTTCAAATAGATTTTTAAATATTTTTATTTGAAAAGAAAAGATATGTCCAGGACCGGGACTCGAACCCGGGTCGTCCAGATCACTAGTCTGGAGCTCTACCAATTGAGCTATCCTGGCTCGTCCCCGGCCATAGACATATCCTTTCTTTTCACTGATCCCATGTCCCCAAGATTTTTAAACAATTTCTTAGAAAATTTATTTATTTATATATTCTTATTATATAAAAAAAATTAAGGTAATCCGTAAAATCATAATACTATAATATTCAATAAATCTAAGGTATGAACGGATTCAATAGTCCAGACAAATATTTTTATCAGAAATATGTCACTGATAATCAAAAATATATTCAGTGTTGTTGAAATCGATTTGGGTGATACTTATTTCTCTTGTATCATATTTATAAATTTATTTATAATGCGATGGATAACATCACTATTTCGTATTTTGTATTTATACAGATTTTAATAAGCTTTTAATTATATTTTTAAAAATAATTATATATTAACCAAACAATCATATAACAGCTTATCAATAAAATCATAAAATACTTTTATTCAGAAATATAATTCACTACTAATCGAAAACTCATTTAATGAATGTAGTTGAAATAGATTTGGACGATACTTATTTCTTTGGTATCATAGGTATTGTATTTATAAATTTATTTATAATGCGATGGATAGCAAAGCTATTTTGTATTTTTGTTTTCACAGGTTTTTAATAAGCTTTATTTATATTTTTTTAAATAGTCATATATTAATCAAACAATCATATAGCGGTGTATCGATAAACTATACGCCAGGTGTGAAATAAACCGTTATACGAAGACTACGGTGGATTCCTAAAACGGTACCTAGCCGAAAATACTAAACGAAAAAGGTTGCGTATTAAAGTCAAACAAGGAGAAAAATAAAAGAGATTTCGTCATGAGACCTTTACACGATTCGCCACTAACAAGGAGGTGTTGCTTCAATCTTTATTGCTTATTTATTGCACTCATAGCTTCCTATAAAGGCTTATCAATCTCTTCAATACTCTCGATTTAAATAATAAATAAATGGCCAATGTGGAATGTTTATATTCGTCAAGAATTACATTTGATATTAATAACACTCCTTTTTTCATCTTCTACTAATAACTTTGGAATCTCATTTATTTTATACCATTTATAGGCCAATAAAATGAGTAATTTTTATTATCAAAATTATTTTTTTAATTAAATTTTTTTTAATGATTTTTTTTTTAATTTACAGTATTTTAAATACTTCTCCATACTTCTCTAAGATATTAAATACTTTTATGTTTCCAATTATAGAAATGGTCCGGTTGGAGGTCAAATAAATTATTCCTTAAATAGCGATGAACTATTTATTTAAATAGATAAACTGTTTATCCCTACATAAAGCAGTATTTATCTCACCTCCACCCGGACCATTTATTTCTCTTTATTTATATAGTCAACTAATTATCATTCAAGATATAATATAAGTCATTTTTACTAATTATTTGTTCGCAATTTTCACCATGTTAATTTTGACACTTAGCAACTACTTAAACAAAACATTGTATAATAAAATCCTAAGTTCATTATTTAAAAAATGAGTCTTTTTTAAAAAATTTATTAACTCTTCCGTTAAAATCCTTTTTCCACTATTTTCCAAGTTTGAAATAGGTTCTAAAATCTCAAATTCACCAAATTTTTGGATTTTGCCAATTATCTTCTGGCTATTTAGCCAAGTCCTAACGGAACGTCCTGAACATTTTCATACCATGCACTAAAGTCATAAAAGCTGTTTAAAATTAAACATCGTTCGTGAGATACTCTTTGTACCTCTCATTAACTGTAAACATTATCGGCCATATGTTTACTTACATCTTTCAGTTAATTATATAATTGTAGTTGATTTACGAGCATTTAGACGTTAAACAAAAAAAAAAGTTTCTTGTTATCGATAGCGTGTTTTAAATATCTTAACAAATAATGAATTACAAGTTACAATCCAATGCCTGAAAACGCATTTGATAAAACGTTTAAGTATAACAAAGCTTAGTTGTGGAATTATTGTTTATCCCTTGAATGTCATCAATAATTGAGTAAAATTAACGATTTGTTTTAATTAATGTCTATAATTTCACCTAATTCTATATTTAAAAAAAAAAGATAGATTTCAGGCTTCAAATCCTTTAAAATTTAATCAATCATGCTACGATTGCTCTTGTTCAAGTTTTTTTTTTTTATAGTTCTAATTATTAATTATTTTTATGTTCCTTATGTATACATTTACAATCCCGGTAAATAAGTGGTTAGGCGAATTTCCTCGAAAATCAGTTTTTTGTTTTTAGAGAAGCGGAGTCGTGTTATTTAATAAGGGATTAAGAATTTAAAAAAAATCCAGAAATTGGCTTGAAATGGAGTGCTTATATTCCGACTCCATTTCGAGCTGAAAACTACGAGAATGGTATGATCCCGCTTGCTTCAGTATAAGAAAATCACTTTGGAAATCAAATTTCTGCATGACCACTTATTCACCAGGGTTGTATATATAAACCGCAAGCATAGCGTTACGTTTGTATACACGATTTTAAGTAATAAAAGTGGCATTAGGATTTTTTAAAGGGGGTAAAAAAATCCTTAGATATGTCGTCCTTCTGAAGGGACGTAAAGCGGGGGTCCTGGGCCGGTGCGGTGTTTGGTACTCGTTAAAGATAACTATCCTAATTATACCCGGATAGGCAGAACTTAGAGCTCCCACTGTTGCATCGTCCGATTAGCCATAGGAGCATAATGTGACGTTTAATAGATGAGCAAACATACAAGTAATAAAGTATTAAATCAAGAGAAGTTGCTATTAAAAATTATGGCTAATTATTTATATTGTAAAGCAAACAGATTATAAGCTATCGAAGTGAGACATTATCGATCGGTACAATCCCACTCCGGCAGGCTGAGGGCACAATGTAGACAAGGGCGGGGGACGAACGCCACCTGTGCGTGCCGCGTGGCCCCCGCTTGGGATGCCGTTGCCATGGCAACACCCCGTCCCCATGTAAATCAATTCCATCCCGGCGGAGTCCCCCAGGAATCTATACCCCTCCCCCCTGATGGCTTCAAAAGAGGCTTTCTGCCACCTCTGCCAATTCGGCCAAATTAACCCCCGAGGCAATCGGACCTGCCGCGACAACGAGTTCAGTCGTTCCGGGATCGTTACGGGGCGATAAAG
Source organism: Troilus luridus (assembly GCA_964056705.1). Lineage (NCBI taxonomy): Eukaryota > Metazoa > Arthropoda > Insecta > Hemiptera > Pentatomidae > Troilus > Troilus luridus. Next base: position 92,906,383 of record OZ057414.1, on the reverse strand, counting down.
CCGTTCCTCTAACAGACAGATAAATCCATTCTTCACCAGTTAATGTACTCTAAATAGCTAATAGATACAATTAATTATACTAAAAACAAAATACCGCTCGCTTACATAATATTCAATCAATATATAGAGGTGTGGTGTAGAGGTTAGCATAACAACCTTCTATGACCAAGATCGCCGGTACCCATCGATTCTCTTTCGGAAATATTATCTAATATTCGGATATCCAAGCCTTTCGGAAAGCACGTAAAACGGGTGTACCGAACCTACAAGGTGTTAGGTAATCGTTAAAGATCCCTATCAATAATATACCTGGATAAGCAAAATAACACTCGCAATATTGCATATTGTACAATATGGCAATTGTACAATTAGCTACAAAAGCGAAAAGTGACATTAAATAAATAAACAACCAACGAAAACCAATATATTTCTAGTATTTAACGGAAAATGGAGAACTTAGTGGGCACCTAAGATAACTACGACAAGAAATAAGAAATCATAAAAAAAAAAAAATCACGCTTACAATTCTTCCATTCCCCCTGTTGCTTAGTATAAACACACGGCTACATTATGTTTCCGTGTGTGGACAGATACAATAATTTATATCTTTATTATCCCAAGAAAATAGTAGAATTATCCCTAGAAATTAGGCTTACTTATATTATAAATGTTATTAATGGAATATTTGGAGCATTGGTATATAAAAGGTCAATATGATGAGAACCATGATCATTCTTTTAGATTGCCATGATTACAAGTTTTGCCGTAGCCCTTGCTATTTTCCTACGGGGCCTTCTTTATTAATTCTCCTTCCAGATAGCCGGGATTCGAACCCGTGGTATTATCAGAAGATACTAAACTACTAACTTGCTTAGCATTGAGATGCTTCCAGAGTACGGTGAACGGTAGGTGAGATGTGGTAGATAGTAGCAAATATTCCAGAGGCAGCTGGGAACCGTGCTCTATTGTCTGTGTGCGGGGTAGACCTTCACGGCTCGACTACACTACTTATAAGGTTATTCCCAACCAACGAACTCCACCGTCTTTTCTAATCAACTATTCAAAAATTAATAATTAATTTTATTTCTCACAAGTCGAAAAAGCTGGACAGAACAAGAAAGTTTTATAGTTCCAGTTTTAAGAAATAAACTTTCGATAAATTGAAAATATAGCTGTAGCACATAAATAAACTTTTAAATATTAGAAATATTCTTCAGTTATAAATCAAATTATATCCTAATTATTTAATCAACTAATCTCTTCCGAATGTAAACTGAAAGGTGGTTGAAAAAAAGTTGGATTCAATGAAGGAACTCATTGGTCTATATATAAAAGAAAATATGTTATTAAAACATATATATTTATTTCTATTTTTTGACAAATATTAATTATTTAATAATTAATAAAAGAACTATTTAAAAAATCAGAACTTTACAGTAAACGACAATGTTATAGTTGTTTTTTTTTTACTTCACTAAATTAAACTTACGAAGATAATCAACATTTAAAATACCTCATTAAATTTTCAAAAAAATGTCTTTGATAATTATGATAAATATTTGTTTTTAAATAACAATCACACCTAGAGTTATATTTTATATTTTATGTAGCCTCAATAATAGAAAACTGGTATATTTCTTAAATAATTAATTAAGTAAGTATATTTGTACAATTCTAGTTACATCGTTAACATATTTCACACAAAAAAATTAATGATATGACAATTTAAAAAAAAGTTAGTCTGTATAAAACATTAACTAAAAAAAAATATTTAATTTTTACAAATATTAGGCAATTTAAAAAAAATGCTCTTTACTTTCTTTAAATTATCTTTGTCCATAAATCTTTTTAACGAGTACATTAATGAATCAGTACATTAATGATAAACTGATTTAAAGCTTATCTTATCATATTGTATAAATAAACTTGAAAAAAAAACAATGCATTTTTTTTTATCAGAAACAGTTAACATGTTGGTAAACAAATATAATTAATGTAACAATCAACTTTTAAGGAGAAACAAAAAAAGAAAATGCTTTTTTATTTCTATTTTCCTTAATTTTTTATTGTTAAAAATTATGTATAAGTATTTAATAATTAATATAGAATTTTTTGTTATAATTATATTTCTTAGTTTTTGGTAGTTGTAATAAATGTAATAACTCTAACAATAATATAAAAAATAGAGAGGTACTCCGAAAATATCTCGTTTTCGTAATTTTTTGTTGAAGAAAAATGAAATATATTATAAAAAGCATCTTAATGTATAGGTTACGGAGGCTGTTCCTATGTCTGGGCAATTGGATGAGTTTTTGATTGATGATAGATATAAAAATTGATGGAATCTAAATTTATAATCTACTCTTACTTTAGACATAATTATCTCATTGTATGAATTAATTAAATATTGTTTTTATCTTTGATTAATTTTCAGTTGATATCACAATCACTCTTTACCCTCAAAAATGAACATTAGTGGGTCGTTTTTACCATTCCACACCGTCAGGAAATGAATGGAAGCCAACGTAAACAAATATGAATGAGAATCCTGATATGAATGAAGCCGATAGATCTTTGCCGGAAGTTTTTTCACATTCTTATCTACATCTGACTGATTCCGTGGATCTTATCCCAACCTATTCGCGGTAACTTAAGTTGGTGTATATTTTTTGTCGAAATAAGAACCAGTTTTAGGTTAAAGCAAATAAATCTTTTATTTTTAGCTACAAAACTCGAATGATTATACAAGCATCATTACTTATACATAATTAAATAAAATGTCCTTAACCAGAAAATCGTTTTTAAATTATATGCAGGATCTTCAAAGGCGTATTGACAACTCCTTAAATTGAATTTATGGTGGACAACCCCGTAACTGGAATTTAGGGGGAAACTTCTTGCAGCAGAAATATGTCGCCTAATACTACCTCATATTTCATCCCTTAAATTTCTCCAACAAACATAACTCAGGAATTTTCAATGGAATGGATCATATTTTAAAACTGATTCGGGTTGGAAATAAAATTATAGATCGATATATTGGTAAAAACGGATTTTGAAATGTGTTAATCAGGGAAAAATCGCAATTTCATTTGCTCCACATATAGCCTTTTATGAATTATCCCTCTATAGGAAAATGTTTAGATAATTTAATTTGTTGTTTTTACTATTAATATGGTTGCATTAAGTTTTTTTTTCTTAACCTCCTTTATTCAATAATATAATACATAGTTACAAATATATCCATAATACTATACAAATTATATATCGTTCGCTTACATTAAGTTGTATTCATTATATATATATATATATATATATATATATATATATATATATATATAATTATTTGCTCTTAAAAATTACTAACCATTAATTTTTTTAATACTCAGGCATTAATTTATGGTCATCCACCAATTCTATATATAGACATAGAACTACCTTACTATTTTAACTAAATAATAATATTAATTATCAGATTAAGAAGTGACAAATGATTGCAGTGATATTGTTAGAAGTAAATCACAAAAATATAGAAGCCCTCGTTACTCTAGCCTTATATTCAAATATAAATAAAATCAGGAAATAAAAGAATGGCTACTGGATCTTTAAGTTTATGATTTTAAAGTTACTACAAGTAACTAAGGCTAAATATAATAATTTAATCTTGTAAAAAAATCTATGAGTAAAAATAGTAGTTTTTATGTCCTCTAACGAAAGCTTGTCAAAAATGAACTTTCGAATTGCAAAATGTTGGCTCCCCTTTCTCTTGAGATTTCTAGGAAGGCTTTTCTTGGACTTGACCTGTCCAAAGACCAGGATGGCAAGCACGATAGGAAAACATTCTTATGATTTACGACGAGTTTTAAGGGACCCACAGGTACCTGCAACGGAAGCTCTGACTTTAATAACAATGGTGGGAATTTAAGAACGGCATTTCTAAAACTATAAATGTCTGTCAAGGAAAAGTAATGGCTCATGATGTTTTTAAGAAGTTCCTTACATGTTTTGATCACGTAACAAGCACTTAAATATAATACAGGGGTAAAAATAATTTCATAAGCACTGCAAAAGTTGAAGAATCATGATAAGCTGAAGAAAAAATGGAAGAATATTTTTTTTTTTAAATCTTCCTCAGTACTTCAACATCTGAATATCTCAAATTATGGTCTCAAAATAACAGACGTGTGAAAGCAATACATCAAATTCAAAGTATGAAAGTTTTTTGGTAACTCAAAAATACTTAAGATGCAACGTGGGAGACAAAAAAAACTAACAGATGTTGAATATTGAAGACAAATAACTAAAAATCATTAATCTGCTCTGAGTAATGAAGCCCTAAGACTGCATGATTTGCAAAAAAAATAAAAATAATAATAATCCGTTCAACTATAACTCATGAAGTCTTGGGTTCAGTACATGGTAGAGACTGTAATATTTTTAGGACAACGGTTAGGCAGGGTCCTACATAACGCTTAATCACCAGATTTTCCCCCAATCAAGGGTACCCACTTTATATTGGCTGGGTGTGTCCCAGGAGGATCTCCAGATTCCACAGGGTCCATCCCCGACTGTTAACAGATTAAATAAATGATCTGATAAAGCTGGATTTGAAGCCGAGACCTTCGGCACGGCAACTCAGCGCTCTACCACTGAGCTAAAAATAAAAAATAACTAATATTTTATATTCGGAAATAAATCTAACTATAATATTTTATAGGCTACCCCGCTCACTGATTTGCATGCAGCATAAAATAACATTTATTTTAACTATTTATATTAATTATTTATTATATTAAACTAGTAAATAAAATTAAATTCACATATTTAAATCCTTTATTATTAAAAGATGAAACAAACCTACTATCGTCCAGTATCTTTTATGTAGGATAAAAATTGATTATATATATCAACCTACTAATCAAGATACTGTTATAAAATTAACTTAAAACAAAGTTTTATAAATATCTACCCCTAGCGATTAAATCTAATTAAACGGTTACTTCTAATTATAGCTTTATTCCCCCGGCCTTGCTATTGTCAGGGACAGGAATAAATTACAGATGAATAGATAAAGATGAATATGAATAGATAGGAATCATCGCCCTGGAAATAAATTAAATTATTACCTGTTCTAATTATGATCCAAATAATTAACCAGAGTAAGTATGCAGCATAAGTATGCAGCGAGGCCTTGCTGACACCGGGATTGGAATTCGTTTACCAACAATGCTGACGGCGGATGTAATCTGCAACTTTCAATGTTTGTTTCATATTTCCTTAGGCAATCAGCTGAGAGAAGCTTCCAAGAACCTCGGAGAGCATAGACTAGTAAAACTGAATGTAAACAATTTTTCTCAATTATTTATATGAGCAAATACATTATTATGATCTGCAGAAGGCGATAACTTTGGATAATATATAAGTATAATACAATTAATTTTATAGGACTCGTATTTAATTTCGACTAACTAGCATTTATAAAAAAGTGATACCCTACTATTTGATAACGTGACAATAAAAAAAATTGTCTTCTTCTTTTTCGATCCTCCTTTAATGACTCCAAGCCTCCGAACAGCTTCCTCTCCAATGTCACTTGCTCTGGCCAAATTTGTTTGCGGACATTTTCGTAAAGTCGGCAGGACATCTGCCACACCTGGACACCTGATTGCTCCTCTTCTCCGCAATCGCACAGGGGGCTCGTTCCTATTTTGAAATTCCTGTACATATGCGATTTAAGCCGGTTGTGCCCAGTCTTAAGTCTAATTATCAGCACTTGTTCTCTTCTGCTTAATTTGTAGTAGTCATCCCTGTGTAGCCCCGTGTGGGATGTGTTTCTAGCCATCGCCCCACAATGGTGCCCTTATTAAGTGCCTTGACTTCGTCAAATTGGAGTACTTGGGCAAACTGAGGCATCAGGGATCCTGCTTTCGCCAGCGTCTCCGCTCTTTCATTGCCGGCGATTCTATAGTGTCCTGGGGTCCACTGGAGGACTTGTTCTAGCAAGGTTTGTCATCGAATTTATCGCGGAGACTAGGTTTTTTAGGCTTACAAGTGCTTTTGATCTGTCTTGTATTGCTAGGACAGAACAGAGCGTGCATCAGTGAAAATGACCACCTTTTGGAGTTCATAGGAAGAAGAGGAAATTATCCCGCAGGCCTCAATTATGGATCCTGCTCAGCTCGGTAGCTACTGGAGTTTAGCTCAGTAGCTATAGACTTTTCTACAGTTGCATCACACTGAAATTCTATGTAGATTCCGGCCCCACTGCCCCTGTTTTCTTCTGTAACCGAACCGTCCGTGAAGGTTCTTGTCCATTCTAGTGGTGGGTACTCCTCATTGATAAATATTAGCGTCTCGTATAGGAGCTCGATTGGCAGTTCTTTTTTGCTATTTATGCCTGAGGTGCTGTCTGATATTCTTGCCTTTGCAGCAACCTCCCAGGGTGGGGGAAGAGTTTCACAGTCAAGCGGCAATAAGCTGTATATCTCGCATATTTAACTCTTCTTGTAGTGATTTGATGTGGTGCACACGACTCTTTCTCTTGATTCGGGGTGAGTATCCAGGTGTAAGCCTCTCTTTTAATGGGTGCTCCGGAATGTATTCGGCTTTTGAAGCCAGGTTCAAGAACTTAATTGTCTTATCGAGTATGAAGAAAAAAAAAATCGAAATATATAAAATTTATATACCCACGAGAATTTTCGGCTGTACAATTTTTTTTTTATAAATCAAGGAACTATTTTAATTTTTAAGGGAATGGAAATATAATTTAAGGGAAGGTTCTATATAACCTTCCCCTTAAAGCCGTAAACTGGACCCTAATTTTTCAGATCGTGTTGGTTTCAGATTGTAAATTAAAGAGTTATGATCTGTTAAATTGAATAGTTCTCATTCATTATTACATACTTCACATAAAGAAACAATAATATATTAATGGCTCTAAATTCTTATTTAATATATTCGGAAAATTTTATTGAAAAGACAGACGAAATTTTCCATGTCCACTAAAGGATTCCATGACAAGAGGATTGGTTGATTCAAGGTTCAAAACAAGATTTAATTATAATTTCATTTTCCATTATGGGATAATTAACCTATTTGAAATGGAATAATTATTGAGAATGGTTAATTATAATTGCGAATTCTTCCAGTTTCGGTGCGCTTTAATCTTTACTGTGGCTAAACATTTACGGCTTTATATATTATAATATTATAAGTTTATATTCACTTTAATATAATAATTCCAAAACGTTTTACAATTTTTAACCAACATTTTGAAACGTAAACCTGATTGGAAATGTCTATTTCCGAGGGTCAATTCTACGATGGCCTGTATTTTTTGTGACTAATTTGTTTATTTTCCCACTTAATTTATATAAATTCTTAAGTCCTAAAAGGTTTGAATTAAAGTATATCTGTATTAGTTAAAGAGGAGTATATCTATATATTTCTTATAATATAATATTTATTATATAAATATAATTTGGCCTAACTTTTTTTTTTTATATGTCGATTTCCTTTTGATTTATTCTCGTCGTATAACGTCAACAACATTCAAAATCGCGATGGTGGATGTTATGAAACATGTCAAGTGCTTTGGACTGTCAGCATTAAAAAGTTTGGCAGATACGTGTCAAGGAAGGCCACAGCCACACACCCACACATCCACACTGGGATAAGCTTCGATCCCGTAGCGCTGTCAAACACAGTTGCTGTAATTTATCACTACTCGCTTCGACATTGTTCTCATGTGATAAAGCCTAGCAAGAAAGATGGCTACGTGATTGTCGAGTCATTCTTTCCATTTATCTTGCATGTTGTTTTCTTGTTTTGATTATGACATATAGTGCTTTGTTTATTTACTTGTTTAGATCTCTACTATCGATTATTATTTAACAACGTGCGTGATCAATGTTTTAACCTCTAGATGAAAGTTCAATCATACCAATAAATGACAAACTATGATAAAAACTAAGTACGGTAGCATATCGCTCCTTTAAAAGAACAACGAGATATCTCAAAATTTGGAATCTTTGAGTCAAGTCTTCAGTAGAAACTGTATTTGTTGAAGCTTTTTAATTCAGGGACGACATATCTGATATTCCGTTTCCAACATTTTTTTTAATAAAGTCATATTTTGAGTTGTATCATGTTTGAACTTTAAGTTTTATGTCACTAATTATTCAAGTTAAAATCTAAAGGTTTCAAGCTTTTAAAACTTTTATAATAGTTCATAAAAGAATTACAATACCACCATTACAGTAGGAATGCTTTGCTTTACCAATACCCAAGTTTTAATTTTTTTTTACTCACATGGAACTTTCAAATAGCTCAATTGAAAAATTAGGTTTTTTGAGTTATGCCTTTCTTTTGAAGTAGCGATATATCTAATTGTTAGCAAATTCAATAAGTAACTGCTAGGCAACACTGTTCAGTTTGCTCACTAAGAAATTGTAACATCTTATTGAGATAATTAAAAATATAATTTTTGGTCAAATTGGTTGTTCTATTAAGATTAAATTTATAATGGGTCTTTGAGTTGTGACGCTGTTCTTTTTAAGGAGCGATATGCTCGTATACTGGATCTTACCCAACTTATACGATTTAGTATCTCTTAATCTTAAAAGTTTTAAACAAATTTAAATTCCCTATTTTGTTATGAACTTTATGTTGTTAAGGGTTCGTTTGTTCTATGAGTATGATGTATATCGTTAACGGATCGTGCCCATGGATAACTCAGGTCTGATTAAATCGGGTAACCACAATTATGTTAAAACGGGCGATTGAGTTGAGCGAGCACACAAACAATTGAACTATAATTTTGTATAGACTCAATCATCTCCAATGATCGAAACAATTAAGAACATCACCAAGAGAGCAAATCTATTTACAAAGAGCAGATGTTACGCCAATGAAAAATCGATTTGTCAACGTCATCTGTCTCCGCTGTCCAACAATTGGGAAGGATAATGTTACATTACTAATGGCACTCCAGTTTTGTTTTATGGTTGAGTCATTACAGCTATCGATTAGTGTAGTTTCCGGTTGTGCGGAAAAACAAAGAATCGATTATTTCTGCACGCAACAATGACTAATGACAGCTGAATTTTCCAGACAGTCTCAGTGGACAGAAAACGAATTTGCAAACTATGAATAACTTAAGGTCTGCTAGCGTTTAAGGTTTATCCTCTGAATGGTTCATCCCTGATACCAGGACTTACTAGGATCCTATGTTTACAAATTAGTACAGCGTTATAAATTCCAGAGAGAGGACGCAGCTTACGCAATTAAAAAAGGGGCCTAACAAGAGCCTTGTTAGCCTTCCTATCGGCCACCATCACAGTTTATGGTCCTTCTTGCCATCGAGGTCCTCGTTCAAGGTCTTCTAGTAACATTAATAACATCTATGTTCCTTCTCCGGATTAAAGATCCAATGGATCGTTCCTGGAATACCGCTGGGAATATCAACAAGTAATTAACCCCGTTTTAAGAATGGATCTACCTTTTAGTATTATCTTTCATTTTCCTTTAATTATTCTAGATTGGTAGGTTACTTTAGTCTAATTACTAAATGTGCAGGATCGTTTCCGTTTATCCTGGAACGGAAAATATATTATATTCTGAAGGTTCGAACAATCATCAATTCCAAATAAAACACAAGGTACATATATGTTAACGTTACAAAATAACTAACATAATGATTCGTTTTGAATTCCACTTCCAATTCGTGAATTCGAAAATGTACCACACCGATCTTTATTATGATTGTTCATTAGACTAAAATTGCTATACAAATATTAGTGAGCGGAGTGGCTCAGTGGTAGAGCGTTGAGTTGTCGTGCTAAAGGTCCTGGTTCAAATCCAGCTGGTAGCAGATTTATTTTAACTGTTGGCAGCCGAGGATGGATTCTTTGGAAAAATCTGGCGATTGAATGAGATTTAGAACAAATCACCTTCCAGCACAACTATAGTCCAAGAAACTAACAGTCTCTATCGCGTACTGAACCCTAGACTCTTCATGGGTTGTAGTAGTACAGTTTTTTTTTCTGTATAGCTATAATAATATAAAACTCTCTAACAAAAAAGACTCAAAAGATATTAGTGAAGGAACCGGAATAAGGTTTATTGATTGGTAATAAACTGAAACAACTTGAACTGCTTTATTTCTAACATTGTATGCATGGCATTTGTAATGTTATATATTTAAGGCATGTCCAAACGAAAAACGTTTACCGTATGTTATTGAGAAGTAAGCGTTAAATTGAACAATGAAGGCTGTTGAGTGCAATTGATTGAGTGGGACTGACATCAATTGACAACAACGGAATTGTTTGAAGTATAATAAACATATAAAAAATGTTTGAGTGAGACACGACTCAATAAACAAAACAAATGGTCACAGTTTCAATTATTATTTTGTTGGTTATTTCTTCAAAAAAAAAAAACATGTACTTTTCGAGTAGTTTTTCTATTCACAAAATTATTCTTTTAACTAACATATTGAACTTCCGCAAATGCTAGAGTATTTTTCTAACGGATAAGTTATTTAAGTTCGTATTCAAATAACATTTTACATATAATTCTAAAGAGTCTAGACAAAAGCTAAATCCTCAATCGAGGAAGCAGTTAAATTCTGAAACGTCCCCGACGACTGAACGGAATGGATACGTGGACAGGAAATAGTTTTAGCACGTGGAATAATGAAGGTAAAGTTGACTCTAAGAGAACATATGTATTCCTAAGAGTGCCATCCTCTCGTTAGCTTTAATGGCTGCTTGTTATTCCTAATGTAGGAGTGAGCTTTGATTCGAAGCATTCCCTCACATCCCTTGCTTCTTTTTTGATTATCTTTATTTAATTGTATAGTCTACGATTCCTAATCAATGCTTAAAGGAAGTCAGGAGAGTTTTTTTTTATTCTATCTTCCGGAGTACACATTCGAAATTCTGCGTTATGCATTGAACCTTTTGCGTTTGAGTTAAAAGGTTTAACATTTGAACGAAAACTTCTTTGACCATACTTTTTTCATTCTTGATGTATTAACTTCGACATAATTAATTATCAGAGCGTCATCTCATGAAAAAAGCTTATTCACAAGTCATAACTCATTTTCTGTTAAATATAAATGAATGAAATATCCAATAGGTGTTTAGCAAAGTTTGGGAAAGTGTAAATAAATAAATAATGGATGCTTGAAAATTAAAGAGTTGGCAAAAAAAGGTATAAACATTTAAAATGTTAAAAAAAGTACTGTTGTGTATTTTTATGATGAGGTAAAAAAATAAATTGACGTAAGTCGACGAGATCCTAATTAAAGTAATGTTCAATAACATTCCTCCCCGTGTATACATCGCAAAAATTGCGAAATAAATTTTACGAAACAGGAAAATTAAAATACTAAATTGGTAAAAATGAACCGATATTTGTAATAATGAAAATCTGCTTTTAACTTCCGCAACTACAACATTACATAAAAATATGAGTTTATCATGCGAATAGAATTAGTTTACATACCTTGAAAAAAAAACCGAAAACTAGTCATTAAGGAAAATGGAATCTAACAGTACTGTAAAAAAAAAAAGTTCCTGTCAACTTTGTGTGTTTAGTGAATAATAAAGGAATAATAAAGAGGGGAAGCGGGGGGCTCAGTAGTATAGCGCTGAGTTGTGAGCCAAGTTCAAATTTGTAGGGGCAAGATGTATCCTTTGGGAACTGAAGACCCTTCCGGGATTCATCCTGCTCCTGTAAGAGGTTACTTAAAATAGGGGGGAAACCTGGCGGTTGAGCGTGATCTCGGGCAAGTCACCTCCCTGCACAACCGTTTTGGGAGGAACATTTTCTCCTCTATGACATTTATACGATCGATTAGTTAATCATTTAACTTAATTATTATTGTGTAAATAGGAGTTACATAAACCATTCGTTAGAGAACTGACAAGGTTGGAGGACTCGTGGACATGGACATGGTCCACCAGCTGCCCATGTCTCCCGCGGGGACATGCAAATGCCGCAGATGCAGCGCTACTCTCCGTTCTGAAAACATAGCGGCTCCGATATCGACTCCACATCGGCTAGATATCCTCTTCGATAAGCACCTTCCACCTCTGCACCTCCTGTGTCACGATGGAAGAACATTCTTGAACAAGGATCCTTCTAATAGCGAGGTATTCATTCGCTAGATGGCGGAAGTAAGGAGAAAGAGTTCACCGAAGTAGTTGTAGGCTTTTTAAAACTCAATGAATGTTATTTATCATACATTATTTTTAATGATCAAATTTTATTTCTTATTATAATTATATAACAAAGAATACTTTCATAATTTTCCGATCAAGTAATCATTATTTAGATAACACCACGGAGTATCCTGTTCACGCTACATTCCAGAATCCCGAAGACGTTCGGGACATTTTCGAATGGGTGTCCTCGGCCGACGAGTTCGATCCAAAACTTCCCAAGGTTCCTGAAGAAAGTTAGGTTAACAAAAAGTTGATTAAGATGACTTTCTTAAACACTGAAGCTCATCACGTATGAATAGCTCAATCTATCCCATACTTGTATCTTCACGATGAATCCGAAATCTAAACAAGACACTTAAACGGTTTTATCTTTTTTTAATTTTTTTTTTATTGTTAATGGTTAAATTTTCTTCTAGAGCAGCCGTCCTGGTTTTCCGAGTTGATTGATTAATTATAGGGTCCCATCGAGAAGGAACCGGTCGGAGTCATTTAATTTTTTCTCCTTAGAATTCTATCTAAACAGAAGCACTGAAAACTCATTCCGGAACGTTAGTCCATTCCGCTTTGCAGTTTTTTTACTCGAGATATTTTGAGTTTTTATCGCGATATCATTCTAATTAAGACCTGTTGTCATGTGGGGCCAACTCAATATGTCCTCTTCCCATTCTTTTTTTTAGTTATTTATCCTCTCATTCTCCACGTTAACTGTTTCTGTTTTTTTCTTAATTCGATTTTTTAGAACGGTATTTAATGAAGGTAACTTCTTTTTATTCATGAAATCTAATACGTCATTTATTATGTGTGATTACAGCAACCAGTTATTCGAATGAGTAAACCTTTAATCGCCTCAATAAATCAATCTTTTTTTAAAGGCTATGTTTGAATAAATAATAAATTCCCTAATTACCATTTGAAATTCTATAACGGAACTCGATCCATAATTATCAAATTGCATCTAATTTATTGGTAATTAAATGGTGACAGAATATTTTTTATTGTAAATATAAAAATGATGAATTTCCTATAAAATGGTAAAAATCTTACCCATTTTTAGAAAATGTATTGCTGCAATAATATTAGCTTTAACTTACAACATAGCAATCTAACTTTCAATTAACTTCTGGCAATTAAATATTTTATATTTATCGTATGTATTTTACTCTAAGTGGCTGTACCAATTACAATACTGATTAAGATGACTTTCTTAAACACTGACTTACTTAAACATTTTTTAAATGAAGATGGTTTATACATTGTATCATGTATTAAAAATTAATATAAGCCTTTAACAGATTAAATTTATCAATGTTGATTATTTGATGTTCGTGGTCGGTTTTCAATAAATATGTCATATCTACTACGATACACAGTAATGCATACGGTATGCAACACTAAGGCTGAAGTGTAATAAATATATACTCTTTTGTGAAAAAGAGTAGAAATATGATAGCATTAGTAATGTAAAAGATGGGCTGGCTTTAATTGTTTTTTTTATGCCCGAAGTCGACAGATAGAGAAAGTACTACCCTCTAACCGCTAGTAAATATTGTGCGATGACAGAGTGGGCTGATCCGCGATAAGGAAGAGCAATGTAAATGCAGTTTACTCTCTACCTGGGACACCAGACGCCACCGTTAGTAGATTATTTCTCCTCGGAATAATAAAAAGAGGAGAGGAGAATATATCTGCCGGGCTCAAAAGCTGTATTTCTTGTAAGCTCCTACGCAGGCACTAAATCACAGGGAAAGATCGAAGAAACAAAAGGATCGCATTACAACCGCTACCGGCGACCGGCTGTTTGTTTCATGAACACTATGGCATCCTATAACTCGACGGATTAGATGACAATATGTAACCTGGGTTTTCAATTAAAATAAAATTTTAATAACAAATTATTATGAGCAGGGTAATCTTTGGGGTCAATTAAAATTAAAGATCAACAGAACTTCCTTATTGGAGTATTAAATCTCGGAAAAGCTTTGAGTTATCACGAAAATGAGGAATTTTTTTATTTAATCGATATTTTAATCAGTATCGAAAAGTAGCAACATTTTAAACAAGTTAAACATTTTCAAGATACACTTACAGTTCTTTTTGATTAGCAAAATTATCAGTTAATTATATAAAGTATATTTCTTTAAGTTGTAATAATTTTTCAGCAATGTGTCGTGCTATTGATGATTCGTTTAAAAATTTTAGTGTAAACGTATTTCCAAGGTGATTCGCACCCATCTTGGATACAATTACGTATTTTAAATTTTTTTTTGTAATTAATTAAACCAAAAGATTAACATTCTTATGCTATAAAAGATAAAACGCTGCCATGTTAGGACCTATCCGGATACCTCTGACTTCATTGATGTAACAACATTCCAGAATATTGCGATATTCCCCTAAATTGCCTGTCTAAGAAGTTTTAGTTACCTCACACTCATTAAGTGATCTAAACTAAACACCAAGCATTCTGGAATTTCGAACGTAGTAAAGTCTACAGACGATATTACCATAATAATGAATTTTCTCTAAAGAAGATTAAGTTATTAATTTAAAATATTTTTAATACTTAAAAAATAATTTGGTACCGCAGGGTGCTGTTCTTCTTATGCCTGTCATGTCGTTTTATTCTAAATTTACTGAGAGAAAATCTGCTGATTGTCAATATTTTTAAAGGTGTTATACTTGGCACGGATAAATATATATATATATATATATATATATATATATATATATATATATATATATATATATATAGCTAGGGAAAAAATAAAATAATTGATTTTATATAAAACAGGTTCATTTAAATAATTTATAATTTAACCACGTAGGTTGCATTTCCCGAAACTTGCAATGTAAATACTACCTAATTTAAGTATGATTTAAGAAGCGACAAATTTATTTCATCAATGCATTGGGTAAATATTGCAGGGTATGGACTGAAGTGAATAAAATAAAGAGATTTTTCCCATTAAATTGGAAAATTCCAGCCGTTCGTGATCGATGTAAATCCACTTCTAATCAAGAGTCATTAATCCTATAATAAATAAGGCGCTCCAAAGAATATGTTCGGGTCTACCATTTTTAATTAACGTCTTGTACATACGTATTAGTATACAGTGGAATCCCGATATTTCGTATCCCGATTATTCGTATTTCCGGCTAATTCGTACAAATTTGCCGGTCCCCAGAGAAAATCCCGATAAATGGTATAAAATCAACGCATTTCAGACCCCTCGGTAATTCGTATTATTTTTATGCTCGAGGTCACTTATAACGCCATATAATTCGCATTTCCAGCTTTAAAATCTCGTTACTTAGTACTGTTTTCGAAAGGGAGGGAGAGGACAGTGAAACAGATATGCCAAAGAGCTGAATGAGAATAAATCCTTTCTAGGAAATCACTCAATTTGTATTGTTTTTATACACAAGTATGTTTGCATTCTTTAGAGGCACAGTAGATCCTATTGTTTTTTACGGGAGAGCGAGTGAGAGAGACATGTTTTCTTAGAAATCTCATAAGTAATTCGTACTTTTTTCACTCAAAGAAAATGAGGGGAGTTCTAGGAATTTTATTAAGCTTTTCTTACAATCAAACTTTTATTAACAATTCAGTATCGTTTTTGTTACCGTTGTGACACGTTATCATGCCTCCAAAATACGTTAGCCTCTCTATTGAAGAGAAACAATGAATCATAAACGCCGTGACCAGTGGCTATAAGCTAATTGACGTATCCAAGCATTTCATCGTCCCTGGTTTCACGATTATTCGTATTTCCGGCTAATTCGTACAAATTTGCCGGTCCCCAGAGAAAATCCCGATAAATGGTATAAAATCAACGCATTTCAGACCCCTCGGTAATTCGTATTATTTTTATGCTCGAGGTCACTTATAACGCCATATAATTCGCATTTCCAGCTTTAAAATCTCGTTACTTAGTACTGTTTTCGAAAGGGAGGGAGAGGACAGTGAAACAGATATGCCAAAGAGCTGAATGAGAATAAATCCTTTCTAGGAAATCACTCAATTTGTATTGTTTTTATACACAAGTATGTTTGCATTCTTTAGAGGCACAGTAGATCCTATCGTTTTTTACGGGAGAGCGAGTGAGAGAGACATGTTTTCTTAGAAATCTCATAAGTAATTCGTACTTTTTTCACTCAAAGAAAATGAGGGGAGTTCTAGGAATTTTATTAAGCTTTTCTTACAATCAAACTTTTATTAACAATTCAGTATCGTTTTTGTTACCGTTGTGACACGTTATCATGCCTCCAAAATACGTTAGCCTCTCTATTGAAGAGAAACAATGAATCATAAACGCCGTGACCAGTGGCTATAAGCTAATTGACGTATCCAAGCATTTCATCGTCCCTGGTTCCACGATCACATCAATTGTGAAGAACAAGGACAAAATCACTTCCCAGACTTGTAGAGAACTTAAAAAAGTGGTACGTACAAGCAAGGAATTCAAACCAGTTGGAGGTAATATTTGAAGGGAAAAAGCCCGAGTTTTCACAGAAAATGGGAATTGAAGACTTTCGTGCAAGTGATGGACGGTTCGATAGATTCAAAAAATTGTATTAATACGTTTTTTAATTTTTTTAATTTTGTAATCCCGATAATTGGTATTCCCGATAATTCGTACCAAATCTTCAGTCCCTTGACCATACGAAATATCGGGATTCTACTGTATATGGTTTAAATGTATTATTATATTTTGTTAAACATATGTTATTTAACATGTTGGGTTATACAGTGCTTGATATAAGCCGTAAATGAAAAATTGGTGACGTGGTGGATTATCCCACGCAGTGTGGAGCACATCATATAAACATATACTTAGTCATCGAGGATTTCTTTGTAACATAATGTATTATGAGGTTCTATCAAACATTGTGATGAGTTCAATGATGCATTCAAGAGCTAAACGTGTGATTTTTTTCCTTTAATGTTTGATAACAAAAGACTCACCCTCTTGAGCTGCCGTTGAGGGGGTTGGCACGCGCAGGAGGGGAGTCTCGTGGGGTTAAGTTGTGAGCGTGAGGTCATGGGTCACGGTAAAGCATCGGTATCGATATTCTTCATGTGAACCATTACGGCTAAAAACAAGTTTCTCTAAATATAATTTCATTACCGTCCATTTATTCTCATTCCACGTAATCCAATAATGGAAATATGTGATCATTCTCAAAAACATTGTCACTTTCACTGTCCATCACCTACGTAGCTTCATTTTCCGTTAGTAGTGCTTATTTCCATCCAAACAACTAAAATTGATGAATAAGCTAAACATCTGAAGCATAAATATTATGTGCTCGCCCGATAGGTGAAGCTACTTCTGGCTGATGTCATAATGTTTGTCCCGTTAGTTATTGTCCAACAGCTACTTCTAAGTTTTCTCATTTCGGTCGTAATTTCTCTTTTGGAATATATGGAGCGGCATGGTATTAGAAAGGGGAGAATCCTACTAGAATGTTAAGGGTATAATTCCTAAGAAAAGCATTTGTCCAATCAGTTATAATACACAAGTTATTGATCCTTTAGCAACATTAATTCAGTGAAACAGGAATAATCCTGTCCATCACCAAATGTAGCATACCACCTCCATTATTATTTTGAAGTGAACAGATCCCTGCAGTCCTTGGAGTATCCTTTAAAAAGATGCTACGCTTTTTTATTCTCTGTCACATTACAAAATAATTTTCATAATCCTTAGCATGGTTATTTACTGTTGTGTATAATTGTGTGGCTCCTTTATCCTCACCTTTAAATAAATTGAGAGTAGAATGGCATTTTCCTTTTAATTGAAAAAGAAATCTTTATAAAAAACGTCACGTTAGTTACCGTAACAGGTGGAAGACAACTTTTTTTTTAATCGTTAATGTTTTCAAAAAACATCTATTAGACATGTATAAAAAACTAATTAATAATAATAATAAAAATCTAAAGAACCCAAAGGCTCGGTGTCAATACCATCAATCTTTGCTTACACACTTCCGTCTACGGATCACTACCCAAACCACAGATCACTCTTAAATCAATCCTCCCATCTACGCCTCGGTCTGCCCCTCAGACGGTTCCCAGTCGGCACTGCGCTAATTGGTGGATTTGAGGGGGGCCATGGCCCCCCTAGAGGTCTCATTAGTTGAAATTGACCTGAATTTTAGTTGGTTTTCAACAAGAAAAAAACACGTTTTACACACCAAAATTATTCATTGTATTGAATGTTTTCTCAATGAGTGCATCCAAAATCGGCGATTCCGAACCCTTTTATGTATCTTCATTCATATATTGATCGTATACATTGATAACAAATTCACATTGAACCATGCCACCCCCCTGAAAATACTCCCAGATATGGCACTGACTGCTCTTATTATTATTTTTTTAGGAATTCGTTCGTTACTAAGCCAAGCAACTTTACAAGTCCATATTAATCTTCGTGACCCTTTCACTTCAATGATAAAAAATCTAATTATCAAGCAAAAACAATCTTACTTTGTATACGTTGGACTGGAGTATAATTGGGAAGATTGGGCAACCCGAGAAATCTTACAATTTGGGACGAATGCCCTCTCCACATCCACTCCAGACAGGAGGTAATCAAGCGGGCTTTTACGTGTTTACCTCCGCGATTCCTTCCCAAAGGAGGGGAGCCCCTGGGGAATGATGGAGCTTCCAAAGGCAGGAGAGGCCGTGGGGGAGGTTAAGGGGGGAAAGTTGCACAGTAAAGCCCTCGAATGGGATTTCTTAGGCAGGAGTTGCCGCCTCCACAATGGAGTTCCTTTGAAGCAATAACAGCACCCAAGGGTCCGCCCCATTCTACTTTCGGCTGTCCACTTCTTCCTCCTATAGGATTAGTGAAAAACCAATTATTAGTTATGTTATTACATAGTTGTAGGGTCACCAGTGGTCTAGTGGCTAGCATAACAACCTACAATGGCCAACATCGCGGGTTGGCAACCTTGCAGGTGGCCTTAGGGTATTTAAAGAGAGTATGAAATCCTTGGTTATGCCATCCTTCGGAAAGGACGTAAAATGGGCGCTGTATCCTGTCCCAAGTCACATACTCATTAAAGATCCCTATCCTTATTATAACTGGAGAGACAAAATTTAAGACTCTCATTGTAGCATCGCCTGATTAGCCATTAAGCGACGTTGGTAATTATACAATACACAGTTGTATAAAGATCGACAAGGGATTGAAAAGACAAAAATCCTGACAAATAATAATTGATACTTTAGTATCGGAAAGCATAATTATTCCTTTACAATAAATAATAAAACCAGCCGTCCGCTTAGCTACCTTCAACTTTTTTAAATCAGTCTCATGAACTTTTTAATCCTCAAACATAAAATACAAAATGCCTCAGAAGCATTTTCTATCAAATATCTCATTTTAAATATTTATTTTATTTATAAAATGTATCCAATTAGTTATTAAAAATCTACTCCACTCAATTTTTCTTCGCGCAGGTCTCTCGTTGTTACTTTAACAATGGAAGTCCTTTAAATTTTAAAGTATATTTTCGAAATTTTCTTTTCTTGAGTTATAAAGATTTTTTTCGAAACAGATATAGTTTTCAATTTTTTTTTTGTATTATGTAATTTTGTCTTCTAATTTGTTAAAAGATATAATTTTAATAATAATGCTACATCGTGTTAATCGCGCAGTAATGATATAGCCTGACTTCAGAATCTAAATAATAACAAATATTTATTTATCTATTAAAAAATATATAGTTAAAAAATAAATACAACAAAAAATATAATGCTTGGACAGTTTTAGCCACTTTTATACTATTACGCAAAAAAAAAAAATGGAATACTATAGAAAAAATTTAATATGTTGAAAGATTTATTGAAATAATAAATATATACATTTATTATATATATTATATCTATATATATATATCTATATTTATTATATAGATTATAATAAATTGAAAATTAACAAATTTTAATTATTATTAATATCACTATTATGATTATATGATATAAATATTGATAAATATTAATTTATCTAATAAAATTATAAATTATATAATTTCATATGTGTCCCTTAAGTTAAATAGTTAACCAAACACTAAAATGAAATAATTTATGTGGGTGAAATTTGAAATAAATAAAA
The DNA here is from genome assembly GCA_964056705.1 of Troilus luridus. NCBI lineage: Eukaryota > Metazoa > Arthropoda > Insecta > Hemiptera > Pentatomidae > Troilus > Troilus luridus. The sequence continues at coordinate 92,886,024 of OZ057414.1, read as the reverse complement.
AATAAGTCGGTTAAACGGTCTTTCTGTTATTTTATGAATGCTCAAATTGTGAAAACCAATACATCTGGAATCATTAAATATATTATATGAATAAATATAAATATTATCAATAAACAAAATAATATTTGACAATATTAATGAGAGACTCGCTCCAAAGCTGCAGACAGTTATGTTAATTGTGCAAACAGGTTTTAATCGTCCTCCGATAAGGATTCTAGCCTGGAAGCTGTGTTGTGTTGTAGCCCCCGATAGCATCGGTTCTGAAAAGAATTTTAAAAGCTAAGGATTAACAACTTAATATTGAGTCACCATTGGTCTGTCAGTTGAGGCCTGACAGCTTGACAGCTACTCTCCGAGATTAGGAAGGTTTTTTTAGAATCATCGCGGATTAGGCAAAGCCGATTGGCCAGATAATGAGATGAAAAAGTCAAACATAAACAGATCCATTGTAAATAATTTTGTACGGGAAGGTATACATAAAAACTATAAGCGTCTTAATAAGAAGGTTTAAGTTCTCTAATGATCACTTTGTTACATTTAGAAACATAAGTGCTTCTATAAACTTGTGAGATAAGTTCAGCGTGTATCTCTTCTTTATTCTGTCTTGTTTCATCCTTTGTTTTCAGAGTAACCCCATTTTTAATAAAGTAATTTTATTATATTTAGTAATTATTCAGCAGGTAGTCGCTTCGAGTGAGTCACAAGTTTTAACTTTTCATTCGTTTCCCTTTTAATATTTGTATATATAAAAATACAAATTATCATGAGCTTTAGTATGGAAAAGAGAATGTAATTAAGGAAAATATGTATATTTCTGTAATGATTTCATCTAGAAATGAACGTTTCAACAAACATATATCGTTATCTATACTTCGAAATGTTAGTTGAAACGTTTATTTCTAAGTGATTACAGAAATGTAGACATTTCTTATAACTACATTATTTTTTCCGTACTAAATATTAAAAAGGAATCGAATAAAAAATTAAAACTTGTAGTTACTTAACTCGAAGAGACTACCTGCCTGAAATGTTACCTTATATTTTATTAACTGGTAAATTATTTCGTTGTATTGACTGTTTTAATTTGAATAATTCAATAATATGAAACAGTGATTTTTTATCAGCCTATCGCACACGGACTGATCAAAACGGAAGTAAAATATAATTGCCCAATACGCAAATTTCCTTATTGTTTTAAGAGTTATAATAATTAAATGGATAGTGTGTGGATTTTTGTGTGTGGGTAACTCTAACTGGATTATGATCTGGTAGAGATGAAAATTTTCAACTGATGGAAAAAGTTGCATTTAAAATCTGTGTAAGGCTCAAGGACACCAACTTACGATAACAGGTATTAAATCTTGTTTGGATTAGGTTAAATTCTCTATTGATTATTATTAGTTATATTATTAACATAATAAAAGGTTTTGTCTTCGAATTATAAACAGTGTATATGTATGCGCGTGCGTGCGTTGGTGTTAACATGTTTTTTAATATACTTTAATAATAAAATTGTATTTTTAATGGTAAATTTCTAGTCCTCACAAATCTGAAAATTTATATTCATGTTAGAGAGGAAAATTTGTAGTTAGTTTTAAAATTTTATATTTTAATTCTATCATAAAATGTAAATTTATATATAAATAGCCTACAGAAAAATGTTGCTTTGGCAGTCTATTAACTTTTTTCCTTTAATACTTCCTGAACTAAAATTTTTAAAAATTGTTTATTTAAACTTATTCATTTAATAAACTTTCGCATGGGCTTATTGGTACCAGAACTCGAAGCATTAGAAGGATCGTTTCATTTATTTATACAATTATTTATTAATGAATTTATGTATCTTTCATAGAAAATATATTATATACTTAATGCTAACGCAGGCTTCATTTCTATATCATGCATAATGAGGACAAGCCTCGGAGAAGTAAAATGCAAATAAAAATGAACTACTCGCACCTAAATGATAAATGTTTTGCAGGAGCTTGTTATCTTAACTGTTACATGAAGGCATAAATTCGATATGATAAATCGAATTCGTTATAAAAATAGACTAGGTCCCAGAGGAAAAACTAAAAACAAAAAAGAAAAAAAAACTGTGCCTTCGTGATAAATAAGGAGACGTTTATCATATTCAAGAGGCAGTTCTCATGTAGGCCGTGGGGCCACGTGTGTCGGAGTTCCCGCCTGATTTGTCATCGCCACATCTTCCTGAAGCTAAATGATTAACGCCAACGCCTAACCGGATTTTATTTTCTCAACGTGTTAAATTATTTATACGTTCTGATTCATTAAATGTACTTATTGATTCTAATAAATTATTCTTTATCACGCTTAAAGGCGCATACAATATTTTCAAATATACTTCTTTACAATCCTTTATTTTGTGAAATTTTTTTACTTCATCTGTAAGAAACTGAGTTAAATACTAGTTGCTTAAAAAGATAAACAATTTATAAGTAATAGTCTTACCCATTTAAAAAGAGTAAACAAATGTTTACTTAAATATTTTACTGTAACAGTGCTACTATTCAAATGTGATATACTTTGGATATTTGATATCGAAAAACTAATTCTCCTGCCTTCCCCTTAAAATTGAGGTCTAGTATTTAATGTTTCGAGATACATAGAATCCAAACATAGAATAGAAAAATTCTTGAAATGTAGCAAATAGCATCCCAAGACACTCTCTGCTCGTTTCATCAAAAAACGCCTTTAAGTTTAAGAATGGCAGCTGATAAAAGCTATAATACGGCTATAACTCATTTATAAACATAGAGGAAAAATGTTTTTACAATTTTAGAATCAACACACTGAGATGTTAAAAATAAATTCATATAAATGCATTTGGTTTATTATTTACAATAACGAGCCTTTGTAAACGAAGAAGAATTCTAAACCACCTCAAAATTTTATATTTATGTTCAAGATTTTTTAAAACGTATGGGCAAATATAAACAACCAATACTACGATCCCATATAGTCCTTTCTATTTTCCAGTCGATCTGAGTCACAAATGGACGATGAGGAGACGGAAGATATCGTTTCCGCTCTCTTGTTACTAAATGATTGGTCGAGAAGGTCCTAACACCACTTGTGCTCAGCCAATCAGCGCCCCCTTGTCAACGCTATCTATCATTCAATTTACTACCAAGTCACACTTCTTCTAGATTTCCAATCACGGTACATATCGAGCCTCGTCACCATATCGGGTCTCCCACCCAGTCATCAATTTGTTTCGAGATTTGATTACAGGTCCTATCAGATTGGAAAATAATGAATCGTTGTTATTATGGGAGAAAATTATATAATTTCAGAAGCAAAGTCGACGGAAACGAAACTGAACTTTGATCAAGTTGTACTTTTATTGATCACAGTAACTCAATGGTTAATACGTATGTGGTATATCAAACAAATCAAAACCTCCCATAAGGATGTTCAGTATCTCAGGATAATTTAGAGAAATAATTAAAACTAACAAGTTATAAAGAATTTTAGATCAAATTTTCATAAAAAATAATAACTATGTTTCAATGACCATACAGTATATAGTCAAATCCTAAAATTCAACCATATCAGTTATTAGTGTTTTGCGCATATTCTTGTACTAATAATATACTTATATGAATAGGTGTGATTATATATTATCTATAACTTATTATCTGTTTCAATATTTCATGAACAATATTCTATATTTTTAATAGGAAAATTAAAATAGTTTGACTGTTAGACTTTTACTGATAACATTGCTATTAGGTTTTGAGATTTGTGATAATACTAATGTAACTCTTTGATTATGACAGATCTATCTAACCTAGAGACTTGACAACCATAAAATATTCCTAACCATGATCCATTTTGTTGCAGATGAGAGGGTAGCCGGATGGTGGCGCTGACGGTAGCTGTGCTGCTCGCCGTGCTTCAGGCGGTGAGGGCGGACCTGGCCCCCATCATCGATCCTCCTTCGGGAAAACGATGCGAGGAGATCACCATCCCCATGTGCCGTGGCATCGGCTACAACCTCACGTCTATGCCCAACGAGCTCAACCACGACAGCCAGGACGAAGCCGGCCTCGAAGTACACCAGTTCTGGCCTCTCGTTGAGATTAAATGTTCACCGGATCTCAAGTTCTTCCTCTGCTCGGTCTACGCTCCAATTTGTATCGTGGACTATCACAAACCGTTGCCTGCTTGTAGATCAGTCTGCGAACGTGCCAGGTCAGGATGCGCGCCTATCATGCAACAGTACGGTTTCCAATGGCCAGAGCGAATGGCATGCGAGAAATTTCCAGTCAAAGGAGAAGACCCCGAAACCCTCTGTATGGAAATGAACAACAGAACAGAAAGCCCGAAACCGACCAAGAAGGTTACCAAATGCCGAGGGAGGAAGTGCAATGAAAAGGATTGTACTTGCCGTTGTAACTCACCATTGGTTAATATCGAAATGAACAACCCCTTATTGTATAACAGAACTTCAGTAAACCATGTGCCTAACTGTGGATATCCCTGTCACGGAGTATTCTTCTCTCAAGAAGAAAGAGAATTCGCTTCTGTATGGATCACTCTTTGGTCTGCCTTGTGTTGTGTTTCGACACTGATGACTTTAACAACGTTTCTGATAGATACAGAGAGATTCAAATATCCAGAAAGACCTATAGTCTTCCTTTCGTTGTGCTATTTCATGGTCAGTCTAGGATATTTGACTCGGGTCGTCCTCGGCCATGAAGAAGTCGCCTGTGATGGAAAGCTCATTCGTTATCATGCTTCTGGACCTACACCGTGTACATTGGTGTTTTTATTGGTTTACTTCTTCGGGATGGCTTCATCCATTTGGTGGGTGATCCTCTCCTTCACATGGTTTCTAGCTGCAGGCCTTAAATGGGGCAATGAGGCTATTGCAGGTTACTCTCAGTATTTCCACTTGGCAGCATGGTTCATCCCGACTATGAAATCTGTCGGAGTACTCGTAATGCAAGCAGTAGATGGGGACCCAGTGGCAGGAATTTGTTATGTCGGTTCGACAAACCCTGACAATTTGAGGCTGTTTGTGCTGGGTCCGCTTCTGGTATACTTACTGCTAGGTACTTCATTTCTTCTTGGAGGATTCGTATCGCTATTCAGAATCAGAAATGTGATCAAACAGCAAGGAGGAAGAGCTAAGACTAACAAATTAGAAAAGTTGATGATTCGCATAGGCATTTTCTCGGTTTTGTATACAGTGCCAGCGACGATTGTGATTGGATGTCATTTATATGAGAGCTCATTACAAGAGGAATGGATGTCACCGGTTGTATGTCCATGTAGGGAACAGATAATCAAACCGCTGCATTCTGTAATCATGCTGAAGTATTTCATGGCCCTAGCAGTAGGCATTACTTCTGGAGTGTGGATATGGACCGGAAAGACCGTAGGTTCATGGAGAAGATTGTGGGGTAGGCTTTGCGCACCAGCTCCTCGACCCGACGCCAAGCAGAGGAAGAAGCCCCTCCTAGCAGCTTCGACTGTGGCTGCCAGCTCCAGCCTGCTCAGCGGTCCCCACGTGGCTCCCTTCCACCAGTACCCTTACAAAGGACCCTTGAGCCACGTATGACAGCAGAGGGCCACCCCGCTGAGCAACTACGGCCCTGTCTAGCCTCTAAGACCCGCCGTGCGAGGTGACACGCCGGCGGTCATGTCTTGTGGGCGGCAGCGATCATCCCACGCCGACACCAGCTTTTCCCACCACAAGTCATGGCATGAATATGAAAGTTTATAAATAAGAGAATCAATAAGGGCAGGGGCGGCGCAATGTATACTGACTAAATGACATTTATGCATTTATAGTTTTATCTTCGAATAATAAGATGTTTTGTAAATGAGATAGAAAAATATTGAAGGACTCTTAGAATTTTCAAGAAAAGAATATCTATCTCATTACAAAAATAAAACAATCCATTCCAGCCACAGTTTTAATAAAATGGAAATAAATGATTTTTCACTAGCGAAATAATGACAGGACTTATTCAATTCAAATTGAAAAAAAACTTTCAACTTTCTTGTAGAAATGTATTTTTCTTATTAGGAAAACATATTGTAATTCGTTAGATAGAACTTAGATGTGGATGCTTTTTTGGTAATGTTTATTTTTAAGGAATTGATTTTAATCGTTGAAGTTTTCCATGAGCATTTGTTGAACAGTATAAAATAATTTTATATGAAAATAAGACCTGTTCATGAGGAAAGATGCGAAGGGACGGAATAATTGGCGAAGGGTGGACCATGATGATTAATGTTAGGCGCTGAGGGAGGGTGAAGGGAATGAGTGACGCCATTTTGTGATCTGGTTATATCCGAGATGGGCCAAGGGCAGTGTAAGTGTGAAAACTTGATGGGCTAAGTGTCATGGGATTAGGACCCGCGGGGAAAGGCATAATCTGCTTTCCCCTTAACGCTCCCTTACTCCACTGCCTCCTGTAAATTGCCAAGTTTTCTAATACTCCAATTTTGGAGGCCCTTCGGGTGAATAACTTTTCCGTTATTTCATAGCAAAATTTTTACAATTTGATTAGTACTTTTAAATAAAATATAAATAAATAAATCCTAGTAAAAAATATATTTCATACCAATCCTTTCCCACGAAATATAAATCTACTTATAAACATCTTAAAATCGTTTTATCGAGAATTTTAAAACAGATCATTAGCGAAAATTATTACAAAAAGTTTTTATATGTATTAAACAATCTTCGTAATGATGGCTCAGAAAATTCCAGAAACAGCTGATTGAAGCAGATTAATAAAAATCGCTTGTTTTGCAATAATTCGATATTTCATTATATATTAAACGAGAATAGACAACTTATAAAACTATGTAATTTGATTATTTTCTTTGAAAATAAATTATCTGAGAAGAGAATCCTTCCCTTGAATAAATAATGAATAAAAAAAGTTGGAAGCCGGTGGGAGCTATTTTTTAAGCTGTGGTGGTAGGATGGGAGGTGTTTGTTTACAGGGTTGAAGCCATCTGTTCAACATTTGCTCCTTGAAAACACAAACCTTCAACACTTATAAATTAGGGAAAGGATGGAAAAAAAACTTATATTTAGTTATTGCCATCTTTATTCTAATATTTAATTGTTTTAAATGAGAAAGAAATATTTCATAAAAGGCATGAGAATCTCAGGGTTTTATTGTATACTTATGTAGAATTGAAGTATCTACAGCAATCGACACACACAAAAAACTTTTTTAGTTTATGTGGTGCTATTTATTAAGTTTTCAGTTACCAGAAAAGCTCCAATGTTTGCGAGAATAAAATAACTAATTGTAAATAGATTGTTTTATAATATTTATCACTATTAATCTCTACATGATATACGTAATAAATGACAATATATTCATATTACATGTTATTTACACAATTATCTATCATATCAAAGATGACTGTGTGTGTGTATGTAAGAAAATGATTGTTAATTGTAAATATCTCTAATGTTATTTGTAAATGATGTGCCATATTAATGAACTGCCATTATTCGTAAGGTACGTGAAATAGTGTATATAAGAGTAAAAAATTTAAATTATTAATATTTAAAAACCCATGGTGGTCAACCTATTGTTGCACCTGTAGAGTCAACCCCAGTGAGTGTATATGAGTTCCTTAGACTTAGTTTGTATCTAGTCTTTTTTGTACATAATATCGTGTAATTTTCTGATGTAAACATTTATTTTATTGTTAAACTTATTTATTGTGTGGTTATTATAGCAAATAGAAAATGTTTGCTAACAGCTACAAAAACAATTTACTGTATAATAGGTAGAGGATATATTAAATAGGTACACACTAATATGTATCAATATACACCAAATTTTAAACATTAAAATACTGTTGAAACAGTTTCATAGTGTTAACCTCTAATATCAAGCTAACAAAGAGTACTAGTCATATATTTTCGTATACGATAGATATATTTGTATTTGTGTTGTAACTCTGTAGTATAAAATATATTTATATCCAATTACAGGGTAATATAATGTTTTATTTGTGTATATATTATATTTAATTTGTAAAGAAATAAAAATGAGGATTAAACCAATGATTTCTGTAAATAAATTATCGTTATATTAATATCAATCCATAAAAATAAATGTGTGCTAAAAATTTTAATTTTGTTATATTGATTATAATCTTTCCTATATTAATCTGTTTATTCATTTTTTTTGCTCAATTTCAACCATCTAAAGAATGGCAGGTATTTTATAATCAATTGAAACATTTTATGAACTTACGAAAATTGAGAAACAAATTACTCTCGATGTGAAAAATAAATTTTCACCGACTAATCTAATCAAAAGAATAAAAAAAAAATTGATACTTTTAGTGATTTCATCAGCTAAAAAAATTAAATATAACATACAAATTTTACTTAAAATGCTTATTATAGTTGAATACCATTTCAATTTTGGCTTACTATTATTAATTTTTCCAGTGGGAAACTGCATGGAACCATTCAATAAAAAAAAAGTTATAGGATGCGCTTATCACAAACTTAGGCATCCAAATTCTATCTTAGTTTTATCATAAATGTATTAATCTATTGCTGGTACAATTGCTAATGGATAATAAAATGTTAAAATTTTCATAAAAATAATGAGAAAAACTATTAGATATTATTGAAAAAAAGATGATAAGATTAAAACAGAATAAATATTATAAAAGAATAATTACCAAACTTATTTTCCATAGCAGATGTAAATTATCCTTAATATATTTCCATATCCATTTATTAAAGTTCTAAATAATAGTTGCATCCTAGAATAGTTTTCAATTTTTTATTAACTAGTTTCATCAAAATTAAAATAACAAACAATACTTAATATCAACACAAAATTAAAGAACCAAATGAGAAATAAATAAATTGTATTGCACACATTAAATAAATAATGAAAATATATTTTTTTTGTTTCTTAAATACAAATTAGTAACCAAGGCTCTTCTAACATAAAAAGCAAAATTTTATATAAAATTAAGCATATTTGGAAAAATACAGTGCATCTTAAGGTAAACTTAGTGGGAACCCTCTTAAAGTATGAAATCTGATAGGCAGTTGTGAATGGCTAATCTCAATTCCAAACCCCTCGTACCACTACAATCGATGAAGGGTCTTGGGTTCAGAACACGGTAGACACTGTACAGTTTTTGGACAACTGTGGAGGGGGTTGATTGATCCTAGACAATGTTCACCCGCCTGGCTTTCTTTCCAATTAAGGGTAACCTCTTTATGGGGGCTGGGTGAACCCCAGGAAGATTTCTAGATCCCGTAGGGTCTACCTCCATAAATTACCTGCCATAACTGGATTAGAACTCAGGATCTTCGGCATGGCAACTCAGTGCTCTATCACTGAGATCCCACACTCCCCTGCCCCTGATTCATATACTAAATTTAATCTTGATCTCAGAGAATTATAGTAATCTTAATCTCAGGAGATCATAATTATAAAGAACCCATTAAGTTCTATAATGAACTACATATTAGAAAGATTAAGATCAAAATTACGTAAGAGGTAAGCTTGAAAACATTTTAATAATTATTGAAAAACAGAGATCTATAACGCAGCCCTCAATAAAGCTATAATGCAACCTTAACATAATAATGCATACAATGCATTCTTGGATACATAGAAGTATCCAAAAAACCTTTAATGAAAAAGTTTGAATAAAGTTTAAAATGCCAAGAAAAGTACCTGAGTCCCCGAATTCCTCCTAGAGAGTTGGAATGGAATCCCGAAACTTTCTTAAAGAATTTGAACTATATTATCAGCAATATATCATTACAATAAGATGTTCTTCATATATTGTGTTCAGATCCAGCTAGTGAATTTTTGTGATAAATGATTTCTGTCTGGTGAAAAGTGATGTACATTGACTAAATGAATTTAGATAGAAATAACTCACACACAAATAGTGTTAAATAGTCTAGTAATGTTTGTCAGATAGTCACATTGTTAGTTATGTGAAGAATAGAACTGTTAATCTTTTATTTATTTTGGAACAACTGGATTGGATCGAACACACAATATGTTTTCTCCTCGCATCAGAAATACATATCAAGAAACAATTAAGGGTATAACGGCATTCTATAAGCTTCAATAGACTTCAAATCGCACATAAAATTATTTTTTTTTTATTCTCTTTATTTTCAGATCGGCTATTCCTAGCCTTACATGGTTTTTTTAATAATGAAATTTTAAGATTTAACACTTAGTGAAAGTGTGGGTTTCGTCTCATGCAAGAGACACCCCTAACTGTACACTATCAGATTATTTACAGAGAAGATGTAAATATATAATAGCATTTTTTCATATAAAAGAATAATAGTAGTTTGAATATAAAGCATGTAAATAAGTAAACAAAAATAAAATTAATGTAATAATAAACAGAACTATAGTACTATAAAACGGAAAACTGAAAGAAAACAGGATTATATTACATTTTGTTAAAACGATTATAAAATTATTGTTTTTAACAATTATGATCAGTAAGGTGTTATGGAAGTTGCTACCGTATGTATGCTATTTGAAATTTGTTGATTAAAAAATAAGGACATAAATCATTAAAACCTGTCAGTAATTATACATTATTTCTATATTAGGTGCAAACATAATTATAAAATAATTAGAATTTAAAATAACACAAGCTGCTGTCAACTTAGCCCAAAATACTGCTCACCCCTCATTATTCCATGTATTCATTTTGCCAATAGTATTAATTGGCAATCTAATCCAGCAACTAGATTATATTATTCTACATAAAAAGAATTTAAAACATGATTACTACTTTTGATATTCAAATGGTATCTATATATCTGTATGTTTTTGTTAACTATTGTTTGTCGCAATTCCTTACAATTGATTTCAAGATTTGTTAAAAGATTCTGTAAAACATTTTTTTATAGTATGAACCAATGGAAACTAACTGTTAGTTGAAGGGATAAATTTTAACTATCAAAAGGTTATATACTCTTTAAGTTTTCATTTTGTCATTTTTATATTACAACAAAGTTCCTTTTTTTAATTTTAATACTTGACTTTTAAAGCATATTTTTGCTGTAGTAAATTTGTTTATAATGTTTAATTATATCTTATTTATTCTACTAGAACAACTAATTATTGTAAAACTAAATATATTGAATTAAAGTAAATATATATGAAAATGTAAAAAATAGTTAAATAAATCATAAATTATTTATTAAATTAAATAAAGTACATTTATTGTTCACTTAATCTTATCTAGTCTCGTAGATAGTTTTGGTTAATTAATTAACTAATTTGGTTAATGTTAAGATTAAAACATTTAGAGTTAAAATTAGTGGTTGTCCAGTCAGCAATGATAGAACTTCTAATCCATTCATCAGGTGCTTCTTCTTGTTTCAAACGTGATGTCAAATTCTTTGCTAATATTTTGCTAGACAAGCTGCAAGCTTCCTCAGGGCCTAATATGAGACTTCCAGATTAAGCTCTGAGGAAGTTTGTAGTATGGCCAGCAAAATGTTGGCAAAGAATTTGACTACTCTGTCGAAACAACAAGAAAAACCTGATGAATGGATTAAAAATATTGGGCATAGCAATTTAAGATAGTATGATAATATAACTATTACTGATACAAAACGTAATAATAAGGTATAACTACTGTTGGTTCAAATAAAAAATCATTCCACGCCATATGCTATTTTGTCAAAATGTATGGTAGAAAACTTTATTAGGTTAAAAACGTTCATTCGTGTAAAGGAAGAGGGCTTCAAACAATAGTTATCATGTTTCTCAGAACAATTTTTATTCCACGTATTCTTTAATTTTATTTTCATCCTTCAATAGGGATAGCATATTTTAAAGACAACACTATTCACACAAACGATTTTTAATAAATACTGTCTCCCTTAAAAAATAATGTGTTCTCGTTAGCCAAAAAACAAAAGCAAACAATCTAACAGATCTGAAATAACATAATACTGACTAGTGAAAGGATACAAACAAAACTAAGAGCATAAAACAAATTGTTTTAATTAAAGTAACACATGAAGCCAAGTATATACTAAGCAACAAACTAAACTATAAACTAAGTAAATATTGTAGAGGGTAATTTATCACCCCTTTTCATGTAAAACTTCTACAATATACTTTTAAATATTACCACTATGTTATTTATATTCCATCACTCATTCCTATAATTCATCCATTTCATCTATTGTATAATTCATATCATGTTAGTCACTCCTATAATTCATTCTTTTCATCTATTGTATAATGGAATTCTCCATCGACTATATCTCTTCTACAATTATCCTTCATCTGCTGTAACACTTTCACAATTTATCTAACTACATTTCCATTGTCTATTTCATTTATTTATTAATAAATTTATTTATTTATTTAAATAAATGAAATAGACTTATTTACTTATAGATTTATTTGTATTACCTTCTTTATTTTTGCTACCTTATTTTTAGTTTTATTATCTTATGATTTATCTTTATTACTTATTTTATTCCTTATTACTTATTTGTATTACCTTCTTTATCATTAGTTGTTAATATTCTACATTTATTTCCCTTGCTTTGTATATATACCTTAGGTCCCCCCATCTTTATTTTTTATCACTCAAATACCTTAATGCCTAAGCATTTTAATTTTAATATTTACCATATGTAATCATAATTGTCTGTATTTTGCATATATAGCTCTGAAGTAGAGCCAACATTTAGACCCACATTGCAGAAGACTTGCAATGTGGGTTGAAACGTTAGCTTCCCAATAAAAAGTTTTCCCTATATAAGAGAATTTTCTTGACCTCCACCAGGACCATTGTATTCCTCATATATACAAGGTCAACTAATATTATTCTAATAGTAAATAACTTAAAAGGGCAAATTTATCGCTGATAAATAAATGCAAATGCTTAAAATCTCTATAAAACAAAAAACACCAAATTTTTTAAAAGGTTAAAGAAGCTTGATTGTTAGATAAAGGTTTCTAAAATCCCAACAGTGGAAAGAACATTTTATTTATTCATAACTCATTTAGCTTAGTAATTTATTGAAATCAAGTAAATATTGAACTACTATGTTCAATAATCTGAAATAAATAATTAATTCAAGCTTATATAAACAATACTCTATAATATTACCAATGCAGCAATAAACTTGTTTTATCATTTTAAGTAAACAAGCATACACTAAATAAGTTTACACTAAAAAAAGTTTTTTTTTTAAAAGAAATTTAAACTGATTTTATTTCCAAAAAAAATCAACAAATATTATGCTATCATCAATATCATACTATAAATAGGTCGATATCATGATCTTAGGCTGAAACGTTGGCACATTAAAATAAGTTTTGCTTATTTTGTATAATCATTGACTGTGCCCCCTGACCAATTCAATTCAATATTACAATTACCCAGTCAATTATTTTACAATCAAACATGTATCATGATATACAAATGATGTAATAAATAAAATAAATTTGGACACGTATGAAAAATCATGAAAAATATTTAATTGGACCCGGAAGTCAATCATGAAAAATATTTTAATAATGTTTATATTTATTTAAATACTTTTCATGATTGAATGCATAAAACAACTTTATATGAATTCTTGGAAAGAGGGAAATATATTTTAAATCTTTCCTGAAATCAAATGTGATATTACAACCTTGTTATGGCTAGCAATAATTATGGTCACTAATTTATTAAAGGTAAATGTAGTCATCAGTAGGGTGTTCTGAACACAGAATTAATCATTTTAAATAATTTAAAAATTAAGTAATTTTAGTATAGTGAGATATGGAGTTGAGATAAAATTGTGGATTCTGCTTGAAGGGCTTAGATTGTATATAGAATATTATAGAAGTATGAGAAATGTTAATGTTATGGTAAAGGTAATATTCAAGGAAATTTTCTCAAAAGTGAGAAGAGTCCCTTTAACTGAAAATATAAAAGGGAGGCATTGAGTGGTTTAATAAAGCACCCACCAAAATCTAATAAAACATTTTGTGTAGGAATATGCTAGCAAGAATTAAATCAGAATAAATAAGAAATAAAACATAAAGTCGAGGATCCATGGTCCATTTTTGCACTTGATTACTATCAAGCTGAATCTTCGTGAATAGCTTCGTTTCGATGAGATGCCCAACAATTTCCTGTGTGAAAATTCTCGAATGGGGTTGCTTACAGAGGTAGCAAGGATAAAATATGTCGATTTGATGATTCTCAAAAATTTATTACTAACTGGGTTTTTTTTTGTTAAATCTCAAGATAATTATCTAAATTATTTGAAAAAATATTTGTCCTACAAAATGTATGGTTTGATCAAAGAGTCCCCTCCTTCCAACATGTATCGATAACAAAGTCAAAAAAGAAGAAGTAAAAAAAAATCAGCTGGTTAGTAATCATTTTTGGTGACCTCGTTATCGATACATGTTGGAAGGAGGGGACTCTGATCAAACCATACGTTTTGTAGGATAAATATTTTTTCAAATAATTTAGATAATTATCTTGAGATTTTACAAAAAAAAAACCCGGTTAGTAATAAATTTTTGAGAATCATCAAATCGACATATTTTATCCTTGCTACCTCTGTTAGCTACCACAATCGAGAATTTTCACACAGGATATTGTTGGGCATCTCATTGAAACGAAGCTAGGTGACTTGTCCTAGGTCACGCTCAACCACCAGATTTTCCCCCTTATTTTGGGTACCCTATTTTAATAATATTTTATAAAGGCTGGGTGGGCCCCAGGAGGGTCCTAGATCCTATATGATCCATCACCCGCTGCAAACAGACTAACTAAACATAATGGCCTGCAGCGGGATTTGAACCAGGATTTCCGGCATGGCAACTCAGTACTCTACCACTGAGCGACTCCGCTCCCCCATTAGCTACCACAATCGAGAATTTTCGCACAGGAAATTGTTGGGCGTCTCATCGAAACGAAGCTATTCACAAAGATTCAGCTTGATAGTAATCAAGTGCAAAAATGGACCATGGATCCTGGGGTAATAATTTGAATTAATAATGAAACTAAGGTAATATAAATGGTTTGTGATTTATTTCTCATCCTTATGTGTAAATATATACATACATACAAATTACACAATAATTCAATTAATAAATAAAACAATTAAACTCCAACTTGATCAGAAATTATTAAAATTTCAAACATTTTAACTTACCACTTTAAAAATTAACTGGTCCATTACTGAATATATTGGGCTTTCTATATACTTTACAATGATACAGCAATATTATAATGCTTTATCAGATACATTAAAAAATAAAAACAGACCTAAGATGAATCTTGTTTGAACAAGTAGCAGAATTTTACAAAATATTAACACAAGAACAAATAACTCCCGCCACATAAGAACACTAAAGCCCCCAAACTGATCAATGTTGTCAACATATCAAAAAAAAAAAAAGAAAAAAAAGGGAACAATTAATAATCATAAAATATTTAATATTTTTATGTCACTTCTTCTATAAAATTTCTAACAAGAACGAAAAATGAAAACTAAGAACGATAATGGATATTACAAGACTATTAATTTTATTTGAGATTTTTTTTTAATTTATCTTTTAACAAAGAAAATCTATTAGTATTTCCTTTTCCATATTTTTAATTTTATTATTTTATAGTTACGAAGAATATAGCTGTTAGGATCTACGATTTGTTGTGGAATTGTTCAATTTTTTGAACTTCTGCTGTCGCTTTTGTTAGATAGTTCTAATCTTTGTAATCGGTTACATCATAATTCCGAGTTCAAATTAGCTGGTTTCATTTTCAAGTTCCTTGCATAAAAATATAGCTTTTTGTCAGTAATCGTTATAACTCAGATGTCTTGAAAATAGAGATGGAATTTGGGACAATAAAGTAGTTAAGTAGTTAAGTAGTTAGGCAGCCACGTATTCAGGAGTTTACGTAGAAAGGGCGCAATGTCATAATTAGGGCCCGGATTTATATGCAATAAAAATCCTTAAATGTGTACATATAATATGCATTTATTTTAGGAAATATGCAGGCAAAACAAAATAAAAAATGTAATACGTACTTTTTAATTTCTGATATTACATCTTTATGAGATGAAAAATTAGTTACATAACAATTATTCCTCTTTCAAATTATTATTTACAATTGTGTACATCTTTAGATTATCGAAAATGAAGCTCTGACGATCAGGTCGCAATATTTTTTTTGTACCTACTCAATGATCTTTCCACGTCGACTGATGTAACGGGAGCTCTCTTAAAACATGCTTCACTAGGGCTGAATGAAATGTCTATTTCTCCTAAGTTTCTTTCTAGAATGTCGCAAATGGATCGTAACTGTTTTAGCCCAGGGTTGTTTTCGAAAATGTGTTGAACTTTTTGTGTAATTTTTGGTGCAAATGTTCCATGGAGGCTTTTTAATTTTTGTATGGAATCATCTACTATTTTTAGACTTTCTGATAAAAGCAAATTTCGATTATCAAGTTTTTTTATTGATTCAACTAAAAAAACAAAATTGTCGAAATATAACAAATTTTGTTTTAAAGTTGTTTTTTCCATTAATTTCTTTGCTCTTGATATTGCCGACGCTGTATCATCTAATTTGGAATGAACATCTTTTTGATCTTATCAAAATGTTGATAGTAGTAGTGGGACGCATCTAGCCAGGTCCCCCATCTTGTGATTATTGGTTCCGGTGGTAAATTTAATTCTGGGTAATTTTCTTTCAATACTTTTATCCGTCTTGGCGCTTTCAGAAAAATGTTTTTGACATTCGAAATCAGCAAGTCTACATCTTCAAATTCATTTCTGACAGTTCCCGCGATCCTATGTAATGCATAAGCAAGGCGAATCACGTGAATCATTTTAGGGTAGAATATTTTCAATGATTTTGCAACCTTAACCATGTAAGAAGCAGCGCCAGTTGTGAATAAAAAAACTTTTTCGTGTAGAGTTCCATTTGGCCAGGGAAAAGTCATGGAATCATTAAAAAATCTAGCTACGGTTTCGTGGTTACATTTGTCCAACAACTGCATGCTTAGAAGAAAGGGTTTTGACAAGTCTTCTGACAGCTTTCCGACAATAATATTGGCCACGTACCTTCCCAGCGAATCAGTCGTCTCATCTATGGACACCCAAATTGGTAGGTCTTTTATGTGGTTGCCTATTTTATTTTATTCATGGTCTCCTGGTAAATATCAGGGTGATAATTTTTTCGAATAGTGCTTTCGTCTGGCATTTTGAGTCCGGTATACTTTTAAAAAAACTCTTTTAATTCAGAATTATTGATCTTATAAATTGGAATATCTACGCTTATAAAAGCACGAGTCAAATCAGTGAAAAATTTTGACTTACTGGAAGTCGAAGTTGATGTAAATGATGTAGAAATAAATGTCTGGATGAATTGTTTTTTTCTTTGTAGGCTCTCTTTATGTTTCGTTGTTTCGTTACTAACGATCTTCGGGATGTAGAATCCACTCTATCACAACTGTTACAAAATAAAACGCCCGAATCACTGCGAAAAGTTTCGTCAGGGAATTCGCGTAAATATTTGATTACAAGTTCACTAGCTTTAGCCTTAACTTTCGGCATGTTAATGGTGCAATATTTCGAACCTAACTAAAACAATTTTTAGCTATAGAGGAGCAGCAGAACCAAGAGTGGAAATGGATTCTAAGAATTTTAACATAGGAAGGGGAAGGGCCAATCTTCCCAGAAAAAGAAATCTTATCCATGAAGGGTTTGAATTATTGATTGTTTCCTGTTATTGAATTGAATGTTTTATTGATTCATCATTTTTAAAAATTACCTAAACACTTCTGACAACTCATAAAACCTAAAATAGAACAAGATGCATTAAAAAAAAGCAAAAACGATTAAATATGCATTTTACTTCAAATATGCAAAATAAAAGTTACCCTAATCGAATACTTTTGGCCCAAAACTTGTTTTAAAAACTTCAAACGTGATGTACAAAGCATAGAAACAAATATGCAAATGCATAAAAATCCGGGCCTTAGTCATAATCGGCTAAAGAATTAATATCGGTTTGATTTCGAGAAATGAGAAATGAGTTTTTCAGTAATGTTACATTTCTATATATTGATTTTATAAAGTAAATTGTTTTTAAAAATGATTTCAAGAAAAGGGCAGAAAGAACACCCCTGCTGCTAAGATCATAACCCCGTGGTGAAGGAAAGAGGAAGTTTATGCATTAAACCAACCGAACACTCCTTCCCACTATTATACAATCATTAAATGTAATCTACGACGTAATTTAGGGCTTTGAATCACTTATAAGTAAATAGCCCACCATTACGGCTTTTTTTTCATGTTACTGAAAGAAGAAGGAATGGTGAATTAGCATCACAACTTATGAAGCCGAGAAACATTGTCAAAATAAGTAGGAACAATTGCAATACTTAACCCACGTTTACACCGAAGTAGGTAACACTGTTGCTAATAAATGTTTAAAACGTTTATGTGTCATCATTAAATATTACCAAATAATGCAACGGAGGAAATAAAAAATGTTAGCATTTGTAGTAGTTGTAAAAGCGATTTAATAATATTTTCTAACAAAAGTTGTTAAATCAACTTTTCGTCTCGGTACATTTAGTTCTTAGGGAGCGGAGTGGCTCAGTCGTAGAGCACTCAGTTGCGATGCCGGAAATCCTGGTTCAAATCCCGCTGCAGGCCATGACTTTTATTTAATCTGTTTGCAGCGGAAGATGGATCAAATTAGGATCTAGGACCCTCCTGGGGCCTACCCAGTCTCTATAAACTATTATAAAAATAGGGTACCCAAAATGAGGGGGAAAAATCTGGCGGTTGAGCGTGACCTAGGACAAGCACCTCCTTACTGAACCGTTGTCCATGAAACAGCACAGTCTATACCATATACAGAACCCCAGACCCTTCATGGGTTGTAGTGGAACAGGTTTTTTGTTTTATTTTACATTAAGTTCTTGCTGCTAAAGTGAAAGGGCCGAAAGATTTAGAACCAATAGGTACTAGATTCACTTGCACGTTGGGCAGTAAACTGGTTCAGAATATCATATGATGGATATCTTTATTAATTGATGAGGATTATCATTTAATTAACCAGTAGGACATAAAATACACAAGATTTAATTGATAGAGGCAGTAGTACTTAAACATTCTGGTCCCTTAACTTACGTTCATTCCTCTGTCAATATTATTTATTCCGGATAATATTTCTTTAATTTTATTATTATACATATTATTGTGTCTTTTATGTAATCTATTGATACACGCACATGTTATAATAACACTTTTATTATATAATAGTATTACAAGTTCATATAATATACAAATATAACCAAAAACTAGCCTCGTGGCAACAGCGTGGTAAGAATTACATTAACTGAGAATTTACCTGTGGCTATCTCAATACTAGAAATCACCACACATATACAATTTTTAAAGAATACAATTAAAAGCTATTCATTAAAAGATTTCTTGTAATTTCTGTTCCGTTAAAATAGGTTATTGAATTCCAATCAGCTCAAAATCCCAACTAAATTTAAATTAGCATTTTCTAAAAAAAAGGTTATTGTTTAATTATTTCATTTGATGTAATTTTAAAAATAATAAGATTAAAGTAAAGAGAACCTCTAATAAGCTAATAATAGAGAACCTAATAATAAGATTAAAGTAAAGAGAACCTCTTTGGATTCCCGCTTCAGAAGGAAGGTATTGCAAACGGTTATAGTTTTCGAATTTACTATTGAGTGTACGGATTTGTTTACAATTTGTGATTATAATGTCCAAGAAAAGTAAGGAAATACAGTTGCCTATAAGCAGAATAAAGATGATTATGAAGAGTTCGCCTGACTGTGAATCAATTGGTCAAGATTCCTTGTTTTTGGTTTCAAAATGCACAGAAATGTTCATCCAGTACATAAGTCTTGAAGGTTTGGCTAAAAGTAAAAAAAACAATTTAGAGTATAAAGGAATAGCTGATTTCGTGCAATCGAAACCAAGCTTGAATTTTCTTTCTGAGATTCTACCTCAGAAATTGACAGTTAAAGAATGTCTGAAAATTATCGCAGAAACTGAAAGTTCTGGAAATCTTGGATCCATGGAGGATAGCTCAGATGATGAAGATAAGCCTGAGAATTAAACTTTTTTCTTCTATTTAACTATAGATTAATATTATTCCAGGTATGCTATGCTTACCTGTCTCACTACATTCTTCTGAACTTGGTTGTTTGGTTGGTTATCAACTTGATTGTAACCAAGTTAAGTACAATCCTGATTCATTTTATTACAAATCTGCTTTGGTTGAATAAGAAGTAAATGTATTATTCATTTATATATCATTGTATCTATTTCAATTCCAAATGAAAGGCTGTGTAGATTGTTTCTAATTTATTGTGTGGCACAGACAGTTGTATCAAGATGGATTCATGAATGTTTTAATATTTATCTTCGGCCCACAAGGGTTTAATTGATTTTATTAAATAGTATTATTACTATTTTAGTAATGTAAATAAAGTTGTATTTTGCTTTCTTTATATTTATGAATTATCAAGTTTGTCATCAATTTAAAGGTTTTGCGCAGGCAATAATTTAAATTATGTGTTTTTATGATAGTATTTAAGTTTTTAACATTAAATTAAGAATATCATTGGAAAAAATCTTAATCTAATCGACCTTAAATTATTATTTTTAAAATCCTTAACGTCCATTAATGTAAATACTTGTTATTTCATAATCGTAATTAAATCATTTAGTTTAATTATTAATTTTTATCCTTCACTTGAATTATTGCTCTACTTTTTAAAAAAATATATTGACTAATATTGTAAAATTTAATATTTTACTATTCAGATCGTGAATTTGTATCTTTTGATTGTATATTTTACTATGAACTAATATTTGAATATAACGTTCAATCCATTATTAATTTTAACGGAATTCAAAGAATGTTCCAAGTTTAATTTTCTGTTTATATTTTCAACTATTGTGAATTTCTTTCTAATTTCCCTTTCTCTGGATGAAAAATATTAAGGTGCTTAGGTATTCAAATGTATATACTCAAATAAATTGATGTGTATGTAGATCTAATTGTAACACTTGTATGAATTGTGTCGAGATTGTAAGTGATGGTTAATTAACTTACTTTTATAAATAATTTAGTTGTTATTACATAAATGATTAGGCTAAAATGTATTCCATAAGTAAATAAAACTTTTTATACTATTATTATATTGCATTGACCTGTTTACACTTATGTACGATCCCTATGTACTTAATTTAATTCAGGAAGTACACATGGTTACATGAAGTTTTGTATTAAAATCAAATAAATAATAATGATTTAGTTGACCTGTTTTTTATTATATATAAAAAAATTAGTTTACCTGGTTTTTTATTATATATAAAAAAAATATTTTTAATTTTTATTATGTTGTAGATATTTGGTATATGTTCCACAGGTTATCACTTCGAGCTGAGTTACAAGTTTTAACTGTTTATTGATTTCATTTTTAATATTGTCCAAAAATACAAGTTATAGTGAGCTGTAATTATGGGCAATGAGTAGATTTAGTTTCAATTAACATTTCGAAGTATAGATGATATATATTCGTTGAAACATTCATTTCTGGATGAAATGATTACAAAAGTATACACATTTCCCATAATTTCATCCTCTTTCCATACTAAAGCTCATATGATAAGTTGTATTTTTAGAAAATATTTAAAGGGAAACGAACGAAAAGTTAAAACTTGTTACTCAACTCGTAGCGACAATCTGCGGAATAATTACATATTTTTCAGTTATTTCTTTTAGTTTTTTTCTTGAAATAATAAAAAGAAACACGATGCATAAATATATTTTTAATTACAAATTTTTTTGTTTCAAAACAAACATGCTAGCCATTTAAAGGGCTGAAAATTACACTTATATTGACCAAAATGTAACTTTAATCCTTGAAATTGAAAATTGATTTTGTAAGATATGAAAACCATCACACAGAAAATGACAGGTATAAACAATAAAAACACATTTAAAATGAATAATATAATGAAATGTATCTTTGAAAAACCTTATCAACGTTGTATAATATAGTATCGTTTATTTCTTAATAAATACCTCGTTACTAGGGACGGAATTTTCATGTGATAACAAATTAAAGTATTTCTAATTATAAAATAATGTGTGTTTATGTGAAATAATACTCAATAATGTAAATATTTAATTTTAAAATAAAAAACCAGGAAATTCAACATAAAATGGTTTAAAGAAAATAATTTTTTAAAAGATTTTACTAATTAAAAAGAGGATTATTTAAAATTAAATGGATATTTTTAAGTTTAAAAAAATCATTGATGACTGGAGTACATTATTTCTGGGACTAATTGTAAGCTTAGCGATCTTCACCTCCTCCAGCATGCATCCAGATGATTCTTATGTTAGTCATTGTTTATGATGGTGGGACTCTATTTTGAAAACAACCTCCAGGGTATGAATGCACTGGCAAGGCTGTCTCCACTATTGTGATAAAGTAACTTTGGCTACTGGGATGGATG